>JARHVA010003014.1:1285000-1885000 GCA_037957365.1 Torreya grandis
TTGTGCATGGTTGGTCTTAGCACTCACATACATGGGAAAGGGAAATTAATTCCAAAAAATCCTCATAAGGATGACATAGAGTTTGACATTTCTAATCCATTTTTTTCTGAGGTGGTTCACTAACTTCAATCAAATTTACATAGCATGGTGAAAAAAGATGATCTCAATGTGGTCAAAGGGGACATCATTGGGGTAAGATGGGACCTACATATTTTAAAGATCAATTGACACTTATAACTAGGCAATTGTCTAATTTTACACCTCAACCTTCGTAAACTCCTCCTCCACCACTCTAGTTCAATTTTCCCCATTCAAACAATCATAACTCTAATCTTGATCTGAAGCAGTTATTTCCAAAAAAGGACTTGTAAAATTTTTATGGTAAGGATCCACTCGCTTGGATCAATCAAATAAAAAAATTATTTGATCTACATCACACTCCATGTGCACAAAAGGTAGTCATGACCTATTTGTACCTAGAAACTAGGTAGTTCATTTGGTATAGATAGTTATGTAATCAAAATAAAAAGAACCTTTAAGTTACTTGGTCTATATTTTTTGAGGATTTTTAGCTCCACTATCACATCAATGTCTCAGAAAACTACTTCAATCAACTACCCAAATTATGTCAAACATGGACTATGAAAGATTATATTCATCAATTCCAAGATCTTTCCTTACATGTGAATGACATCAATGAGGCAAATTTGATTAAAATATTATTAGGTGGACTTAAAGATAGCATGAAAATTGAGTTTGGCAATCCCAATTCAATATCTTAAGCCATACTAATGGTATACGTGGCAGATGAAAAAGGTCTAATCAAAAAAAGACCTTTCACTAATGTCCTTGAATGAAATTTCCTAGCCCCATAATTTCCTTAGCCTAAAAGATTGACCCCTTATCAAATTTAATATAATTATGTTTTGGTTGTGATATCAAATGGAACAAAGGACGTATATGTTTTGGAAAGAAGCTATTTTATATTAAACGTGCCAATGAGGATGAGTAAGATTACAAGGCCTTAGGTGCAAGTTTGGAAGAAGCCAAGGATGAATCAGAAGATTCTCAACCTACTATTTCATGTCATTCAATTTCATGTATTAGTACTCAAAATTTTAAGGTGATAGGTTTCCTCAATAAATAAAAGGTGACTATGTTGATTGACTCTAGGAGTACACACAAATTCATCAATAGAAAGTTGGCTAATCATTTGAACTATTTCATTTACCCATCTCTATAATTTTAGGTCATTATTGTAAATGGTGGTACAATCAACTATTTAGAAAAATGCCATAGTATTAATTTTGTTATGGGAGACAACATGTTAGATTCTCCTATGTTTTCTATTCCCACGGGAAGGGCTGACATTGTTTTCAGAGTGTAATGGCTCATCACTTTGGGCACAATTGAGATGAATTTATAGGAACTATTCATGTACTTTCATTTAGAAGATATGACATTTGAACTATGTGTTTTATGGGCTAAATATCCACAATTGGTTGCTTCTTACCAAATGACAAATATACTTAAAAATGATGTTGAATGATTTATTATATGATTATTTTCCTTAGAATTTTAACCAACCAAGTAGTCTACCCATCCTAATTTACAACTAGTGATGGAGGACCATTATGTTGTTTTTATTACACCTCTTATTTTAGTGATTTATATTTCCTCTAAATGTGACTGCAAGTTTATTATCTCCTCTAAAAATACATATCTTGGTTATCTTCTTTGACTTGCTTTAGCACCACCTTTGGCTACTCCTCTAATTGTCATTCTTGAAATTTATTATAAGTTTATTATTCATAACTTTATTTTAAATTATATGAATAGAATATTTCATCTTATATAACCTTTAACTACAACCAAACCTTGATCTAATACCAAAAATTATGGTGAAGGAAAAGAAAGAAGAATCAAACTTGTAATTTTTTTATGAGAAAGATTAGGCCTATAAGCCTTCTAGTTCTTGAACTTATTTAAGGAAAATTGAGATAAAAAAGAGTATTATTGCTATAAAATATTTAATTTATGTTATCTCAACTCAACATATTCATTTGTACCTTCTTACAACCTTGAAAATATAAGAAAACACAAAATAGGGTTTTTTAGGCCTAGTTTTTAGGCCTTTAGATTGGGAATTCTAAATATATTTATCTAAAATTTAAAACCATATCCAAAAAAAATTAAAACTTTAAAAATATCATCTTTCACTTTTATATAAAGTTTCATCAATTTTTAAGGGTTAAATTTCAAGTTCTAGTGATTTTCATCCCTCAAACCCTAGTAGGCCTATACATAGGCTGACTGCAAGTTTATTATCTCCTCTAAAAATACATATCTTGGTTATCTTCTTTGACTTGCTTTAGCACAACCTTTGGCTACTCCTCTAATTGTCATTCTTGAAATTTATTATAAGTTTATTATTCATAACTTTATTTTAAATTATATGAATAGAATATTTCATCTTATATAACCTTTAACTATAACCAAACCTTGATCTGATACCAAAAATTATGGTGAAGGAAAAGAAAGAAGAATCAAACTTGTAATTTTTTTATGAGAAAGATTAGGCCTATAAGCCTTCTAGTTCTTGAACTTATTTAAGAAAAATTGAGATAAAAAAGAGTATTATTGCTTTAAAATATTTAATTTATGTTATCTCAACTCAACATATTCATTTGTACCTTCTTACAACCTTGAAAATATAAGAAAACACAAAATAGGTTTTTTTAGGCCTAGTTTTTAGGCCTTTAGATTGGGAATTCTAAATATATTTATCTAAAATTTAAAACCATATCCAAAAAAATTTAAAACTTTAAAAATATCATCTTTCACTTTTAAATAAAGTTTCATCAAATTTTAAGGGTTAAATTTCAAGTTCTAGTGATTTTCATCCCTCAAACCCTAATAGGCCTATACATAGGCTGAGAGCACTTAATTTTATTTTTTTTGAATTTTATGTTATTTTTTGAAAAAAATTAATTTTATATGGTCTAACCCACCATTATATTACTCTTTAACACATTTTTATCACTTTAAAAATCCTAAAAAGTGAATAAGACAACTTTTCTTTGACTATACTTACACATTTCTAGACTGTAGGATTCCTATAGTTATTCTTTAAGCCTAAATTATGGATAAAAGATGTTAAAAAAATAATTAAAAATATAAATATCATTTAATTACATGATATAAAAGGATTAAATTATAATATCAACTAAATAGGATAGTCTTTCTATTATGTTTATAATGCAAATATTACACAGTCATGTTTTTGCAGCCCTATCTTTACAAAAAAAATCTTATTTTCAAAATATTGATGATTATTGTATTTTTTTCCTATATTATTTTCTTTTTTTGTACTCTTTTTAACTTCCTTCTTTATCCATCAATCCAAAACTCCTAAAGTTTCTCAAACTATCTAATTAATCTTTGTAACCCAACTTAAGACTTCACCTTAAGTGAGTTTAACATGGTAATATATGAATTAAGACAATTTGATGGTTATAAATCATGACTAGGACCATATTTTACCCATATATGAATATTATTGACAAAAATAATCATTAGATAATGAGAAAATATCTTGAAACACCCTAAAACTAGTTTAAAAATTTAAAGTTTAGTTTTGTTAGGAAAATGAGAAATAAACCAAAATGACTATTACAAATAAAAATGAAGCATTTAAAAAATTAAAATAGACAATATATGACCCTTAACACCTAATTAAGACCAAAATTTTCAAAAATTAACACCAAATCCTAATTTTTTTGAATCATATAAGTGGCCAAATTGTGGCTTACATACTGTAAATACCCTAATTTGGTTAAGCAACTACAAGTACTATGTTTTTTGTTGTTATTTCACATAAAAGGTCTTAGTGATGGTTATATTCCTTGTTCACATGGTAATATTTAGTCTTTTTATCTTTATTATGCTTTTTATATCACTATTCTGACACTCCCAGTAGTCACTAGTCACCTTTTCCAAATCCCAGGGGTCCCTAGCCTATCATCCTTGATTTTTGATCTATTCTAAGCCTTTGGACATTTGTAAAATTTTATGATAATAGAACCACATGATATTAATTTCCACTTTTTCCTTCAGTGTCTGATGGGCCCTTTCATTCGTGTTTGAATCATGACCCTTCTCTTATATTTTTTATAGCTTTTTCATGACTTATCAGCTAATGAATAAGGTATTATATTCCAAACAAATATCCTCCTATATAAAGAGACCCACAATTAATTTTACATCTATAACTTATTATAATATCACTTATTTACATAAAATCAACCATTAGTATAGCTCAAATACTCTACATACTACTTAACATTTACACCTAGACATTTGTATGCTTGATCAAAGAAGGTCCTAGAAGAAATTCATCGTAGTATATCATGAAAGTTGATAATGTAAATTCTATAAGGGATAACTACATGTGATCAAAGAACCTTATCATTGGGATCAATGTAGGTAGCAGTCAGAACAATAGGGGTTATACTTCATATAATTGTAATATCCCACAACCTAGTTTTTCCTTTCCTTTGCATTTGATTATTTCATTGTTTCATGGGTGAAGGTATTAATTAGAGTTTTGGATAATAGTAATCCAAAAGAGTGACATAGATGATCCCTTATGTGATGATAAATTACTTACAAGACCCTCAATAATCTTGTAACTTCTCTAAAAGTTATAAGCAGTCACTATAGGATGGACAATAGCACTAAGTTTGGACACTAATACCACATGGTGCTACTGTCCTAAGGGGGAGCTATTATCTGAAGCCAAATCTCAAAAAATAATTTATATATGAAATATTCCTCTTTGTCTTCTCAATCATCTCCAGTATTCAAATCTATGAGAAACTCTATGTATATCTAGATAAGTCCAGCTTCTTCCTATGTTTACTATTTTTATAAAGTTACATAAAATCAGTAAATTTCATTTTTATTCTAGATTTACAATAGACCCAACCCTTTAATATATCTTATGATTTACATAGTAAAACCCTAAAAGGTTAAAACATTTGGTGAATATGACTTACTTCAAATACAGCTTCAAAAAGCCTAATTTTCTTTAAGGTTTAATTTCTAAATTTTATGCATTAGATTAGGGTTAGAAAAAATTGATTTATCTAAATATTTAGATTAACCTAACTAATTTATTTAATTAAAAACTAGGTTTTTATTTATTTAATTTAATTTAAATATTTTTGACATAGCCCTAAACCCAAACCCTAGATCCATATACACACAAACATTAGCAAGTAGGGTTCCAACAATAACCCTATTTTCTATTAAAAATTTTTATCAACAAATTCACACATTACACACACACTTATGTTAGATTATATTCTGCCTCTTGTGTATTTATTATTCATTTTTTTCACTGTCTTCTTTGGCAAGTTTAAAATGTCATCTAAAAAGTCTTCTACCCCTCATCCACTTATTGAAATCTTGAATTTTTCTCATGATTATAACAATGAATGGACTAATTTTCAAGATTCTACACTAGATAATGATAATAATTTTATTTATAATTATTATGATGAATATTGTTACAATGATGGATATGATTATTATTATGCACATGATAATACAAATGAACATGAGGATACATTAGATAAATCATCTTCTCTTCCCTCTTCCTCTTCTCTTATTCCTAAAACTCAAATTAACAATGCAATGCCAAAATAACCTCTTTTTGTTATTGTTTTATTACAATGTGATCCTAGATTTTCAACTACATTTGCTACTTCATTATTCAAAATAAATCAATATAAGTGTACTACATTAATATCACTTTTATATGATTCAAATAAAGTAGATCAAAATAATGCATCTTCTTTACCCTTCTTAATTAAATTTAAAAATACAATAGAAAGGATGTTAAACCTTTTATAAATGTACAAACTAAGGTAAATGAAATTCCTTTATCACCTTCATTCACATTTAAAGCTCAATACAATAATTATTTTCCATAAATAGATAGTGCACATGTTTCTAACTCTTCTCCTATATGTAATAATGTACAAAAAGAAAAAATGGTTGTACTCCTCCTTCCCTTGATTCTCAGATAAAGAGTGATAATAATTCTTTCATTTCAAAAATGACTAGTTCACAAATACCTTTCATTACACTTATACAAGATGATACATTGCATAATAGTGAAAAGTGAAAATTTTCTCCTTTTCCTTCTCATAATGAGCATGTGAATGATAATTCTTATACTCTTACCTCTTCAAATGAATTAAATTTTGAATTTGAGTAAAAATGGGATAATGATGATTATTTTGATTATAATGAAGATGGCATAGAATCTACAACTTCTACTTCTTCTCTTCACATATTTCTCTGGTTCAACCAAACATTAGGTCATATGTTAAAAGACACACACATGCTTATTCTTTATGCATAATTTTCATTCACTATAAAATAAATTACCTTATATTCAACCTAATAATATAAAAGATACTAATAAATCCCCCTCAACACCCCTTATTATAGTATAACCTAGTTCTCAAGCAAACCCAAACAAGGGTGATAGCTTATTTCCCTCTAACTAGGTTAAGCTATTACACCTCCAAAGATTATTTAGAGTGCACTGACCCTTCCTAAAAAATATTTCCAATCTAATATACCAATGGTTAAAATAAATAATAAAATTAAAGCATTAAATTAACCCCTTGATAATGATAATATACCTTCACAAGTGTTAATTTATTTAATGCATATTGTGGGTACTTTACAAAACCAAGTACATCATCTGACTTTGGAGAATGAAGCATACAAATCTTAGGTTGATGTCAATATTATTCATAATAATCTTATTCCACATATAATTTTAACTATAAGGTTTCCATATAACTTTCAGATACTAGAGTTACCTATCTTTAATTGACAAGGATATCCATATTTACATCTTCAGGCTTATGAAAAATCCATGGCTCATGTTACAAACAAGTTAGTTATAATACAACTATTTCCAAAGTTAGTAAGGGATAAATCACTAGATTTGTTCCACCATACACTACCTAGTGCATATTTACATACATATGAGGAGCTAGAGGTAGTCTTCCTCAGGAATTATATACATAATAAGGGACCTCTAGTTACACATGAGAGGTTACCTTCACTACACTAGGGTGAGATAAAGCCTACCTCAGAGTACATTCTATGGTTAAAAACTCGTTTACATCAATTAATTTATCAACCAATGGATTTATAAGCACAATAAATCTTTTATAGAATTTTAATCTCTCCACTCAAGGAAATATTTCTATACAAAACATATATATCATTCATACATCTATGTAACATAGCTATATCATTAGAGGCATAGTTGGGATTAGTTATTACTATTGACTACTAGACTTTCACCCTTGTGAAGGTAGTTTTAGGCCCTCAAAGTTTAAAGTAACAAGGAGACAATCATATATTGTGGGTGGCCTAATAGATAGATTAAATATCTATACTATAAGGGCTAGTTACCCTTTATGTATCAGTTATGATGTCTACTCTACAATACCAACTTGCAAGGGAAAAGAGAAGAAGATAAACTAAAATAAAAACCTAATTGAGGTGATACACCAAAATGTGTCTTCCACTTTTGTAATTTGTACTAACAAGGTTGAAAAATAACATAAACATAATTACCCTTCTCAAATGAAAGCTTTCAAACATCATTTTTTCACATAGAGGCTCAAGCTTGATGCATGATCTAAGGTAGCTAGTCAATAGGTCTATCAAAGACACTAAAGAGAGCTCACACTTTCCATAAATATTATATGATTGAAGAGCATTATGAAACCTATAAGGATGATATAACACCTTTAAATTGGTTTTGATGCTTATAAATCTATCACAAGTGTCCTTAATATTAAAAGAACACTTCTCATTTTAGAATTCTAGGAATTCAAAACATGAGTAGAAAGTTTTATCAACTTATGTTACGTATGATGAAATAGCAGTAGAGAAATATTTAACTCATTCCAAAAAAATTTATATTAATTGATGGTTGGGAGCCACCATGGGCTAAATCTTTGAAAATTTTAAGTATCTATGCTAATACTAGTGAATTATGATCAATTCTTAAACTATAGACTAATCTAAATGGATATTTACAATGAAATCTAAACTAAAGTGATTTGGTTAAAAAAGAAGCAAAAGAGAAGGGTAATGTAGAAAAAGAATAAGTGATTAATAATCTTAGTCCCAAACATTATGACAAAGTTTTAATTACAACTGAGTATGCATTTAACTAGTATATAATGCAAAATAGCATAAGCTCAGATCTCACTACACACCAGGCAAACCTCCAAGGATGATATAAAGAACTGAATTTACTTTAAAGATTTTCTACCACAATAAAATAAAATTTGCACATTCTAATTTAAATAAAATAAAATTAAACAAATTAAATATCATTTAAATAATCTAGAATAAGTATAAATTAGCAACCCTGTAATCAAATATACAACTCTGAATTCATATAAACTATTCAAACTTAAGACTAGTAATTGAGAGAAAAGCCATATAAAAATTGACACAAACAAACTTAGACAATTCTTTCAAAATTCCTTGATTGTATTAACTACTCAAATTATATAAATTTTGCTCAAAATTCCCTCTGTTTACAAAATGGTAGTACTACCTTTCATAAGAGTACAAGTTATTATACCGATTAGTTACAAGATACAAATATACAAGAAGTAAGGACAATTATCCTTTTTCTACAAATTTATTGTTGAAAAAATTTTAACTTTGGTCAAATTTGAGTCTACCCCATAATTTTTAAAAAATTTATAAGTTTATTCATGTCCTATAGAGGTGTCCTTGTGATCCAAATGTTCCACTTATGCCTAGCCTAGTTTTAGTTCAAATCTAGCCCTTTGTACTAGTCAAGTTAATGATGGTTAACCCTGGTCAAATAGGGTCAAACTTGTTCAAAGGAATGAATTATTTTATTTTGGTCCTATTATTTTTTTTAATATTATTTAAGACATCTTTAGTTCATTTAATTACTTTTATCACATTCAATATGCAAAAAATTACCTTATGGGCCGACTTTGAGCTAAGAAGGAAGAAATGTATGGATGGATAAAGTGAATAAATTGTAACCAAGCTAATATTAAATTTGTGATATGTCATAAAATGTTATAATCTAGCTATGATAGTCCAAGAATCAGTTATAGTTAGAAAAGATCAGGTTTCCCTTATTTTGAGGGCCTTTATGGCACTTGTACAAAATAGATCATCTCATTTTTAGGTGGAAACATCATAAAGGTGTCTTTTCAGATCCCAAAAAACATTCCCATGTTTGTATTTTTATTAAAAATAAATAAAAGTTCATCTCTTGATTCTTTTCCCCTCTTCTCATCTTGGCAAGCAAAAAAGAAGCAACTTTAGACTTGTGGTACAGATCATACAAGTGGAATGGGAGGGAGTGTTTCTATAGAGGTATATTGATCTGAGTCTTCTTCAAATCCATAAAAATAACTCAAATTTTGGTTCTTTATCCTTCATGAACCAATGTTAACACTCTAAGCTACCTTATTTAGGTTTATAACTAGGAAGGGGTCGCTATTTGCAATCATCTTCATTTTCTTTTTATGGTCTAATAATTTCATGTTTTGAAGAGGTGTAAACATGTTTTCAAAGGTTTTATTTTATATTATCCATCTTTCATTTTGTTTTAAATGCATCAATAATGCAAGGAAGCCTTCTCTAGGCTTGTCTTCCACTTTTGGTTAGAATTCTATCTTCTTCTTAAAAGAGTGCACCTACAGATGTTGTTGGGAAGTTATCCATGAAAACATGAGGGATTTTTATATTTTATATCTCTTTTTTATGTCATTTACATGATATATTGGCATAATAATTCTCATAAGATCTAAAACTATGCACTTCTTCATTGTCTCTTCTCACTACCCATTTCAACTCAATCCAACCTGCAGGAGGCCATGAAAAGGGAACAAAGTAATATGGAAGATGGAAATGGTCTAGGGGTTTCCTCTCAAATTTATATGTAGTGTTTTTCATATTTTATATCACAATTCTTCCAAGGACCTAAAGAGGAAATGAGATTGTAAAACAAAAGAGATGACTGAATTTTGTTCCTCAGTCCCTAAACACACCAAATAGAATTCCTAGGGGTCTTTTTGGTTTTCATAAGGTGATTATATATTTGGTTTTGAGGAATAATATTATGCCAACTTTTTATTCCCATAAATGGGAAAACATCATGTCAAACTTGAGCTTGAAAGGACAAGATTCATATATGTTTTAAGACCTCCTAAAATGGCTAAAAAGCACTGAGAAATGGTAATAATGTCTACATGATTCTGAGGTGAAGGTTGATATTTGAATCCTATGATGAAGTTATAAGCATGTCTAGTAGGGGAAACAATCCCAAGAAACTCAAAACACTTATATCATGGGAGAAGAGGTGGTTGTTTCAAATGACCTTCTAGGCCTGTCCCTTGTCCGTACACAAGGCAGGGTAGGTAGTGAATGCAATATTTCAATAAGATTGCAAGAAGAGATGGTATTAAGAACTCCAAGATGATCTATGGTAAGTGTGAATACCTTTGAGTAAAATTCATCCTTATCAGGTCTTAGACATTCCTAATATGCTCTAAACTCACCTTCACTAACCTACAAGCCTAAAAAACATGCACCTACAACCTAGTATTGGAAGTTGGTCTCAGTTAGGGGTAAGGGAGGTTTTTGAAGCTAAAATAAATCATATAAGTAGATGAAATGATGATAATGGATTTATAATAAGAAAAAAAGGGATTACATACATTTTGAGGCTATATTTCTATCAACATGTACCTACAAGCCTATGAGCATGCATATACAGTCAGAGGTATTGAAGGTTGAACTCAATTTAGAGTAGGGTGGTTTTTGAGCTCAAGTGGAGCATGAAAATGAGGTGAAATGATGAAAAATTATTATAGATATATAAATAAAGGTTTTTATGTACCTTTTAAGCTAAAAATTCACCTTGGAAACCTACAGGCAAAGCAAATTATGCACCTATAGTCATACAGAAAGGTAAAACATAGTCAAGCTATGGGAGCATATAAGCAGATTGAAAAACTATGACAAGATAGGTGAAAGTTTTAAGTCTCTCAAATGGATCAAATTACCTTTCTAAAATTCATTCCCATGACCCTCCCAAGCCTAATGTGCTAAAATGAAGGTTATCTCAGTCCTACAAGCAATGGCAAGAATGAAAGGGTAAAGAATTGGCCTAATGCCAAGCATGGAGACAAGGATGATAAGGTTAAAAATAGTATAAAATGACTCCCTAGCAAAAAATTAATGATTTTTCATGTTTATAACACTCACAAAATTCCTAATGGACTTTTCACCCATACAAGATTTGTCTCAGTCCATACAAGCAGGCTTGGAGACCTTGGAACAAAGGGAAAACAAAGGATTTGTAATAGCAAAGAAGGTCTAAGATGATACATAAAGATCCATGAGATTTAAATTAATATGAGAAACATGTTTTCGTAGTATTTTAAAATGTAAATTTTATGGAGATAGAAGCTATGGGAAATTTTGAATAAAAACATGTAAAAATAGGGTTTTTTATCCCTTTTTAATTAAATTGAGATGGTTGGACCACTTAGGCATGGAATATGACCAAACCCTTCAATAAAATTTACCATTAGGACCTTTTTTATATCAAAAAATATTCTCTCTACTCATCCAAGTAGGCATAATACCCTTTATTTTATCAGAGGTAGGTCAGTCCTTTCATGCACAAGAATGGTAGTTTTTTGGGAAAAGTGAAGAATGGAGGGTGTGTACTAATTTTTATCAGTCAAGGAGGTGTGTAAATTTAGGTAAAACATTAATTAAAATTAAAAACCAACTTATATGGTTTTAATTCTAATAGGGTGGTCTAGACCTAGAGGTCTGCAGGCAGGCCTGACAAGGAAACATGCAAATCTAGCCTCTAAGGCAAAGTCATTACAAGTCATAAGCTTGGAAAAACATTATAATTCCTTGAATTAATTACATGGGATTTATAATTATGTTTTAAATATTTTTTAAGGCATAATAAGTGCAAATAGAGGGCCATGTAGCTCAAAAATTCAAATTAGCTCATTAACAAGGTGTAGGCCTTATTTCAAACTAGGGGTCATTTCCCTTTTTAGCATTTTTTGATCCATTACAAGTGTTTTAGAGTGTTTATGGTGTAGATACAGATATTTTTTAACCTCTGGTTGTCAAAATAACTCCATAGGAAGCCATTTTTGGCCTTAAGAGAAGCATAGAAATGAATTGAAGGTCAACTTTGGACATTCATACCTCCCACCATATTTTTCATGGGACCATAAGAAATTTTGATATGTTAGTGAGGGTAATCCCTTAGTGGAATTTATAAAGGGTTTCAATGTCTGACCTTTATGAATAAAGGTTAAGAGTTCAAGCCATTCAAAACCCTTGTAAAACCCTCATAAGGACCCGACTAGAGAAATATTTCCATTAGAGCATCTAAATGAAATTTAATGGCCATTAAACAACATATAAGTTTTAGATGACTCTTATAGGATCCCACACATGTTTTTTTCTTGTACAAAATTATATGGATTAGGAGAAAACATGGCTTGTTTTGACCATTTTGAGTGGTATGCAAGCTAAAAGAGGAGTTAAGATATGAAAAAAAACCTTGGAAGGAATATTTACACTTTATATAACTCCAAAAATTCATATAATCTCATGTCTAAACCTCTAAGTTCCCAAACTAGGTTGTCACTTTCAACCAGTCTAGTTGGCCAACTAGTGAACACTTGTGAAAATTGGTGAAAAGTAATTATGGAATACTTTTAAAGCTTTTTTCTTGAAATTTATGATATGGGAACCTTTTAAAAGTGTCATTACATATTTTTCATGGATTAATTTTGAAAATTGGGAGTTTTTGAATGCTAAATGTAGAAGGTGTATGGAAAAGAGCCATTTTGAAATTGCCAGAGACGATTTTACATGTCCAAAAGAATAGGGATGGTTAAGGATCAATCCAATGCATGTGGGAATTTTTTTAAAACCATTATTTCTTATACCAACCATCATACCTTACCATATGTAGAGAAAATGTGGTTTTGGAAGGTGAATCATGAAGGTAGTTTCCTATGCCAAAATTGCAGGTTTTGTGCCACTTTTCACCATTATTATGACTTGTTTTGGACAAGTAGACCTATATGACGTGGAAAAATTTTCCCCACCTCTATTATACATTCAAATTTAACTTATTCTCTCAAGGTGAAACATGTCCAAGTGACCCTTGGACTTCCTTTGCTTGTTCCTACTCTTAAAGCTATAAATATGCATTCTCTTGGCTTATTTGAGTAGCCTCTATTTGTTTATGGGGAAAATCTAGCAAAATTTGTAATTTAATAACTATTAAATAAATATACAAGTTTTATTTCCACTCATATGATGTAATATTGAGTAATGAATTGAATCTTGTTGGTCTAGTCTAGTGAAAGATTGTCTTTTATAGCTTGTACTCTTGATGGTCTACCAATTTCTAAAAAGGAGATTATTGCAAGTCTTTGCTAGTATTATTTTCTAAGTGTATATATATCCTCGAATTTTTCCATGATTATAATCATTCATTCCCTTCCTAAGAATCATATACCTTATTGAGTCTAGCATATGAAACATTGATGTAGTAATGGATCCTAAGTTGTGAGTCTTATGCGTGAAACACCCTTATTTGTCATTAAGTAGTGGTTTCAGTCAAGTGAGAGAGGACATTATATATTTGTGCATCACCCTTTTTTTATTCTATTTTTTCTTAATCCCTTTTCATCTTCAAGTTACTAAGTTAAAGAGAAAGCTTCAAAGAGTGCATCAATGGGAGCTAGCCCCTCATCTAGAGATTCATTTCTCAGCATTGTCACCCATATCAAGAGAAATGTCTCCATTGTGCCACTTGGATGAGGATAATTAGGCATCTCCTCAGGGGTTCAAATCCAAGTGTCAATAGTTCTATAATACACTTACATTTCTAAACTAAACTGACCTAGAGGCAAATATGCTAACAAACTAGCATATACCTTTATAAAATAATATTCCTCTTTCAAAATATTACAAAGTTTTAACAAAATAAAATATTAATTATCTAGTTGTTGGGCCCTATGCCTAAGATTTTTTTTTTATTATTGAAGGATGTTCATATACATTTGGTTTTATTCATTTATAGACTAACTATAAGTCCACAACTAGTTTCAAGAGACATTCTTCCTCTTTGTCATCAAGCTCATTCAATTCCCTATCATTCCTAGCCATAGATTCCTTGATTCTCTTGGCCTTAGTTATCCTTTCACTTGCATTCAACATCATGTCTATGATCTTACTATTGTCTACTCCAGACTAGCCTTGACTTTTAAATTTTATATCCTAAGTTGCCAAAGTAGCCTTGTGTTTGAATTCATCATCCTTGATGATGCCTAGGATAGTAGGTTGTGTAGGGTCTTTGAGCATTGTTCTAAGGATATTTTCAATCCTTTCCATTATCTCCTCATCATATTTTAGAATTCTCTCTAGATCCTTGGACTGGGCATTTAGATTTTGGATTTTATCAACAATAATTTCTATAATTTCAATCAAATGTCATAAACTTATTATTGTAAATCTTAAGGATTTACATTTGAACTCAAATGTTGATTAACCCTATTATTTGATCCTATAAAGCTTTTCATTAGGTTATAAGGCCCTTAGCCACTATATTCTATTGTACCAATGCATGGTGCCTTAGCTTCATTATTTTCAATGCATCAAACATGTCATAAAAGGATTCATCAAGCATTTTGATCATTACTTTAGGCTCTGATAAAATAGCTTATGCCTCTAAATTCTCCTTTTCCTTCTCAAAATTAGATATTCTTTTCTTCATACCTCTAATTCCTACTCTGACTTAAGCTAAGTGAACCTCAATTATTTCTTCAATGTCCTCTACATGGATGGGGTGTTCACTAGGTCTCTGACCTCCAATTGGAGTTAAACCAACAAATGGATTGACCTTTTAAAAGGTGAACTCTTTAGTCCCCAGCATGGCTTCTCTAGTTTTCACTCTCTCTAACCCAATAGTCTCAAAATTGAATTGGATCTTAGTAGTTGCTTTTGTATACTTTGGAGGTTTAGGGCCTCTATATGGGTATTGCTTGATGATTTTAGAGCATCCATATTCTTTCCATCTAACTCTATAGTGGCCACTATTCTTGTTTCTTCCTCTTCCTTCATCAAATCCCTTATCCATGGCTTGATATCATCATGGACATCAATGTTAATAGTCTTGGTTAGTGCTCATGAGTGGTGTTAGATGTGGATTTTCTACATTTTTCCATAGATGAACCAATTAGGGATGATTGGTCCATAGATAGGGTACTCATCACTAAATAAGTTGACCTCACTCATGGGGTGATTGAAAGTCAACTTTGGCTTCTTTGATCAACTGGGACCATTGCCAATTATGCCTTTCTCTTCTTCAATGGTGCCATTAGGACTAGGTCCAAGGCAATTTATTTCCCTTTTTCTTTCTCAACCTCCTCTATGTAGGCGTGTGCTTCTTCAAGGTAATTTATTTCCCTTTTTCTTTCTCAACCTCCTCTATGTAGGCGTGTGCTTCTTCAACATACTTCTCCTCTTCATTAGAGTCATATGCCTTAACAAGAACCTTGAGGGCATCCTCCACTATCATATCAGGTTCTAGGGCAATTATGTCTAGGTATTCAATTGAAGATGATGGTATTTGGGGAGGGACTAAGGATGATGGGCCCTCACCAAGTCTCTCCTCCAACTTTTCTTTGTTAGGACCTTGTGTAATCTATGATTAGAGTTTTTGTCTTTCTACTTATGGTTGATCTTGAGGGGGCCTTAAAGTTCTTAGAAATAAATGGTATTATAGAGGTCCCATTTTCCATATGTCTCCAAGGGGCTTCTGATCACTGGTTAATCTATTCTCAAGTCTAATGTTATGTCCCTTAAGCCTATCTAATGTTTCTTCAAAAAAAATTGACTTGATATATATGGTGTCATGGGCACCGAGTTGGTGCACATACACTGGGTTGGGAAATTACTTGGATTTCAAGTGTGTGGAGACCATGTTGTTGGGGTCCCATATCTTTAGCTCATCAAGTTAAAATTTTAAATATTCCCTATGCTTAGCCATAGTATTCATCTAATCCCAATTCTATAACATATTTCTACCAATGGTTAAAGGAAAGGAATGGAGGAGGCCTTTCCTATTGTCTTTGTACACTTTTTCCATACCATTAAGAAGTTGGTATGCAATTTATTTCTTTACCAACTTGATGGGAACATAGACATGTAACCTGTAAGGTTTAATAAAAATTCCTTCAATTCCAATCACTATACAATCTAGATACAACTAGATGTCTTCCATTAGCTCCATATATTTATTGTTTAGAGGCCTTGCCCTGAGCATAAGGATCCCTATGATGGCTTCTACCAAGGTTGGATGCACATAGTCATAAATTAATTGGATGTTATACCTAAATTTGAATATGTGTAGCTTTGAATAGTGGTGTGAGACTCTAAATCTACCCTCATGTGACCAAGTTTTGATATAAGGGATAGGCATCTAATAGATAGGATATCATAAAAATTTGTGTAATATTTTTCTTCTTAATTGTTATGATTTGTCATTTTAAATAGATGTCGATCATTTCTCCAATTTGGGGGAGTTAGGTCTTTCTCTACCATGAAGTAGATGTAAGACACCCAACTCTTGTTAACATAAGTGGTTGAAGGGGATCTAGAGATTCTATTCAAAAGATTCATGATTACCCTAACCCCATTACTAAATTGGGAAATTGGGATGTTGCCAATAGGGTCTCAAATCACATGGTTCCCTTGGAGCAACCATGGCCTAAGGATGGTGTCTAAATCATTCTTGCTAGTCCATTCCTTAATAGTGGGTAAATTCATTTGGGATTTTGGAAGCTTGTAATAACTCTAAAAGGCCAATGGGGAAATGAATGAAATTATTCTAAAGGTCCTTTCATGAATCATCTAACCCTACTCAATTCTACAGTCCTTGAATATGGGAGTCAGGATGTCAATACAATGGATTGCCTCTAGTTTGGTGGCTGCATGGTGGAGACTAGCCATTTAGACTGCAACTAGGTCGTAATACATTCTGGTTATAATGGCAATCTTTTGTTCTTTTTTAATGGGTTGCATGTCTTCAATGGTCCAAAATATCTCAAACTAGTTATTATTACCCACTCTCAATGTAATAGTTTCCAATTCTGTCCTCGAAGAGCCTCCCTTCATTGTCTATAGATAAATACAACTCTATCTTATCCTTGTATTGTTGCCTCTGAGCTACTATGGCTTCCAAACTTTGCAAATTGCTTACTACTATGTTCCAAATGGTATTTGGGTCAATTCTTTTGTACTTGAATTGTAATTAGACTCTCTTTTAGCTTAACTATGATCAATTCGAGCTCAAATTAGGGCTTTTATGCAAGTTTGGGACTCTCCTAAATATTTAATGGTGATGCAAACTTGGACTTTAGCTCATACATGCCTCAAATATGATTTTAAAATTTTAATTTTATATGTTTATATTTTTTTAGCACACAAGATCTTCATTTTATTATTTTTTGCTTACATGGTGCTTATTTGGCATCTATTTATCAATTTTCATGGTATTTTTCATAAATGCCTTCAAAACACTAGTCATTGTTATTTAAAAATTGTCTTTTACTTTGCATCATTTGATCAAGATCCAAGGATCAATGCAAACCATTGATCATGATTCAAGCCTTTACATGTCATTAGCCATATTTGCATTGAGCCTTGTGGTTATGCCACTTGACACCTTTACAAGATTTTTGAGCTCGACTTTCTATATCAGTTGCATATCGAACAAACATCCACCACATGTCAATCCTATGGGTTCTCAGATCTCTATTGAAAAATCATCAATGATCTCATGCCATTGGATCATTTAGGCCTAATATAGTGTGAACCATTGATCTTATAAGATGAACAAATTTTAATCAATGCTACATTTTAAAACATGACATTATATAACCCCTTGAATGATATAAAACATGTCCCTTTGTCTAAGTAAAAATGTTAGATGAGCTTGATTTTGATGGCCTCATGGACATGTGAAGTTCCTACACTCCATGGATCTCAGATTCAATTTGTTTTGTTTGATCATGAGGAGAAATGAAGTGAGAGCCATTTGATCAAGATTTGAGTGAGTGCACATTATTAGTTTAGGGATTTGTTAATGTTAAGCTATGTATATAGGAGCACCATGTGGTAACTCTATAGATCTTCTTCGGCCTTTTGAATTTTTGTCATTGTGTTCATTCCATTGAATCCTCAGTCTTGATGAGGTGTAAACCATCGATAATGATCTAGATGCTCATATGTTATTTGTCCAAAGGACCAAATGCATTTGTCAGGTTTTCCTTACTCCATCAGATTATCCCCTCACATTAACGTATGAGCCATCAAATCTACAAAGAAGCAAGGTATTTAAGTTAAGACTCGGGATGAAATAAGAATTAAGCTAAAATGTTAAGATTAAGGTCTTATTTGTGTTGATAAACATGAATGGGACCTTAGCATTAAGGCTTTAGCTAAATAGGTAATAAATGGGATGATGCTAAAAAATTAAAAGGATCCTACCAATCACAAACATTATACTCAATTAGAAATAAGGAAATAATAAGGGGGAAAATAATGAAAAGGGACCAAGCATGATTTTAGGTTAGGGTTTAGTCATGTTGTGAAACATGACTAAAACTTAGCATAAAATTAGTCTTGAGTCATAATTTGAAATATTCTTTCCAAATTCTCCCACTAAATATAAATTTGAATCAAGGGTTTATGCTAGGGTTTTTGGAGGAGAGCTTTCAAAACGTGAATTTAGATTTAAATTTTCACAAACTCAAAGTTAGTGAAAACTTGAATAGAGTCACTCTGTGAATTTTAAACATGATCACTTCAATAGGGCCCCATGAAACCTATAATTATAAGACATGAAGACCAATTATTAGCAATATTAGGCAAGCTTAAATAAAAACCATAAATTAGTAAGCCAACTTTATCAAAGTAGATGATCTTTAAATTCTAATAATGCTCAAAGCATGCCATGGTTTCAAAGTTAAGGTTCAAAGTATCTCAAAGGTCCCAATTTTCAAAAATGGGGGTATGTCAACCTCAACAAATGGTGACTTCTAGAAGAAACATAGAAATATGTTAGAACTTAGAGATTCTAATTCAAACAAATAACTAAGTCATCCACTCCAATTGATCAATGCCATTATTTAGATCATTTTATGGTAGAAATAAACCTTGCACTTGTAGAATTAGGATAAAACATTAAGACATGTCCATGTTGTTTATGTTCTTTAATTCCACTTAGTATTTGCCATGGGATTTAGGGAACAACTTCCAGGTTTCATATCTTTAATCATTAACACTGACTTGGAGTATGTTTAGATAGTCATTGAGAACCATGCTTCTGATTCAAGAAAGGATTGGGTATTGCTTTGCTACTAACTAGGCATCCATATCCCTGACAAAGATGCCTTTGGCTCCACTCATGTCCTTTCTCCACTACCAGCTAGGCATCCAAAAAAATTGATTTTCAATTGTATTCTTATTTTTTATATTTTTAGATCTTTTATGATTTCAACAAGGTTGGGAATTAAGTATCTAGGTTTAAGGATTTGGTCAAGTGTTTGATCCTTAAAAAATCATCTATGGTTGTAACCATTATCCTAGGTAAAGATGTTTGTTAAGTGCCAGCATTATTGTACCTCAACAAATTAAGATTTTGTCCTACAAGTGCAAGTCTTATTAAAACCAAATTTAGGTCAAGATAATGTTTAATCTCTCAAGGAGTAGTTGGCCTCTTTTATTGGTCATTACCAATTTATTCAAATCACAATATTAGGCTCACATTTCAGACCCATGGTTAGCACATATATTAGGTTCATACCCATATTCTTGGACTTTGGAGTTTCAAGCAAGATAAATAAATTTTGAGTTGGGTTATCCAAAAGGACTTGTTGGAATTAAATAACAAGGAAACAAAAGCAAACACAAAACAAAATTAGAAAAGTAAATGTGGATCCATTGTCATACACCAAAGATATTAAAGTTCCAAATTTGGTACATATATTCTCCTCTAAGAAATTAATCACTTCTTTAGTCTTGCATTATTTGGTGGCTACAAATTCATTCCACCTTGTGTAATAATCTATGGTAGTCAAGATATACTTGTGACCTTTTGATAAATTAGGGTTGATTATCCCTATAAAGTCCTACCCCCATTATGTAAAGGGTTTATCAACCATGATTGGTTACAAAGGCATTGTTGTTTTAGTCTCTTTGGTGCTAAATATTTAGCATGAGTGACATTCCCTCATGTGCCTATGAGCATATTTGAAAATAGTTGGTCAATAGTAGCTAGCTCTAAGAATATTATGGGCTGTAGTCTTACCAAATGGGTACCCATTACCATAATTATCATGGAAAGTGCTCATGATTTGGGTAGTTTATTATTTTGAGACACATCTCAAGTAGACACCTTCAAAGTTATTTTTGTATAAAACCCCATCTTTGATTAAATAATAAGTTATCTTGAGCCTTAGGGCCCTCTTTTGGCCCCTAGTTAGTCCTATAGAATAAGTACCATTAATTAGTAAATGAATGATGGAATCATACCACTCACTAGATTGAAAGATTTACTGATAAACTTTCATAATACTTAGCTTAGGGATAGTATTAGTAATCATTTGAATCAAAACTTGGCACCATACCAGCTTTGCAATTTTCATTTCTACATCATATTCTTGCAAAATTGACATCTATTTACCTTTATGTTCTCCAAATTCATTCTGACTCATCATAAGTTTTGTAGCAGGGTTAGTTAGAATAGAATGCACCTTATTTCTAAGGATATAGTTCCTAAATTTCTTCACTACCTTAGCTAATGCATATGCTTGTTTATCAATCAATGAATAATTCAATTAAACATTTTTAAGGTTAGTACTCATAAAATCTATTGGGTGATCACACCCATCAATATTTTGAGTTAAAACTATAGTCAAAGCATATATGGTTAGATGCAAAAGAATAGAGATAAAAGTCATTTGAAAAGTTAGGACTAATTAAGACTAGAGCTTGATTAATTACTTCTTTGATGTCACTGAATGTCTTCATAGATTCCTCATTCTAAGTGACCTTAGCATATTTCTTCAGCATATCATTCAATGGTTTGACAATTTATGCAAAACCATAAATGAATTTTCTTACAAAATTTATTTTTCCAAAAAATGACTTTAACTCTTTTCTACTATTTGGAGGCTCTATCTTAGATATAGCTTCCATTCTTTTAGGATCTATAGAGATCCCATATTTAGTTATAATGTGGCCTAATAATTTACCTTCAGTAACACAAAATATGATTTTCTTTGGGTTAAGGGAGATTCCATACCTTCTGCATCTCTCAAATACTTGTTGTAAATGCATAAAGTGATCTTTATTTTTAGAAAAAATGGTTAGATCATCCATGTATATAATGATATACTTACCAATCAAACCTTGGAATGCATGGTCCATGGCCCTTTGAAAAGTAGTTCCTACATTTATCAATCCAAAAGGCATTATTTTGTAGGCAAAGGTGCCCCATTTAGTTGTGAAAATTATCTTCATTATATCTTCCTTATCAACCAACATTTGGTTGTAGCCTAAAAAACCATCAAAAAAAGACATCATGGTTGATCTTTAAATAATTTGTATTACTTAGTCAATAGAGGGAAGAGGATAATTATCCTTTTTAGATGCTTTATTCAAATTTCTAAAGTCAATGCATAGCCTAATATCATCATTCTTATTTATAACTAGTACCAAATTAGCCACCAAGTTAGAATGCCTGATGGGAAACACAATTCTAACATCTAACAATCTCTTGACCTCTTTGAAAATCATAGGTTCTAAGATAGGGTTCACAGGTCTTTGCTTTTACCTAAAAGGTTTGCAACTTTCCTTAAGAGGTATATTATGGGTGATGACTCTTGGATCAAAGATATTTGAGTCATCATAAGACCAAGGTATGACATCTTTGTACTTCATTAACAACTATTTAGCCTTCTTGTTCTCAATTTTAGTACAAGCTTTTCTAACATTAACTAGCTAAGGTTGATCTTGAGAGCCAAGATCAATAGAATTGTAATCCTTCCCACTTACCTTAGGAATCTTAGAGACCTCAACTAGCTTGTCTTGATCAAATAGCCTCTCTAAGGCAATCATGCCTTTGGGAATCTTATTTTCATTCAATTAAATAACTTTGCCATCAAATTTGCCTTCCTTAAGTGCATTTTCATCAGCCTCATCAATGATTTGAGCTTTAAATGCTCCTAAATTAGTCATAAATTTCAAGGTTTGATGATCATCACTAAAGACCTAAAAATGATTCACATTATCTAGGACCAAAGGACAAGGTATCAAATCAATGCTGAAATTGGATGAGTCATGGTCAGGAATGAGGTTAGCTATATCAGATGCCAATTCATCCATGTTTTTGATATCCTCTCTAGGGATGGAGACAATGTTAAAGGAATCAAAAGACTCAATTAGATCCCAGACCTTAAATTTGTACCTCTTAAGGTATGATAGTTTTCATTGATATTTACTCTTAACTTGGTTGACTACAATTTTTGAATCACCATAGACTAGTAGTTCCTTGACTTTGTTTTTGATATCAAATTACAAACTTAATATGAGGATCTCATATTCAACAAGGTTATTGGTGCATGAAAATTTGAGCCTATATGATGCATGATATTTCTTACCAGTAGGATCAGTTAGGATAACATTGACCCCAAATCCAAACTTATACTTAGTACCACCATAAAATTCTAGCTTCCATAGCCTATGAATAGCATGAGTAGTCTTAGGATCATATACTTTTGTAGTCTCTAAGGTAAAAACCCCTAAATTTGATTTAATTATGTTGACCCTTTAATTCATAACATTATACTCAGTGATTATATGATTCATCATTGGTTCTCTTTCAACTCTTATCTAGTTTCGAACTCCTTTCCAAAGCAACCATAAATATGAACAATCTGTGGACATGTAGTCATTAAAAGCTTTGGTCCATTCCTTGCTTAACAAAATTTCATAAACATCAATAATGTCAACAACTTGGATAGAAATAAACTATTGTACTCTAAGATCAAAGGTTAATTACATGTGGACATTTAACATTTCTCCAATCATCTTGACTCTAGATTTGTCTAATTGATTAACAACGCTATTAGACTTAATAGGTGTCAAGCCTAGTTGTTTACAAACACCTATTGGTATGATATTGGTGGATGCACTAGAATCCAATAAATAATTATGTAAATTATTACCAAATATTTTGACTACGAGTAGAAAAGGAGAAGATTCTTGCTTAGCTTTGTGCATAGCCATATTAGCATTGTCAATTTTGGGTGATTTGTTAGATTTATTTGATAATGATTCTAGTAAGAGGTCCCTTTATTTTGTGATTTGTGTTAATTCATGTAATGTAATGTTATATTTTATCATCTTCATGTCCTCAACAATATTATAACTAGTCTTATTTGAAGAACTAAGAACGTCAACATTATGCTTAGAGGTACTCCTTTTGGGTGGTTCCAAATCATTTCTTGAAGAAGTGTCTAGAGGCATTCTAAAGTTATTTGGAGGTGTTGAGGTAGTCAAGGGTTACCTTTTATCTCTATTTTTCAAAGGATAATTCTTCTTTATGAATTTTTGGAAGGCCTAGATCTCCTCAAGGACATCATCAAGTTCATTGTCCTCTTAAAAAGGGAAATCAAACATCTCCACCACAGAAGTTTGATCAACAGGCTTGGACCTTGAAGTAACTACACCACTATCCTTATTAGGGACCACTTCAAATGTGTCTAACAATTTTTAAAAAACTTTAAAATCCTTATAAAACTCAATACAATCAATCTCACCATGCTTGGATATATAATGCACTAATCAGGGAAAGTAATATCAGTAATATTAATGTCCATAGTCCTCTTTTCAAAAGATGGTTCATTATTCTTATTATTGTGGAAACTATCATTTTAAAACCTATTATTAGGCCTATTAAACCTTTGGAATAAGAAGTTCCTACCAGAGCTCTCTCTAGTATTTCCAACTTATTTTTGTAACTAAAGGAAATCAATACTTAACTTTTAGACCATTTTTAAAATAGACTCATTCTCATTATTGGGAGTTTTATAATTGTGAACCTAGTTATTGTTAGTACCAGTAGCTAGTACTAAAGTTCTTTGATCATTTTCATTGAATCCATTAGTAGCAAGAAGACTCAATAATCTTAGATTTTGATTAGGAGCAACATGACTCAAAGGCAATTAATTCAGATTTGGTAGTTAATTCAAGGCTACAACATTCTAATTATTATTAGAGAATATGTTCATAATGAGAAAATTTGGATTGATATTTGGGATAGAGTAGGTCATTTGTCCTTTGGGTTACATTTAATCATTGATGATCATTGCTTCAGAATAAGCCCTAGCTAATGAAGTTATAGGTAAAAGAGATCTTTTTAAAAATATAAAAGGCATAGGATCTACTGCACCCTTGTAGATTACTCGAGCTAAAACATCATCAGGTTTATAAGGGTCTATAGTATTCTTATAGATTTTTTGGAACTTAGCATTAAAATACCTTATAGGATTGCTTGCATCTTTCCTGATGGTGGTGAATTGGTGGTCTATGACACATGGACTAACTAAAATTTTTGCCAAACCAGTCTATGAAAACATTAGTGAAACAATCCCATCTAGTAATATAATTATCAAATAAATTGAGAAACCATTCATATACAACATTTTTAAAAGTAAATGGCAATAATCTACATGTTACATCTTCATGTATGGCATTTAACAAAATTAAAGCAACTTTAAAATATTTAATATGTTCTTCAGTAGTTGTAATACCAGTTAGACTAAATGTTGGAAAGTATTTTTCAAGGTTACATGGGAGATCATGTACCACACCTAACATGTTGATTGAAGAATCTCCCAACCAATCCATACCTAGATGAAGGTTGAAGGTAAGGGTACCTTGAAGAGGTGAGGTTGGTAAAGATTTGGAATGTTTACACCTACCTTTATCTCACCTAGCTTTTCTATGGACTTCAATCTCAAGCAAAGGTTCTCTTATCTCAAAATGTGATCTTGTTCAGATCCTTGATAATTTCAACATGAAGATTGAAGATCCTGTTTAAAATATGATGTCAAATTAATCTTTATAAATAACAAGGATTAAACCTACACATTAAGCTAATTTTGTAAATATTTGTATAAATAATAATAAAAGATATCAATCTTTGACTAAACTAGCTTAAAGATGTGTCTAATTATGCAAATATGGTCTATCTTTATAATTCCAAGCTCAAATAAATCCATATCTATGAAAAATATAACAATCTTTGCTAAAAAAAAAAGCTATTCTAACTTCAACTACCATGGATTTTTAGATTTTAAGCCATCTTTACCAAAATTAAGCATCAAACTTCAAACAAATATGATAGTTATATAAAAGAAGCACAAAGGTATGTCAAAAAACATAAATATTTATGATCTTTACACGTTTGAGCAAAGAATTATGTGAAAGTGCAAAGATAACATCTAATAACACGCTAAGATTAACAAAGATTGAATCAATTCACAAAGAGGCCCTCCTTCTAACACCAGTGGGACTTGTTGATGCCTCTAAATGTATCATAGGTGTCCTTAGTATTCAAAGAACACTTCTCATTTTAGAATTCTAAGAATTCATAACATGAGTAGCAAGTTTTGACAAATTATGTTACCTATGGTGAAATAGTGACAGAGCAATGTTTAACTTATTCCACAAAATTTATATTAATTGATAGTTAGGAGACACCATAGTCCAAATCTTTATAAAGTGTAAGTATCTATGAAAATACTAGTGAATTATGATCAAAGCTTAAACTAAAAACTAATCTAAATGGATATTTACAATGAAATCTAAACTAAAGTGATCTGGTTAAAAAAGAAACAAAAGAGAAGGGTAAGGTACAAAGAGAATAAGTGATTACTAATTTTAGCTCCAAAAATTATGATAAAGTTTCAATTACAACCGATTATACATTTAACCAGTATATAGTATAAAATATCATAAGATTAGATCTCACTACACACCAGACTAACCTCTAAGGATGATATAAATAAGTACAAGTAAGAACTAAATTTTTTTTAAAGATTTTCTACCACACTCAAATAACATTTACACATTCTAATACAAAGCAAATAAAATGAATCAAATTCAAGATCATTTAACTAATCTAGCATAAGCACAAATTAACAATCTTGTAATCAAAGATGCAATTCTGAATTCATAGAAACTATTCAAATTTAAGACTTAAGTCTAGTAATTGAGAGAAAAGCCATGTAATAATTGACACAAACAAACTTGGACAATCTTTTCAGAATTCCTTGATTGTATTAACTACTTAAAGTATACAAATTTTGCTCAAAATTCTCTCTTTATAAAATGGTAGTACTACCTTTTATAAGAGGATAAGGTAGTATATCAATCAGTTACAAGATATAAATGTACAAGAAGTAAGGATAGTTATCATTTTTCTATAAATTTTTAGAATACACTTGCATTTCTAAACTAAACCAATCTGGAGGCAAATATGCTAACAAACTAGCATATGCCTTTATAAAAGAATATTCATCTTTAAAAATATTACAAATCTTTTACAAAATGGAATATTAACTAGTTGGTTGGTAGGCCCTGTGCCTAAAAACTTTCTTGCTATTGTTGAAGGATGTCCATAACCCTCTAGTGTTATTCATTAACCAACTCTAAGTCCATAACTAGTTTCAAGAGAAATTCTTCCTCTTTGTTAGCAAGCTCATTCAATTCCTTGTCATTCCTAGCCATAGCTTCTTTGATGCTCTTGGCCTCAATTTCCTTTCACCTAAATTAAATATCTTGTCTAAAATTCTACTATTGTTTACCCCAGACTAGCCTTGACTTTTACTTTTTATTTTTTGAGTCACCAAAGTAGCCGTGTGTTTGAATTCATCATCCTTGATGATGCCTAGGATAGTAGTCTATGTAGGGTCTTTAAGCATTGTCCCAAAGATATTTTCAATCCTTTACATTAGCTCTTCATCATATTTCAAGAGTCTTTCTAGATTCCTTGGACCAGGCATTCAAATTCTAAATTTTATCAACAATAATTCTTAGAATTGTAGTCAAATGTCCTAAACTTATTATTTTGAATCCTGGGATCTACCTTTCAACTCAGATGTTGATTAACCATGTTATTTGATCATATAAATCTTTCCATTAGGGTATTAGGCCCTTAACCATTATATTCTGATGTACCAAACCACAGTGCCTTAGCTTCATTGATTTCAATGCATCATGTCATAAAAGGATTCACCAAGCATTTTGATCATTGTCTTAGGCACTAATAAAATAACTTGTGTCTCCAAATTCTATTTTTCCTTCTCTAAATTATCTATTCTTTGCTTCATACCTCTAATGCTTTCTCTAACCTAAGTTAAGTGAGCCTCAATCAGTTTTTCAATGTCCTCTACATGGATGGGGTGTTCACCAGGTCTTTAACCTCCAACTAGAGTTAATACAAAAAATGCCTCAACCTTCTAAAAGGTGAACTCTTAAGTCCCCACCATGTATTTTATAGTTTTCACTCTCTCTAACCTAACAGTCTCAGGATTGAATTGGACCTTGGTAGTTGGTTTCGTATACTTTGGATGTTCAATGGCCTCCATCTGGGTATTACTTGATGCTCTTAAAGCATCCATCTACTTGCTATCTAACCTTGTAGTGTCCACTATTATTCTTTATTCCTCCTTCATCAAATCCCTTATCCATGGCTTGATATCATCATGTACATCAATTTTAACAGTCTTGGTTAGGGCCCATGAGTGTTGTCAGGTGGAAATTTTCTACATTTTTCCATAGATAAACCAATCAGGTATGATTGGTCCATGCATGGGGTATTCATTACTAAATAAGTTGACCACAGTCATAGGGTGAGTGAAATTAAAATTTGGATTTTTTGATCCAACTAGGACCATTTCCAATTCTACCTTTCTCTTCTTCAATGGTGCCACTAAGACTAGGTCTAGGGAAAACTTCTTTCTCTTTTTCTTTCTCAGCCTCCTCTATTTGGGCTTATGATTCTTCAACATGCTCCTCCTCCTCATCAGATCCATATGCCTCAAGAATAACCTTAAGAGCATCCTCCACTATCTCATTAGGATCTAGGTCAATCATGTCTAGGTATTCAACTGAAGATACTATTCTTTGGGGAGGGACTAAGGATGATGGGCCCTCACTAGATCTCTCTTCCAACTTTTGCTTGCCAAGACCTTCTATAATCTGTGCTTGGTGTTGTTTTCCTTTCGCTTATGGTTTCTCTTTAGGGGGACTTGAAGCTTTAGGTATAAAATGGTATTGCAGAGGTCCCATTTTCCATATGTCTCCAAGGGGATTTTGATCACTAGTCAATCTATGTTCAAGTCTAATGCTATGTCCCTTGAGCCTAGCTAATATTTATTCAAAATTGTTTTCCTTGATATATATGGTGGCATAGACATCAATTTGGTGCACATACACTTTCTTGGGTAATTTCTTGGATTTCAAGTGTGTGGAGACCATGCCATTGGGGTCTCACATCTTCACCTCATCAAGTTACAATGTGAAATATTCCCTATGCCTAGCCATAATATTCACCTTATCCTAATTTTGTAACATAGTTCTACTAATGGTTAAAGGAAAGGAATGGAGGAGGCCTTTCCTATTATCTTTTCACACTCTATCCACACCATTAAGAATTTGGTATGCAATTTCTTGCTCTACTAGCTTGATGGGAACATAGATAGATAACCTATAAGGTTGGATCAAAATCCCTTCAATTATGATCACTGTATAATCTAGATATATCTAGATGTCTCCCATTAGCTCCACATATTTATTTATTATAGGGATTACCTTGGACATAGGGATATTTTTGATGGTTTCCACCAAGGTTAGATACACACAGTCACAGATGAATTGGATGTTATGCCTATATTTGAATGTATAGCTTTGAATAGTGGTGGAAGACTATAAATCTACCCTCAAGTGACTAATTTTTTATATAAGGGATCTGGGTGGAGGCTAGTAAGGCATCCAATAGATAGGACATCATGAAGAATTATGTACTATTTTTCTTCTTAATGGATATGAATTGTCATTTTAAGTAGATGATGATCATCTCTCTAGTTGGGGGAGTGAGCTCTTTCTCTACCATGAAGTAGATGTAAAACACCCAACTCTTGTTAACATAAGTGGTTAAAGGGGATATAGAGATTATATTCAATAGAGTCATGATTACCCTAACCCCCTCTCTAAATTAGGCAACTAAGATGTTGTTAGTAGGGTCTTAGATCACATAGTTCTTTTGGATCAACCATGGCCTAAGGATGGTGTCTAGATCATTCTTATCAGTCTATTCCTTAATATTATGCAAATCCACTTGGGGTTTTGGAAGCTTGTAATAAATATCAAAGGCCAATGGGGAAATGAATGCAATTCTTCTAAAGGTCCTTTCATGAATAATCCAACCTTGCTCAATCCTACAATCTTTGAAATTAGGAGCAAGAATGTTGATATAGTGGATTACCTCTAGTTTGATGGTCGTATGGTAGAGACTAGCCATTTGGACTAAAACTAATTTGTAATACCTTCTATCTATAGTGGAAATCTTCTATTATACTTTCATGATGGGTTGCATGTCTTTAATGGTCTAAAAGACCTCAGACTAGTTCTTATTATTCATGTTCAATGCAGTCGTCTACATGTCTCTATATTTTAAGGCCCTCCCTTCATTATATGTAGATAAATACAAATTTGTCTCATCCATGTATTATTTCCTCTGAATTACCATGGCTTTTAAACTTTGGAAATTACTTACTACTATGTTCCAAATTGTCTCTAGGTCAATTCTTTTTTGCTCAAATCATAATTAGGCTCTCTTTTAGCTTAATTATGATCAATTCAAGCTTAAATTATGGATTTTATGCAAGTTTGGGTCTCTCTTGAATATTTAATGACAATGGTTACTTGGACTTTGACTCATACCTTTGTCTTTATATGTTTATATTTTAAAGCACACAAGATCTTTATTTTATCATTTTGTGCTTGCATGGTGCTTATTTGGCATCTATCTATCAATTTTCATGGAATTTTTCATAAATGTCTTCAAAACACTAGCCATTATTATTTAAAAATTTCCTTTTGATTTCAACTATTGGATCAAGATTTGAGGATAAATGTGGGCTATTAATTATGATCTAGGCATTTGCATGTCATTGTCCATCTTGCCTTGAGCCTTGTGGTTATGACACTTGGCACCTCTATGGTCTTTTTGATCTCTTATATCAATCTCATATCAAATGAGTATTTTCCATGTGTCAAGCCTATGAATTCTCTAAGATCTATTAAAAATTCATCATTGATCTTGCATTGATGGATCATCTGAGCCTGACACAATATGAGCCATTGATCTTATAAGATACATGAAATTTAATTAGTGCATGGTTATAAAAATTACTTAGGCTAAAATATTTTAAGCTAAGTTTTAAAACATGACATCAAATGACACCTTAAATGATATAAAACCTGTCCCTTTGTCTAAGTAAAATTGTTAAATGAGCTTGATTTTGATAGCCTTACAAATGTCAATGATGGCCTTGTGAATGTCAAATGACATTCACAAGAACATCAAATTTAAGCTCATGAAGTTCCTACACTCCATGGATTTTTGATTCAATTCACTTCATCGAATCATGAGGAGTGATGAAGCAAGAGCCATTCGATCAAGATTTAAGTGAGTGCATGCTATTAGTTTAGGGTTATATTAACATTAAGTTTCATATGTGGGAGTGTCATATAGTAGCTCTACAGGGCTTCTTAGGCCTTTTGACTTTTTGTCATTAAATTCAATCCATTAGATCCTTGATCTTGATGAGGCACAAACCATCGATCATGATCTGGATGCTCACTTGTTATTGGTATAAAGGATTAAATGCTTAGGCTTGTTGTGTTTTCCTTGCTCTATCAGATTATCCCCTTGCATTGAAGCATGGGCTATCAAATCTATAAATAAGTGAGGTATTCAAGTTAAGACTCGGGATAAAATAAGACTTAGGCTCAAATATTGAGACTAAGGTCTCTTTCATGTTGATAAACATGAACGAGGCCTTAGTATTAAGGCTTTAGGCTAAATAGGTAATAAAGGGGATGATTCTATAAAATTAAAAAGATCCTACCAATCATGAATGTTAGACTCAGTTAGAAATAAGGAAACATAAGGTGGAAAATAATGAAAAAAGACCAAGCATGATTTTAGGTTAGGGTTTGGTCATGTTACAAAACATGAATAATCCTTAGTATAAAATTAGGCTTGAGACATAATTTGAAATATCCCTACCCAATTCTCCCACCAACTGTAAATTTGAACCAAGGGTTTATGCTAGGGTTTTTGGAGGATAACTTTCAAAACATGAATTCAAATTCAAATTTTCACAAACCTAAGGTTAGTAAAAACTTGAATAGAGTCACTCTTTAAATTCTAAGCATGATCCCTTCAATGGGTCCCCATGAAACCTATAACTATAAGACATGAATACCAAGATTATAAAAATTAGGTAAGCTCAAAGCAAAACCATAATCAGTAAGCCAACTTTATCAAAGTGGATGATCTTCAAATTTTAATAATGTCCAAAACATGCCATGGTTTTAGGGTTAAGGTTAAAATTATCTCAAGGGTCCTAATTTTCAAAAATGGGGGTATTTTTACCTCAAAAATATTTAAATAGAAAAGGATAAGATGAGAGGAAGAATTCACTATCACTTTATTTATCAACCAACCATGAAAATATAGTAATCACAAGCTTTGAGGAGGCATGAATTCAATATTATTCATTCAAAAGAGGTTTGAGCATATATTTTCCACAAATAATTTTAATTATTGTTTCAAACTCCAAACATATGCTTACATATAGAGAGAATGAGAGAGAGGAGAGAGAAAGATGAGCCATAAAACTAGGAAATATAACATTTATTTAGTCCTTCACCAAACCCAATGTAGCATTTCATTATTGATATCTCATCCACCTTCATAAAATGGCATAAATTTTTAATTGAGACATGTCTTGAAGAGTTGAAGGAGTCTTGAATAGGTCATTAGCCTTGATTAGTGGAGTTTGACCAATAATAATGCCTAAATCCTTGCCAAAGGACCCTAATTCTTGGTTGAATGCCTTGTTGACTAGAAAAGGTCCTTTCCTTAAAAATATATAATCAAGTATCATTAATCACTCCATTGAAAACTTCTTAAAATCTAGTCATGAGGTCTTTCCACCTTGAAAGGGTTGTTGGAAGACTCCTTGAGCTGATTTTGACTTTGTCCTCCTTCACTAGGTTGTGGAAAGAAAAGGTCTTTTCAAGGTTGTTTAAGAATATTTCAACCATTTTAAAACTTATTCCAATCAACCTATGACTTATTAATTCTATAAAAGTGGTGTGGAAACAATGATCAACCTCAATAAAGCCTCTTGAATAGTTTTTATACATCCATTTGGGTTTCTGACTAATTGACTCCTTCATGAACAAAGAGGCACAAGAGAGAGAAAGAAGAGTTTTGATTGAACCAGACAAATTTTCTCCATTTATGGATCCTTAAAATGAATTAATACCTGAAATAAATAATTTTTAGCCATCAATTAGCCTAAAATATTCAATTTTGCTCATTTTGCTTGTTAAAGCACCCATTCCTTGTAACCCTAAAAACATGTAAAGATCCTTGTCCAAAATATTGTAAGGATCAACTTGGAAACATGGTCATATTTTCTAGTATCCTTTATCCCCTTACATCTCTAAAAAAAAAATCATTATCCAGCTCCAAGTTAAAGTAATCCTTTTCCTTCATTTTCTTCTCCAATTAGGCCTAATTAGGTATCCTAGGCCTAAAAAGTGAAATCTAGCCAAAATGACCACCCACACATGTGAAACTATCCAAAATAATGTGATTCACTTTTCATAGGCTATCACAAACCTTCATGTCAATTTTGGGGTCATGAAACCTTGTGTAAGTCTGCAAACCAAGAACCCACCTTGCCACCTAGTCTTATTTTGAGCCTAACTAGGATTGTCTTGGAAATGAAGCTTGGTTCAACCGCATCCATAATATTTCATGAAATATTTTGGGATTTAATATATATGATACATACCAAATTATATCATACAATGATTAGGAAGTTCTCCCCTTCTCAGAACACCTAAAAAAAACCCAAAAACATGCAAAAATAAGGTATTTATGATAATCCATACAAGTAACATTAGCATCAAGGTACGAGAATAACCATCGGAAACTCATTAAGGAGAACAGAATGAAAATGGAGGAAGTAACATCCAATATTTATGCTGTAGCTGTCAATATTGGAAAAAGAGCAAACGAGGAGACCAAATCCTTGGAGGGGCCTAACAAAAGGACGAGACAAAGCTCTAGAAAGAAGGCTACACAAGAGGGAGCCAAGTTGGCAGAAACTACTACTCAGGATACTACTGTTGTGAAAGGTAAAGAAACTGTGAAAATGATTTTGGAACTAGAAGAATAGTCTAGTTCTTCTTGTTGGTTATGTTTACTGGTCCTGTTCTCTGGTTTCTTTTTGTAATCTTTTGTCTATGGTGCAGCCAGATCTTTGTTAAATCTGGGTTTTGACCGGTGGTCTCTCTGGTGGTTTTAAGTCCATATAAAACCTATTTTTTCTACTTCTCTATAGTAGTTTTTAGGTTCTGCCTGTGGTCGTTGAGGCTTTATCTTTCTTTCTTTGTACTTGGGTTTCGGGGTCCCTTCAAAACCTGATTTTACCTTAATTTAAAACATTAGCATCAAGGTAGATGTGTATAACCTCCTTATAGTCCTAAACAATATTCAAGAGTTTTTAGGATAAAAATATGGAATTAAATGTAAATTTTAGGTCTTTTTTATTGATTGGTCACAATCAGATTTTTAGAAGGGTTTAAGACCTATTTGGGGTCTTGATGATTGTTTATAAAGAATAGATAATTAATTGACCTCCTTCAACTTGTAAAACCTTATTTAATAACATTCTAAACTATCACAAATGTATTATCTCCCCATAAAAATTGTGAGAGATAGTACAATTATGTGAAGTTATTCCTCAAGTGACATTATTATCTCTCCTTGGATTTGAGAGAGGTCTAATCTGAGTTTTAGGCCTCAAAACTTAATTTGACTACTAGGAGAGGTTCATACACATCCAAAAAAATAATAAACATTATTATACATGTCCTGGTGGTGCTCATCAATCCTTTGTATGCTCATGGTATATTGGTTAAGGCACTTGGGGTTTAAGGCTTGTCTCTTTCTTACTAGCCCTTAAGGGAGTTTGAGTTGAAAACTAAGGTTTGATACTAGTTTAAAGTATATTTAAACCTATATATATATATATATATATATATATATATATATATATATATATATATATATATATATATATATATATATATATATATATATATATATATATATATATACCACCTATATGACCTTCATGATGTTTGACATGATTTTTTATGCTTTTAGACCATAAGGACCCCTTAATCTCAAGACTACCCCTTGTTAATGGAGTGGGCAAGGTCTGAGACAAAACAATGGGTATCTTCACTACTTGTATGACTTTTAAGATATAATTAATGTCTTAATACACTCATAAAAACTTCATTTACTAATTTTCATAGTTTTATCATGCTTATGAAACTCCCAACATACTAATATCTCCTATGGCTGGACTGTAGGTAATGACTGTGTGTCCTTCCTTAGATCTAGATTGAGTATGGAGTTTGAAACTCTTTTTTCTCAATATTATCTATGTTTAAATTTTTTTTATAGTTACTTTATGACACTTTTTTTTAGGTATACCTTATATCATTTCAAACATCTTTGCCCTATCCATTGGGTTAGGACCAATCTCTGCTTATGACCTAGAGGTGCTTATTTGGCATCTTGACTGTGTTATGTGAGTTTTGGATCTCATCACTAACTTATCTTGGTACTTATGTTTTTTTAATGTTAAAATTGGATTCAAAACACCCTCATAGATGAATTACCTCTTGTTTTATCTTAAAATTGGACCAACTGTCTAGTTAGCTACCTGTATAGGTGTGCAATAGGGTGTTTGCCTATGTTACTATAGGTTTAAGACCACCTCACACCAATAGACTTATTAATTATATTTAAATTTTATTTAGTATTAAATTAGGTTTAAAAACACCTTTAAAACACACCTCTTCCTCTCCTTTATGTTTGAACCAACTTGTTCCACTAGCCACTTGTAGGTGATTATTTAAGATGGTTGATTATGCATGAAAAAGCAGAAGAAGGTCATCTTGGGTATTAAGACCCAAAAAATAATTATCAAATAAAGTTAAGATATAAAAAATTATCCATGATTCATAAAAATTACTCAAACATGATTTTATATAATCTTTAATCTTTCATACAGGTCTGAGACACTAAATTCTATCATGGAGGGTTTTTGAGCAACTAGTCCTTGTTGACCCTAGAGGTTTATGAACTGAGCTTGTTACCTCCTGTGAGATGTATGAAACCTAATGAAAAATTTATTTATCTTATAAAACTCCTTTTTACCTATTATAAGTCCACCCTTTGGTGAAAGAGACACTCTCCTCAGTTGGCTATAGGGTAGACCTTTAAGTTTATACTAGACTATGTCTTTAAACTATGTTATGGATGGTATTCCATCCTTTAGACACTTTAAATTAATTTAATCAATTATAAATTACTAAAAAATATATTTAAATTTATTTCTAACACTCTTATCATCTCATTCTTGACTTCTAGGTACAAACTCCTATCCATATTTTCACTCATACCTGTAACTGCCTTTAGGTGTATATATTTGTACATCACTATTTGGTTATTTATGACAATCCATACAAGTTAAATTATAATAAAATTAAATTTTTATAACCTCATTTTATTCTTAAACAACATCCAATATGTTTAAGGATCAAACTGTGGCATTAGATGTGCATTTAAGGTCTTTTTTCCTTGACTAGTCACAATCAAGGTTTAAGATCTATCTGGGGTCTTAAAAATTATTCATAAAGAATAGATCATTAATTGCCCTCATTCCACTTGTAAAACCTTATTTATTATGCTTATAAAATATCTTAAATGGCTCATATCTCCATTTAAAGTGTGAGAGATGGTACGCGTATGTGAATTTGTTCCTCAGGTGGCGTGCTTAGCTCTCTTTCAACTTGAGAGAGGTTTAATATAAGTTTTAGTCCTCAAAACATAATCTGAATAATAGGATAGGTTCATACACCTACAAAAAATACTCTCCATTATTATACATTTCTTGGTAGTGCCCATCATTCCTTTATATACTCATGGTGTATTGGTCAAGGCACTTGGGGTTTAAGGTTTCTCTCTTTCTTGATATCCCTCAAAGGAATTTGAGTTAGAAACTAAGTTTTGATGCTACTTTAAATTGTATTAAAACCTAATATATGTTTTTTTACCATTTATAATACCCTTCATGAGGTTTTACATACTTTTTTTATGCTTTTAGACCACAAGGACCCCTTAATCTCAAGATTGCCCCTTATCAATGGAGTGGGCAAGGTCTAAAACAAAACAATGGGTATATCCACTACTTGTATGACTTTTAAGAGATCATTAATGTCTTAATACACTCATAAAAACCTTTTTTTACCTATTTTTAGAGTGTGATCACGCTTATAAAACTCCTAACATACTAATCTCTCTTATGGCTAGATTGTAGGTAATGATTGTGTGTCTTTCCTTTGATCTAGATTGAGTATGGAGTTTAGGACACTTTTTTATCAATCCTATATACGTTTCCATTTTGGTTTTAGAGTGAATTTATGACCAATTTTTTTTTTGAGTTATATCTTAGATCATTTCAAACATCTATGTCCTATCTATTAGGCTTAGGACCAACCTATGCTTATGACTTATAGGTGTATATTTGGCATCCTAACTATGTTATGTCAGTTTAGGACCTCATCACTACACTTGGTCCTTGTGTTTCTTTTAATTTGAAATTTGGTTCATTATACCCTCATACATGATTTTCCTCTTGCTTTATCTTGAAATTGGACCAATTGTCTAATTAGCCACCTGTAGGTGTGCAATAGGGTGTTTGACTATGTTTTATATTAAGGTAAAAACAGGTTTTGAAGGGGCCCCAAAACCCTTTACATCCGAAGATAGAAAAAACCTTAAGCATTCCAGAGAACACAAGAGCCAGGAAACTGCTTAAGCAAAACCAGTTTAACCAGTAAACTGAAAACAGCTAACAAAGCGCTGAACAAACAATAAAAATTATTTCTTACAAGACCGAAGCTTCATATCTAGATGGGGGACCAAGGGCTTAGACTTCTTCCTCTTTACAGTGGTCCAACCATCCTCTACCTTAGCTGCCTCAGCATCCCAATCCTCAGAAGGCCTAGATCCATGAAGTCCAGGGAGTGTCGAGGCCTCAGCAAAAACCTTAAGAGAACAAGCCAGCTTCTAGCTTCTAGGAGAAGCCTTCAAAATAGGTGGAGGGACCTCCACCTCCTTTGAAATCAGTTCAGGGAGATCACAAAATCCTTTCTCCGCAGTACCTACAACAGGCTCTGTCTCCAGCGGAGTCTCCTTATCCATCGATTCAGACCTCTTTACTTTGGGTGTTTGACTATGTTACTTTGGGTTTGAGACCTCTTTCTCAAACCAATATAATTATTAATGCTCTTAAACTTGGATTAAATCTTAAATTAGGTTTAAAACACACCTATACCTCTTTTTTAGGTTTGAACCAATTTTTTCCACTAGCCACCTATAGGTGATTGCTTAGGATGGTTGAGTGTGTATGACAAAGCTGAGGAAGGTCATATTGGGTCTTAAGACCAAAAAAATCATTATTAAATAAATTTAATATCTAAAAAAGTATCCATTATTCTTGAAAATAATTCAAACATGATTTTATATAAGCCTTAACCTTCCATACAGGTTTGAGACACCAAATTGCATCATGGAGGGTTTTTGAGAAAATAGTGCCTATTAACCCTAGAGGTCTATGAACTAAGCTTGTTACATCCTATGAGATTTATGAAATCTGATGAAAAATTTATGGATATTATCACACTCATTTTTACCTATTGTAATTCCACCCTTTGGTGAAAGAGACACTCTCCTAAATTGGCTATAGGGTAGGCCTTTAAGTCTATACTAGACTATGTCATTAAATTATGTTATGGACTATGTTTTATCCTTTAAACAATTTTAATTAAGTGAAATACATTCCAAATTACTCAAAAATATATTTAAATTTATTTCTAACACTCATATAATCTCATTATTGACTTATACCTACAAACCCCTGTCCATATTTTCACTCATACCTTTGACTACCTTTAGGTGTATATTATTATAGGTCATTATTTTTTGTAGGTAGAGATAAGATGCAAAACATATAGAAAAAGTTTTAAAATTGGATTAAATCCCTAGTTACGTAGTGAAGGAATTTAAAATCCTCAAATATTCTCATCTCTTTAAGCCTTCTTATACACTATAGATAGGCTAATTATGTTTTGACTTGACTGTAGGTGCAACTCACTTTACCTTTCTTAAATATAAGTTCCTTTGAGAGATATTTATATTGATTTAACAAATATTTGACCTTAATATTATCTCCATCCATCCTCTTACATATAATTTCATCTCCTAAATGATTGAGCTAAGGTATTATGGTTGTAGGTCATCATTTGGAGTAACTTGTATGGATTGAGACTAACAATCACTTTACCTTGGCTTAGGTTACTAATCTTCTTTGGTATTGAATTAAGACCTTTTTTAATTTACATTATCTATAACATAATCATTTCATATTTCACCTACACAAGTTTATATTTCATGGGAAATTTCCTTGTGCTTAGAAGGTCATAGTTTTAGGTTACTATTTGCACTTGACTGTAGGTTTATGAAAGCCACCCTATTTACTTAGTGACTACCAAGATATCTCTGATCTTATTTAAAACCATTTATTTCAACCCCTTATCTTAATTACCTTATCATTCTTGATGTTTGCTTTAAAAAACATATCCTATTATGGATAACTATTGTAGGTGGTCATTATCCTATTATCTAGGCCTTTGTGCTAACTGTTGGATGAGCTTGGTAAACATATAACTCGACATATGATACCCAAACCATTGAATGTTCTTAAAATACCCTGAATCAACTTGAAAATATTCAAATAAATTGATATATATGGAGATCAATATTTGACATTTAACTTAAAATTGATAACTTACCTTAGTTTATACTAATGTGAATTTTGAGGTCTTCATCTATGATTCTATCTAGTACCTTGGTAACCTTGTGAGCACTAACATCTCTTTTAAGGACCTATATCATCCTAAAAACTCATTTTTCACCCTCATAACACATTCATAATATTATACAATCCTCTGGAAGGTCTCTTAAGTTGATAAAACAACCATATACAATCTTTTAGAGTTATTTAGGCATTCTAGGCTTAAAATAGAATTTCGCTCTCAAGATGTTTCTAGCCATATTGACCCCTTAGATAATTATTGGTGTTATATAATGTTATTCCACATCTCTTTCATTAATTAATAACCCATTTACCACTGACATTAATCTCATTGACTATAGTTATATCTTTTTGTAGAGACTAACTAACCCAAAACCATCTCAAATGAAATTGTACTCAAGATGGATACCTATGAACCTTTTATTGGATGAATTAGGTGTCAAATTAATTAAATATTGACTTTAGAACCCCTAAATATGAATACACTTTATTGATAACTCAAATCATGCTCCAAAACTAATCAAATAGGTCACCAATCACAAGGATATTATAAGAAACCAATTTTGTGCCATATGTACCTTATTGGAATGATTTACCTAATGAATATACATGAAAGAGGTCTTATTTAACCATTAAATAACCTCACTATAAACATTATTCCTCATCAAATCTTGAAGTGAATAAATGGAGGAAAACCTAGGCCCTATCTAGATGAATAGGCCATTTAGACCCCCTATACTCTCAGTGATTGTTCATAAATATGGGGGAATGAATCTGAAAACCAATGTCACTAGCTTTAATGTCATTATGGTACCTATAATTTACCAATATATTTATACTTGACTCTCTCTCTTGCCTATATTAATAAAAAACCAATGGCCTTTCTAGAGCTACCAAAGAGGTTGATATGATAGATAAATAAGTTTTATTCATTTTAAGACATAAAACCTCTTCCAAATAATTTATTTGGAATTTTTATGGGAAAATAAGGTCTTTAATATGCATGAATCTCAATTTTGCATTAAATAATTACACATATGGTACTAAAACTTCCAGATCACTTGAGCAACTTATTTAAAATGTTGTAAAATGTATCCATTATATCTTTTCATGCCTAAAAAATTACACCATGTCCTGATAATCAAATTTTCAAGTGGTAAGGGTGACATTTTGACCTATGAGGTCAAAATTATCAATAATAACATAATTAGAGGCAGATTTGGCTATAGATCCTTTAGAATCTCAATTTTCAAGTTTGGTACAAGATCCTACTCCACTTAAAATTCATAAACTAGTGGAATATAAATAACCAATAAAAACACTCAATAAGGTCAAATATCTACTCTATACAACACAATCTATAGTGAATAACACACATGATATATGAAGAGGGGTTATACAAATTTTAGATAAGGCTAGGCTATTGGAAGCATAACTACTAAGAGAGGGGTGAATTAGTGCCCTTAAAATAATCTCTTTTAGTTCATTAACCATTCATAATAATTCATTAATTACTATCATCACAATGAGCAATATCATCTAGTCTATCAACATAGCAATATGAGCATAAACAAAGCATGAAACATAGGAACACATCATCTACGTGGGAACCCCTCATGGGGGATAAAACCCACTAGAATAAAACATGGATAAGTTTTCCTATAATACCATGAACCAATATTTATTGAGGCACCAACCCCACATGGAACACCAACCCCTAAGCTTTAGCAATCATCACTTTACGAGGATACAACCCCCTAAGTAACCAAGCACCAACTCAGCCACCTCTTTACCAAGCACCCACTTAGAATTATACTCTGATTACACCTTTAAATTTTTTCATCTAAAAATGATTATGGACCTTTGTAATCTTCTCCTTCAATCACTCTCAAACTACCTTTCTCTCTCAAGCAAATATATCTTCTATATATTAACTCTAATTTATGTCTTCTCTAAACTATGTTCCTTCAATCTCATGTAGTCAACTCATACATGGCATAAGCATGCTCTCCACCTCAGTATATGAAGGTCCATAGTCATATGAAACTTTGATTTGAACCCTACTCATACACAACACATGAAGGTACTATCAAACTGCTCCTTGAGACATAAGATCACTTTGTCATGTGATAGAAACAACCATATAGATCTATGCCATTCAAACACTAAAATATAAGATATATTTATGATCAATCAACATCATGGAATCAATCTCTAATCTCTATTAATCATCAAGTAGTTAAACCTTCATCATCTACCCTCAAAATAGTCTCATACTCTCATTCACTTATCAAGCTCTCACTAGCCTTGAATAGGTCATCTAGGCTTTAACCTCCACACTTTGACCACCTATATGATATTCATCAGAGTCCACTATTATTTTAATAGGTCTATTAGACCTATTTTTTCTCAAGTATTCATCCTTTTCTTTGCACACTTTATAAATCTCAAAAAGGCCAAAACTGTCTTGTACTTATACTAGCCTTTTGCACACTTACTCCTTGGTTAGAAAAGATATATTATCAACAATATACATCTTTAATTACCCCTTATAACTTTTTTCACATAATTAACAAACATAATTTTATCAACTTTAATTCGATCATATACCTTTAAAACACATTCTCTTTTTTAGGCCTAGTAGAGACCTATTCAATTAGGTCTATCTCCTCAATGAACCAACAATGAGACTCAATAGCCATACTACCCTCACCAAGGTACCAAATCATGTAAACACTTCTATTCCAACCTCCATATACCTCATCCATTCTTAATCAAAATCAAATTACTCACTTTCATCTTAAGAGCAACATTAGGCTTCATACTAGCATTAAGTCTCATGGAGACCTAATATAAATAAGACTCTCTCTTCTTGCTTAACACTGACCTGTTTGGTATTCTTGACCATATTAAATAATCATGAATAATTACAAACAAATCTTTATAGTCCTTATACCTTCTCATAGCTTATCTTCAATCCTCATAAGCCATCATAACTCTAACTCTTACAAAGCTCCTTCTTGGCAACACACAGTCATATAGGTCTATGTAAATAATCTCCACTATGATATACCTCTATCACAACTAAAATTATTCAAGACATGCAAAAAAGTAACAATATAACACTCATTTCATTATCTTAATATCATTCTACCTTTCATGGAACACCTCTTTTTCATGGAAAGATACAATAAACAACTCTACCAACTCAAACTTTATCTTTATGCAAATTCATAACTTGTTATCAACTCACTTACATGTTTATTCAAGCTCAAAAAAATTTAATATTCTTTAAAACATGACAACACATACCCTCATGAACTTATCATTTCACCTAACATCAATGAGGCACTTTCAATCAATGACACCACCTCAAAGAACATCACAGGATTCTCCTTTAAGATCATTAGATACTTTGTGAAGCTACAGGATAAATGCACAACTTTAAGACTTTTTTACTCATCTTCAAGGTATACACAACATGATAACATCACTCTTAGGTCATATAAAATCCTTTTAACTCCATAGACAATAAATCTCTACCATAATGGCATTGGTATTTAACACCAATCTTTAACTCACAAGCCCCTATCCTGAACTTGTCATCTTAGACACTACCTTCCACTTAAACATGCATTACAAGAATGATAAAAATTGAAGGAAACATTGCATACCAGACACATAATGATCACAAAGATCCATATGTCATAAAAAATCTATTATCATCAAGATCATTCACATTGGGTTTTGTAGTCACAAGAAGCCTAAAAAACCTAATATTATTGTTCTTATTGATTTGAGCTTGATCTTCATATGTAGGACCAATCTAATCTCACACAAAACATATAAAAGATTAGAAAGACCTTAGGAACATTATAAAACACTTAGGTCCATTTCCTTTAGTTCCCAAAGATATCAAATAGCTCACAAAACACCTCTTATCTTCCAACTTAAAAAAACTTAAGCACAGTCAACCTTCATGATGACGTACTACATAAATGCACACTTTTATATCACCTTAAATGCATGGAACATATCTATAATTAGTTCCCAACATTATTAAACACTCAAAACAATAATTTGAGCACTTTATACATGTTCTTAATCCATTTGAGTCTACTTGGGTTCACTAAGAAGAAACACAAACTAAAAACATTGAATTTGACATGCATTTATTACACTAGTATGGTCTTTCAAAACACCAAACCATTTTAAGGATAATCTTCATGAAGTGTATTCCAATTTTATTCTTTCATCAACTTGATCTGACAAATATAATGACTTATATAAGACATACAATCCTCTCAGGTCCTTATCTTGTATACACAATCATTTTGTGTAGCTTTAATTTGATGGCCTCTAGCTGTCCCACATTGCTAGATCATATTTGAAGGCTTATAAATTGATATAGGAAACTCCTCAAGACACCAAAATTGTAGGAGACCTTCATGGCACAAAATACATCATCTCCATGTGACCCTTTGAATTTGGTTGACTTCCTAAGTACACTTATTAAACACAACCAAATTGACTTGTTCATACATGTATGGTGCGTTATGATGGTCTGGCTTCTCTAGGCTTGTATTATTCATATTTCTCTCTCCAAAAAGACACTAAGAAGCATTGGAACTTCACCAAGGCATCTGTGAATGCCTCAAAATAACCTTTATCACCTCAATGACTTGTAACCCTACCTTGCACACTCCAAACCATTAATCTTATTACTTTGTCATTAATGTACTATGAATCATGGCCAAGCTTTACATCAATGAAAAAAATGAAATTCTAGGACATTTCTTAATGATCTCCCCCTTTGTCATTTATGGCAAACAATACTCAAAATGTTTCTTCTTTCTAATCTTTGTTCCTCATTTTGATCTTTCTCCCCTTTTGACATTAATGACAAAGGGTCTCTTCCTCAACATGTTAATTTGATCCTAGGACTTGAAAAAATATCTTTGCACCAATCTACACTATGCACACCATGCTCTTTAAATTACCTCACACATGCTCCCCCTAACATTGTGTATACCCTCAGTCCTCTTGAATTGGACAAATCTAATCAAACTTCTTGTACTACCAACAAAACTACTTTTGACCTTCTCAAAGCCCTTCATCTCCAAGATAACTTCATACTAAAATTCAAGGGACCTAAGTTATCTCCCCTTATCTCAATAATTCATGCTCCTTATTTTACCATGCCTCTTGAAGCCACTAACCAAAATAAATCAACCAAAAACATGCATATAATCACACCTTAAAAACACGCCTCTAATTTGAATTTCTCCTTGACTCTTAGCTCACAATAATCATGTCCATACAACACCAAACACTTAAGGGGTCTAATTTATCTCTCCCTAAATCCATGCTCCATTTTAGATCATACCATTTGATTACAATAAACCCATACATATTTCTAATAGGAAATACATACCTTGTTTGAATATCACAATTCCACACATGGGTTGGCACTTGATGACCAGCATTCTTCATCTCAAATACTGAACTTATAGAGCCCATAATGCCCTCACAAATGAAGCTATCTCTAACTACTAAATTCTTTTATGCTTTTCAAGGCATGATTCCATCTCTCAAAACATGAACACTTATTTTGAGCAAACTATTCTACAAGGATAGAAGTCTGCCAATAATAATAGAAGTTCAAACATATTAATCAAATCAACCATGACTTCTAAAGGAAACATATGATCCTATGGGATCTTTAGGTCATTCACAATCATTAAACTCACATAATTTGATGCACAAATTTGGTCATTTAGACCAATATTAAAACCTTTTTTTTTCTCACCATGCTTCCACCTCAAACTGATACATAAATTAATCTTGCACCATACTTTTAGACTTAGCATACACACCATGATCATCACCAACAAGCCAAATCCTTCACTTTAAAACCTTACCAAGCTCCTCATACTAAAAAGTGTCTCAATGAATCCTAGAGAGAGACACCCCAATCCATAGGGTCCTAAACACCATGAATTCTAGAGATTTCCATACCTCCACATCCTTTCAAGATTGAATACTCTTTACCATCCTTCTATGCTTGTCTGGCACTTTAGACTTGATCTCTTCATCTAAAATAAGATCAAAAAACTTAGTTAACTCTTTTGATTTGACATCTTCACTCACTCTATGGGATGATAGGGATAACTCTTGACATACCTTTTCATTTGAAGCATCCACCTTACCTTCTATCTTCTTATCTTTGATTACCCTATCAACATAAGTAGATAACAAGTACTCTTGACAAACCTCAACAACTAATCCAAGATTTAATTTAGTAAATAGTCCTCCTTGATCTATAGGATCAACAAGATCAACCTTTACTACCTTAGGTATACATACCCATGATTGACATTTCTTATGCAGTCTAGAAGCTACATATCCTTTGATATACCTTGAGAATCTCATTGCATTGGTATGCCTAATATATATTATCATGTTTTACTTGGTTATTTCATCCTTATTTTCTTTATTTAACCTCTCTTACTCTTTCTTAGCCTTGTTTACCTTGATAACAAACTACTCATGCTCAACCTTCAATGAATCTAGCTCGGTCTTTAATTAAAAACTCTCATCCTCTTTAGTTTTCATACTTGAAAATGTAGCCTCTAACCAAATTTTGAGATCTTTGATGGTATCCTTATCCTCCTTGGATTCTTTATCCATATCACACTTTAAGATACTAATCTACTCATTAAGAGTTTTTACCATGTATCTCAACACAAGCTTCTTCTTTAGCATCTTTAACTCCTCTAGATCACTAATAAGCTCAGCTTCAAGACCAAATTTAGCCTCTTATTTATTTTCAAAATACACCTCTTCTTAATTCATGTTATCTTCAAAATTTTACCAACCAACTCCTCCAAATATTTCTTCCATAGGTAGAACTTATTCCACTTGCCAATAAGACACCTTGTGCTTTTTAAGATCACCCTCAAGTTATTAAACCTTTTGAAAGACCTGCTCTAATACTAATTGTTGAAAACACATCCACTAAGGCAGGGCGGTGGCAAATTAGTTCCCTTAAAACAATCTCTTTTAGTTCATTAACCATTCAAAATCATTCATCAATTACTATCATCACAATGATTAATATCATCTAGTCTATCAACATAGTAATGAGAGCATACACAAAGCATGAAACATAGGAACACATCATCTATTGTGAGAAACCTCATGGGGAACACATAATCTATTGTGATATAAAGGAATGACTTATGAATGGGAAGTGCCAATTTTAGATGCTTATAAATATGAATAAGAATCATATGTTGTAATATAATCATCTAAATCAATACTCATATACCCATGTAACCCTCTATCCTTATGTAATGAAAGAGGATGTAACTACCTATACTTGTGGTGAAGCATTTCAAATAACATTTTGTGCTTTAGGAGATGAATATTTATTTATAGGTTCCAATTTCTACTTAGGATAATGTACCATGATCTTTGAAACTTATTGTTTATGCTCATGTTTAATTGTATCATGCTTATAAATAAGTGGAGAAATTGATTTTGTAATATTTTTCATGTGTAACTAGACTATGATCATAAGTAGATATAAAAACTAATTTTGTTGTAGGATATTGAATAGTTGTATGAATTATTTCATTACCATGTTCCTAACTACATAATAGAATTGGTAAATGATTTTTAGATGTGTATTGAATAACCTTGATAAACTTATATATAGGAAAATTTAGAATATTTTTGTTAATTGATCTTTCTAAAAGTAAGGGAGGACCAATATGAAATGTCTCAAATTTGAAAATTTATCATTGGAGTGTGGGGGACAAGGCCACACTAATGGATAAGGTCAGGATATGACCTTCTCTACCTAGTGTTGTTTTATCCTGGAAGGATGTAAATTATTGAGATTTGGTTGATAGGAACCTATAAGTAGAATAGGGATGCCTTAATGATGTTTCAAATAATTTTAAGATATTAAGTGAAATGGTGAAATATCTCATAGAGATTTCAAGTTAACGGAATGGTGAATAGACCAAGTGAGGTAAAGATGTCAAGATTAAACATTGTCAAACACTTAATGATTAAATTTGAGTGTCTACAATAATAAATACATAGATTATAAATTATGGATAATGTGAGTAGAATGTATACCTCCATTTTTAAATGTCAGATATGTATGTAAACACCTTTTTTTTATTATAGACACTTTATTTTGTAATATTCATTGGCACATTAATATCCATGTGAGTACATCCTAAGGACTACACTTAGATTGGGGTGGGTCAACTTGACATACTCTCTAAGATTTTTTATCATGAACTACCATTATTATAACCATATTTAGATCATCATGACACCATTTTACCCTATCCCCTAGGTTCTTGTTCTCTTTTATACCTATTTTCTCCATTTTCATACTTTTCTCTTATGTCATCAACTTAGCGATGACATATTATAGTGTCTTATGACTTAACTAATGTCATCAACTAAGTTGGTGATATGTTATTTTCAAGTATAAATATTTATACACCATTTTTCACATTAATAACATCAACTAGATCTAGGTTTTTACTTTTATGATTTGGATTTTTATTCATATAATTCATAATTATTATTTTTCTAGGTTAAGATACTCAATCTGTATGTAATGAGAAATGTAATAGATTTATAAATCAATCCTATCTCAGAGAAGATAAATCATACTTATACTTCTAATTGGGGATACATTAGATATTTAGGGTCATGACTAATATAGATCCATTAGACCTAGCCAAGGGATATCTTACCATAATAATATCACTAAGAAGGGTTTCAAATCCTCCAATCAAGTAAAAATATGCAATAACCTTAACTAGGTCCTATGTTTTTATATTCACTAAACTAATAACAAGTAAATCAAAGTATATTCTAGTGCTCATCAAATCTTGTAGCACAATGTGGGGGTAATAAACATGAGAAAAAATACATGCATAGAAGACATATATTCATGTTAATGTATACAAAATCTTAATACATAGAAGATAAGTACAAATGCATATCTATCTACTCTTACAAATGAAGAATAAAGTTAGAAATACTTATCTTTGAAGACGAATATGTCGAGCCTCAATCTCTTCCTTGGCCAAGGTTCTTTTCAAAATATTGTTGTGGTATGTAAGGATGACAAGGATAAATCAACTCTAGGATACACAACCTATCAATGCATCTAAAAGACTTCTCTATAAGATAAGATCCATATCTCTAAAAAAAGTATGAAACCCTAAGCTTGATCCTCAAGTAGAATGGTGGGTAAGCAGATGCATAATATTCTTACTTATTATTCTATTCTCTTAAAAATGGAAAAATGGATGTGTTTATATAAGTAGATCTAACCCTATTATTTTTTAAAAATTTAGGTAGATAAGGTCAACCCAATCAACCTAGTATCATTATTGACAAAAATAAATTAGGTCATAGACTAGGTCAGCCAAGGGCTAACCTAGACCCTAGTAAGTTTTATCAATAAGAGTACAAGGTCGATGGGGCTATGTAATGTAAACCATCAAAACTGGTTTTAGGTTAGGGAAGGGATAATGAGTGTGGTAAATGACTAGAGGAGGGTGAAAATAGGAGGCAAATCTTAGGGGAATGTTTTCAAGATTTGGTTGGATTTATAGTAAGTGGTAATAAGGGACAATATCCCTGTGAAGCACCAATGGTCTGCCCACCCCTTTTCTAATGCACCCCATAAGTCATGCACATAGAATATTGAGACTCGACAAGTTATTTAAAGATAGAGAGCATTAATAATTGATAAGGTTTGAAAATATTGTGTATACATATGTCCTACTTGAAGCTCATCATGTGTCACATAGATGCAACATGGGATGGTGCTTTAGGAAAAGAATATAATGACACATAATGTTGAAGTTAAATAAAGTGCAGTAAGAAAAAAATAATATAAATGAAAGGATAGGTTTGAAAAACACATACCTTTACTTACCTTAGTGATATAGATAAAGAAGGAGATCAAAAAATGTGCAGGTGTCCAATATAGGGAACATTAGGCAAACCTATAGAGAATAGTGAAAAATGAATTTTTTTTCAACATAGACATATAATAGTTGAAAATATTATCTACGATGTTAATATTCCATAAAATTTTATGATTTGGTATAAAAAGATAGTGTAGACAAAGATATGATTAAAATAAGAAATCTGATGGTAAATATTTGAAGGGTAAATAATTTTAAATGGTATAAAAATAATTAAGTCAATCAATCATACTAAATCACTTTGAGAAGCATAAAATAGAAATAAAATTAGCAAAATGAACATAAATTGATCACACTAATTCAAACGAGAAAGTATGAAAAACTTAAAAAAATGATTATAGTCTTACATGTAATTGAAAAATAAGAAGATAAATATGAAATATCAGTGAAGTAAGCATAAAACATACTATATCAAGATGGGAAGAATGTCAATGATGTGTAACTCATAATCAATCACAACTTATCTCAAATTTGACACATGTAATTTCATTATAACTTAGGTATTTAAAAAAATTATGAGAAAGGCCAAGTCCTATCCTTGATCTTATACTTTAACTCATAAATAGAACACCAATGAAGTGGAAAAAATATGTTAAAAGGGGAAGTTTAGAATGGTAATGTGAAAATTTGGTAATTTGTGAGGAAGGCTTGGTCTTATCCAAAGTCTTTCACTATATCTCACAAATGGGATCCCTAGGGGGAGTGATCAGTGAGTAAAATAATATTTATTGAGGGGAAATATTAAGAGTGTAGGGAATGAAAGAAGGAATTTAAAAAGTAAAACATAGAAATCTTATGAGAAGACCTTAGAAAACATGAGGCACACTAAGGACATAAAAAGACACTAAGTGAATAGTGACCATGTAAGAAAATATGTGAGGTACTAAGATCAATTTATGTTGGTTGTTTTGAACAAGAAAATTAAAATGAACCTACCTTCCCACAACATGTCCCCATTCCTCAAGACTTTTTACAAAGTTGTCGATCTACTACAAAAATTGGGTACTTGTGTGAGAAAGTAGGTAGCACTAAAAGATTTTTTTATTCTTCTTTTCCAATCTATTGGCTTAATACACCCCAATGGACCTCAACTCTATCATGAGCCAAATTGTAAATTTTGAGCTTCTATTAGATAAAGGAGATGTACTTAGAATCACATCATTTAGTGTGATTTGACTTTTGAAACATTTGAATGTTGCCTTCTAAATCATTGCCTTTTTTTTTAATGATTTAGTTTTTGAATTTTTATGGCTTTTAAGATTCTTCCTACATACAAACTTTGAATGACCAATCATGAGAGACAAAGTGATACGCATAAATGAGTTGTAGGCTTTGGCCAAAGGAAGTTAAGTATATAAAGACATAACTAACTAAAACACTTAGGCTTACCTATGAACCAATATGGTATCTCAAATTTTAACCATGTGTATGCTTAGTTTGTGAAAGGAAATAAAGGGGATAAAGGGAAATCCAAGGTGGAATGGTAAAAGGAGATTATAATGAGATGAAATTTTTGCATATGGATCACATGGTAAAGAAGGAATGACTAAAGGGAGTAAGTTTTTTATAACCAATTCACAATAGTAATTATCCATGTTTAGAGAGATAAGGTAGCAAACAATCATGAAAAATAACAAGATAACCATAGAAAAGGAACTCATAGAGAAAAGAATGTAATCATGAAAAATAATCCATAAGAGAACATAAGAAATAAAATGACATTATAAGCAACATGTAGTGCAAAACATAAGTAGTTATATAAGATACATAATAATTTGACACAATGACAAATGATATAAGATAGATAAATATAAATTTGGAGCACATATCCAATCCAAATGAGAAAATAAATGAAATAACACCATGATGTGTTGATAAACAGTAGTAGATTTTTCCACACACATTATCCATAACATCTGATAAGTCTTTATGAAGTTGAACTTGAACTACAATTAAAGTCTCATCAATCTTTAAGGAAAGTTGAGAAAATACTTCACGTCAAATCTTGTTGATAGAAAATGTAGGAATTATTGAAATATCATGTTGATTAGGAATATCATGTAAGGGATGCATGGGAAAATGAATGGGAATGGACTCTATGGGAGATGAAGTGGTCATCGGTGGAGAATGGGCCATAAGTGAAGGAGTCACCACTGGAGAAGGGGCCATAGGTAAAGGAGGATCCATGGATGAGGGAATCATATGTGGGGAAACTATAGGTGTAAAAGGGACCATAGCTAGAGGATCCATATGGAAACAAGGGGGAGCCTTCTTACAAGGGAGACATATGGAAAGAAGGGTAGTAGATGCAAGAATGGTCATGAAGTGGTCCTTGATATGTTTCTAAAAGATGAAGCAATGATAAGTGTGATGGGTACCACATTAATATCATAGACAATATACCTCTCCATATTTTGGAAGATATTCAAGTGATACTTTTAGGGGAGGTATAACCTTATATGTGGGCTGAGAAATAGTGGGATGTAAGGTGTTTATATATTATCATAAATTATGATAATACATGGAGGAATGATTATATGTGTCATGGAAGTGACAGATACACTTGTTAGTAGAATTTATGGGTGTAATAATAAAGGGAGTGGAAATGGAATCTAGGGAAGGCTAGTATAATGAATAGTCTCTAGTCTAATAACCAAAGACTTTATGAATATCATAATATGGTTGATCAGCCCATTTGATGGGGAAAGGATCAATATATGGTAAAGGGAGTAAACCATCACCAAGGAAATGTGGGGTTGGTGGAGGGACTAGATGAGGCTCAACTAAAGGAATAATAATGTCATAAATAGGAAGAGACTCAACTAGAGAGGGAGTGGGAATAAGATCTGAACTGGGCTCAGTTGAGGGAGGTGTAGGATACATTTAAGGTTGAAAAATGATCACAAGCATCTCAAAGACAAGTCGTCTAGAGGGATCTTAGTAACTAAAAAATTGATAGGGACCATTAAAATCATGATCCATATTCATCCTCTTATGATGCTCTTCAAAAATTAGAGGTGTGCACACCATCTCTACCCTATGAATAAGAGGAAAAATGATAAAATTAGGAATTATATAAGATGGAATTCAATAAGATTGATGAAAAGACTAAATCATATAAGAATGATAATGAATGATTTTAGCATCTCAAGCCTGAACAAGGCCTTTTAAAAATGGGTCATCTAAGGTATAACCATCATCATATTCAATTGTATAAATATCAATGGCATAGTTAGGGAGGACCTTATCATCCAATGTGGTGTGATGGATAGAGTGTTGAGTCTTAGTAAATACAATGGAAATATTATCACCAGGTGGTTGATGAGAACATGGATTTTGAAAAAGTGGAAGATGAGAAATGAGATAAGGAGAGATTTGAAGTTTTGATCTTGAGATTGATCTCATCAAACTCATTTTCATCTAGATTTAAGAGGTTAGGTGGTATATTCCCAATGATTTTAGGGTGACCATTATAACCTTGTGTGGAGTTGATAGGAAATTTTAATCATTGAGATTCATAAAATAAAACACTTGGCAAGGGTTAAAATTTTGAATAAACCATGATCTTTGAATTATTTAAAATTCCAAGGGTTATTTTCACCTTGAATCCTATAGATTGCACCATTATAAGGAAATTTGACACATTACCAGGTGGAAGAAGTAATTGGTCTCATGTGATGAGTCCATGGCCTACCAAGCAAAATGTTATAAGATAGAGGAAATTTGAAGATCATTACCTTCACTCGAATAGTGATAGGTGGAATGGTGTCAGGGAGCCACACACAACCTAAGGGATGCATTTTCCTTCAGTCATAGCCTTGACATGTGTTACATGTGGACTTAAGATTGCATTTAGAATATCCAAGGGTTTTAATAAATTAGAGAGATACAACATAAGTACCTAAACCCTCATCAATCAGGGAATGCTTAACTTAGATATAACTAATTTAGACACTGATAAAAAAGGGAGAATCATCCACATGAGTCATAATATCATTGAGAATCATATAAACAATAGGGAATTTGAGGGAGAGAGAAGTGTCTATTATTTCATCAATGTGTATGGACATCTCTTTGCACTATTGTAAAATTTTATCTTTTGATCTAGATAAGGTGGCTTCACATCCTACTAGGGATGGATAAATAATGTTCATTTAGAATATGGGATTCATAAGATGATTATGAAGATGTGAATAAGTCCACGTAATTTTGAGAAATGGGATTTAAGATGAAAGATTAGTAAGTTCTATGATAGGATCCCATTCATAATAACCCATAAGGGTACTATTGGAAAGAGGTGCATAGTGTTGAAGTAGGTCCTCAAAAAGAGGATCTAAAGTGCATGTGAATTTATGTTGATAAGATGTGAAAGGTTTAATTGGATGACAAGTTTGTTTATTATCTTGAGAGGATAGGATAGTTGACGTAGGTTTGGTTTGAGATAAATTTGAAGAAGTGTTATTATAAGTTTGAATATCATTGGTTATGGTTAATTAGGTTGGAGGAGTTGTATAAATGACATGAGAAGTGTTATCCAATGGAGGTGTTGGAATTGGTTCATCAAAAAATATAAGGTCTTCTTGCCCCAAATCTATGAAGTGAGTTGGGGAAGAGTCTTGGATAACACATAAAGTGTGAGACAATTAAGGAGTGTGGATGGGATGAGAATCAATGAAAGCAACTACTCTTTTCATATTAGTCATTTTGACAAAAATTTTAGGAGTTGAGTCTATAATATTGTCAATGTTATTAGTATAATGAGTAGGCTTATCATTGTTGTCTTGGTGATTCAGAAGAAGATCTTTATAGATGGCCAAATGAGTATTAGTTTGTTTCAAAGCTTGAGTTTTAGTTAATGTTTCATGGGATTTAAATACAATGTCATAGGATTGTTGACATTTAAAAATGATATAATCGTGGTCAAAATTAGGACCATGGTGAAAATCCATAGTCAAATTACACAATTGCCTACAAGTCTCATGAGAATGACCCTAACTAGCATGGAACCAATAGAATTTATTTGGATCATATCAGGATTTCATGGGACACATAGGATCAAGTTATCATGGAAGAGGCCTTGGTATATGATTTTATAACTCTACTAAGGATAAAGTTTTATGTACATCACTATTACTTGTTGAAGAGAAATTAGGATTAAGGATGTGGTTGGGAGGTGAAGCTTGTTCCAAAGCCTAGTTGAGAATAACAACTTGAATAGTGTTAATAGTATCATAAGAATTAGTGACACCATCATTATTAAAATGATAATTTTTATTTTTTACTAGCATGCAAGTACTTATAACAGGTTGGGATGGATCAAATTGATGCATGAGTAAATCTTGGCACTTGGCTTGGTCAATGACCTCTTCTAAAGTGTATGGAGAGAGAGTCCAAACCTAATGTTATAATTTAGGATAAAGAGTGTTGGTGAATATATGAAAGAGGTTATCATTTTCATTATTGTGTTCACATTTATTAGACAATATATTATACTTGTTTGATGAAATCTTGTATAGTTTCCATCTCAAGTTGCTTACAATTAATAAAATAGGCCAAGGTATTTTCACAAAGGTCACTAGTTTGAAATTCTTAGAGTAGAGAATTAACTAAATATTCCAAACTAGTGATTTAATGAGATTTTATTTGGTTATACCAATCTAAAGCATATCTAGAGATATTTTTTTCTAATAACTTATTAGTGGAAAAAGTGTTTAACTTGACCCAATCTTTGTATAGATTTCCAAATATTTTTAAGTGTAGAGTGGGAACGGTGATCCATTATAACTAATGGTAGGAGTGATACATACTATATCTATGTTAGCAATTTGAGGTGTAAAAGGTTCATTTTGAAAGTGTTTTTTTATCATCTTAACAAGAGGAGGTTAAGGAATGAGATTACCATGGGAATCCCAAAGGGGGGGAGCGGTGAATTTTGGTTATGTGCTCCCCATGGAACCTGTTGAGGGTGATTTTGGAGATGGATGAGATTATTTTACATTTGCATCATTTGGTTGGCATTATTAGCTTGGAAATTATTCATTTTATTAAGATTTTATAACAAAAGTTAATGGTTTTGAGTGGTGTTATTTATAGTCTATAAAGCATTATCATTGGTATTAGTGGCTTGGCTATCACTATGACTGGTAGCATGTGTGATATTAGTAGCTTGAGATGAATTGTTCATTAAATGAGGAACTAGTAGCATGATTTGTTTATGTGGTAAAAGATGCACTAGTATATGGATGAGAAATAGCACTAGAGGCATGATTACCATAGGTATAAAATGATACACTAGTGGAAGAATTGAGAAGAGCGGGTCTTATAAAAGGCCCACTATATGTAAGGTTAACCTACCATGTTAGTAGAGATACTTGGCATGGAGGTGGAGGAAATCAAAGAGGAAGAGATCATAGTATGAGAAGGGATCAAAAGAGAAAGAAGAGGTTAAGAGGCAAAGAAGCTATTATCCCTAAATCCATATGAGAATGTAAGAGAAGGTGAATGGGGATCCTTTGTTTGACCACTTATCATAAGATTGTAAATAGTAGAAGGATATTTTACTCAATGTTGAGGAAATTAATTAATGAAGAAAAGAATTTCTAAAGTATATTCTAATTCAGGCTAATCTTCAAAGGAAAAAAGAGGGTTGAGAATTGAATATAAATGAGGATGGATCCCATAGTTTATAGTATGAGTGGATACATGCACATTACTTGCATCTAGGGTAGAAGCCACAAGCTACTTATGGTAAAACCTATTAGAATTAGTAAAGCTGATCATATCTATTGAGTTTAACTTAGTGTTATCTTCAAATAGGAAGTTCATGATGAGAGAGAAATATTAATGAAGACTAAGATGATGCAAACACAAAAAGGCAAAAAGGATATAGATTAGAATAGGTTGACTAAGTTTTATAATCTAGTAAGTAGAAAAGAGTATAGAGTCATACATGTTGACTCTATATTATAGATAGATGATGAAATAAGATGATAAGGATACATAGTTATATAGGTTGACTTAGTCCTATAACCTAAATAGAAAAGAAAGATACAAAGTCATTTGACTCTATATTGCAGACTGGGAGATAAAATACGATGAGAAGGATACATAGTTGTATAGGTTGACTGTGTACTAGTGATAGGGAAAACATAGTCTATAAAAGACTATACTGAGCAAAATGATAATGTGCTAAAATAGGGAATTTTTTTGCAATATAAGTGATGTAAGAAGTGAAATCAAACATACAAATAATTGGATTAATGTGAGTTATCTAATTGATGCACGTAGCAAAAACCTTACACCAAAATTAGTTATGTAAGTTTTTGCAATACAACACATAATGATCAGAGAGCAAGCAATCAATTGAAAAGTAAATTCTAACTAAGTGGTCATCTTGAGCATTATTAGATTATTATAAAGTATTTATTTAAGTGTGATATGAGAGTTAGCTAAAAATAGATAACTATAAAACAATCTATAGATGGTTTCAGGATACTTAGGCTAAAAATGATATGTGTTGGTAATGGTACTAACTTGATATTAGGGCCTACCCCCTCACTTCACAATCTCACAATGATAAAAGTGTTGTGTGTTTTTCCAATATATACCATTAACCACAAATTTATACTTGGCTAGAAAACCAATTTGGCTTCCCCCTTGGTGATGTAATCTAAGTAGGTAATCCTTGGAAAGATAAGTGTTTAAATGTGTTATAAATATTGTGTGATTTAGTAGTGTGTGAAAAAGAGTAAAATAGTGTAACTAAAATGGCAATTTAAAAAACTACCTATTTAGACTATGTGAGTTACTCTAAGCATACAAATAGTTGAAAATGAAATTTGAATTAATTATTATCAAATAGTTGTTAATTATTTGATAAAAAATAGAATAGAGTTAGTTTAGGTGACACTGTATGCAAAAAATACAAAATAGCATCGATTGGGTCATTACTATTCTATAGAATCAAATTCTTAAAGAATAGAGTCGAACAAGTCGACTATGTCTCTTAAATAGAAGACAAGCTATAGAACTAAGTCAAATAGGCTGACTTAACTGATTGTAGCATTGTAGTTTTAAAGTCTACTAACTTGTATAAAATAGAACTAAAGAAAGTACTAAAATGACAAAGAGAGAAAAGAGAGGAACCTTGGTAGGCTTGAAGATGGTTAGGATTGCAAATTTTATGTTTAAGTGCCTTAAATGTTTCTTTCAAATTCTTCAAACTAAGTTAATTGGTTTGACCCTATTTTATAAAACCCTATGTGTTGAAAAAGAATAAGATGACTAAGTTAACTTGTTCGATCTAGTTTATTGATTTGAATGCTGGCAGAGAGAATAAGATTAAAAAAAATTGACCTATTTGACCTTGTATGCTTATTTAAAACTAAAGAAAAGTATTATGTTAACCTGTTTGATCTAGTAACTTGTATCTAATGAAGACCTACACAAATAAAATAGAGTCATTTTGATGTAACTATATGTTAAACCTATGCATATAAAGTTAGAACTATACCGATTGGTTCGATATATTATTATAAATATAGAAAAATATAATAAGATGATAGAAATAAAAACATAAAATAAAACCTACAATGGTTAGATTCATATCGGGTTCATTAGAATGTATGCAATAGGAAATGTAATGGATCAATAAATCAATCTTAGTTCAAAGAAGATAAATCCTACTTATACTTCTAATTGGGTATACATTATATATTTGGGGTCATGACCAAAATAGATCCACTAGATCTAGACAAGGGATCTCTTATCATAATAATATCACTTTGCAAGGTTCTAAAGCCTCCATTCAATAAAAACTATGCAATAACCCTAACTAGATCCTATGTTTTCATATTCAATTAACAAATAACAATTAAAACAAAGTCTAATCTAGTGCTCACCAAATCTTGTGGCACAAAGTGGGGCTAATAAACATGAAAATTAAACATACATAGAAGACATATACTCGTGTCAATGTGTATATAATCTTAATGCATAAAAGATAACTACAAATGCATATCTATCTACTCTTATAAAGGAGGAACAAATTAAAGAATACTTACATTTAAAGATGAACCTATCGAGCCTCAATCTCTCCCTTGGCCAAGGTGCTTCATAAGAGATTGTTTTAATATGTAGGGATGATAAAGATAAATCAACTTTAAGCTACACAACCTATCAATGCATCTAAAAGACTTCTCCACAATACAAGATCCTTATCTCCAAAGAAAGTATGAAATCCTAAGCTTGATCTTCAAGTATAATGGTGGATAAAAAGATGTGCAATATATCTTAAATCTTATTCTCTTAAAAATGGTGAAATGGATGTGTTTATATAGGTGGATCTAACCCTAATCCTTTACAAAATTTTAGGCTGACAAGGTCAACCCAATCGAACAAGTATCATTATTGACAAAAACAAATTAGGTTATGGACTAGGTTGGCTAGGGACTGACCTAGACCCTAATAAGTTTTATCAATAAAAGTACAAGGTCGATGGGGTTGACTGTGTAATGTAAACCATTAAAAAGGGTTTTTGGTTATAGAAGGGCTAATGAATGTGGTAAATGACTAGAGGAGAGTGAAAAATAGGAGGTAAATCTTAAGGGAAATATTTTTAAGAGTTATTTAGATTGATAGCAAGTGGTAATAATAGACAAAAATCTTGTGAAGCATCAATGGTCTACCCACCCCTTTCTCGGTGTACCCCTTAAGGCATGCACTCAAAAATATTGAGACTTAATGGGTTCTTGCAAGATAAAGAGTGTTAATAATTGATATTGTTTGAAAATATTATATGTATACACAATCCACTTTGCTCATGCTCATAAATCCAACTTATAAATAAGAACATAAATTATGGCCAAATATATTACACTAAAGGAAGGAAAGTGAGCACAAAGTCTATTAATAAAATAAATGATATGTGCTAAACTAAGTCTACCAAGTATTTAGCATACACATTTAATTCACCTACAAAAATCTCTCATAAAGTGTTATAAGGTAAGGGGAATATTAACGTGCCAATAATTCAACCCAAAATATGTATCCCTAACCCTATACTCTTGATTTTGTAATTTGGTTGGTGTTATTATATTGGAATTTGATGACTTCCATGTATATATTAGCACATTATTAGTACTTCATTGTTATCTTGTATATGCTTATTATTTATAAATATTGATTATCTTAGAGATACTTTTACTTTATATTGAAACCTTTATATTTTTTATAGTGCTTACTTCAATGTCTAATGAGACAATAAATAATTTATAAATCTTTATTCAATGTATAATGATACCTTGATTACCTTATAGTTATTTCTTATTCCTAGTGACACCCCTTTGTTTTAACAATAACTCTTGCTCAATGTCTAATGACATCTTGCATCTATTTATGTTCTTCACCTTATATCTCCTTGGATATTATATGTATAAATTCCCATTTTAGATATATTACAAGCTATTTATAATACAACCCTTGTCTATAATCTTAAACTAAAGTTTTGGCATGCATCTTGTGTGTGTTGGATCTAGAATGGTATTATACCTTTCCATATTTTATATAATCCTTATGTTAGAGGATATTTTGGCCTACATATATTATGGTGAACCCAACATGAATATTACTCCACTAGTTATTAGGTTAGCTTCACATTTTTATTTTCCTAGCTTCTTAGTGTTATCATGTTGTCAAGCATCCCTTGCTTTCCAAAATTATTTTATTATTTTATCAACCATAAAGGTTATTATTTCCTTCCTACAATGGAATATTTCAATGATACATAAGAGTAATTGACTTAAAGTTTCTATTTTTAAAAAGTGAGAGCCTCATAAAGATTAACTATTTTCAATAATCAAGATTGCAACATGGCTCTCACTAATATGAATAAATTCACATGTATTCCCACCAACATGGTTAATAATATATCTAGATCCAATCAAAAAAAAATTCCACCACATGAGGATTTGTAAAAAGAAGTATAGAAAGATTATTATGTTGAGTACACTCCTAAAATGTAAAAATTTATAGATAAAAATCCCAAACATGTAGGAAAGTCACATGCATAAATTCAAACCCTTATGATTCCCAACTTCTTTGAGACCTTTCCAAGGTGAAATATTTGATCCAACATGAGAGAAAACAAAGGCATGAATTTCCCTATCCGTTTCCTCCTAAATTAAAAAAACCATCAACACTACTCAAACAATGAAAATTCCTCCAATGAATCCTATTTAGATGATCATCCCCTCCAATAAATCTCACTTAGATGATCATATAAATCTTGGTCTAAATAAACATGTAAACATTTATTATAAATCAATTCACACAAATGTAAATTTAAGTCATGCAAATGTTTTATTGGCCCCAAAATATCAATGGGGATTGCATAATCAATTCCCATCACCATCCTTCACCCCTCCATGTTCTACACTTCCTTCTTCCCCCTAAAGGATAATCATGGGAACCAAATCTTGCAACCACCCATTCATAATAACTTAACAAAACTCAAAATGAACACTTATCACCTTATATTGTAGCCATGAACATTGGGGGAATCAGCCCAACCAACACATATGATGGGTCCACCAGCCCCAGTTTGCATCTTAAGGCCTTTGGTAACCTATACAAGTATTGACTTAAAACTAAAACCTATACGACAACCAAAATAATAGAAAAACCACTCATGGGGGATGTTTTAGAGTGGTATAATCAACATAAGTAAAAATCTATTATTAAATTAGAATACTTTTTTAATATTTTAGTCTAATTTTTTTAATACCATGACTTACCTGAGGATAAGTCTTGTAAATTTATCAATTAAAAATAATTAAAACATTATAAGACCCAATATTTCATCAAAGATTGGAATTAATTGGCCCATAAAGACAAAAACAACATGACCAAGGAAAGTGTTTTCAAACTTTTCATAACTATATTAAAGCCTAATACATAGTTAAATCTTTTTCTCCCAAGACATTAGAGTAAGTCCTCAAATAAGCTAAATGATAGGACCATCTCTTACACCAATTTGAGATTTATCAACCTAAAAAATATATTTGAATGCTTATTAGACATAATAAAATAGGTATAATTCTAATAATGGTGTTTTTTATAATCATGATAATAGTTTCAAATCTAAAATAACAATCCACATAATCATGCCCAATGCTCCTCAAAATGCAACACTTTTCCACCCATTTATAGAAACCATTTACAAGCCCAGTCTCAATTACGATAATATAATCATTAACCTCAAAGCAAAGAACTTATAAAAAGACTACCTAGACCTCATCCAAAAGAGTTAGATCCTACAAATCCAACACCCCCATGATATGATTCTCATTTTTTTTTGGTTCCATGCTAATTGGGTCATTCACATAAAAAGTGTCACTCCCTTAGGGGACTAGCTTATGCATATCTCCTTGGTGCTAACTTTAACCATGATGTTACTAATATATAATAGTATAAATATTTCACTAAAACTTTTAAACACAATAAAACTCGAAACAAGTGTGAAAGCATTCACCAAGTCAATTCTCAATTGGGTTTATATACTAATCATTTACTTGACCACTCAAAGAGCACAAAGAAAGCTACTCAAGATAATACCAACACTTAAAATTATTGAAATCCTACCCAAATGACCAAAAGGTTAACCTTAATGTCTCTACCAGTGAGGAAAAACTAGTTCACATGCATGGCATGAAACATGTTATTTCATGCATTTATTTGAATTACAATATCCAACCTACTCCTACAGCCAACTATAATACCCAAACCTACCTTATAGGTCTGAAAACTTTTGAAATATCATGAGAAACATCAAAATTATAAGTTTTACAAAATTTTGTCATCATTGGCCTGGATAATGACATTAGAAGTTTAGAATTATATATGTTAATGTCATCAATTAGGGTAATGATTTTTTTTGTACCAACCTATGCCATTATCTAAGATGATGATGTAAAACATAATCCAAATAAAATTAGATTCAGCCCCTTATGAGACCAAGTCTTATATCATTTTATATTCCTCTCCTCATATAGAGTCTAAATCAGAGAAGCCTAGATTTGATGAATGGGATCCCATTGTGGATTTATCTAACCTCCCAAGTAAAATTACCTCCTTATACTGATGATAACATCACCTAATAATTTTAGGAATGAATTGGATTAGCTAAAAGAAAAACTAGGTAAATTTAAGGTGAACAAAAGTTTCTTAATGAATCCTTGAATTAATGTACTACACCTCAACAAAATGACTATCAAGAATAATGATACTACTTTAATATGATCCAAGAAGATATTTTAAAAAATTCCATAAGGAAATCAATCCAATCAAAATATTAAAAGTGTAGAGTAAAGGGAAGCTCACAGAAGATAAAGACTTAGATCTTGAATTAATTAAAGATCATCTCAAGTTCCTTCTAAAGAATATGAGGCTACCATAACTCAAGTGATATGATGTCATGACCCATTCTCAAAATATGAGTGGTTGAAGAACCTTATCCTATTTCCCATAGGAAGGAAAAATCAAAGGGGAAACTTTGGTTCTCCCTTTCAAGTTTTAAACATGTGCTTTTGATAAATCTTTCTAATTTTGACTTGAAAAAGGGGATTTTTGGTCATGAGTTAGTTTAACCCTTAAGTGAAGTTATAAGGTATTTAATTTTTTAAATGTTCAAATATTCCCTCCAAGTGGAATACACATTTTGGAAGGGACTTTAGAAGAGAATGATATAAAAGGGGGAAGGAGGTTCCTTTTGAGAGGTTACCATGTTTATGAATTGAAAATCGAGTCTGAGCATGAATTTCTTGACTTATCTCCATTGAAGATGAAAACCTTTAGTGGAAATCTTAAGTTAAGGATGGAAAATATTAATATTCAATTGGGCAGCTTCATTTTAGGAGTTGTAAGGGGAAGAATTGATGAGTTTGTGGTTTCTAGGGTGCCATCTTGTGGAACACAGTAGTTTGTAGGGTTCTGAGAGAGGGTTGAAGCTATTAGAGACCCTTTAGAGGGTGTAAAACCTCTTTATAGGAATTTTTTAGGTCAATGACTCACTTGGAAGGTATTCCTTAGGTTGGTGACCCACTTGGGAGATAAAATCTATAGTTTTTGGGTAGCTTGTTGGAGATTTAATATATTTTAAGTTAAACATTTAGCTTGTATTTATTTGTAATTTTCAAACTTATATTTGGATACAAAAATAGATGTGGAGGTATTTTGTGGGATGTAATAATTCTATAATTTTGGCATGTATTTTTACTATAAAAATATTATAATTGGTACCCTAAATTTATATTTCCAATATTATAAATTTTATAGTTAGGGTTTGACATAAAACTATAAATTACTTATGTTAGTGTTAGGGTTTGTGGATAATTTTCATAATATGTCATAAATGGGACATTACAATGGTATCTAATCCAAATTATTGGATAGCTATGGGGTTTCAGTGACTTCATGCCAAACAATGATAGGGAAGTGACGTACTACAAAATGGAAAATAAAAATGGTCAAGAAAATTAGGTGGAAGATCTAAGATAGCCAAGGTAAAACTTGGAACAACAAAGACATAGTGACATGGATGACCTCGATAGAAAGTCTGAGAAATTTTCTCGAACTCAAGAGTGGTTGATGGATGTGATGGTTAAGTTTATCCAAAACATGAATAATATGAATGGACATAGGCCACCCAATGGTGATGTTAGTAATTCAATTACATACAACAAACCTCTCCCTCCACAAAGGGTGATGGTTGGATATACACAAAGGCATAATTATCCTAACTTCCTTCGTAGAGAGGAATTCATGCCAAAAAGGGACGGGCAACCTTATATATAAGATGATTTGGTTATAAGATACGAGGAGTATATGGATTTTCCTCCTAAAATAAAAGGGGCAATGAGTCTTACTGATTTCATGGAATTCAATAAAGGTAAGGGTGGTTTAAGGGATAGTCATAAACCAAGGAATAACCAAAGAGACCTTCAATATGCTTTGGGTAAGCTCACACTTTCCACTTTTGATGGATCTATCAAAATTTTAGCTAGGGCATGGGTACAAATGGTAGACACATATGTTACATTTTAGGCTATGATGGAAGATGAGGCCATAAAATTTGTTACATTGCATTTAGATGGAGTTATCCATGAGCGGTGGTACCATGGTTTGATAACACTAATAAACCACCTCATAAACATCTATGAGGAATTCAATAGAAGAATAATTGAAATATTTGATAGGGTTTATTTGAAACTTTATTTTAGGGATTTGGTTGAGCTAAAACAAAATACTTTCATGGAGTATGTGGCCAATTTTTAGAGTGTTTCAGTTATGGTAATGGATGTGTCAAAAATAAGACTTGTTTTTTAAATCATGGAAGGGTTGTTGACCCACTCAGGGGTTTATTTAAGGATTTCAACCCTCTCACACTTCAATATGCCATTTAAAAGGATCGTGAACTTGGATCTACAACTCCTAGGGGCAAAATTTTGCCTTTGGGACCGCATAAAACTAATACTTTTGGACCCTTTATACAACAAAAGACAAACACTTTTGGGTAGCCTAGGACAATAAATTTGGATCAGCCAAAATTAGTCCCTTTTGGATAACAAAGGAAGCTTTATAAACAAGGTTTTAGGAAACAAAAAGAGATACCAAATATGAACAAGGATGGGGGAGAGTTAAGAAATGAATTAATAAGAAAAAAATTATCTTTTTTATACAAGGATCCTTGGACACCAAGGCATCATTGCCTCAGAAATAGGCAAGTTCATTACATATGAGTGATTTTAAATGGATAATAAAAAGAGGAGGAAGATGTAGGGATAGCCACCTATGAGGAGGAAGAAGTTAAAAGGGATAAGAAGATAACTTGGATGGCCCCCTTGACACCTTATTCAAAAATCCTAGATACCACCCTTTCAGAGGGAGAGGGGTATTTCAAGGTAATAAGGTCATCATGTTCATTGATAGTGGGGCCACCCATAACTTTATTGATGAGGGATTTGTAGTGAAATATGGGCTTCGAACAATTGATTTTATATGCTTTAATGTGACCATAGTGGATGGCTTCACCATCCCTTTCACCAAAAATATTCTAAGGTTAAACATCACAATGGGTGAGAATAAAATTGAAGATGACTTTTATGTAGTTGGCATAGGATCAAATGATTCAGTTATTAGAGTAAAATGGCTACACTCACTTGGGGAATTCACCCAAAATCATCAAACTATGGAACTAAAATTTAAGGCATCAATAAGGAAGTAGTGCGACATGGTTTGAGCAATGGAGCAACCATAGTAGTGACTTTAAAGAGCATTTAAAGGGCATTTCATAGAGGGTAGACTACTTACAAATCCAAATTTTTTTAAGTACTAAAAATTTTGGTTTGGGAAAACAACACCATCACATGGATATTCATACCATACTTGATAGGCATGCAAAGGTGTTTGGTAATATTTCTCATGGGCTACCTATGGATAGGGGTTTTGAACACATCATTGAATTAGAATTAGGCACCAAATCGATAATTACTACACCTTAATGCCACCCAAGGGTCTATAAAGAAGAAATTTAAAAAGCTATCAAATAACTTTTGGAGATGGGTCACATAAGGCCTAGTTTTATCCCTTTTGCTTCTTTGATTGTGCTTGTGAATAAGAAATATGAGATAATGAGAATGTGCATAGACCATCAATAATAGGTATTCCATACCTAGAATTGATGAGTTGATTGATGATCTTTATAGATAAATTTAATTCTCTAAGATTGATTTGAAGACTAGGTACCATCAAATTTGGGTAAGGGAGGAGGATGTGTAGAAAACCACTTTTATATGTCCTTTTGGACACTATGATTTTAGTGTAATACCCTTTAGTTTAACCAATGCACCCACTACTTTTAAATCATGCATGAATCATGTTTTTAGGTAATATTTGACAAAATTTGTCTTGGTTTTCTTTGATGAGATTCTTTTTTATATTAAAACATAGGAGAAACATCTACAATAATTGGACATAGTGTTGGGAGTTTTCAAACAACAAGCACCCTTCCCTAAGGCATCCAAATGTGAGTTTAGAGTTTCTAATTTTTTTTATTTGGGGCACATAAACAATTCCTAAGGGGTCCATGTGGCCTAAAAAAATATACAACCCATTTTGGATTGGCCACCACCACTACTATGACACATTTGAGGTGATTTTTTTGGTTTATGAAGTTACTATAAGCAATTTTTAAAGGGGTTTTCATAACTTTTTGCCCCACTAAAGGACTTGACAAAGAAAGGATATTTAAGCTAGTAAAAAACAACCATAAAGACCTCTAAAAAATACAATAAGGTGATGAGTACTTTCTTAGTACTCATTGTTCCATATTTCACCATTTTTTCTGTCTTGGAATGTGACGCTTCTAGGGAAGGTATAGGGGTTGTCCTAATCCAAAAAGGACATCATATTGCTTTTGAAATTATAAAACTCAATAATTGGAGTGTATGTTCTCCATCCATGACAAAGAAATGTTGTTCATCATTCATGCTTTGTCTAAATTTAAATAATATTTTATTTGTGGAAGATTTATGGTGAAAACATACTATAACATAAGAATCCAAAGACGATGTTAGCTTCTATATTTAGTGCATAAAACAAATATAAATCAAATACAACTAAAATTATAGTCCTAAGTACTTGGGTGAGAAAATTACTAACAAATAATGAGCCGAGAAGAAGACAAAAGAAACATTTTTACCTTCTTTGAGAGTCTTGCTTGTTAGTCGACAAATAAACATGTTAATGCTAGATTTATGAACAATTGATCTTTGGTAATGATAGTACTTCATGGGTAGAATCTCCCATTATTTACTTATGGTTTGTCTTATCATATTAAATTATTTTGAAGCTTCTTCTCAACAATTATTCATGATAAGTTTGGCTTGAGAAGCTTGGTTGAAAGTGAGTGAGGACCTTGTTATTTATAGCTTTCCAACTGACTCCGACCTATGTGTGATTAATCTTGTGTTAGAATTGACAGGTTGAAAACATTTATGTTTTTGGATAGAGGTTGTATTTATGAAACATGGCTCAACATTCTTGATATTTATCTCATTTATGTTGATATTTCTAATTTTTAACTTTGGGATTGATGACATCATCATGACATCATGTTTCCTAATATTTGTTGAAATTTAAGTTTCAAAAATTAGATATTAATTAATATAACATATATTTGTTACTTAATCATTTAATTATTTAAATGAGTCTGATTAGTCTTTTGGTCACTTCAAGAATTCAGTAAAGTGCCCCACTCAATTAGTCAAAAACATCAATTTACTAGGTCACAATTTATCTAGGTGTGAATAGGATAGAGCTTATCATTATGAATAGGTTATTACCCCAAATAATAATTCATTGACATGATTTTGGGCATTTATATCCAATATGCAAATGAAATTAAGCATTTCAATGATTTTTAGGCTTAAGTTGTGTTGTTTGCTACAAATTAGTCTGATGTCCATTTAAACATGAAAGTGACCAAAAATGAGTGTCTATATTTTTCCCCTATTTGAAAATTCATTGTGATACATAGGCACAATAACATATTTTCAAAGAATGAAAAAGTTGTTAAGAATAAAATGAAGAATTTAGCTAAAGAAATAATAAATGACCCATGATGCCCCCTCAAAAGAACATGCATGAATGAAATATATGAATGGAATCTTTAAAAAGAGAGGGAAGTGGGAAGGATGCATCTTGGAAAAATAAACACACTTTGACTTGCTTCAAAATAGGGAAAGATCTATGGGCTTGGAATTAGATGAATTTACCTGAATAGGGCAGAATGAAGGTATAAGCCCCACACATGGTGGTGTTGGTGTATAATAATTTGCCCTAATAGGACATATTTTGATCAGTGACTAACTAATTTTTTCCTAGTAGGGAAGATATAAGTGTTGATCGGTCCAATATATTTGCCCGAGTAGGGTGAAAGTTTGATCACAAAATAGTCAAGATAGTGAAGAGAGATAAATAATAATGCTTAAAGAATGATGTAATTAGTTTAGAAAAATGTTATTAATAACATTTTATACACTCAGATATATAATTAGGAGCATATAAATTAGTTGTGGTAGTTCAATAAATGGGGATTAAGTGAACAAGGAGAATTTGCACTACAAAATTGCCAAGTAGAATCTTAGATCTAGATTTTTGATATAACATGAAATAATATGCACCATGGTATAAAACACCATGTTGACTTGAATGTAATATACATAAGGACTGACCCCAAATCCAATATATAATGGTCAATAAGGCACCAATGATAAAAAAACCATGATGTTAATGTTGATGAATGTCAATGGATGGACTCAATTGCAATTGTATGACAAGGCATAATGAATGAGTTGAGGGAACAAAAAGAGATAAATTAATGTAAATAAATAAGCAAACATAAACTAAAATAAAAATTAAAAAAAGTATCTAATTGCTCAGTCAAAAGGAATGTACCAACAATAATCAAATATAAACAATGTTAAGTAAACACACTAATAAAAATTTACAAACCAATTAGTCACCCATTTGCATGTGTGATCTTAACGGGTTATGCTTGGAAATTTCATTAAGACAAGATGGTAAGTTATAATAATATAAGAGGGAATAGATTAATAGGAAAGGGGTGGTCGATCTGACTCCAAATGTGCTAGGTAAATGGATGTTGCCTACATAGTTCTATGGACATTGGATCCAATATATGTAGTAAATCATGCCACCCAAAATTGAGGTAAAGCCACTAGCAAACATGATGATAAAGTAAGAAAAAAAATTCTACTTAATATCTCTTAGGGAGATTTTAAACCTTTTTTAAAAAAAAGTGATTTGTAGGTTGTCTTTGGTGTTTAAATTTTTTTAGGGTTTTTGGCATCTAAACTCAATGGAGGGTTATGAGATATAAAATGGGATAACTCACAAAATGGTGAGAGTCTCGCTTAAATTTATCATAAAATAATGAGAGTGTGGCTTAGGTTGATCACAAAATGGTGAGAGTGTGGCTTATGTTGCTCATAAAATAATGATATTATGGGATTAGGTTGCTCACAAAATGGTGAGAGAACTAGAATAAGGGTGGTTGAACTGACCTTAGAAAACACTAAGCACTACCTACATAGTCCAAATAGACCCCAAGCCACTATAGTTCACCCTTAATGGAAATTACTATGAATCAATAATAGGGTGGAAAATGGTATATGAATGACACATAATAGGAGAACTGGTACATCAATTAGTATAAGAATTAGTATAAATCTATATAATATAAGCAAGGAATGAAAAAGATGTAACTTTCAAGAACCATCAATCAAGGTAATCATGCATGCATATGTTGAGTTACTTCCTTCAAAGATGCATTGATGATGACAAAATCTGAATATTCTACTTGAAAATTTCTCAAGATCTATCATCTAAAATTATCTGCAATACCTTTGAACTTGAATCAAGGTCAAGATTGGTATTAGAACAAGGGAATAAGATCAAATAAGAACTATTAAAGATAAAAAATGGGAATGAAGGGAAAGTGTTCAATGGTTATGGGCCCAAATAGGGGTCCTTAGAAACAATATTTAGGATGATCAAGCATAAAAATGTTTGATATGGTTAATACTCATAAGCTCATCAAATTCTTATCCTTCTGGTGTAGTGATTTTTTATGCTCTAGATCCATAATTAGCCATGATGATGAAGGTTCATATCCAATTAGCTTCAAAATTTCCTTTCTTTTCATAGGTGACATTGGTATTCTTTTGGTTCTCTTTTAGAACAAGTTCATTAAGTTCAAAGTATCTGCATTTGATACGCTTGTTATAACTATAGTGCAACCTATTTTGATATGCCTATAGATTATTCAAATTTGCTACTCACTTTTTATTAATTAGCTCTAATTATTGTAGTTGAAAGACTCAGTATTCTTCCTCATCAATGATACCTTTCAATGAAATTCATGAGGGAAACTTGACTTCAATAGGCAAAATAGCTTTAATACCATAAAAAAGGGAATATGGCATGGCTATTATGGGAGTTTTATGATTTGTACAATAAGACCAGAGGGTAAGAAATAATTACAAATGCTAATCATAACCAATAACATGAACTATCTTTTTAAGAATTTGTGTTAGGGTTTTGTTAAATGATTTGGATTGGCCATTACTTTGAGGGGAAAAGGTGGTGAAAATGTGTTGTGTAATTTGGTACTTGGCATAGAGGGATTTGACATCCTTATTTTTAAAGGATCCACCATTATCATAAATGAGATAAGAAGGTATGCCAAAGTGGTAGAAAAGGTGGTTTAAGATGAACTTGTATATTTACTTACCTATAATATAAGTGAAGGTAATTGCTTCAACCCCTTTAGTAAAGCATTCAATTACAATAAGCATATGAGGTCAAATCCCCATGTGGAAAATGACCGTGACATTATGAGCTACTACAATTCTTGAGCTAGGACATGAATAATATTGGCATGCTTTTGACATGGCATGCACTTATTACATAGGCACAAGCATCAACTTCCATAGTGAGCTAGTAATACCCAGTACATAGGATTTTCTTAACAAGGATTGCTCTATTAGTATGGGCCCCATAAATTATTTTTTATAAGTCATTAAGCACTAATTTTGACTTTGTAGAAGTTAAACAACAAAGTAAATTTTCATCATACCCTCTATGATATATTGTGACACCAATTATGGTATAATGATAAGTACTATGAATGAAGGCTCTTTAATTTTTATGAGAAAGGTTAGGAGGGATAATATTGTCATGGAAGTAGGCATATATTTTGGTATACCAAGTGTACTAGGACAAATAATGTCACATACCATTTCATATGATTTGGACTCAAGATATGTTTGATAAAAAATTGGTAATCAAGATCATGATCTGTAATTGATATTAATGAACCAATAGTTATCATTGCATTGGTAGTCCTATTGTTAGCCCTTAGAATCTACTCAAAATGAATGTGATCAAAGTTCTAGATTTCCACTATATTCTTGTATGAATGAGTTTGTCATCTTTTGTTTGGTACTATTGTGTTACCTTATTGATAATCAATTAATAATCTCTATGAACATGTAGATGTTTGATGTTATATTGTACTTTTAGCTAAAGTTCTATGATAAGTGCTTAATATTCTGCTATGTTATTAGTGTAATTGAAATTGATATTAAATTCCTTGGGAATAAGATATTTGTGGTGTTATGAACAAAATGTTAACTCTAGATCCTTAAGTATAAGAATCATCAAAATAGAGTGTCTAGTGGTTTGGATCAGAAAAAGTGTCCTCAAGATACATGATGGACTCATCAGGAAAATTGAATAAGAGTGTCTTGGTATTTGATAGGGGTACTTCTGCAAGTTGATTAGCAAGAAATTTCCCCTTAATATCATTTGATTCACATACTAAATCTCAAACTCACTTAAGAAAATTATCCATTTGGCTATGTGACTTAGTAATGTTGCCTTAAAAAGTAGGTACTTGAGATGGTCCACTTTAGTAATGACAATGGTCTTGTTGTTAATCATGTAGTATCATAATGTTTGGGCTATAAACACCATTTTTAAACAAGATTTCTCAATCATTATGTAATTTTTTTTCATATATGACCAATGTTCAACTCAAGTAGTACACTTCTCTTTCTTTCCCTTAGTTGTTATGTTGTGCCAGAAGTGCCTCCAAAACATGTTCAATTGCTGAATTATAGAGAAATAATGACTTTCTAGGTGTAGGTGGAGCTAGAACAGGTGGATTGGCTAGATAATATTTTAACTACTCAAAGGCCTTTTAATAATCTACATTCCATAAAAAGGTGGTGCCTTTCTTAAAAACATGATTAAAAGGATAGCACCAATATACTAATTGAGATATGAACCACCTAATAGATTGGACCTTACCCTGTAATCTATGAAACTATTTTAAATTAGAAGGTGGAGGCATTTCAATAATGACCTTAACCTTGGTTGGATCGATTTCAATTCCACTTTAAGAGATGAAGAAGGCTAGAAATTTTATTTAAGTAATGCCCAAAACACATTTCTTAGGGTTAAGCCTCTTCGTATTCATAGAGGCATTCAAATATTCTACACAACACCTTTAGATGTCTTACTCTAGTCTTGTATTTTCTTAGGATTTAATAAACATAATCCTCAATGATATCATTCATCATGTCATGAAAAATGATAGTCATTGCATGCTAGTATGTGGCACCATAATTCTTGAGGCTAAAAGGCATTACCTGATAAAAAAACATTTCTTATAGAGTGGTGAACACTATTTTGTGTTGGTCCTCAAGTGTGATATTAATATGGTTACATCCTCAAAAACCATATGTAATAGATAGAATCTCATATCTAATCATGAAATCTACAATCATATCAATATTAGGCAAAGTAAAGTTATCCTTAGGACATGCCTTATTGATGTCTTTAAAATCAGTACATAAGCAGATTTCTTGCTACTTTTTACTAACTAGGACTATGTTGGATATCCATTCTAAATAGTCAATAAGACAAATGCATCTCACCTTCAATAGGTTTTCCAATTCTTTCTTGACAATAATGGCTATGTGAGGTACATCTTTCTCATTTTTTTTAATTGGCTTGGCATCAGGATGTACAAGGTGATGCACAACCAATGTGGGGTCCAATCCTAGCATGTCTGAATAACACCATGTAAAAATGTCTAAAATTTCCTAAAGGATAGTATTAAAGACATAATGTTCCTTTTGAGTGAGGTATGCTCTGAGTTTTATCCTTTTGGTATCATCAGTGGTTCCAATATTAACTTTTGTGGTGTCTTCCACGAGCAGTGTGGAGCCATCTTCTAAAATAGTTAGTAGAGTGGTACAATGGTCTTCATATTTGTTTAGTGGGTTGAGTGGCTCATTGATTTATCCCAAGAAGGAAGAGTCTGAAAACTCAAGATCTAGTAAATTCCATTTGGCCAAAGAACTTAGATAATTTTAAACAATTTGATTAAATGTTTATTTTTATTTTGAATTGATTATGGAATGGCAAGAGGTTTTGGAATTGGAAGAGGCATGGGATTTATTTGAGAGAGGGTGAAATTCCCCATCTGATGGCACTTGAAATAGGGTTTCACCATGGAACTTGTCTTTATTTTTACTTTTACCCTGGTTGAAAAGTGCCTTGAAGAGGTTTTCACTTTGGGGCCTTAATTTTTGATTTTGTCCAAAGAAGTTCACCTACTCTCTAAAATAGGTGGCAGGGTCTAATGTAATTAAAAATACTTGTTTATGATCACCAAGTGGCATATTATCTTTGAGGCCCATGAATTCATATATTGCTTCATCATTTTGGTAATTTTCCAAAGGTACATATGCATCTTGTTGGTCCCAATCGATTAATTGAGGATGATAGAGGAAACGAGGGGAGTGTGATGGTACAATAATAATGATGTAAATATTTTTGGGGTTGAATAGGTTATTTCCAAAAAACTCATCATAAATGATATAATAAGACTTTGTGTTGCTATCAACATTTCAATTTATATATGATAAATCATAATCACTTAAGAGATCTAAGGGGTCACCCCCAGGTTGTTTGTATCTAATGCCTCATGTTCTTTTATGTTTGGTAAGTGATACTAGCTCAATAGTTCCTTATTGTGTTACCCATATGAATTTTTATTTGTAAGTTTGGTGCTCCATAATCCATTTAGGGATAGGATAATTTTTGCTTTGATAACAGGTAGAAATTTCATCATTATATAGCCAGGAATTGTCAATCACTTTAATATGCACTTTCTCTTGAGAAGTGACATTGATAAAAACCAATAGTCCTATATGATTATAATTGTTCTTATTATGCCACTCAATTTCAATAATTTTATTTTGAGGCTTACCATATTCTTCTGGCATCTTAGGCAATTTGGCTACATGAAATACATTACCAATTTTATATTCCCCAAGGTTATTGTTCTGAACTATGAAGTGATTATATATTTCTAAAGGTGGGGTAGTTGAATTGGAAGCAAGTGTGCTTGGATGCAAATAATTAGATTATAGTGGCAAATAAATTACCTCCTTTCCATTATTTGTAATAAGATCTAGGTGAAAGCAATAGTTATATCTCTCATATTCAACCTCCAAATGCTTATAGAACTAGTACAACTATAGATCATCAAGAATGGTGACTTCTAACATAGAATGGGATAACTTAATGCATTGGTGAAGGGTAGATGGCATGGCATACACTTCATGGATCCATGGTCACCAAAGGATCAAATTATATGATAATTCTAGGTCTAAAACATGGCATAATGTATCATGGGTTGAAGGCCCATTAATAATTGGTAAATAAATGGTACTTTTTAACTTGTGCTCCTTATTATCATATGCTTTGATGGTAATGGTGTATAGTTAAATATCTTTGGTTGCGTAGCCCAAATGTTTGATTAGATTTAAATTCACAATGTTGATCCTTGAACCATTATCTATGAGGACTCATTTAATCTTGTGATGAGTAATTATGGTATTTATGTACAATAGGTTATTATATAAAGGTCCAAGAGGTGACATGTTTGTTTGATCAAAGTTAAGTTATTGGCTAGGAGCCAAATGAATTATAAGATTTTGAAATTTAGTAGGTGCAATATCACTAGGCAATTTTGACTAGCTCAAAAGCATATTTAATATATTTTTGTAGATGTTAATGTACGTAAGATATCTAAAATATAAATCTATGGAATTTTTTCCACAATTGTTCTACAATATCATAGGGTTTATCATTAATGGCGGAGCTTGCCTTAGCTTTCTAAGGTGGAGGACCTTGAATAAGATGATTGGAATAAGAAGATACATGACCTTGAATGGTAACCTTAGCACATTGGGTTTCAACTTTGAAACCTTGATTTAGTGGAGGGCTATTGTAATTAGATTAAGGTGGATAAGAACCTAGTATGGTAACTCTTGGTCATTGATTAGCAATGATAATATTATGAACCAAAGGAGGGTTACCAAAAAGAGAGAGGAGGTTAAATATTGAACATAATATGTCTATGGGTACTTTTGGTACGTGTTTTAATCTTAATGGTAGCTATTCATCCACTTATAATATGACCTACAACATTATAGTCACAAGAAATAATATTATAGCTAACTTGGGTATTATGACCCTGATTTTAGTTCTATTATTGTTGATTGTTTGGCAATCTATTCTGATTTTGGTTATTAGCCTGACATTAGTTCTATTTTTTATTTTTAGATTTATGTTATAGAAAGGAGTTATAATAAATACCTAAATTTTGATTAGATGTTATATCCACATTATCCAACTCTATTTCACCATTTACAATCAAGTCTTCAATTAGGTGCCAAAGTTATACACATCTATGAATAATATGTCCTTTAACTAATGATAGTCACAAAAATCATTATCCATATTCTAATCAATCTTAGGTTAATCTATAGGAAAAGGTCTCAATAATGGCCAAATAATCATGTTGGTTACAACTAGTTTTTGAAAGACCATCCCAATAGGCTCACCTAGATAGCTAAAAGATCTATGATGGGAATGACCCATTCTCAGAGGTAGACTTTTTTAAGTGAGTTATTTATTAGGAGGGTTTTTTTGGATAGGTGGTGGTTGCACTATTTGCATATCTAGATTCAATCACTCTATCTCCTACAATATTTGTATTCATATTAAATGGTCTAGGCTTCTTCGATGTACTTGCTTATGATTATGCAAGAAATTGTGCCTGAGTTTTGTTCTATGATTGGTTCTAAGAGTAAATTTTGATAATTCCCTTTTTTATGATCACTTGATCAATTTTTAGTCTTTTAGCAATGATTTCTTCAAATGTGTTGGCATAATTGAGTTTGAGATTATGAGCCACATCAAATTGAATATTGGTCTTGAGCATTATAGCTAGTTTTTTATCAAGGAGATTATGTCGAATTAGGCTAACCAATGCATGCCATTATTGAAGATAATTGGCCTAGATTTTTCTTCCTCTTTATTTAGCTTGACATAATTCAACCATAGTTAACTCATGCTCTATATTATAAAAAAATGCTGTATGAATTTATCAAATAAATCATCAATGTTGTCAACATAATTATTATGTAGAGTTAGGATCCATTCTAATATTTTCCCTATCAAACTATGAGGAAATAGGCAAAGTAACTATATGTCATTATAAACAACTTATTGATGTGTGAGGAAAAAATCCTTTAAATGCTCCTTTGGGTCACCTTTCCCTTTATATTTATCAAACTTGAGCATCTCAAAGTGACATGAGAGAGGTACTTAAAGGTAGATCATGTCAAATGGATAATAATATATATCATCAATCTTGAATTTCTTACTCTGATTATATATTTAAATGGTTAAAATTGCATCTTTAACCTCCTACAATTATTGGAAGGTAGTACTAGAATGAGATAGAATAGGCACATTTTGTTAGGTGGTCAAAGGTGGATTAACTTAACCTTGAAAACAAGGTAACATATATTGTTGGAAAATTTGAACACCATTGGCTCTACCAGGAATAATCACTTTTGGATTAGAGGTGTATTGATAATATAGTACTTGTTATTGATATTGTTACCATTTAGAAGTGCACCCTTACAAGAATGTGTACATGTTCTCACTTTCATTGATGTAATAGAAACTCTCCAAGGTGTGGGATATTATATTAAATAGAATATATAGATGAAGGTCTAGTTCTTTTTATTACACTCACCTAATTCATTATAAACTATCTAATTCTATGTTTTTTTACTAGGAAAGGGGTAGAAGGAGTAATGCTAAAAAAATAAAAAATAAAAAAATAAAAATTGGAGTGATGTACCAATGTTAAGGTCAATTATAAATATACTAAACATAATTTTGAATCCAAATAACTTGTACATATTCATTTCATCTTCATACAATGATTCTTGTATCATTATTTCATACATAGGTCTTGACAAACACTTATACCAGCTTGGGAGGAATGAACAATGATTGAATTCACTTTCAGATTAGGTAGAAATCAGATTGAGACACCTTATATGATATGAAATATTTTTTATTTTCTACATAAAGGTGAGATATTTAAATATGAACATAGGAAAAATAATAATTTACTAAGTTACATCAATGAACATTAAGAACACACTTTATGAACAACTTGAAAATAAAATAAAAATTAGCTCTTTATTGCTCAAAGGTGAGGTAGTACAAATTTTGGTAGAATTTATGTATGGTAAAATTATAATCCCATCTAATAATTCAAAATTTAATTTACATATAGAAAGTAAAAAAAGAGAGAGAAGACAAGGCAAATCCAAGACTAGAGATGAGTCCACATGCTAGTCATAGTTCACTCTTCATCAATTGAAACTTTAACTCAAACTTTAATTCCACCTTTAATTCCATCAAATTATAACATAGAATGTTATATTATAAAATTTATTTTCCTTGTAATATGTAATATAAGTGAAAGAGAGAGAAGTTTTAATGTTGTTAAAAAGTCAAAGGTTCCTTACATGCTTTGAAAGTCTTCAGTCTTGAAGAGATCTTGATCTTCACTTCAGTTAACTCCTTATGAATAGTTTAAACTCCTTTTTATTTTAAAATTTAACCATTTTTTATCTTGAATACATATTTAAGTTTGACTTCAATTAATTTTATTTCATATTTTATTTTGAATTAACTTATCTTGAATTATAACTTAGAGTTTGACTTCATTTACCTTGTTTGCAACTTGCATGTATGTTTGACTTTTTAACTTTATAAATTTAGCTCAAAGGGGGTCATAGTAGGAGAAGTATTAAATTTTTATTATTTAAAGAGTCTCTTTAATTAAAATAGGGCCTCGAATCTTAACTAATACTTCAACTCAACTTATTCACTCTTACATGTTTCAAATTCCACCTTTTTAAGGTTAATCGAAGACTCTTCTTGTTTGCCTTGACTTTGCTAAGCCCAAATGGGTTGTATAAGTTATAGAGAGAAATTTATTTATGTTGAATTATTTATTAAATATATTTATTAATAATTTAATTTATGATGACAATAACAACTCTCTATACCGTTTCATCTTGGATATGTCTATCTTCTACAACTTGACAAACTTTTTAAATACACTATGAGAACGTAAAACTTGATGAATTTGTATTATTTGATTAAGAAAAGAGTCTAAATATGATTAAAAAATAATCATTGTTACTTCATATACCTTAAAATAAGTTTTTAAATCTAAAATCTATGTATAATTTTAAAAAATACTCTTTTGTGCTCTCTTGTGCTCTCTAGGCCTCAAAAACCCCTGATTTAGATTAGGAGGTATAAAATTAGTTCCAATACTCACCAAACACTCATTTATAACTCCGAGTGACCTAGAGACATTTTTCAATGGGATGATATAATTTTTAATTGGTTTTTATTTAATTAGTATGTATTAATACATATAAATTAATTATACACACTCTCAAAAAAAATCCCTTTTAAGGACCTAAAACACTTATTTTTAACTCTATTTATGAGCAAAATAGTGAAAAACTTGGTTTCCTTCATGATCAAACTTGTGTTTTGACATTTTATATCTCTTAAAACATATTATAGACCTGAAACAAATTTTAAACATTAAATTAAATAAAAATAGACTTCTGTGTCAAATTCAAAGGTATTTCATTTGATAAAACTCAAAATATGCATTTTTGGTGTTTTTTAGCTTGCACAATTTTATTTTTGAATGTTTGAAGTCTGAGTTTTGTCATTTAATTTAATTTTATGAAGCTTTAATAACTTATTCATTTTTAATTAGGACTTTTAATAACCCTATAATTATTTCAATCATTGAATTTGCTCAACAAATCTCTTAAACCTCTAAAAAATTATCTTTTTTGATTGTCTCTCTTGCTTGTTTAAAACCCTAATACTTGTACCTTTATTTTTATCTATTATTTACCTTAAATTTTTTATTTAATAATATATATTAATTTCATTTATTCCTAATAATATCCTATAAAACTTTTTTTTTTAACAAATAACTTAAAAATTCAACCACAGTAACCAAAACCAAGCCATTGGAGTTTAAGAAGGATTTTATAACACCTTTTCTTCTTAAATATTTTTCATAAATTTAAACCTATGTAACCTAAAAAATGCATTTAAAATTTATGTCATATAGGACTTAAACTTACTCTAATATTTTTCTAACCAATTCTTCTTCACTTTCATGTATCGAGCATTTGAAAATTATTTTCACTATCTTGCCACTAGCTAATTAGAGGAATAAAAAAAACCTTTATCAAAAGTTGGACTTGTGAATTGTTCCTAAGAATGGTTTTAGTTTAAATAAGGTTGTATGATGTTTTAGAAACTTTTTTTAATATTCACTCCATGAATGGAATGAAATCCTACACATAAACAACTTTGACTAATGGTGGCAAAATTTATCAACATTCTTGACAACTTTATCAGGATGTTTGCTTGATAAACAATCAAATTTAGTATATATATTCATTGGTATATGTATTTATGAAAATATTATCAAAATAAAAACTAAAAATTACTTCAATTAACTACAATACTTGTGTATAAGCACTTATTAAACTAAAAACTAGAACAACTACCAACTGAAAAATGTACAAGATAGTACTTAGAGGAAAGTGGAAACTAAAACTACTAATAGAACATATGCATAATAGAATTTAGATTAAAATTGAATTTAAACACTACTATATGAAACACTCAATATCCACCTGGATCAAATCAAAAACCTCTCAGGTCCTCTCTATGTGGTTGACAAAGAAGAGGAACAAGTTTTTGTTTAAATGCCATTCTGGACAGATCAACTCTTTTTTTGCTTGTCAATTTTTTTGACTTGTCTTTAAGTGATTCAATTGAAATAAACATATGTTCAATATATAATACTCATCATATGGTTCAATACTCACCTTATGTTTCTCTTCAATTTTAATAAATCTTTCCAATGTAGCCACATTCTGCATTAATATTTGACATAAAGGTCTAGTAGACAAACACTCACACTAGCTTGAAAGGAATGAATAATGATTGAATTCACTTCCATATTAGGTATAAATTAGAATTATAAAATTTATATTACCTAAAAGATTTTTTATTTTCTATATAAAGGTGAGATATTCAAATATAGATATAAAAAAATTAGTTATTTACTAAGTTACATCAATGAATATTAAGAACACACTTTATAAACAACTTGAAAATTGAAGAAAATTCAACTCTTTATTAATTCAAAAGTGAGGTAGTATAATTTTTTACAAATTATTTGTAAGACAAAATCATAATCCCCTCTAATCAGTCTAAAATAAAGGTATATCTAGAAAGGAAGAAAAGAGAGAGAAGACAAATAAGCTCTAAGACTAGAGATGAGTCCACATGCTAGCCACATTTCACTTTTCATCAACTAAAACTTTAATTTAAACTTAAATTCAAACTTGAACTCCAAATTTAATTCCATCAAATTAAAATGTATAATATTGAATTATAAACTTTATTTTCCTTGGAATATGGCATAGAAGTGTGAGAGAGAAGTTTGAATGTTGTTGAAAAGTCAAAGGTCCCTTACATGCTTTGAAAGTCTTCAGTCTTGAAGAGATATTGATATTAAATTTAGTGAACTCCTTAAAAATATTTTGATCTCCTTTTTATCTCTTTTATACATCTTAAAGTTTGTCTTCAGTTACCTTTATTAAATCTTAGAGTTTGACTAGATTTATCTTAACTTGAAACTTAGAGTTTGACTTCAGTTACCTTGCTTGTAACTTGCATGCATGTTTGACTTATTGAATTTATAAATTTAACCCAAATGGGATCTTAGTAGAATAGGTATTTCATTTTACTTCTTTCATTAAAATAGGGCCTTAAATCTTAACCAAGACTTCAACTTAACTTATTCACTCTTGCATGTTTCAAAGTCTACCTTTCTATGGCTAATTGAATACTCTTCCTATTTGTCTTAAATTTATGAAATTTAGCCCAAATAAGACACATAATTTAAAGATATATAATAATATTTATAATTAATTAGTCATGAAATATATATGTTAATAATGTACTTAATGATGACAATAACAACTCTCCATTTGGTTCTTTTTAGATATGCCTATCTTCTACAACTTGACAAGCTTTTTAAATGCATTATAAAAACTTATAAATTGATGAATTTTTATTATTTAATTATGTAAGTAGTATAAATATTATTATAAAATTATCACTATAGTTTTATAGACCTTAAAATAATTTTTTAGCTCCAAAATCCATATACAACTTCAAAAAATATTATTTTGTGCTCTCTTGTGTTAGGCCTCAAAAAAATCTAATTTGGATTAGGGGCTATAAAATAAGTTACAAGATTCACCAAACACTTCTAATATACTAATTATATATTTATCAATTTTTAAGACTTGGAAAAGTTTTAAAATCTTGAAAACTCTTCACCAAACTTTCAAACAAAAATTCATAAAAAGTGTTTGTTTATTGCCTGTAGAGTGATCTCAAGATATTTTTCAATGGGATAAGAATATTTTGAATTGGTTTTAATGTAATTATAATGTTTTAATATCTTTTCATTAATTATAAACACTCTAAAATTATTTTGTGCCCTTGGAAGGACCTGAAACATTCATTTCTAACTCTATTTGTGAGCAAAATAGTGAAAAAATTTAGTTTATTTCATTATCAAACCTATGTTTAGAAATTTTATATCTACTTAGGTATATTAAAAACCTAAAAATATTTTTAAATATTAAATTACATCAAATCATACCTTCATTTCAAATTTTAATATATTTTATTCAATAAAACTTAAAATATATATTTTTTGGTGTTTCCTAGCTTATTTATTTATGAATGCATGTAAGTTTGAGTTTTACCATTTTCTTGAATTTTATGAGATGTAAAGACTTAATTAATTTTTTATTATTACCTATAATAACCACTCTTATAATTTTAACTATTTTATGTGCTTAACTAATCTCTTAACTCTATTAAAATTACATTTTTTGATTGTCTCTTTTGCTCGTTTAAAACCCTGATACTTGTAACTTTACCTTTATCCATTATTTACCTTCAAATTTTTATTAAATAATATTTATAAATATAATTTATACCCCATAATATCTCATACAATTTTTTTTTCAATAAAATACTCAAAAATTTAATCACACTACCTAAAACCAAGCCATTAGTGTTAAAGAAGGGTTTTAGAGAACATTTTATTCTTAACGATTTTTCATAAAATTAAACCCCTATAACCTAAAATAAATTAATATAATATTAAAATTATATGGGACTTATAATCTTCCTAATACCATTATAACCAAATCTTCTTCATCTTCATGTATCGAGCATTTAAAAATTGTCTTCACTAACTTGCAACTAGCTAGTTAGAGGAATAAAAAAAACCTTTGTCAAAATTTAGACTTATGAGTTGTTATTGAGCATAGTTTTTTCATAATTAATATTGTATTATGTTTTATATGCCTTTTTTAATCTTCATTATTTTAATGTATTCTTCTCAAAAATCTGCACATAAGCAACTTTGATCGATAGTGGCAAAATTTGTCAACAAGTATTGTTCTTGTTGATAATAGTTTTAATTTGGAAGGAATTGAGGCTTGAATGGAGGAATGTTCTGTTAAACATTTAATAGTACTTATTTTAATTATAAAGGGACTTATTATTTATTGGTATTAACTTGTTGCATTGAGGAACCTATTGTTGACTTGAAGAAGCTCCTTGTAAAATAGAAGTAATCGATTGGATAATAGGAACACATTATAGATTAGATAACATTGGTAGAGGATTGGTCAAAACTTGTAACAGAATGTTGGTTTCCACCTATTGAGGTGTGGGATTGTTTGACACTTTTTGGAGTAGATAATTTGCTACCCCATATGGAAATGGGGTACTAATTCCCACTTGATGGGGTGTACTACTTGAAATTTATTGTTGTGGTTCAGATGCATTAGTAACTTGTTGTAGCAAGGTAATTATAACATTAGAATAAATAACTCGTGAGGAATCTTGAAAAACATTTTATTTTTTTTATATGGTACTTGATGTGGGTTAAAATAGGCCATTGTATCATTGTCCACCATATGTTGGGTAGAGTCTACAAGGACCTCTGAATCAGGATTAATTGCTAAGTTGGTTTCAATTAGAGGTGTACTAAACATGTCTCAACTAATATATTTTTAGAAAAAGGATCTATTTTGTACATTAGATAGTTCGATAAATTTAATGGTTGTTGTGTTAGAAGATTGATTTCTATCAGTATAGGATTTTGAAATTGGAGACTATGGAAAGAATTGACTAAAGTAGCCAAGGTATGTTTAGCCTATTATATTTTTGAAGCAATAAATTGGATTTGTGTTGTAGATCAAAAATTTGACTTTTTCCTTTGTTTGAAATGACCAAGACTTGGTTAAAAATGGAATCTTGGCTAGTAGTTATTTGACTCTCTTGTAATGCAATAAATGTTTGTTTGGGTTCTCTAACCATGTATCTAAGTTTTCTATAGGAAAATATAGAGGAAATTTCACACCCATTTTGAACAACCCAAAAAGATGTTCATCTTTATCATTAAATAGTTATATAGAGAATTGATTTTTCCTATATTCATCATTAGGTGGTAGGTTTTCAAGGTACTTAGGATTTAGTCTTTTTTCAGTGTCAAATGGTACATGTTGGATACACTATTGGCCTTGTTCGATATGGGCTAGTATACTTGGAAGATATTGTTGATATTATTGGTATTGTTCGATAGTAGTTCACAAAATAGGAAGAAATGGATTATGCAATTCAAATTTAATATTGGATGACACATTAGTAATATATGGTTGATCATCCTCATCTTTTACATAATGGTCATATCCATAGGGGTTGTAAATCACTTTCTCATCAAATGAGGTGTTATAGATGGCCCCATTATGTGTGTACCTAGGCACAGTTAAGTCTATGCTATTTATTTTTAAAAGAGGTTTGGGAACCTTATAAAATTATCTAAACTTTGATAAAAGGCACTTGTAAATTAGTTCAAGGTAAAGTGTCTTACTTGTGTTTAACACACCAATCAAAGGGTGTACCAATGTCAATTATTTTAGCATATAAAGTCAATCTCTTCTAAGAAGATGTGTCCAAAAATTTAAGGTTCAAAGGCTTCAAATGCATAATGTTCAATGATTAATACCTTGGGAATGTTTTAATTTGAGGTACTTATAATGCATAAAATACCGGCACAAGAATTAGAAACTTGGTCTTGAAATGTTGAATCAAGATCCAAACTTGGTTTAGATCTTAATCCTATAAAAGGGGTTGACCTTGGCACAAATGGAACTAGAATAGGAACTGGGTTTTGGAACTTGGAACTTTAAATTTTGGAATTAGAACTAGAAGGAAAATTGGGATCAGCACTTGGTTGTGAACTGAACCAAATGGTATAACAACACACGTTTCATAAGAAGTTGGGAACTTGAACTTAAGAACTTGTTTGTTTATAAATTTACAATGAAGTCAAATTAGAATGGGAAATTGAAATTTCACTTAGGTAAATATCTTAAATCAAATTAAAATATAATCCAAGTAGCACAACCTAAATACAAAGAGTAAAGCACTCAAGCCCAAGTGTTAAAAAAGACTCAAGTGTAAACTAATTATGCCTACATAAAAACTTGAAATTGGAATTCAACTTGGTTTAATAGGTTTGGCACCTGCTTGTTTGTGTAAAATGGTTTTGTACTCAAGAAATCACATGTAGCACATTCTCCTATCTTAATAATTGACACAAAGTTTGTATCGTTCCACCAAATTATGCTAATATACTAGTTCTTGAGAAGAATTAAGTGTTAGTCCAATAAATAAGAGCATGTGAAGGTAGAGTTTTTATCCCCCCTTTATCTCTCAATAAATTATATGTGGAATAGAACTTAGAGCACCAAAATGACTCATCATTGGTAAGATAATCCACAGTAACTGGGGTATCTTAGTCTAAGATTTTCTCATTAGTCTTCTAGATAGTCTAAAAGAATCAAAAAATACTTGGGTGAAATAAAACATCCATCAAGTGGATGACAAACTATCTATCTAGTTACGAATGGATCTTATCCCTTTTACAAACACATCATCCATAGATTACTAATTTAAGTACAATATCTAGAATGTGCATGCTCTGAGGATCCATGAAGCTTCTTAGGTTAACTACTCAACCACTATCCAATTAAATGACACACATAATTTGTATACCCCATTAGATAAGTGGAATTAGTAAGATGATGAGAGATGAAACCCTAGGTCATTTCACCCTTATAAGACTTTCGAGGAGGCTATGAACTCCCACTCATAAAGTTAAACAAAAAATAAAGGAAGAAAGGGTCATTTACAAGTCATCCAATTTCCTAAGAACTAGGAGAGAGCATACACAATTTTATTCAAGTTTGATTCACAAGAAAAAAACTAAGTAAAACTATGTTTTTGAGTCACCCTAAGAAAGGGGAGACCATACACATGTTTTTACTAAAGCAAGAACTACTCAAGCAAGAAGCAAAAAAATTTACATAAAACAAATTAATGATAAAATGAACAAGATTTTAAAAGCACCAATTTTGAAATATGAAAAAGTTTTAAAATACCAAATTTCAAAATGTAAAATAGAATTAAAGTGTTTTGACTCAAAACACCCCTCCTTGATGAAGGTCCTACAACCATAAATTGATTAAAAGTTTGAAACAAGTGGTTTTGAGACAAGAGGAGCTTGAATTTTTAATTTTTTTTGGTATCAACCTTAATACATAATGTTTTCACCATTAAAAATATTGATTTCACTGATAATTCATTTAATTTCACTATTAGGCTGAATGATTCCATTACTCTGTGGTGCCATTTCATAGTTATGTTATGTGATTTCACAACTCGGGTCAACAATTTCTCTATTATTTTTGTTGATTTCACTATTGTTAGAACCTACACAAAAAACACATAAATAGGGGGAAATGATTTTTCCATTTTGGTATGATTTTTCTAATGTATTGAGCGATTTCATTGTTATCCCTAACAATTTTGCTAAAGTATATTTCAATTTCATAAATTTATAGAAAAACAACATTAGCACATAAAATGTGTAATGGAAATTTCATAGTTCTTGGATGATTTCACTAATATCCTTAGCAATTTCATTGATGCATGATCTGAATTCACTTATAGGGCCTATTAAATAGAATGCAAAGAAAATAGTTCATATGATTTCATCATTTCTAGATGATTTCACTATTGTTCTAAACAATTTCATAGTTTTCTGGAGTGATTTCACTAACGAAGGCTTTAAACTCATTGATATGCAATGGAAATTCCACTTTTTTATCCTAAATGGATTTTGATAGATTCTTGGAAGAAAAGAGAAAGAATTAGCTTGTCAAAAGACCAATTCTAATAATTAGAAGAAAATAAATAATCTAGAACAGTTTGTGGGGTGCATCCAATCCTTGGGGTCCCACTGGACATGCCATTATATAACATAAGAAATCAAAGATGATGTTATCTTCTATTGTTAGTGTATAAAAATAAAAACAAATCAAAGATAACTAACATTCTAAGCCTAAATACTCAGGTGACAAAATGACCATTTTTACCTTCCTTGAGAGCCTTGTTTACTAGTCAGCATATAAATGTGTTTGTACTTAGTTTGTGAATAATTTATGCTAGTTCTTCATGGGAAGAATCTCCTCTTGTTTATTTGTAATTTATCTTGGCACATGAAATTATTATGAAGGTTTCTTTCATTAATTCTACATGATAAGTTTGGCTTGAGAAGCTTGGTTGAAAGTGAGTGAGGATCTTGTCATTTATAGCTTTCCAATTGACCTAAATCTATGTGTGATTAAGCTTGGATTAGGGTTGAAAGGTTTAAAGAATTTATGTTTTAGGATAGAGGTTGCATTTATGAATTATGACTTAACATTATTGATATTTATCTCATTTATGTTGATATTTATAATTTTTGACTTTGAGGCTAATGACATCATGTATCCTAATATTTGTTGAAATTTTATTTTAAAAAATCAGACATCTATTAATTTAACATCAACTTTTCACTTAATCTTTTAATTAGATTTAATTATTTAAGTGAATCTAATTAATTTTTTGGTAACTTCAAGAATCTGGTTAAGTGTCCTACTCAATTAGTTAAAAACATCAATTTGCTAGGTTGTAATTTGACTGGGGATAAATCTAAGAGAGTTTATTATTGTGTATAGGGTATTACCCCAAATAGGGATACATTGACATTATTTTTATCATTTACATCTGATGTGTGGATAAATTTATGTGTTTTAATGATTTTAGGCTTAATTTACATTATTTGTTAGAAATTGGTTTGATGTTCAATTAGAAATGGAAGTGGCAAAAAAAGAGTGTCTACATAGACCAAAATATCATGAAGTACTTACTCAGCTAAACTGATTTGAGTGATAGGTAGCAAAAATGGGTAATTTTCAATCTTATGACATTGATATTAAATATGTCAAGGGGAAGAAAAATTCAGTTATCGATCCATTATCTAAGAGGCCCATTTTATGTTTTGAGTAAAATTATAGTGGATTGGAAGGTTGTAATCATAATTAAATATTCAAAATATGGATTCATTGAAACTATCATAGAATGTAAATTTGATGATGAAAGGTACAAGGCTATTGATGGTCTAATTTTATGTAAAATATGGTCTTTTTAACCCCTAAATCGAAGCTGAAATAAAAATAATGAAGGTTGTACATGATACTCCTATGGATGGTCTTATGGGGTACTTTAGAATGTACAAACAAGGGAAAGGTTATTTTGGAAGGGCCTTAAAGGGGAGATTATTCAATACATCTAAGAGTACATTGTTTGCCAATGAAACAAGGATGAAGACACTTTTTCATATGGTCTTATGAAACCCCTACTTATTTCCACACAAAAATGGGAAAGCATATCAATGGATTTCAGCATGGGGCTGCCCATGGCACAAATTAAAAATAATATGTTCATAGTAGTGGATAGAATCACTAAATATGCATATTTTTTCATACTTATAGCCAAGTATAATGCTCACATAATGGTTGATATATTTTTCAAAGAAGTATTTAAAATTAATTGGCTTCTTAGGAACATTATAAGTGACAGGAACAATAGGTTCATGAGTCTCTTTTGACAATAACTCTTCCATTTGATGGGCACAAAGTTATCTCCTAGTACTAGCTACCACCCAAAAATTGATGGATAGACTGAAATAGTGAACAAATGGGTGTAATTATACCTCTAAAATTATGTTTTAGGGCAAAAAATAATGTGGAATAGGTGGTTGTACATGGCTGAGTATTATTACAATATGTTATACCATGTGTTAATTGGTATGTCACCCTTCAAGGCCTTGTATGGGTATGATGCTTTCTCCTTTGTTGACCTCATTTTAATCGATATTAGAGTTCTTCAAGATGTGGATTTGGTATAATAGAGCCTTAAAATTTTGGATCAGCTCAAAATAAATATTCAACATGCTCAAAACCAATAAAAATTATATGCAGACCAACATCAAATAGAAAGAACTTTTTAGGTAAGTGACATGGTATTTTTGATATTATAGACATATAGACAATTTTACATCAAGCAAAGTGGAACAAAAAAGCTTAACCCTACTTTTATAGTCCCTAAAAAGTTTTAAGTAGGGTTGAATAAGTTTCTTATGAGCTAGAGGTACCTAAAGGTAGCTGGATTTATAATGTATTTCATATTTCATGCCTCAAAAAGGAACTTGGATAGCACATCACTCATTATATTAATTTTTTACCACTTGATGGTGAAGGCAAGTTGATTTTAGTTCCAAATTATATAATAGAGTTTTGGAAAAGGAAAATTAGGAACCAAATCATCATGGAATACTTGGTTCATTGGAAGTATTTGCCTCTTGAGGATGTTACTTACAAAGGGGCAGCCATCCTACAACATCCAAACTTGTAATTGCTTGAGGACAAGCAATTTTGAGAGGGGAGGGCTATCATGTCCCTTTCTCAAATATGAGTGTTTGAAAACCCTTATCCTATTTCCTTGTTAGTTCCCATAGGCTAAGGGAAGGAAAAATAAAATGGAAAACTTTGGCTCTATTTTTAAAGTTGTAAAAAGGTACTTTCAATAAATCTTTTCTAATTTTGACTTGAAAGTGGGCCTTTTTGGTCAGGATATTTTAGCCCTTAAGTGAAGTTATAAGGCATGTACTTTTTAAAATGTTAAAATATTCCCTCCAAATGGAATGCACTTTTTAGAATGGATTTTAGAAGAGAATGATATAAAAGGGGGAAGGAGGTTCATTTTGAGAGGTTACTATGTTTATGAATTGAAAATTGATTTTGAGCATGAATTATTTGACTTATCTCCATTAAATATACCTTCACTAGAAATATGAATTTAAGGACATAAACCCGTAATATTCAGTTGAACAACTTCATTTCAAGAGTTGCAAGGGGTAGAATTGACCAGTTTATGGTTTTTAGGGCATTATCGTGTGGAGTGTAGTAGTTTACAGGGTTTTTAGAGGGATGAAGCTATAAGAGACCCTTTGTAGGGTAGTGAAACTCTTTGTAGGACCATTTTTAGGTTAGTGACCCACTTGGAAGGTCTTCCCTAGGGTGGTGACCAACGTGGGAGATAAAATCTAAAGTTTTTAGGGTAGCTTGTTGGAGATTTTGATATATTTTTAGTTAAACATTTAGCTGGTATTTATTTTTTATTTTCATACTTATATTTTCATGCAAAAATAAGATTTAGAGGTATTTTGTGGGACGTAATAATTTTGGAAAATTTTCAAGTATTTTTAATACTAAAATATTATAATTGGTTCCCTAAATTTGTATTTCCAATATTCTAAATTTTATGGTTCGGGTTTGACATAAAAATTAGAAATTACTTATGTTGGTGTTAGGGTTTGTGGATAATTTTTATATTTGCATAATATGTCCAAAAGGGGACATTACATATGAGCTCACCTTAATTTATTCCTAAGTTGGGTTATAACTTTGTTATTTATTATCAATAACTTTTGTTTTATTGTATGTTGTAAGCCTTGTTTTAGTGAGAACCTATTAAATGTTATACCTTGTTGTTTGTTCTATTTTATGACCTGTATTGTTTGATATTTTATTCTAACTTTGTATAAGGGTTTGGGATCTTTCAAAAATCCACTTTTACCTTCAATAAAAAAATGTCACCCAAACATCATAATTGTCTAATGCAAAAACTCTTAGACATGAATATTCCTCAACCACCCACTTTGGGACAAGAACCCATTACATGGTTCCAATTAAATTATCATGCAACAATGTGAAGAGTTATATATTCAAATCAATCAAACTACCAATCAATCATTATCACTTTGGTTTCCATTTCAATCTATGATCCCATAAATATATTTTTCATGTTTATTACCTTCCTCTTTTCATTAACAATAAGAAGAATAAGGTTAAATCTGAGAGATCCCTCACTGACAAAGGCTTTAACATGTGTCATTGTTTTAGACTTCATAAAATCTCTATAATATTCAACTAACAACTAGAAATGATAAGGATGTAACTGAAGGAGTGTCTACCATGGAATGCATTTGGATTTCTATTAATATCCATCCTATAATGGTTAGGGTGAAATTTATGGTTCGTAACTTTACTCTCTCTTATAACATCATGCTCAGGTGCCCTTAGACTCATTGAATGAAGGCTATAACTTCCTTTTCTTACCAATCTGCCAAATTTCCCACCTCATGATCCATTTACAAGTTCCAAGGTGACACTAGCTCTTGAAACTTTGAGTAATTTCATTAACAAAGCATCTATAGACTTCCTACCCTTGAAGCATTATTGTGTGTTCCTTTTAGAGGATATAAATGCTTAAACTATCCCATCATGTGAGGCCATAGTGGACATATTGAGCTAGTTTGGGATATTTCCACTATTCCTTGATTATAATGATGATTAGCCCAATGAAATAAACCTTATTATCAAAACAACTGATTTAATTCACCATATCATCAATTAATTACCTCCTAGTTTGTGACCCAGATCTCTCAAGAAGGAAACATATGTAACTACAAAAACAACACCCTTTGAGAATGAATCCCCCAAAGACAACTATTCTTCTAGTGAAATCATGGTTTAATCACTCAATGTTGACCTCACCACCCCTGAATATGAAGATGGTTACATGTTAGATGATCCATTTTTATTTGGTTATATTTAATAAAAGAATGTATAGATGTTATGTTACTAAAACTTACTTCAAAACATTCAAGAATAAAGATTTTTCAATAGCACCATTAATATGGTTAATTTTTCCTCTTACTTCCATGTAAATATGATGATTTATTATGTATTTTTAGCACTCCTAGTGACACACCTAACAACCTTAACACTAATATGGTCCCTTATGTTAGGTCCCCAACCAAAGATTCCATTGCATCCCATCTTATTTTTAATTTGGTAGCATGTCATTTAAAACCAAAACCAATAACACACAATTCATCTTACAATAATCAAGATGAGTATTTCACATTGAATAAATCCCATACAATTTTTTCCAAAATTATCTAGTGTGTACAAGAAACATCTAGAGGAATTAACTTGGAAATGACAAGCCCATAAGACAAAAAAACCACCACACTCACCTTTTTCATCTATGCCCTTTTTTGAATTTCATGGTACCACTACACACTTTATGTTTCACTATCAAGCCTATTGATATGTACTTACTTATTAACATGGTGTTTCCATACCATAAGGGTATTTTCCTATTTCTACATATATTGAATATTTAGGAATCTTGGCCCTATTTTATGTGTTTTTAGAGTCTTACAAGATAATACCCAAGAAAATAAATTTGTTTATAATGAATGACAATATTAAGTTTTACACTAAAATATAGTCAATATATAGATTTGCCTAATCTAACATATGTAATAAATATAGTAAGTACAAAGTAAGGGACAAAAAGAGTATATCTTAATTAATGTTATATTCTGGATCATGGTAGTGGTTAAGATTCATTACATGGCTATGTTGGATATCTAGATTTTGTTTTTTCTATGTTCTAACTATTTTTTTACCTTTAGACAGTTGATTGATCTAGGATTGTAACATCAATGCTTATGTCCATATCTAATGCTAGTGTTCAGTCAGAGATATAAACAAGAGTGACCTCAAATTCAAACTACATTTATGTTTCCCCCTGTGTAATCATTTTATGTCCCAAATTATTTTGTTTGTGTGCCAAATCTAGATAATAATCAACCTTAAATATTTTACATTACACCTATTGTAAACTAGTAAAAAGGGGTTTTTAACATGAGTCGAGCTAATCCTAGAAACCTTATTATTGCTAAGTGTTGCCTACATACCCAATACTCCTAAGAGGGACTTAGACTCATATGTAGTTCTCCTTCTTATGCATGTATGTGTAATTGTAAAAATATGAATATATGTTCTTTCTCCTAGTAATACCTAGTACAAGTGATGCACTAATATATTTGACCTTGTAGATGCTTCAAATATGTAAACAATGGTGTAGTGTAATTTGACAACTTGAAATAGACAGTACTTTCTTATTACAGAGTTTCCTTATCAAATTATAAGGTGTCTTAACAAGACCATAGCCTTTATATATATAGAAACCTTTTGAGTTTTAATTAAAACCTAATGATTTGTGAAAATATGACCATATGATGGGAAAAGAGGGATAATAATATGGTCACAAAGTAAAAGATATAGAAAAGACAAAAAGATAAGACTAGATAATTACATCAAGGTTGGATACTAACATCGATGCTAGTGTCCAAGATGGACACAAGTGTGTAAAGGCTAAAACATAGAAAAACAAGTGAAATAGGTAAGGGTATTTAGTATACACTAGTTGAAGCTAAAAAAACATATCTCACATGCCCAAGGGACAAGTAAATCAAGTGAAATAATATGGAACTGAAGAGGTCCATGAGAGACCATGTCACTAGATGTCTAATTATTAATAAAGGTATATACATATAAGAAGACTAGAAATATTTATACTTGTACCAAATGGGTGTCTATATTTATTCCCACTTTAATTTAATAATGTAATAAAAATGATAATTACTAGTTTAAAGGAAAAGAAAATGCATATAGTGGTGTGGACAACACACCTTGTCTTTACTTGAGTTGTTCTTTCAATCTTTCATCCTTTTAACATTACCTATAACCAAGCACATGTACAAAAAAGATAAATCAACATATATAATATGTATGTAAGCAATACTAAAATTATCATAAAGAAATATCATGGATAGATTACAACCTGTGTATGTGTTGCATAGTAACTAGGTCTTGAGTGTAGTAAATTGGAGAAGTAGATAGGGAAACTTATAACCTCATCCATCTTCTAGATAAGAATATGAGTGAGTCTATAAATGGTAAGAGTGTCTTTCACCATTGGTGGTGCTATACTTAGAGCAAGGAGAGTTGGGAGGTGATCATGACCCCAACTCAAAATAGGAAGAGTGATGTTTCAACCATCATGAGTATCATTTCCTGACAAACACAACTCAAGTGTAAAATATATTTATATGTATAGCTCATTATAGGGTGAGTGATGTAATAAAGATCACCCAAAAACTTGATGATACCTGATGATTTAATCCTTCCAGTCACACCAAAATAAGAACCCATTATTGTATATGGGTAAGGCTCAATACATCCCATAAATGCCCAATCAGGGTATCAATATGTTGCGGTATCAGGTATCAGTACATAAAAGTTTTGAAATTTTGAAACTGATTTAGATTATTTCAATATTAGACACATGTTGCATAACATATGCACCTTAGATATGTCTCATGCTGAACTATGTATAATAAATGGTACCAATGTACATGATTTTTCCATAACTACAAATCTAGATAATATATTATGTTTGTTTTACCAATTTATAAATTTATATAAGTGTGGAGAATATGCTTCCAAATCATGCCCCCACTATGTATAAAAGAATATAAAACTATAATAAGTACCAATGTGGATGACATGTTTTCCAAAACATGTCCCCATTGGAAATTAGAGATGTTGAATACTGAATTATTGTAGAGAACATGCTTCCAAAGCATGCCCCCATTGAATCTGAGAAAGGTGATATGTGTTTCAATTATGTAGAACATGTTTATAAACATGCCCTAACTGAGATGCTCCCTCTTTTGGGAGGAGAGAATATAGTGCCTTATGGTGGTATCCTCATAAAAGGAATAATATATAATTTACTTGATAACATTTGACTTGGTAATATTTTGGTAATGTTTTTGATAAAGGTGGCAAATCAGGGGCCGAACCCTATACAGTCAAAAAAGATAAGAAGGCAAACAAACAAAAAATGCCTTCAGAGAGACGACGGCACAGTCAAGAACAATAGACAAAAACAAAACACAAGCCATGGGAAGAACAGAGTCAGAGAGGTATCCCCTTAAATAACTATTTATTTGATAAGATCATTGAGTTTCTCATTCTCTGCATTGTTAGCATACCCAGTATTACCCACCACTTCTAGCATAGACATGTTTAGCAGAATTGTATTACAAAGCCCTTTAGCGAAGACCTTCTCCAACTTCTGAATGCGGTCCTTCAAGGCCCCAATTTTAGTTTTCCAATCAATCTCATTCTCAGTGCCCTCACCAGCTTCCTTGACATATATTTTCCCCTTATTGTCAGTAGTTCCCATAGTGTCAGCACCCTACTCCTCAATAACCTAAAAATCCCTAGTAGCTTGCTTCCCTCCAGTGTCCTTCAAAATTTCCTAGATTTCTAGCTCCTCAGACTCTTCCTCTTGGATTGCTTCTTTTGAAGCACTTTACGAATAATCAATCAGTCTAGCCTTCAGGGTTGGTTTACCAGTAATCTGCCCCGACCTTCACACTCTAGAGGGGAATCCTTCCTTATTAATTTTAGAAGGCTTGTGAGATTTGCCACCTTGGCCCCCCGTGGCCCTGCCCAGATTCTTGTGGGTCCCTTCCATAGTCTCTTTAATATTTTCTTACTCTTCATCAACCTTTCTCTTCTTGCCCTTCTTACTCGCAAAGGAGTCAGGGTATCAATAGGGGTCTTTTCAGGGTCATCAATATGCCTCATTCCTAACAAGTCATCTCCTTTTGAATGATCTCCCTAATGTTTAAGGGAATATGAACACCTTGTCGCCACACCCTCCAACTTGAAAATTGTTGCCCAAGGTTGGCACAAGCATTAGCAACCCTGTTGCCTTCTCTATAGGTATAGGAAATCTCAACTTTAGAAAACTTTTGTAAAAGAAATTGGATATCAATAATGATGTCTTTTAGCTTGATTCCCACATTTGAAGCTTTATTAATGGCATATATGACCATCTTAGAGTCTCCTTGTATATTCAAGTTCTTTATTCCTAGGAATATAGCTAACTTTAATCCCCATAGTAAAGCCATTGCTTCAGCATAGTTGATGCTTTGGCATCCAATTCCACCAACATAGATAGTAGACATCCATCCTTTATCATTCCTTATAATTCTTCCTCCACTAGCTTTACCATCTAACTTGGATGCCCCATCAAAGTTGAGTTTCATCCAGTTAGGTTTAGGGGGATCCATTTAGTATTAAGTCTCTGTAGTATTTTGAAGTTATTATACCCAGGGATCTAGTTTAAAACCTTCCATTTGGCTACAATTTGGATTTCAATTTGAGATAGGGGTTTCTCCACAACACAAATATGAGCTATTGTAACACTTTCCATAATGGTCTTAGCAAAGGAGTTAAACACCTGAGAAGCATTTCTAGCAATGTCCCTAAAAATTTTGTGATTGCACTCTTTCCATAAAGTCCAACTCAAACATGGCAGAGCTTGCTTCCATAATTCCATAAGCCAGGGATGTGTGAAGGTTGGGTTCCAACTGAGAATTACTTATTTAAGGTTAGAATTGTAGACCCATTCAATACCAAAGTTGTTAAGTATTGTGCCCCATAATTCTTGGGCAAACTCACAGTGGATAAAGAGGTGTGAAACTGATTCCTCTTTTGAACCACACAGAAAACATCTGTTAACCAAAGTAAACCCTCTCTTTTGAAGGTTATCCTAAGTAAGGATTTTGTTATGAGCAGTAGCCCACCAAAACATGTAAATTTTTGGAATAAGTTTATGATTCCAAACCTTTTTCCATACATCTTTATTCTGAGCTTTAGGAATGAGCAGATGGTAAGCAGATTTGATAGAGAATGATCCATTCTTATTTGGCCACCAGTATTGTTCATCCTCCTAGGGAAAGAGAGGGATTATGATCTCCTAAATGCACTGCTATATCTCTCGAACTCTTGAGAAAAGCTTAGGCTGATGCACACAGCAATCCAAAATATTTTTCCAGCTCCTCATCTCATTGTTATTTTCCATATAATCACTGACCCTATCTCCAAAAAACTAGGTATTCAAGTCAGCAATCTCTCCATAGTTTTCCTGTGTGATGAGAGCCTTGTCCTTTAACCAGATATCATCCCAAAATTTAATATGCTGGCCATTTCCAAGTTTCCATCTAATTCCTTGTTTGAGAAGGCTTCTACTTTTTAGCATTTTATTCCATATCATAGATCCCTGGGGTAATCTCGTCTGTTGAAGAAAGTTGGAATCATCAATGTTATGCATGTATTTGGCATACAATATTTCCCCCCAATCATAACTTTTATGGATCAGGTTCCAACTAACTTTTGAGAGAAGGGCTTTGTTCATGTTCCTGATGGACCTAATATTAAGTCCACCATGAGATTTTAGAAGACACACTTTTTCCCATCTGACTAAAGACATTCTCTGTTTGTCTTCCACTCCCGTCCATAAAAATTTCCTTTGGATCTATTCCAGTTTCTCAACAAAATACGTAGGAATTTTAAAAAGAGACAGGAAGCATGTAGGAATACCTTACAGCGAAGCCCGAAGAAGTTGTAGTTTACCAGCACTTCTGAGTAGTTTCCCCTTCCAACCAACAAGTTTCCTCTACGTTCTTTCCATAATTCCATTCCAAAATCTAGGAGATACCTCTTTGACCGAGAGTGGGAAACCCAGGTAGGTAGCTAGTAGGCTAGCTTTAGTACATTCTAATATATCAATGATTATATGTCTAAGTTCATTAGGAGTGTTAAAGAAATACACATTGTTTTTTTGGAAATTTATCCTTTGTTCTAACTCTCTGGCATAATTATTTAAGATATTCTTCCATCTTCTAGCTTCAATCACCGATGAGATGCCAAAGAAGATGGTATCATCCATAAACTGTTGTACCACCATAGGATGAAGGGAGGAGGCAGGTTTGATGCCCGCTAGCTTTTTTGAGGCTATATCTGCTTGTATGTATCTTCCTAGTGCCTCAACCATAATGATGAATAAGTACAGGGAGAGAGGGTCTCCCTGAAAAATTCCTCTCGAGGATGAGAAAAACCCTCTAGGAACACCATTAACTAGCACTGAGAATTTTGTAGAAGAGACCGTGTTCCATAACAAGTGAGACATTTTATCATTAAACCCAAATTTTCTGATCACTTGGAACAAAAAATTCCATGAGACTCTATCATAAGCTTTAGAAATATCAAGCTTGAGATCCATCCCAGGGATTTTGCTCTTATCCATGGAGTGAATAGTCTCATGTGTGGTGATCACAGCATCAAGAATCTACCTGCTTGGGATGAAACCTTTTTGAGTAAGAGAAATAATTTTGTCTAGCAAAGGTTGAATCCTCATGACTAGCATTTTAGTACATAACTTATACACATTGTTGCATAGACTAATGGGCCTGAAATCAGTGAGGTGTGAAGGTTGTGATTTTTTAGGAACAAGTACAATGAAGGTATTATTAGCTTGTTTCAAAAGTTTACCTGATTTGAAAAAATCATGTACAGTAGCTGTGAGTCCACTCCTACTATCTCCCAATATTCCTAAAAGAATATAGGAGGAAAGCCATCTGGACCTGGGGCTTTAAAAGCACCCATGGAGAATAAAATAGCATGGACTTCTTCCTCAAATATAGGCCTTAACATCTCTAGATTATCTTCTTCTGTTATCAAATAGGGGATTTTATCAATAAATTGATTCATAGGTCTATCGATTCTATCATTATTATTTTCTTCCGTAAGCAGATTCTAAAAGAAAGCCCTGGCTTGCTCCCCTATTTCATTATCCTCGGTAATAATGTTGCCATTATCTAGGACAAGCTTAGTTATTGAGTTGGCTTTCCTATGTTTCATAGCTGAGAGATGAAAAAAGGTAGTGTTCCTATCCCCCTCTTTAAGCCACTGAACACGGGATTTTTGTTAATATTTTGGTAATGTTATGGCCAAGAATTTATAACATTATTTTTGGTAGCATTTAGAGTGTAGCAGGATATTTGTGTAGGAAATAAATTTAGTGATTTTTTAAAATAATTTAAATTTTTTTAATTTGGTATAATATATAAGGGATCATTGTCTAGATCCTAACGCAACTTGCAATTTTGAATTTGGATAACCAAGGCTCAAGATATGGTCATTTAAATTTGTGCCAAAGTGGTATAGAGATGGGTTGGAATAGAATTTTGAACTCATTTGCATTATTAACCTTTGTGAATTTTGAGCTTTGAGTTTGGATAAGAATAATTCCACATGAAATATCTCCTTGTATTTTGTGATTTGATATTCTTTAAAGTGCCCTAGCCAACAAGGATTCTTTCAAGCTAGTAGGTAGTTTATTTGACAATTTATTGGTAATTTTGATTTTTTAAAGATTTGCATTTTGAACATATTTTTATGGCATTTTTTTGGGATGTTAGAAGCTTGTGTCAAGATGGAGATGTAACTATCCACTATCAGGCATTATCTTCTGACATATGTGTCTAGTATGAACATTAGCATCTGATACAACTATCCTTAACACTAGCATCTAACATTAATAACTATGTATTTTATGTTTAATTTAGTGATATTTCTAGATTTTTATAACAAAATGTGATCACTAAAAAGTTTTTATTATTATTTTCTTGGTTGTAAAAGGATTTGTATATTTGAAAGTTCTAAGATGACTAACATTATTCAAATTTGGAAGAGTTGGGTTTAAATGCTACTGATTGGGTCATTATTGATCAGGTAGGTGTTGTGGCATGGAATTTCACCCTTGTGGGATATTTCTTCATCTCTTTCCACTCCTATCCATAATATTAGAGAAACCTCAGGTTGTGGGTATCTTGTAGTGAGGTTGAACCTCTGAAGAAGGCTGACTTTCACTTGGTAGATCACCTAAACTAATGTTTCTATTTGGAAAAGGGATAGAGAGAGTGTATAGGGTTATTAAGAGATATAAAAATGTGATGTACCAAATTAAATAAGAACTCACATAAGTATGAAATAGACATTTATTTATCATAACACAATCCTTGCTCACACAATCTCACAAACTAGCTAGTTTGCATAAGTGTTTTATAAACTAGGCTCACAAAGTAATGAATGAAGCAAAGAGGAATTCTAAGATTCACACCAAGCATCCATAAATGGTAGAAAGAGCATAAGTTTAGACCTAAAAATATCTTGAAAATACCTAAAAAAAGGCAAGATAGAAATAAAATGGACATGGAAGAACACTTCTTGATAATGCCATCATGCACAAACTTGTAAACATGATTCAAAGGCAAGAGATAGGTAAAAATTATCTCTATTGCTTTAAGAGGTCTTTCATAAATTTTTTTGACAAGGTTTTACCTTGTCAAATGAGAGTCCCCCTAAAAAATGTGGAAGAAATGAAAGATATAGGAGAAAAGAGAAGAGAGAGAAAAGAAGCATGCAATCAGAATTCAATAAATGAGTTGCAACCACCCTCCATGAATCTCAACTACTTTTTGATTGATTAGCACTAATCCTTCCTTAACAAAATAACCCTCATTAGTCCAAAAGTCTTCAAGCCCTTTCATTGGCTTAGAAACACACTAGAATACAATAACTTATTGAAAATGATGAGTCATGATCCATTAAAAGAGAACAGTCTCCAAAGACTTTTGAAAATTCATTAAATGCTCTACCTGCTTTTCTCAACCTCCAAACTCTCCATCTTCTTAATAAGCTTAAAACACCATGTTTCATCGTGATTTGTTTTTTATGTTATCTAGTGTCCCTTTCGACACTCCTTTCATAATCATAACTCTACCCCAACTCCAAACCCTAAACATAGGTATACTATAGATGAAAACCAATATCCTTATTGGTTTTCATATTGTCATAATCTCAATAAAGATCCATAGGCTACTTAATCCCCTAATCATGAATTAGACATAAAATTAAAACCCAAGATAAACTTTATAATTTGACTAATCAAACTTTTGTGTATAAATGAGATTTAATGGTGGCATACAAATCTATAGTGTTTGCTTTGATAACCCAAATCATATTTTAATCTCGTATCTATACACATAGGCTCAAGTGGTAAAATATTTTGATCTGATGTGTCCACTTATGTGGTATTTCCCTACCATGTTTTTTATTTTATTTTTAAAATAATGACCATTGTTGCTTTGGACACATGTCTTCATCTTATGCCCCCTATAACTTTGATCGAATTTACTCCATCAATCTCCTAGAGAGTCTCCCAACTTGAATTTAAATGTTGGCTATCGATCTTTGATCTGCATTCAAGATTGCAACACTTGGCAGCCCCACGTACCTTTTGTAGACCGTACTATTAGTCTCCATCTAGTTAATATGCTTACACCACATGGTGACCTTGTATGAAATATAGGCTCATTAACTTATTGAATTCACTCACACTATCGATCTCCATCTGCATGGTTGAATGTACATCATCTATCTTTAATTTCCATGATCAAACACATGTCATTAATCTATTAATTCATCATGATCATGACACATGGAAACCCCACATTCATTCTCAAGTTCCTCTGACCTATTGACCTTGTGTTCATCATTACATCTCCATTTACATGATTGAATGGATGTTTTTGATCTATCTTTACTTATTGACCTCACTATCACCCATATGTCATTGATCCTTGATCCAATCAAGTGAGATTTTGACACTTAGCATCCCTATATTTAAATTGTATCTTGTCAAATATTTTTGAATCCAAATGGTTATTTATTATATCTTTAATTTGATGTCCCCTAGCATGTCTCACACTTTTAGACCATCTTTGAAGGCTTATATCTTGAAATAATAAACACACCAAGACACCAAACTTTAATGGGATATTCATGATACAAAATACATCATTTTCATGTAATCCTTTAACTTTGATTTACTTTCCAATTATGTTTATCAAATTCACAATCAAACTGATCTATTCATTCCTTTAATAAACTATAAGGGATGACCTTCACATGTAGTTTTAGACCTATTTCTAGGCCTTTTCTTCAAAATCACTTTAAAGCCGACTTAAAGTGTTTGAAAAGATTACAAGTGACATGTGGTATGGTCATAAGGTCTATCTCTTTGTTTCACTATTGGATCACTCACTCAACCAAAACTTTGCTCAACTTCTCACACCACATCAAGGCAAGGTTTCGTATGTAGGCCAATTTTGGCTAACATTTTTGTTGACCTCCTTGGATTGCATGCTAACTATGAAACTGATTAGTTGCCTTGTCTAATACATTGAGTATATGGGGTCAAAATTATTTCCTTCCAGCTGATATGAAACTAATACAAGGCTTACCATTTTTAAAAACCTCCTCTTGAAGAAACAAGAACAACAAGAAATATAACCAACCCTATTCCCAAGGTACTTAGGGAAGGGAAACACACAACTGAAAAGATGTGCATAAGGCACTTAGAGGAAAACATAAAAATCTAATCTAATATATACAATGGCTATAAACTCTTCTAAAAGCAAGGTTCTAAATGAATCTCATTTACTAGGATGGGTAATACCTCTCCATCCACCTGGGTAAGATAAAAATCATTATAATGTTTGCATCTGTGTATCAATTAAGGGCCACTCCACAAGATATCAAACTTGGTATGGTTGCCTGGTTTGGCCTTATTTGAATCCTATTTAAGGACTAGATCCCCTTATTTTAATTTTATTTCTATGGATCTCTTGTCAAAGGCTTTCTTAACTTGATCTTGATGTGACTCTAGTGTCTTCATTACAAGGTCCCTTATTTCTTCAATCTCCATGAGCTCTGTCATCCACACTCATAGGTTCACCCTCCATCAACTCAAGCTGATGGGATAACTCCAAGGCAAGTAACTCAAGAAATATGGGAAATTTGGCCTCCCTCCCATAGACAAGGACAAAAGGTGAGTTATAAATGGTAACTTTGGGAGTCACTCTATCATCCCATAAGGTTATCCTTGACTTTGTGTGCAAGAGGGTGCTACATTGGCGGCTATTGCCATACAGGACACTGCTGTGAAAGGTAAGGAAGCAATGAAGATGATTTTGGAACTAGAAGAATAGGTCCATTGAGTTTTAACTATCCTGGTTCTTTTAGTTGGATGTAATATCTGGTTCCATTTTCTGGTTTTTGTTTTCTTATCACTATGGAGTTTCCCGATCTCTGTAAAACCTGGGGTTAGTCTTTTAATTTTCTTGAATGGTGGTTTCAGGTCCATGTAAAACCTATTTTTGATACTTCTTTGAAGTAGGTTATAGGTTTCACCTGTGGACGTATTTGTTATATCCTTCTCCCTATGTTTCAGGGTTTTGGGGTACCTTCAAAACCTGTTTTTACCTTAATCTAAAACTTAGTGTGCCACACTCTCTGATTCTCTTCTATAGTCCTCTTAATGGTTCTTATCCAAAAAAAATGTTGACTCTATTATTCCATTACCTTAGGAGTAATAATTAGAGGATGTAATAAGATAGATACCCAATTGAAGTTCCCACACACTTGTTTGTATGCCAATAAATGCTAAGGCATTATCTAAAATTATTGTTATTGGTACACAAAAACTCATTATTATGCTATCATAAAAGTCTAACATTATTATTTCATTAGATTCTTTTAGGGCAATTGCTTCCACCCACCTAGTGAATTATTTAGTAGTAGTGACTACTCATTTGTGTCTTCCACTAGATGGTGGGTTAATCATTCCTATAAATTCCAAACCCCACTGGATGAAAAGCTGTCAATCTTTACTTATCTACAAAAAGAGCACACTTTTGACATTTTATGACCCAAGCATAGGCATCCTTGAAGAGGTTGGGCTAGTAATAACCATCTCTGATCACTTTTGCCACTATAATCCTATGAGCAAAATGGCCTCCTACAATCCCATCATAGAATTACTCCAAAATCCTAATGACTTGGTCATTATATATGCATCTTAGGAACACTCCATTAAGGTCTTTTCTAAATAAAACCCCATTAACCAATGTATAAGGTATGGAATGATGTCTAGAATGCCTTCTTTTTTCACTATCCATACCTTGAGAACATTCACATGTTATCAATAAATGTGTCATATCCTAGAGTCAACTAGTGTGAAGTGGAGGCACATCTGTTTATGAGCTATCTTGTGTCATCAAAAAAACTTATTTATCTTCATGAAGGTCATCCACCATATGCTCACATAAGGTATGGAATTAAGTCTAAAATACCTTCTTTTTTCCCTATCCATACCTTGAGAGCATTCACATGTTATCAATAAATGTGTCATATCCTAGAGCCAACTAGTGTGAGGTGGAGGCCCCTCTATTTATGAGTTGTCTTGTATCATCAAAACAACTTATTTATCTTAGTGACCTTGGTATCCACATCATACTCCATGATATTGGTAATCCAACCAACCCTCTTCTCATTCAATTTTTTGTTAAGAAGGAAGTCCCTCACTCTAGGATGAGACACCATAAGATAAAAATGCTACTGGAGAGCATTAGTCTAAACTTTTTAATGCTTCTTACCACTACAATGACTTGCATTTTTACAAAAGTGTACCTTACCTCATACCCTTTCATCTTTTAACTGAAAAAATTAATTAGCTTCTCAAGTCCTTCACCATTATTTTGCATTAGCATAGCTAATATATTATCAATATTAGTAAAGGTATACAATATGAAATCCCTTAAGAAATTAGGATTCATGAGTGAGGGTGCTTGGGCAATGACTTGATTGATAGTCTCAAATGTTGATACCTTAATTGGACCAATTCTTCTTTAACATGGTAGTGATGGGTTTGACCAAGTTTGAAAAACTAGGTATAAACCTTCTCATGAAGTTTATTTTTCAAATGAAACTCTGGAGTCGCTTCTTATGTTTGGCCAAGGCTAATGCTAAGATATCACTTATTCTATTAAGATCAATAGTTAATCCCTATTTGGAGATACTATATCCCAAGAGTTTACCCTCATAGACAATAAACACACATTTCTTGGGATTTAATGAGATCCCATATTCTTTGCATATTTCAAAGATCAATCTTAGGTGATCTAAGTGTTTGCTAGCCTTCTTAAAAAAATTATTATGTCATCCAAGTAGACCAACACCATTTGATTTAACAAGCCTTCGAAATCCATGTCCATGGCTCTTTATAAATTTTCCCTATTATTTGATAAGCCAAAAGTCATCTCTAATAATCATATGTGCCCCACTTCATAGTTAAGGCAATCTTGTATTGGTCTTCGTCTCTTACCAACACTTGGTTATATCCCAAGTACCCATACAAAAGAGAGAAGTGTCATGAACCAACAACCATTTGAAAGATTTGATCCATGGATGGTAAGGGGTAACTATCTTACAAAGAAACCTTGTTTAGGTCCCTAAAGTCAACACATAACTAGATTTCACCATTCTTCTTTCTCACAGGTACCAAGTTGACTACCCATGAGGAGTACTTGATGGGAAATATGACGTTGGATTCAATCAATTTATTCAATTCTTTCCTCATTAAATCTTCAATTTTTAGGTTGATAGACCTTTAATTCTACTTCATAGGCTTAACATTGGCCTCCAATTCTATATTGTGTTAGGCTAACTTGGGATCAAAGCCTCTCAGATAACCTATTCCCAAGCAAAGATGTCTGAATATTCTTTACAAAGTTCAATGAAAGCATGCCTTTCAACCTTAGTGTTTACCTTTCCAATCTTGAGGAGCTTGTATTTGAAGATAATAACTCTTTCATAGTTCTCCTCATCAATTAACGGCACTACCTTGTCTTTCCTCATATGGTCTCCCTCATAGAAAAGACCTTCAAGGTTAAATATCCTTTTAAGAAGTTTTTTAGAACTTAGTCAAATAATTTGATCCTCACACTAATGTTTAAATTTACATTAGTTCATTAAGGAAGACTTGGCTTCCTACTGTAGGAAATAAGTAATCTGCTTGTCACTATCGAAGACTTGCTAATAAGCTTTATTATTTGGAATTGATGGTCTTACCACCACTTTAACATGTGGCTACACTTTAGACCTCTTCAACTCATTTGAGATGTCAAGCTAGGCTCCCATAGATATCAACCTATCAGCATGTTGATTTTGGTCCCTTAGTACTACTTATATGTTGAAGGCTTCAAAGTCCTCAAGTATGTCCCACACTCTATGTTTGTATGATTTTATCAAGGGATTATTTGTGTTGTTTTGACCTCTAACCTGATGCACAATCATCTCACTATCCCCATACATTTGTAACTACTTGATTCCTCTCTTTTTATCCCATTAAAGTCCATAGATAAGGCCTTCATACTCAATTGCATTACAAGATCAACTGAATTAGAACTTGTAAGAAGAGTACTTATCATTAAAGGGAGATACTAGCATTGCACCTACACCTACCCCATGTTTTCTCCTTGATCCATCAAAGATCAATTTCCATAAACCATTAGTATCTTCCTATGGCCTAATGAGTGATGACATGGACTCATTCTCCTCATGCAAGAAATAGATTCCCATGTATCTTTCCTCAACATCTTCCAAGGGTCAATTAGCTTATTTTCACTCCATAACTCATCTAAGAACATATTAGGTATCCCCTAAGGATGAATTTATATTTATTGACTAACCAAGTGTTCATCTTCATCAATAATGGTATAATTTATGTTTGGGATATCTAGTCCATAAGGCTTAATGTGAAATTGTGTAATAGGCTCAACTTTGATGGATACCTTAGTCCCATACCTTATCCTAAAAGCCATGTAGGACCAATCTGCTACTAGATAGCCCCTAATTTTTGTTGTGAAGTCTCTAGATAATCATATAGCAAAATGAGGAGGCACATATAGAACAACACATCTTAATCCATTGAAACACTAGAACAAGCATGCAGGGTCAAGTTCAGGCCTTTGATAATACTAGTTAGTTTGGTAGAAGATCCATCAAGCTATAAAACACCCTTAGATTGGGGTTCATACTTCAAACCAAGTTGATCTACTATTAACTTTGGCATCACTAAAGTACTTAATCCAATATCTACCATGTAATTATGTACCAAAGAATCACTAATGATTACTATTGTCAATTAGACTTACACCCATATAAAGGTAGTTTTAGGCCTTCACAATCTGCTAAAACATGGAAAAAATCCTAGGCTATGGGTGACATAATCAGGGGATTGAATCTCTAGATTTTAAGGGCTAGCTCCCTTTGGTGTATCAATTAGGAAAAGAGAGAGAAAGTTAAACAAAATTCCTATCTAATGATGGTGATACACCTATATTTTTTTATTGATCCACTTAATTTGAGCTTCTAAGAACACTGATTTAGACAAGAAAAGTGTTGAACTTCCAACTCCAATTGACCAATATGCATAAGTATTTCACGAAAAGGTTTTATATAGTGATCTAAGCTTGAGGGAAATAAAAGAATAGGCCTAATTTAAGGCACTAACTAGCCACTTATATCTACTATAAACTCAGCCAAGAGACATCAAACATAGAACATTACCTGCATAAAATGATTAACTATGTTGCTAGGTAAGAATCAATACTTGACAAGGAAGAGAAATTTTATCACTTATGAAAATCACTAAAATGAATACACTATACCAACATTTTGGAAAATAAAAACAATCATATTAATAAAAAAAAAGGTTATAAACTCAGTCTTTGGCAGAATTTGATATTGCCAAAAGAGGGATACAATTCAAGGCTGAAAAGCCAACTTATATAGAAAACATACAACAGCCGAGAGGTTGGCACTAAAAATAGAAGAGGAGGTCAACTCTTACATTAACCCAGTCTAATTTCCATTATGCCAAGATAACAAAGCCTTCTAAAAATATCTCCTTATCTTTTATCTTGCATAAAAAACCCTTTGGCATTGAAAATAGATGGTGGGCTCAAGCTTAGACTAATCTACCTAAATGCATGATGCTACGCCAATATCTAAATATGAAACTCCTCTTGACCTGCTAAAATGTTTGAAAGGCTTTCCTTTGCATGAAATCAATGTCAAAATTGAATTTAGAATACATGAAATTCCATGTTGGCGTAGAAGGGATGAGGTAGACCCAAGTTTGATAAGTCAAACTCTTGCATGGAAATCCATGCCACATCTTAGACTAATAAATCCACTTGAAGCTGAGTTGAACCTTTAGATGCATGAGATTGACTAGGAGATAATCATGAATACAACAAATATTCAACTAAAACTTAGACCAACCAACTCAAAATGAACCTCCACTTGCATGAAATTTCATGTTGACTCCATCTCTTGGTCTTGTGCATGTATTGCTTTGGGCCATTCCCTCTTGCTCATTTCCTTTAGACTTATTTCCTCAGAAAAAAATTATAAAGGAAATCTATCTTTGAGCCCTTTGTCTTTTTCACTTCTCCACTAGTAATTCTTCTAAAGGAATTCTTTCAGATAATTTGTCTAATGGAATTCCTTCAAACTTTTTGTCTGCAACCTTCCTCTTTGTATTTTTCTTTCTATCACCATTTCCCTCTTGTTTATTAATTTCAGACAAAAATTTCAAAGAAAATATTGTCTTTGGGATTTTCCTTGAACCATTCCTTTAGACAAAATTTTTGAAGGAATTATCTTTTAGGATTTTCAAAATGGTCCAGTTCATTTCCTTCAGACAAAATGTCTGAAGGAATTTGTTCCTTTGCAAATTCCCCTTCGAGCTTTTAAAATGTCCCCTCAAAATTTTATTTTGAACTTTCTCAAAATGTAGATACCCTTTGATTTTTTGTAAATGGCCACTTCAGATTAATTGGAATGGTTCACCTACCCTTTAAACTTTCAAGTAGTGAACCTCCCAAAGGGTAGATACCCTTCAGGATTCTTGCCAAGTGACTTTAGGTCAGAAGAAAAGGTCCTCAAAATTTTGTCAATTGCCCTTTGAGCTTTTGTGAAGAACCTTCCTAAAGGGAAAGAACCCTTTAGGAAACCTATAAAGGACCCTTCGACATTTTTCAAAAGACATTTTTCAAAAAGAGAGGCACCCTTCAACAAAATTGAAGTAGATTATTTCCTTGAGGATCAACCCTTCAAAAATCTTGCAAAATGACCTTTGAGATTATTTAAAAGGTCCTCCGAACCTTTTGAAATGGCCTCAAAAAAATTGTAGAGTAACTTATGCAAAATTTGAAATGGCATTTTTGAGAAAAACCCTTCTTCTTTTAAACTTCTTTTATACAAAAAGTCCAAAGGAATTCTTTCCTTTCAGCTTGACTTCTTCTATAGGGCACATACCCTTCATAATTCTTTGAAATGAACCTTCCCAAAGGGACTCTACCTTCAAAATTCCTAAAAATGAACTTTATTAAAGGACACATACCCTTTGGGATTTTTTCCAATGATTTTTCCTGAAGGGATCATTACCCTCAACAAAACTGAAAAGAACCCTTGAGAAAATGCAATAGACATTCAAAAAAATTGAAAGCACCTTTTACCTTTATTCATTTCCTTTGGAAAAAAAGTCGAAAGGAATTCTTTCCAAATTGCCCTTGTTTTTAAAGATGCCCCTCAAGATTTATGTTTGGATAATTCTCCCAAAAGAAAGAGACCATGTAGACTTGAACAATTCCTTTGGAATCTTTAGGGCCCAAAATTGATTCACAAGAGAACTATAAAGTTTCGAATGATAGAGGTTGTAATTTTGACTTGTAGGGTCCAAATTTTCAACAATTACATAAATGTAGAAGGGAGGAGGTTTGACCACCTTATTTTATTGTTCTTCATTATGTCCCTTGGTTGCATTGGTGAGAACCACATTTTCTTTGCTTGATGGCTTATTAGAAACATTGATCTTTGACAAACTATCTTGAAGGATATCCACCTAGCCAGGGAAATAAAACATGTCCCACATTGGCACACTCACATTGGCCTTATTCATTTGTTCAACAATATTGATGGGAAAACCACCAACCTTTGCTTGTGATTTCAGATCCACAATCATGTTTTGAATTTATAAGTTTTGGGGCACAAAGGCATTCCCTTGATTATGATTCTTTTGAGTCATTAGAACCTTTAGAGCAACAACAAGTTCACTTGGCTTTGATAGTAATGGAGTAATAGTAAGAGGATCTTATACTACTTTTTAGTTATCATCCATGTTCCTTATTTTGAACCTTGTATAAGCTACCACTAGAATGTATGCTTGGCTAGAATTAGCCTGCTAATTAAGTGCATAACACTCTTCATGATCATAGTTAACCATTGTATCACCCAATTAGTTTGGTCTTTCATTAGGCCCTTGGCCTTATCAAGTCTCTTATAATTTTGTCATCATAGATACTTCTATGTTCTGAACCATAAGAGCTTAATTTTATCTAGATCTAGCACCCTAATGCCATTGATCATTGAATGCCTAATTGAACTCATTATTTGGAAGAATGGATTGATCAAATGACTGATTCCAAGGCATGGTACCCTCAATTTCTTGAGTAATTTTATTCTAAGTAGGGAGTAAAGTTTTGAAAGTACTTGTAACATTCAAATTATAATTACTTTGTCTATTATAGTTAGGTTTCCCTTGTCCTTGGCCTTGTCCTTAGAAATTCTCATTATAGGGTGGCCTATTTGCTTGATAATACTATTCTTGAGGCTAATAAGGAGCTTGATAAGGTCTACTGAAGTAATATTTCTACCTCTTCACATTCACTAATTCATTTTCCAAGGATTGAAACATGCTTCTAAGCTCTTGGAAGTTCGTGTGCTCTTGAGAATCACTAGATTGATTAGTTGAAGCCTTTTCTTACTTTGGTGTAGGTGTGGCATTAAGTGTTGTCATAGGAGAAATGGAAATAAGGGGAGGAATAGAAACAAGAGGTGGTTGAATCTCAAGAACCAAAGGCATTGGTGGCCTAGGTGTAAGCTTATCAACTTGTACTAGACTATTCTCTACTCTGATTGCCACTTCATAAACATCTGATAGTGTGTTTCCTCCCATAGAATTAATCATTACTACAATATCACTATTGAGAGATTTTAGATAGTAAAGGAAAGCATAAGTAGGAGTAAGCTTGATAGAGATTAGAATCATGTCCCATGTCTTCTAAAACTTGGTGTTAAAATCTAGCATAACCTCATGAGGATCCCTCTTGATTATGGTTAACTATTTTACAAGTGATAAGTGATCACTCTTATCTTCAAATATATTACAAAATTCATCACCTAACTGATCCCATGATGTGATGGAGTTAATAGTAAGGTTTATTTACTAGTCCAAGGCTTTACCCTTGAATGAGATGGTTAAGAACCTAATGCCCACATTTTCTTCAGTGATATCATGAATATTATAGAAGTTGGATATATCTCTAAGGTGCTTAGAAGGGGTTGTGGATTGGTCTCCTATGAAATAAGGAACTCTTTTAAGAGTTTCCACTAGAGTGGGATCATACTGGTTGAGTTCCAAAGTACTCTAACCATTGAAATCCACCAAATGGAAAGCTCTAGGGGTTGCCATGGTAGTGAAAGGACCCAACAAAGACCTTATAGATGTAAACTTAGAAACTAGTTTACGAGGAAAGCTTTCCTTGTATGGGTGAGTGTTAGAAAATCTTAACCTTTTTACTGAGTTTAAAGGTAATTCAAAAAATTCAAAAGGAATACATCTAGAAGCTAATCTTGTAGTTAGAATGAAAGATAGCCACTGCTCTACCACCAAAATATTGAGTGTTCTTTAGAGTTGCTAGATATTGAAAGATGAAAGCTATAATTGTTATAAATTAATCAAACCAACATCAAACTTGACTAATCTTATTCAAAAGTGGTCCTATCGAGCGTGCCAAAAACTATTATGGTGTATAATTTCACCCTTGTGGGAGATTTCTTTAGGCCCTCCCACTCCCAAACAAAATATTAGATCAACCTCAGAATATGGGTATCATGTAATGAGGTTGAACCTTCGATGAACGTTGACTTCCTCTTGGTAGATCACCTAAACTATTGTTTTTGATGGGAAAAAAGGTAGAGAGAGGGTATTGGGTTACTAAGAGAGTTAAAAATATGATGCACCAAATTAAATGAGAACTCACATAAGCATGAAATAAACACTAATTTAGCATAAGACAATCCTTGCTCACATAATCTCACAAACTAGCTAATTTGCATAAGTATTTCATAAACTAGGCTCATGAAGCAATGAATGAAGCAAAGAAGAATTCTAAGATTCACACTAAGCATCCATTAATGGTAGAAAGAACACAATTTTAGACCTAAAAATAACTTGAAAACACCTAAAAAGAGGCAAGAAAGAAAGACAATGGACATGGAAGAACACTTCTTCACAATGCCATCATGCACAAGCTTGCTAAACATGATTTGGAGGTAAGAGATAGGTTATAATTATCTTTATTGATTCAATATTTCTTTCATACAAATTTTTGATAGGGTTTTTCCTTGTAAAATGAGAGTCTCCATAAAAAATGGGAGAGAAATGGGAGATATAGGATAAAATGGAAGAGAGAAGAAGAATGTAATCAGAATTCAATAAATGAGCTAAAACCATCCTCCATGAACCTCAACCACTTTTTGATTGATTAGCACTAATCTTACCATAACAAAATAACTTTATTAGCCCAAAAGTCTTCAAGCCCTTTCATTGGCTTAGAAACACACTAGAAGAAAAGAACTTTTTGAGGATGATGAGTCATGATCTATTAAAAGGGAATAGTCTCCAAAGACTTTTGAAAATTCATTGAATACTCTACCTGCCTTTCTCAACCTCCAAACTCTCCATATTTTTAATGATCTTACAACACCGTGCTTCATCTTAATTTGTTCTTTACATTATCTGGTGTCCCTTTAGACACTCCTTTCATAATCATAACTCTTCCCCAACTCTAACCCCTAAACATAGGTCCACTATAGATGAAAACAAATCCCCATATTAGTTTTCATATTGTCATAATCTCAATGAAGTTCCATAGGTTACTTAGACTCCTTATCATGAACAAGACATAAATTCAAAACCCAAGATAGAATTCATAACCTAACTAAGCAGACCTTTGCATAGAACTAAGCTTTAATGGTGGCATACAAATCTATAGTGTTTGCTTTGATAACCTATATCATATTTTGATCTTGTATCCATATATGCAAGCTCAAGTGGTAAAATCTTTTGATCTTATGTGTGCACATATGCAGCATTTCCCTACCACATTATTTATTTTATTTTTATAATAATGATCATTATCACTTTGGACATGTGTTTTCATATTGTGCCTCCTATAACTTTGATTGAATTTGCAACATTGATCTCCTCAAGAGTCTCTTGACCTTGACTTTCAATATTGGCCATTGTTTTTTGATCTACATTCAAGATTGTGATACTTGGTATCCCTACGTACCTTCTATGGACCTTATTTTTAGTCTCCATCTAGTTAATGTGCTTATGTCACATGGTGGTTTTGTATGTAATTTGGGCTCATTAGCTTATTGACTTTGCTCAGACCATTGATCTCCATCTACACAATTGAAAGCATGTCATCGATCTTTAATTTCCATGATATAATGCATGTTTTAGATTTATTAATTCATCATGATCATGACACATGGTAAACCTGCATTCATTCTTAGGATCCTATAACCTATTGACCTCATGCTTTCCATTATATCTCCATTTGCATGATTGAACATGAATCATTAATCTATCTTGACTTATTGACCTCGTTATCACCCATGTATCGTCGATCCTTGATCTAATCGAGTAAAGTTTTAACACTTGATAGCCCTATGTTCAAATCATATCTTGCCAAAGATTTTTTAAACCAAATGACTATTTCTTGTGGCTTTAATTTCACGTCCCTTGACACGTCCCATACTGTTAGATCATCTTTGAAGGCTTATATCTTGGGATAGGAAACACACCAAGACACCACACTTGTAGGGGATATTCATGGCATAAAATACATAAGTTTCATGTAATCCTTCAAGTTTGATTTACCTTCCAAGTATGTTTATCAAATGCATAACCAAACTAATCTGTTCATTCTTTAATAACCTATAGGGGATGACCTTCACCTACAATTTTAGACCTATTTCTAGGAGTTTTTATTTAAAATAACCATGAAGCCTACTTAAAAAAAGTGTTTCAAAGGCTTAAAAGTGACATGTGGTAGGGTCATAAGGTCTATCTCCTTCTTTCACCATCGGTTCACTCACTCAACCAGAACTCTACTTCATTTCTCACACCACATCAAGGCAAAGTTTCATATGTAAGCCAATTTTGTCCAATAGTAATATTGAGTCATGTGGCCCACTTGGGATAGATTTTGTATGACATCCACCTCTTCACAACTCACTAGAAAGGTGGAACCTAGATACTTGTCCATTATAATTTCTTACTGGTGAGATGACCATCATCACCTTGGAATATGTATATCAGATATTTTAATTGTTGATTAGAGGTGAGAGGGTGAAAGTTTCTAGTGATAACATTTTTAATGGTGATGTCCCATGACTATAAAATTTTATTTTTGTTTTAATGGCATTATTTATAGTTGTGGAGGGTGGGAAAGTTGGGATTTCTTATCGTATGTACCATATAGTTCATCATATTGAGTAGGATAAGACCAAATATTCTTTGACTTACACTATATTAGCCCACTTGTATATGGATCTATACAAATTTACACTAAAGATCTGTGGTAGTGGTATTAACATGGTGAATCTATAAAATGTCTAGGCATATGAACATATCATATTAGTACAACTAGTTAGTAGTCCTTTTCTTGGATGGGCCCACCCACAGGTGTTTATTGAGTAGTGGATATTCCCATGTGGTAGAATTCATACCATAATGAAATATTGGATTACTTTGGATAGGCTTTCTCCTAATTATATTGTGTGGTGTCCTTACATGACTTTTATTGAGTGTCTTAAGGATGGTCATGAGTTATAAAGAGTTTGTATTTGTAAGTCATTGATTGATTAGTTTCCTAGTCTATATGAGTTACTTAAATATGATAAAGTGTTACAATATTTTGAGATTGAGAAGGGTGTGCCCTCATCACCATATCTTTGGAATCATATAGTATAAAGTGATCACAAGTTGTATGATAGACCAACACCCATTGTTATAGATTTAGCCCTATACCTAGGTAATGAGCAAGATCATATGGTTCTTATGGTAGTAGTAGATCATGTAGGGCATACAAATGGATATGTGTAGTGGTGGGTTAGGACTCAATAACATCTATTTATTCTTATTGTATTTTTAGCTCTAGGTTCCATTCCTACAATACAAGGCGGTGGTGGAGATATAGGTGGTGATAGAGGAGATGATACTTTGATAGAACCAATGATAATTTATGAGGAATACATTAAAACCACATGTGAGTATCTTAGTCTTGATTTTTGAATTTGAATTTTATATAAAATTATTGGGTTTTATATATGTCATTAACTCGTGTATTATCTCAAATGTGTGTAGGTAGCCAGGAGTGGTTAACCATGGTGGATCAGGGGATTTAGGCCCTTACTATTTTTTGATAAACATAGTTGGAGATGGATTTATTTAGAGACTTTTTTATATTGTCATTTTCCATTCACCATTATTTGATCATGTTGTGAGAGTTATAGTAGAATACCATATTTCAACCATGGAGTGCTCATGAGGAGCTACATGTGGAGCTAGATAGATAGTATATCATAGAATGGAGTTCCATTAAAATTATGTAGACACTTATTGAGCATTATGATTATTTGAGATGAGAGCATGAGGAGACAATGAGGTGGCTAGGTGTTTTTTAGGAGAGAGTATGTGTGCTATCACATGCATAGGGCCCATAGTTTGATCTTGGTGCATCTACCTACAAAGGTGATAGATTTATGGATGCTAATAGTGATGAGTATACCCCAAGAGATATGCCCCTGACTTATGATTGATATGCTTATTTACAAAACATTGTATCAACCTATATTTATATGACATTATTCACATGGATTTTTTTTGGTATCTAATATATTTACACTGCTTCATTCTCTGTTGGTCATTGTATGGTTTGTTAATTATATTTTGTGTCCATGGTGTATGTTGTGGATATGGAAAAATGTATAACTAATATTATTATTTAATGAAATATTTTTATGATTTGAATAAGAAAGTACTCATTGTATGTAATGGAACCATGTAGGAAATAAGAATGCTTTACTGTAATGATCATATGGTAAAGTAACTATTGATTTTGCTTATGTAATCAACTTTATTATAATTATAAGTGTAACTGATGAATATATAGGTACCTACTTAGGAACCCAAATATGTTATGTAGGTACACCCCCTCCATGCATGCTTTTATACAAGACATGATCAACCAATGGTTCCTTGCTAAGATCAGTGTGGGAGCAATTAGTCATGATAGAGAACACACTAGGAGAAGGACTTGTACTAGTGGGTGTCTTTTTTGAAGGTTGATGGACCATGTTTTCCTTAGAAAGATAAAAATGAGATGGCTCAACCCTGTTAGACATGCCTCTAGAAGAAATATTTGAATGAGTTCTATATGCCTCTTTTTAAAATGTAATGACTCCTTGATTTGTTAGTTGTGTAAGCTTTTTCTCAACAACAAAACATTCATTATCTCAATGACCATTAATACCATGATAAGTGAAAAAGTGGTATCCTTTTACCTTCTCATATCTATGAGGTGGGTAATGTGTATTAGGAGGGAGTTTGATCAATCGTTTATCCATTAAAGTTCATATTATATCATGTGGTCTCTATATTGATACCAATCAAATTGAAGAGGTTGGCATCTAATGGTGTTATTTGGTCTAACTGTGGGAGGTACTAAAAAAACATGTTCCTTTCATTTATTCAATACTTTAACTACTGGTGATTTTTTAGGTGATGGTGGTTCTATATAATATTTTTGTAGTGGTTCATTATCCTTTGTAACATGTTTAGGTGCCCTTGAAACATGAGTCTTAGCATGTTTGGTTTGTCATGTAAAAATAGGTAACTGAGTTTGTATATTTGTTAAAGCACATGCATATTTATGCATATCTAAATATAATGTCTTGAATGAATCAAAGGGTTTGTGCAATGATCTCTCTCTAAGTTAAAAAATTAGACCCCTAAAAACTATAAACTGTACTTCTGAATGTGAAGGTGTATGGTTTAAGGAGTAAAAAGAATCCTTAAATTGAATATCATAGGCTTGTAGAGACTCATTCTCATTTTGGATCAATGATTAAAAATGTTCCAATGGTAACTTACAAAAGGTAAACTAGTGAAAATGTGATAGGAATACATCCTCAAGCTTCTTGAAAGTTGATAATAAACCATCTAACATGCTATAAAACTAATCAAAAGCCACTTTTGTTAAACTACAATGTAAAGATTTTAATAGCAAGATTCCATTTTGGTTCCAATGTCCAAAGGAGTGTATATATTATTGTGAATGAATATCAATATCCCCTTGACCATCAAAAAAGGATAAATCAAACATTATAAAGTTCTACGGATAAGGATATTCAAATACATGTTGAGCAATAAGTTATTTTGTTAATGTATTTTCTTTAAAAGGAACCTTATGAGAAGAAACTTGTAACTTAAGAGTGTTTATTTCTTGTTGAAAATATACCATGGTGGTCATAATAGATAAAATATCATGAGGAGAGGTTAAAGTTTTTATTAGAGGTTATAAAATACCATTCACATGAAACATAAGAATGGTAGGATCTTTATTACTCTCGAGAGGAGAACCATCACATGGATTTGGAACATTTGGTAAAGGTGTACCCATGGTTAAAGAGGTAAATATATCATGTTGGATATCACTAAGGCTAATACCATTGTCATTACAAGATGCTACTTCACTTGGAATTTGTTTACATTCAATGTGAATTGGTGAAATAATTATGCTTGTAAATATTTGTTCTTGTTTAGCCCAAAATGTAAAATAGGGAGAAAAAGAGACATTGGGAACTCTATTTGCAATGTAATGAGATGGGGGAATGCAAATATCACTTTCATTTTTACTTATCAAAGGCAGAGTGAATGGAATTATACTTTTGAGTCTATTTTCTTTAAATGACTTAACCTTTAAATGAGATAAATCAAATTGACTTTGAAATTTTTATGTGCACCCAAAAAATGCAAGTTTTGTAAGTGTTTCCTTAGGATGTTTATTGACACTCTTATTGTGCTCTTTAAGAATAAAAATGGGAGACACTGGACATGTAGTTTTCTCATTACATACTAGAGTGGAAGAACAACTTGGACTAGGTGTATGTGAATCATGCAAAGAAGACATAGTATTTTCAACACTACTATTATTTGGAGGTGAAGGCACACACTTGATTTCATCAACATTTTTATTATGAGATAAATTGTAGGAACATTCAACCTCCTTGACTTTGTCAACATTAAAAGGGTGAGGCTCACACTCAATTGTTAAGATAATCTAATAAGGTGGAGATGCAATAATTGGATTTTCAACATTAGGAATAGTATAATTTTGCATGTTTGTTGGATCTTGAAACTCTTCATCATTGGAAAACAAAGGAGTAGGAGAAATAGGTTCAACATAGCTAAGAGGAATATCATTCCATTCATATCCATAAGAAAAAATGTCATTGTCACTAGCTTCGTTATTTAGATTTGCATTTGCATCATTTATTCTTTCATTGTCATAGTTATAAGTAAAGATAGGGGTTTGATCCCATTTTTGATGTTCTATAAGGTCCTACTATGAAATACATTGATCATCAGGTGCATTAAACCAACTATCTAAAGGATGAGGCTTTTTTGGTTAGCATTTGTTGGATTGCCATAAATTAAGAAGTCCATAATAAATTAGGTCATTAAGAAAATTTGGAAAATCACAACCATGAGGGCCAAATAAATAAGGAAATTTAAGATTAATAAAATAAGCCCACATAAGCACAAATCAGATCTGAAAATAAAATACATAAATCTGAAATGAAATTTTGGAAAAAGGCAAAAACCCTAATATGCAAACTAGGTTTTTGGTTCAACAAACAGAGGTCAGGTCCACTAAATGTTTTATGTGATTTTGGAGTTTTACATGATAATACCCTAGAAAATAAATTTATTTGAAAGGAATGAAAATATTCATATTTACACTAAAATACATTCAATAATAGAGATTTGCCTAATCTAACTTGTGTAATAAACATAGTAAGTACAAAGTAACTAAGGGACAAAGAAAATATATCTAATTTAATGTTTTATTATGGATTGTGCTAGTGGTCAGGCATCATCACAAGGTTGTGTTAGAGATATATATTTTTTTCCTTCTATTTTCTACTTATTTTTCACCTTTAGACAGTTGCATCGATCTAGGATAGTAATGTCGATGCTAATGTCCATATCCAATGCTAGTGTTTGATGAGATATATATAGACGAGTGACCTAAAATTCAAAACAAACCTATTGTATAATCATTTTGTGTCTAAAAATATGTTCATTTATGTGTTATATCTAGATAATAAGAAACCTTAGTTATTTTGAATTACACCTCTTAAAACCTAGAAAAAGATGTTAGTAACGTGATTCAAACTATCCCTAGCAACCTTATTATTCTTAAGTGTTGCCTACATATCCAATACTCCTAAGAAGGCTTCAAACTCGTATTTAGTTCTCCCTCTTATGCATGTGTGTAGAATTGTAATAATATGACTATATGTTATTTCTCCTAGTAACCCTTAGTACAAGTTATGCAATAGTATATTTGACCTTTTGGATTCTTCAAATATTTACACAATGCTTAGTGCAATTTGATAGCTTGAAATAAATAGTGATTTCTCATTAGAGAGTTGACTTATAAAATTGGAAGGTGTCTTAATTAGAACATAGTATTTGTATATAAGAACCTTTTGAATTTGAATTAGAACATAGTGATGTAGGAAAATCTGACCATAGGATGGGAAAAGAGGGATAAAAAATGATAACAAAGAGAAAGATATGAAAAAAATAAAAATATGAGAATGGATAGTTGTGTCAAGGTTGGAAATTAACATCAATTCTAGCGTCCAAGATAAATGCAAGTTTCTAGAGTCTAAAACATATAGAAACTAAGCAAAATAGGTAAGGGTCTTTGGTATACATTGGATGAAGATAAACAAACATGGTATATATTCCCAAGGGGAATGTAAATCAAGTGAAATAAGATGGAACCAAAGAGGTCCATGAGAGACCATGTCACTAGATGTCTAATTATTAGTAAAATTTATATACATACAAAAAGAAAGAAATATGTGTAATTGTACCAAAATGGTGTCTACATTTCCCCCCCTCTTTAATCTACTAATTAAAGCAAAACAAAAATTACTAGTTTAAAGAAAAATAAAATGCATACGATGGTGTTGGCAGCACATCTTGTCTTTGCTTGAGTTGTTCCTTTAATATTTAATCCTTTTAATATTATCTAAAACCAAATAAATGCCCAAAAAATATAAATCAATGATATGATTTGTATGTAAGCAATACTAAAAAGTAACATAAAGAAATAGCATCAATAGAGTACATCTATGTATGTGTCACATAGTAACTAGGTCTTAGAGTGCTAGAAATTGGAGAATTAGATAGGGAGAATTATAACCTCATCTATCTTTTGGATAGAAAGATGATTGAGTCTACAAGTGGTAAAAGTGTATTGTAACATGATGGTGTTATATCTAGAGAAAGGAGAGTTTGGAGGTGATCGTGCCCCCAATCTAAAAACAAGTGTTGTGGCCAACATGCCCCCTTTTCTTTAAAATGGGGGACCCATCTAAAAAAATCTCAATAACTAGAGCTTTATGGTCTTTTCTTTTGTTCTCATCGATTGAATATGCTTAATTCTTTTGAATATACATCACTCTGATTTCCCCAATCAGCAACAAACCTCTTTTATTTTTAGAACAAAGGATTGGTTTTTCTTTTTATGAATCATGATGTTATTGTTGTATGTCAACTTTCACCAAAATCACCTGAAGTCTCATTTTATTCCTGGATAAATGAACTCATCACTGTTCATGATAAATTATAATCTTTGTAACTGACATGTAAATTTTTTTGCATCATGTTCTTTTTCATTTTCTTACTTAGTCTTTTTTGTGAATTTCATAGATCCCAACCAAGTGAGAAGGTACCACATCACCATGTGTTAAAATGGCTAGTCCCCCAGACCTATTAGAGATGTTAGAGCCCAAGAGAGCCAACTGAATGAGAAGGTGCCACATCATTGAATGTTAGAGCGATCAGTCCCCTAGACCTATCAAACATGTTAGAGCCTAAGAGAGATAAATTGAATAAGAACGTGCGACATCACCAAATATTAGATCAACTACTCCCCTAAAGTTGTTAGAGATGTCAAAGCTCGAGAGAGCCTAATTGAATCAAAAGGTGCCATGTCACCAATTGTCAAATCATCTAGTCCCCTAGACCTGTAAGAGATGTTAGAGCCTGGGAGAGCCTAGCCGAATGAGAATGCACCACATCACTAAATGTTAGAGCATCCAACCCACCAAACTATTAAAGATGTTAGAGCCTAGGAGAACTCGATATGAATGAGAAGGCACCACTTTATTGAATGTCAAAGCGACTAGTCTCCCAAACCTATTAGAGATATTAGAACTTGTTAGAGCCTAGTTGAATAAGAAGGCACCACATCACCATGTGTCAAAACATCCAGTCCCTAGACATGTTAAAGATGTTAGAGCTTAGGAGAGCTTGATCAAACATGAAATCATTATGTCACTATGTGTCAAATCAGCCAGTTCCCTAGACCTATCAAAGATGTGATAGACTAAAAGAGCCTAATTGAATAAGAAATCTCCATGTCACCTAGAATGCATATGAACTAACATCCACCTAAGGCCCCAAAAAGGTAAGAATAAGCTACAGATGATATTGGCTAGCCAATCAAGATGTACCACATGTCCTAAAGTGACACATCACCCTTCTTAAGGGAATGATGTGGAGTATGGATCCATGCCTAGGTACTCACTATTATTAAGGAGACTAATGAGCAAAAGATGTGTTAAAAAGTAGAAGTCAATTAAGAAGCCTCTAAGAGATGTGACTACATGCCTACCATGCATTGGGCATTAACAAAATGGTAAGTTGAGTCTGATTAGATAGTTTTAAATCATCCCATCACCATTTCTATATCTAGTTGGCAGTGAAGAAGTATGGACTAGAAATTTGATTCTAGATTTATAAATAAAGAGAGAAAATATAGCCACTAACTCAAATTAAAATTCATAGAAATTGAGGTGCTAAACACCTCTAATAAAGGGGGTTATATGCATGTATTTATAAAACCCCAAGGAAAGATCATTAATAATTACCATTGTTGCCTTCGAATAAATCTTTAACTCTTTATTTTAAATTTTTCATAGAGCCCCCTATATTTCATGCCTTCTACACTCAATCTTCCCAATTACCCCTCCATCCTACTTTAATGGCTGCATCATCCTCAAACCCAAAGGCCAAATATGAAAAAAAGGACACCACAATTTTGTCTAGATTGACCAAATTCAATCACTATAATTATTTATTCAAATTGGTCAAAAAAGCTCCCATGGATTTAGGATCGGGTGATGACCACCAAATAGTATGAGGATACCCCTAGATCCTATAGGAAGTGTGGACTTAGAGCCATGGTCAAACTAGAAGCATTCCCCTGCATTGATTTATTGATCAACATCCTTCATAATTACATCCACATGTAGAATGGGATCCAAGACTCGGCATGCTCACCCAACTCTTGGCACCAGATTTTTGATATCTTTGGGAATGCCTTCAAGGCATACTACTCCCTCCTAGACTACACTTTCTCCTATGATGTATCAGTGATAATGGTCTAGATGGAGACCTATTAGATATATGACATCCTCCATGACTAGGCTAAGAACCTAGATTCTAAATGGGTTAACAAGGAGTATATCAATGTGTACACAACCTACACCTTTTGACAGGAGGTCTGGGTAGGCATGATCCTATTGAAGTGGCTATTAAGGGGCCATGACTGCTAGCACATCAATGATTTGTGGGTGCCTCACATGCACATGATCCTTAAATGCTTAGAGGTCCTAAACATGGGAGGATTGATCAACTTTAAGCTGGTCCATACCATCATAGATGTCTGAGCTAAGGGCAATTTTTACATGATGAGATACCTATTAGATGTAGTTTATAGCATGCTCTTTTTCAAGTCTTTAACCTTTCCTAAATGGGTTCTCTAGGGTTTGATATTCCACGTTGTCTTTTACAAGTTGTATGGACACCAGTTCTACCATCACATCTAGGACATATATGAGTATTTATACCCAATTATCTACCAAGTGATCAATGAAGCTCTAATGCCCTGAATCTCAAAGGCAATCAGGTTTTCTATCATAAACATAGGGTACTACTCGATGTATAAAAATGACACTATGATCTAGATAGTGGGTTTCCTCAAGGACCCCTTCCACCTATTATATTATGTTCTAGACTACCTAGCAAAGTAGGAGATTGCCTATTAAGTGGTAGAAGGCATCTCCAACTTCTATGTACAATGTCAATAGAAGTTGTGCCCATAACTCTCGATCACAATAAAGCACCACATCTATAAGACCTTTCCTTTAATTTAGAAGATGGAAGCTAGGAAAGAATCCTTCACCCTTAAAAAGTGTAAAATATGGAATCGGGACCCTAAAGGGAGAATTCAAATTTACTTGATGCGTTACTCAACCTACCTCAACATCAACTATGACCATCAAGCCAAAGATGATGATGAGATTTATATAAATATAATCAATGACTAGGATGTGTTATCTTAGATTGTATCCAAGGAAAAGAAGAAAGATAAAAAGTCTCAATCAAGCCCCTATAAGCCTCCAACAATTCTAGCTCAGACTATAAAGGACCCAACTCTAAAATCTTTGGTTATCTCCTAGAGAACCCTAAAGAGCATTCTGCATCCTTTTCCTTAAGCTCCAAGTCCAACTTTGATTTTGCCAATAGATCTTGCTCCCCATGCCTCAGCTCCTCCATTTAATCCTCATGCTCTAACTCAACCTCTTCATCCTTTGGTAGCTCTAATAATTAGGCCACATCAGAATCAATAATAGACTACTTGATGCCAAGTAGCCTAGGCATAACTTTTTCAACAACTAATACCTAGGTTGTAGGTCACATTGACCCTAAGGTTTGATGTGACTAGAAAAATGAGAACTATCCTAGAGTGAGGATACCAATAAGCACCCATCCAGGTTCCTCATCTCATACCTCTATCTCCTTCGATTTCCCTTCCACCCTTCACGCCTACCACTTTCAAACTCCCACTTCTAGCACCCACCAATTTTACTCTATCCACACAAATCCCTCAAGTGGTGCCTCCTTTATTCCCTATTTACACCTCTATAATTCACCCAAGTACCTTTGGCCTCAGTCCTCCTAAGCATCCTTGCCTCTTAATTCCCTTTCATTCTCTCCATCTTATGACCTAGAATCCCTCGATGCCTCCATTGGGTATGCCTTTAGTAGCACAATTTTTAGGTGCATACCACTTGCAATAAGGACCCTCATAGTACCTATTATAATCATTTTGGTGCTCTCCTTAGTAGTTTTGAGTCTTCCACCATCATCCCATGCAACTTATATCATCCTAGTCAGACTATTTAGTGTAGCACCATAGTCAATCTGGGTAAGAGATTGAAGAAGAAACAGATGGAAACCCATACTTTGGCTCTACCCTAATGACTTTTTACTTTGATTCAACATCCTTTATAGGACTTAACATCTCCTCTAGATATAACCACAACATCTTTGTGCCTAGCTCCTCGGCCCCCTCTTTCCATTATTCAAGGAACCATGGGACTCACCTTTAACTAGCCCATCTCTTCCCTAATTTTTAATGACTCATTCTTGAGGGCAATTCTACCTCAAGTGAACCTAACTCAAGTATAATAATAGGTGAAATTTTTCCCTTGGGCCTCCCCTCTCGTTCTCCCTCCTTTCCCTCTCATACTCCTTTTTTCTCCATTACTTTCCTTGACCACTCATTCCACTTCATCCATCTCCCTTCCACCTCATCCTTCACCCTTCACTATCATTTTAGCCACCCATCCTACACCTCCCATAACCCAAAGGATGGTATTAATGTCACAAGTAATGGATATGGCAATCCAAGGTGACCTAAATGTGTAATGAAGTTTTGATTGAGCCTCTAGAAGCATGAAAAGAACACTCACATAGAGGTTTGTCCAAGAGAGAAACCTAGTGGTGTCGTAGACCCAACAGGATATGTTCTCCATCACTAGGGTGAAGAATTCCATCGAGAAAGAGAGGATGGTTGAGGACCCACTATCAATTCTCTAGGTTACCCATGATATGTCTAAAAAGCTCCTCAAGAACATGTAGAGCCAGGTTCAAACTTTAAAACCCCAAATAAAGAGCACATTTTCTATTAGGCTAATTGGGCAGGTTAAGGATGCCCTCCTACTACTTTTCTTAGTTCATGGGAAAGTAGTGGAGACTCTGGTTGAGACCAATGTACTTATCTAGTGGACTTAGGCCTACATGGAGAGGATTATAGATATCGATGGGAAGTGTCTAAAGCTACAATTGGTGGTCAACAAGTAAATGTTCTTGTAGCTAAAACTTATGCCAAACTCAAACTTGGGGTTATACCAAACATACATTAGGAACATAAGAGCTACAATGAAAGAGGGGTTGGTTGTGGCTCACACTGTAATGAGACCCTTAGAAGAGGGAAAGAAGAATATATTAACCTACTTTAAGGAGGTCAATATCTCTATGTTATTCCACCTTGATGGCACCTTACTTGACCCATGGGAATTCAGAGTCCACCTGTATCAATTGAACTAGGTTATGATGGATAAAGTGTTCAAGGAATACTAAGAAGGGGCCTAATTGATGCTAGATCTATCAACACAATCCATAGTGAGCATCAACTAGGTCTTTAGATTCTAAACATCAATAGAATCACCCTTCCAGTCTCTCAAAGACTAGCAACTCTAGCCAAAGTAATTTTTAGGGAGCCCTCAATGAACCTTGCCAAGTTGGATAAGGAGTTTGACCTCATGGAAAATTCATTGGAAGATAAGAGCTACTAGTCAAATTAGTTAGGATTTGAATCTTCTCAATCACCTCCTCATGTTAATTAAGTGGTCTCCCACAAATCTATCATGGTTTGAAGGGATTGTCTTGTTTTAAATTTTGAAATACAATTGTAACTATAATGAGTGGTCATCATGGCCTAGGATAGGATCCTCATGTTATTTAGAGGTGAGCCCCATCCTTATCTATATTAGGAAGATCTATATTTTCTTACAGGGTCAACCATAAATTACTCAAAAGTGTTATTGGATTATATCAAATATTTCATTTGCCTTTCCTTCATCACTCTATACTATAAAATCAGCCCAAATCAATTATTTTAACATAATTTACTTTTTTAATGAATACAATCTATGCTTTCTACAAGAGGGGTCTATTTTATGTTCTAATTTTATTTCATCTTCATGTTTGAATGATTATCAATGCTAGGTTAACTGGATTAATACTTTATTTCTTTAGGTATACCATGGTTATGATGTACTTAGCTATTATAATCACTATGTGAGTTCTTTGATTTCCTCTTTGGTAGTACTGATAATTTGTGTCTCAATTTACAGATTCTCATACGTTGTTTATGTGTATTCAAAACTAAACTTCTAATACTCATCATTAGTGAGAGTTCATATTGAAGGCATTTTATTAGTTCCCTCAAACTCTTCCCATTGTATGTTTTTGAAGGTATAACCTTAGTGAAACTTGGTCTATAGTGGTATCACTACAATAGAGTCACTTGGTTCAATGATCAATACATTGAGTTCATTTTAGACCTGGAGACTTATCTTTTATGCTTTACCCTTCCCTCTTTTTTTGTGTTTGTTCTTTGGAATTGAAATGCCCTTTCCACTTGTGTTTAGAAATAATAAGTTTAATACTCAAGTTTTCATAACAATCTTTGACCTCTGTGTAAGACATTAGATTGAAATTTTAGTGGTGATAGTGCATCTCTTGGAGACTATTCATGAAAACTTCATTTGTGAAATCAAATACCTATATATGTTCTCAAATTAGTCTTAAAATGGAGGACAAAAGTTTGTAGTTGTCCCCACCTTCCCCTTTTTAAGGAATGCCCAATCTCATGGGTGTTTCATGAGAAAGAGTAGATTAGAGTGAACAATAGCTACTGCTAGGAGGGAATTATTTTTGGAATACTTTGTGCTTGTTATTAATTTTTTTTTATGAATATGTAGAGATTGGCTTATTGGTAATAATGTGCTAACTACTATTTGATTGTGAAGCATCCTGAAGACTAGTTTGCTTGTTATCAAGGTTAGGTCCCATCGAGGTTGATTGGTAATTTCCCCCTAATTTTCCATAGAAAACCTAGGTCTAACCAACCTAGACCTACCATGATTCCCATAAATTCATCTATGTAACCTATCATAAATTTGCATCCCAAGATGGTCTAGTTAGCTGACTCTACCATCAACATCTCAGGAGCCATCCATGATTTACCTAAGAACCCTAAAAGGTATCTTCCTCATTTCACCCCTAACATGGGATGAACTACAGAAGAACACATAACCTCATACAAGATGCCCATGAGACTCATAAATGTAGAACATGAAGATGTGGTTTGTAGACTTTTCCCCTTTACCTTAATAGAATTTGTGTATGATTGATTCATCAACCTTCATGAAGACTTTATCCCAAGTTGAGACCATTTCAATTCTACTTTCCTTGCCTAATATGGGCAAGTGATATACCCTAGTATCATGTACCATCAATTTACTTGCATCAAGAGGGAGCCCAATGAGCCCATTAAGAACTTCAATGCTAGGTAAATCAGAAGATATATAATTGGGTAACCATGATTTAAGAACCTAACCCTCAACTAGCACTTGAAATGTATAATAATGTGCTAGACCCTTGGACAACCATGTTTTTAAGAAGGAATGTAGTCATAACAAACTTATCCTCAACTTATGTAGGGGTCATCAAAGTGGATAGACAATTGAACCCCCAAGGTCACACAATGACCCCCACTCCTAGTATGCTACCACAAATTTTTGCATTGAACTTCTTATCCAATGTTAACCATAATGTACTTATACTTTAACCACTCCTTGTAACACATCAACTCTTACTAGTCATCCCACTTCAAACCAACAACTAGGTTTCCTAAACATAGGGAGCTAAGAACTTATCCCACATACTCAATATCAAGTAATGTTAGTCATGACCAACAATACCCAAACCACGAGTCAAGATTCCATTAAGACTAAGTTAGACACCATTCAAAGGATGGTACAAAAACTCAACAAAAACTTCCTAGGGCTACAAAGGCAGGTGAGTAACTCTAATGTAGAGAGTTCCAAAAAAAACTTCATATATCAGAGACCAAAAAAGAACTATAACCATCTTCACAACCCCTTAGAACCTTCATCCAATAGGCTACCCAAGATCAACAGCTTAGAGATAACCTTACTTAATTAGTGTCGAGTACATAACATGATAAAACATGGGGAACTAGACTGCATGGAATTCTATAGACACTTAAATTATATTTAGTGACAAAATGAACTTAAAACCTATTAATAATTCTTCTTAATATAATTAATAATTCTTCTAAATCTAAATGATTGAATAAATCAAATTAATCAATTGTGCATATTTTTAAATCCTTATTCAATATTAAATTTAGACTTTACACTTCATCCAACATATTCCACCTTATTATCCCTCACATGTTGACTCATCCCAACCAAATTCACATTTTTCTCAACCTCCATTGAGTCATCTCTTGAGTTGTCAAAAAAATTGACTCATTCCTACTAACTCAGCTAATCATTCCCACACTTATCTCAACCATTTCCCTATCAAGATATCTACTCATTGGATAAAGATAACTACCCATTGCCCTCCCTAGATGAGGTGATCCAAATGGTGAGCGGGTCTCAAATGATATCTTTCTTGGATGGCTTTTCAGGATACAACCAGGTCTTAGTCAACCCCAAAGATAAAACTAAGACTTTTTTCAGCACCAAGTGGGGTACATTCACTTATAAATGGATGACTTTCAGATTAATCAATATTGGTGCCACTTTCCAAAGGGCAATAGACTTCATTTTTGAGGGATTAATAGGTAAATGTATAATAATCTATATAGAAGACCTAACTATGTTTTTAAAATACAAGTCAAATCATATGTACCACTTGGAAAGGGTATTTGAAAGGTTCAAAAGGTATGGCATTTCCTTAAACCCAAATAAGAGTGTGTTCAATGTCAATGAAGGTAAATTTCTCGATCACATTGTCATAAAATAAGGTATTGCTATCAACCCCAAAAGGGTGGATGTAATTTCTAAACTACCTTTACCTAATAGCAAGAAGGAACTACAATCTTTCTTTGGAAAAATCAACTTTGTGCATACATTCATTTTCTAGATTTGTTGAAATAGTGAAGCCCTTGAATGTAATGTTGAAATAGGATGATAAAGTGGAATGGCATGCAAAATCAAAGAAAGCTTTATAGGATATGAAAGATGCAATCATGCAATCCTTGGGCTTCATTAGCCCAGGTTATATATAGGATTTCTATGTCTATCCCATTGCTTCATACCATACCATTGTTGCTTACCTCACCCAAAGGTTAAAAGGAGAAGAACACCTGGTGACTTTTATGAACACTAATTTTAAGGATGTCAAGATCATATTTTCTACCTTAGACAAGCATGCTTATGCCATGGTCAAGCTAATGAAAACATTCAGGCATTACATATTCTAAAATAGAGTACACACCATTGTCTTAGACCTGACTATAAAGCAAATGATGGGCCAAAATGAGCTAGGTGAAAGAAGAGACTGATGGATGACAAAATTATAAGAGTATGACTTGAAAATCAAGTTGACCAAATTGGTTAGAATACAAGGCCTTACTCAACTAATAACAGAGATACACTCAAGAATTATGGTACATCAGGTGGACCAACAAAGGGTACTACAAGAAAATTGGTATGCCTTGATCATTCACTTTCTACTCTATAAAAATGCACCCCCAGGACTCAACCATACACAGAGAAGAGCCTTTCAGCTAGAGGCCACACAATATATGGTAAATAAGGGAGTCATCTTCAAAAGAAACCAAGAGGGAATCTACCTCTAGTGTGTATCACAAGAAGAGGCCAAAGAGATAATGGCAAGTTTTCATGAAAAACTAGGATCTGACCATCTCGCAGTAGATGTCATGGCCCACAAAGTTCTTTGGATAGGTTACTATTAGCCCACACTATTCAAATATGTTCATGTTCATGTTCACTTCTACCACCCGTACTAGACCTTTGCTAATAGAGAGACACATGCGGTAATGTTACCACAACCTGTTATAGAGTTTACACCATTTACATAATGGAGTCTAGATTTCATGGGAGTCATTAACCCCAATTCATCAATAGTTAATAAGTTTAATCTTAAGATCACATAAAACTACACTAGATGGTCTGAGGAAGTTGCGACCAAAAGGAGCATCATTGTTGAAGTCATCAAGTTCCTTGAGAATGCCATTACCCATTTTGGGATCCCCATTTCTTTAGTATGTGACAATGAAATTCATGGAATTCACATAATGGTCCTATGATAATGGGATCACACTAAAGTTTTCATCCAGTCACTACCTGCAAGGGAAAAGATTGTTGGCGTCTACCAACAAGAACTTGATTTATGCCATCAAGAAATAAGTTGGATAAAATCCTAAAAAAAGACTCATTGCTAAAGTTTTCCCTATGGGCAGACTGCACTAGGTATAAACAATCCCTCAAAATCTCCCCTTTCTTTATAGTCTATGGATTAGATCTAATCATGCTAGTCACGCTCAAATTGGCAACTTACAAGTTCATGCAACAATTTATGGAGATGTATGACAAGGTGAATTCCAAAAAAACCTGACTTGATTCAGTTCAAGAAATCCTAACATGAAACTCTATTGAGATTTAGTAAACATCAATATATCGTCAAAAGGTGGTTCAATAAGAGGGCAAAGATCAAGACCTTCATAATCTCTGACTTGGTCTTAATGTGGGACAAGGCCCATGAAAAAAAAAAGGTCAGCATTCAAAATTCGATCTTCTTTGGATTAGCCCATACCAAATAGCCAAAATCCTGGGATAGAATGCTTTTTGTATCAAATATCCTGAGGGAAACAAGCTACCACTCCCAATAAATGGGTAGTTCTAAAGCACTACTTCTCGTCTATTCCATTCAATGTAATTTTTGAGTATCCCAACTAAAAGGTGGTAATGTATATATTAGATAGATTTATTTTCATTGTGTGTTATCTTTCATTGCATGTTTATTTCTATTGTGTTTTTGTTTTGTTTTATGTTTTTTCCCTATTGCTCCCTCTTCATTTTGAGATGTTCCTCTGACACCTGACCCTTGTTAGTAACTGCTTCAAGTGATTATCGAATCCCAAAAGGATGGTTGAGAAGCAAGAAGACCTAAGTTGAAATATTCAATCTAAATGATTTTGGGATAGTAACAAAAAAAATTGACATCTTAGATCTGAGAGGACAAAAATTTTGAGATAAATAGGTGGATTTTAAAACAACCAACACCCCCATAGTTACACCAAGTTGCACTTAAAATAATATCTCAAAAACATACTGGGTTTTTCGAGTTGATCAAAGACTGGCTGACTATTCATAAATTCCTCATTATCTATTCACCCTTGGCTTGGTTCTGAACCCTCAATGGATAAGACTAATAAATTATGGTATTTTCATGGGAGGCTTGGAAAATAATAAATAAATCATGCAAAATATAAATTATGAGTCTACCTCGAAAGGGCTATATAGGTAATCTTCATTATAGGCTTTCCAACCTGGCACACAGTGGAACAAGACAATGAATGGGACTAGAGACATATATGTCAGTTGTATGGATGCCCATCTGGTAGTAGAGCAATGCCCTAGCCATTTTCCCCCTAAGCCATCAAGCCAAAAATGCCCTGGATGAAGCTTGATAACCAGCACAACTTCAATTACTCAAATAAAATTTGAGATTGAATGAAAAATGAAAATCTTATTACACACATTGGTGGCAGTTTACAAGGTGGAAGATCAGTATGCCACTTGTTATTGCAATACTTTAGTGCCTCATATTTTATAATAAAAATAAAGATACCACTTGCAATCTTAGTGTTGAGCAAGGAAAGAAGAATAAACTAGTTTGGTTCTAAGTGCTTGTCATCACTTTTCCTATGGAAGTCACCATTTGTTGTGGCTAATACACCTCCTTTTCTTCGAAATGGAGGACCCCTCTAAAAAAAATCTCATGAACTAGAGCTTCAAGGTCTTTTATTTTGTTCTCATCAATGACACCTACTTAAATCCTTGGAATATACATCACTTTGATTTCTTTGAATAACAACAAGCATTTTTTATTTTTTAGACTAAGGAGTGTTTATTATTTTTATGAATCATGGCACTAATGTTATAGGTCATCTTTCACCAGAATCACTCAAAGTCTCATTCCATTCTCAGATCAATGAACTCATCACTATTCATAGAAAATTAGAATCTCTGTAACTAATAAGTTTTAATGTATCATGTTTCTTTTAATTTTCTTATTTAGTCTTTTTTATGAATTTCATAGAGCTCAATAAAATTATAAGGTGCCACATCACCATGTGTCAGAGTGACCAGTCCCCTAGACCTATTAGAGATGTCAGAACTTGGGAGAGCCCAGCTAAATGAGAAGGCACCACATCACTAAATGTCAAAGTGACCAGTCCTTTGGACCTATCAGAGATATCAGAGCTTGAGAGAGCCTAACCAAATGAGAAGGTGCCACATCACTGATTGTCAGAGTGTCCAGTCCCCTAAAATTATTAGAGATGTTAGAGCCTAGGAAATCGTGACCAAATGAGAAGGTGACACATCACTGAATGTCAAAGTGATTAGTTCTCTAGACTTGTTAGAGATGTCAAAGCTTGAGAGAGCTTAACTAAATGAGAAGGTGCCACATTGCAGATGTCAGATTGACCAGTCCCCTAAACCTATTAGATATGTTAGTGCTCGAGAAAGCTTGGTGAATGAAAAATAATCATGTCACTTAATGTCAGAGTGGTCAATCCCCAAAACCTATCAGAGATGTTAGAGCCTGAGAGAACCTAGATAAATGAGAATGTGCCACATCACCATGTGTTAGAGTGGCTAGTTCCCCATCCCTATTAGAGATATCAAGGCTCGAGAGAGCCTAACCAAATAAGAAGGCACCATGTTTCTATGTGTAATGTCCCCAAATTAGGATAACAATACAAAAGAGGGTTTTCCAACAACCCCTAAATGAAATAAAATTTGAATTCTAGAAATAAAACTAAAAAACCCTAACTGTTATATTTATACCACCAATTGAAATTTTCACACCTCCAATCACTCAATAAATTATTAGAATAATACCTTGTGAATCTAGCCAACAAAGGCTTTCACCAACATGAAGAATAAATTTGAATGTGTATGTTTTCCACTTCCAAACCCTCAGCATCACTAAGCTAGTTTTATTATTATTTTTCCATCACCAAATCCTACTCAAAAACCCTCCACAACTAAAGATAAAATTCATATAAATTCCAGCATGCATATCAGATAAAAATTAACTAATGTTAGGACCTAAAACATGATCAAACCTTCTCCAAAATAAGTCACCAGAATAAGGAATAATAAGCATTGAATAAATCAAAAAATCAAACTTATAACCCTGCCAAACCTGCTAGAAATAGGTTATAAATTCCACCAATATTTGCAACAATAATTGCTCAATTATTTAGGGTCAATCAAGGCACCCTAAAACCTTGCCATACCTCCTTCAAGTGAATCATCTAACTTAGAAATTAATGAAAATTTTCAAAATTAATACCCTTGCTTTAACCCTCCAAAATCCTTCAAACCCTTGTAATTTATTATCAAATAAATAAAAAATAAGAATATAAATTTACCTTACTGAATTGGAGTCTAAAATCCCTCCAAAAAAGTTTGCTAACTCCTCAAATTGATTTGCCCAACCTAAAAAATAAATATAAAATATTTTAGAATATTTTATCTCACTTACCTTGTCAAATTGGAGTCTAAAAGCCCTCCAAAAAGTTTCACTATCTCCTCAAACTGGTTCACCCCACCTTAGAAATAAATATAAAATATTTTAAAATATTTTATTCACTAATTGACCACCATAATGGCCTTTTATGATTCCCTAAGAAAGTCATCCAAGTATAATAAATTTTCCAATTAATTCTTCAAACCCTCAAAGGTCTTAGTGTAGTGTAACCCTCTCAAGAGGGGTCTTCTAATCAACCCGAACAATTCACCACCCAAGGGAATGGCTCTTAACTCCAAAAACAAGCTCCCAATGTAAGTTTTCACTCTCTAATGACCTGCAATTTCTCCAAAAACTATCTCTTTATATGGTTTGAAATATTCCTCAATGAACGTGGTGTCCAAAAACATTCTTATAGATCTACTTGCATGCATACATGAAATTTTTAAGCTCAACTACAGCCCTTGAATAAATTTTCCCAAGAAGTAAAAATGGAGGTTTTCATCCCCTAACCCTTAACAATCTTGAATATTTCTATCCTCAAGATGTGATGAACAAGCTTGACATACTTGATCAATGATTCAATATCATTATTTAGCATAAGTATCTAAATGAATCTTTAATTATTTTTTATAATCATCCCCCAAGGGCGGTGCCCAAGTTGGAAGGTTATCTTTTGAAATGTAAGTAACTTTATCTTTTAAAACTCCTTTTTGAGGGTTTAGGCTCTCATGACCCTTAAAGGTCCCTTAAGTGAAAATTAGATCAAAAATACCTTTTTGCATAACTCAACTAAAAATTAGAATATTTAAGTACTTTTTACCTTTTTGCTCATAGGATAGCCCCCTCAACATTCCCTTATCTTCCTTTCCCTTAGCATTGTGGGAACAAACCAAGCTAAGGGTTCATAAGAAAGCTATTCCAAAAAGGGGGACATTACATCATGTGTCATAACGGCTAGTCCCTGGAACTTGTCAGAGATGTTAGAGCCTGGAAAGCTTGGTTGAATGAGAAGGTGCCACATCACCTAGAATGCAAATGAACTAGTAGCCACCTAAGGCCATAAGAAGGTCATAATAATGTATACACGAGATTAGAGAGCCAATAAAGATGTGTCACATGTCCCTAGATGACACATCACCCTTCCTAATGGAATGATGTGGAGTTTGGAGTTACGCCTAGATGCCAACTATTATTAAGGAGATTAATGAGTATATGGAATTTATCAAAAAGCAAGAGTTAATTGATAAGCCTCTAAGAGATCTGACCGTGTGCCTACCATGCACCAGGCATTGACAAAAATAGTAGTTGAGTATGATTAGATAGTTTTAAAATATCACATCATCATTGCTATATTTGACTGATGGCAGAGGATCATGGGTTCCAAATATGATTTCAGATTTAGAAATAAAGAGAGAAAATCCAGCGACCAACTCAAATTTAAATTTGTAGCAAGTGACCCACCAAATGCCATTAATACAGGGGGTTGTATGCCTAAATTTATATAATCCTAAGAGAAGCTCACTAACTATTACCATTGTTTCCTTCGAATAAATCCAAAACTCTTTGCTTCTAAATTTCCATAGAGCACCCATGTATTCCATGTCTTCTACACTCAAGCTTCTCAATTGCCACTCCATCCTACTTCAATTACTACATCATCCTCAAACCCAAATTCTGAACCTAAATATAGGGACACCACATTCCCAACTGTCTTGACTAAGTTCAAGCACTATAATGATTTATTCAAAGTGATCGAGCACGTCCTTAGGGATTCAAGCTTAAATGATGAATAATAGGCAAAGTATGAGGATACTCTTAGATGCTATAGGAAGTGCAGACTCTACATATCCATGACTAAACCAAAAGCATTCTCCTGTACTAATTTGTTGAGAAACATCATTCACAATGCCATCCACGTGTAGGACAAGATCCATAACTGGGTATGCTTACCAAATCTCAACACCAGATTGCCAATATCTCTAGGAATGTCTTCAAGGCATACTAATCTCTCTCAAACTACACTTTCTCCTATGATGCAGTGGTGGTAAAGGTCTAGATGGGGACCTATCAAATATATGATATCCTCCACTACTGGGCTGAGAACCCAAATTCTAAATGGGTTAACAAGGATATCAATGCATACATGGTCCACACCTTTTGAGAGGAGATCCAAATAGGCACGATCTTATTGAATTGGGTATTCGGGGGTTGGGACTATCATTATGTCAATGATATATAGGTGCCTCTCCCACACATGATCCTTATGCACTCAAAGGTCCCAAACATGGGAAGATTGATCAACTTCAAGTTGGTCCATGCCTTGATAGATGCCTGAATTGGGGGAAAAATTTTCATGATGAGCTACCTGTTAGACATGATCTACACAATGCTCTCTTTCAAGCCTTTGGCCTTTCTTGTGTAGGTTCTTAAGGGCTCAGTGGTCCATGTAGTATTTTACAAGCTATATGGCCACCGGTTTCACCATCACATTTGGGACATATGCAATCATTTATACCTGGTTGTCTATCAATCCATCAATGAGTCTCTAATGCCCCAACTCTCAAAGGTAATTAGGGATTCTATCATAATCATTGGGGAATACTAGATGTACAAGGATGACATTATGATCTAAATAGTAGGTTTCCTCAAAGACCCCTTACACTTATCATATAACATTTTAGACTGTATAACAAATCAAAATATTGCCTATCAACTAGTGGAAGGCATCTTCGTCTTATATATACAACATAAACAAAAGGTGTATCTATAACTCCTGGTGCATCTATATAAGGCACCACATCTATGATACCTTTTAGAATATGGCAGTGAGTGAAAATCTTTCACCTTTGGAAACTACATAATCTAGGAATGAGACCCTAAAGGGGTAATCTAGCTCACTTGGCATGGTACTCGACTAGCCTCAACATCAACTACAACCATCAAGTCAAAGATGATGATGAGCTCTATTTGGATGTCATTGACAACTAGGAGGTACTATCCCAAATCACAATCTAATAAGAAGAATAAAGGCAAGAAGGCTCAAGTAAGCCCCTCCATGCCTCCTCCAACTCTTTCTTAGACTGTAAAGGACCCAACTTTGATAGCTCTAGCCATCCCCTAGAGAATCATGTAGGGTGTTTCACCTCCTTCTCCTCTTCAAGCTCTAAGTCCAACTCTACTTCTACCAATAGCTCCTGTTCCTCATGCCTTGGCTCCTCTACCTCTACCTCCTTGAGTTGTTCCTCATGATCCACCTACACCTCCTTCTCCTTCAGTAGTTCCAGTAACTAGGCCATGACAGAGCTAGTCCTAGACTACTCGACATCAAGTAACCTAGGTGCACCCTACTTAGCCACCAACATCTTAGCCCTAGGATGCATAGACCCTAAGTTTTGATGTGACTGATAACCTAAGAATGAGCCTAGAGTGAGGTTCCTAATAGGCACTCATCTAGATTCCCCCTCTCATACCTACATCTCCTCTCATTTCCCTTCCACCCCTCATTCCTATCACTTTCCAAATCCTAGTTTTAGTACCCACTAGTTTTGATTTGCCCCTAAAAATCCCTCAAGTGGTGCCTCCTTTATTCCCCATTGCTCCCCCTTCATCCTTCACCCAAGTACCTTTGGCATCAATCCTCTTAAGTATCCTTGCCTATTTGCTCCCTTCCATCTCACAACTTATAATCCCTCTAGTGCCTCTATTGGGTATGACTTTAGCAGCAAGCATGAATATGAATTTTAAGAGCATACCACTTGCATCATAGACCCTCCTATTGCCTTCTCTAGTTAGTCAATCATTACCATCAACATATTTGAGTCTTCCACCATCGGCCCCTATGGCTCCTATCATCCTAATCAAACCATATATTGAAGCATCTGAATCTAACTTGGGTAAGAGGTCGAAGAAGAATTAGAAGGCAACCCACACTCTGACTTCAACATGAAGACCTTTTGCTCCTATTCCACCTCCTTTGTAGGCCTCAATAGCCTCCATCCCTAATTGTAGCATCTCAGTGCCTAGCTTCTCACCCCCCTCCTTCCATTACCCAAGATGCCATGGGACTCGCCTTCAACCATCCCATATATTCCCTAATTTTTAATGACCCATTATCAAGGGAAATTCTACCTCAAGTGAACCTAACTCAATAAAAATGGTAGGCACAAATGTTCCCTTGTCCCCCTTTAGTTCTCTCTCATTTCGCTCCCATGTCCCCTCCACCTCCACTATTTTCCTCGTTCACTCCTTCCAGTTCCTCCATCTCCCCTCCACCTCCTCCTCCACCCTTCACTACCATTTTAACCACCCCTCCTACAACTTCTACAACCTGAGGGATGGTCCTAAGGTCACAGGCATTGAAGATGGTTGTCTAGGGTGACATAAATGTGCAATGGAATTTTGACTGAGCCTTTAGAAGCATAAAGAGAGCACTCACATATAGGTTCATTCAAGAGGGGAACCCAATGGTATGGTAGACCCATAAAAAAAAATTCCCCCTCACCAAGGTGAGGACTTTCACCAAGGAAGAGAGGATAGCCAAGGACCCACTGTCAGTTCTCTATGCTACCCATGATATGTTCGAGAAGCTCCTTGAGGACATGCAGATCTAGGTCTAAACTTTATAAGTCCAAGTGAAGATCATATTTCCCATTGGGCTAATTGGGAAGGTCAAGGATGCCCTCTTATTACTTTTCTCAGTTCTTGGGAAAGTAGTGGAGACTCTCGTTAAGACCAATGTACTTATCCAATAGACTCATGGCTACATAGAGAGGATTATGGAGACCAATTAGAAGTGTTGAAAGATGCAAGTGGTGGTCAACAAGGGAATGTTCCTAGAGCTAAAACTTATACCAACCTTATATTTAGGATTGTACAAAACATACATTAAAAATATGAGAGCTACAATGGAGGAGTGGTTGGCCATGACTTGCACTACAATGGGGCCCTTGGCAGAAGGCAAGATGAAGATATTGACCTACTTCAAGGAGTTTAATATCTCTGTGTTATTCTACCCCGATGGCACCTTGTTTAACCAAAGGGAATTTAGAGTCTACCTAGGTCAATTAGACTAGGTTGTGAGGGAGAAAGTGACTAGGCAAACCAAGAAGGGGCCCGCACGGTGCTAGATCTATCAACATAGTCCATGACAAGCATCAACTAGGTCTTCAGAGTCCAGGCATTAATGGGGCACCCTTCCAAGTCTCTCAAATACTGGCAGCTTAGGATATGGTAATCTTTAGGGACCCCCCAATGAACCTTGCTAATATGGACAAGGAATTTGACCTTGTGGTAACTAAATTAAAAGTTAGGAGTGCCCAATAAAAGTAGTTAAGATCCAAACCTTCTCAACTACCTCCTCATGTTAATTAAGTGGTCCCTTGTAGATATGTTTTAGGTTTGTAGGGATTGTCTTGTTTTAAAAATTTAAATAAGGTTGTAACTATAATGAGTGGCCATCATGGCCCAAGATGAGATCCTAATTCTATTTGGAGGTGAGCCCCATCCTTATCTACATTATAAAGAGTCATCTTGTATTATAGGGTCAACCAAAAATTACTCAAAATTACTGACAACTTATAGCCAAGGTTTTATCTGCATTTCCTTCATCACTCTAGACTGTAAAATAAATCTAGATCATTTATTGTAACAACATTTTCTCTTTTTAATGAATATAATCTTCATTTTCTGCAAGAGGGTCTATTCTATCTTCCAATTTTCTTTCATCGTCATGTTTGAATTATTATCAATCCTAGGTTAACTGGATTAATACTTTGTTGCTTTAGGTGTGTCATGGCTATCATGTGCATAACTATTATAATCATTATTTGAGTTATTTTATTTACCCTTTGGTAGTAGTGATAATTTGTGTGTCAATCTACAAATTCTCATATGGTGTTTATGTGTATTAGATAATAAACTCCTAGTAATCATCATTAATGAGAGCTCATATTGAAGGCATTTTCCTACTTCCTTCAGACTCTTACCAATGTATGTTTTTGGAGCTATAACTTTACTGAAATTTGATCTAAAATGGTATAACTGTGGCAGAGTTGCCTAGTTCAATGATTAATGCATTGAGTTCATTTTAGACCCAGAGGCTTCCCTTTTTTGCCTTACCCTTCCCTCTCTTTTTGTGTTTGTTCTTTGGAATTGAAATGTTCTTTCCCTTTGTTTTTATAAATAATAATCTTAGTAATCAACTTCTCATAAAAATATTTGACCTATGTGTAAGACATTGGATTGAACTTTTGATGGTGATAGTGCATCTCTTGGAGACTATTCATGCAGACTCCATTTGTGAAGATAAATACTCGCAACCATGCCTTGGACTGATCCCAGATCAGTCCTAAAATAGAGGATGAAAGTTCATAGTTGTCCCCACCTTCCCCTTTTTAAGGAATGCCCAATCTCATGGGCATTTCATGAGAATGAGCAGATTAGAGAGAATAATAGGAAGAGCAGTGCTTTAGTCATTGAGAGTATCATTTTTTGATGAGCACAACTCAAGTGAAAAATATATGTATATGTATAGCTCAACATAGGGTGAGTGATGTAATCAAGCTCTCCCTAAAACTTGATGAGACTAAATGATTTAATCCTTCCAATCACACCAAAAGAATAACCAACCGCTGCAGATGGGTAAAGCTTAATATAATATGTAAATGCTCAATTGGGGTATCAGTACATCAGGTATCAATACATATAAGTTTTAGAATTTTGAAATTGATTTGGATTTTTTTAATATGAGTCACATGTTGCATAGAATATGCACCTTAGATATGTCTCATGTTGAACAATGTATAATAAATGGTACCAATGTATAGGATTTTGCCATAACTATGAATTTAAATAATATATTATGTATGTTTTGCCAGTTTTAAATTTATATAAATGTCGAGAACATGATTTTAAAGCATGCCCCTACTATATATAAAGGAATTTGAAACTTGAGTAAGTACTAATGTGGAGGACATGTTTTCCAAAACATGCCTTTAATGTAAATTGGAGATGTTGAATACTGAATAGTTGTGGAGAACACACTTCCAAAGAATACCCCCACTAAATTTGAGAACTATGAATGTGTATTTTAATTTTGTAAAACATGTTTATAAACATGCCCCTACTGAGATGTCCCCCTTTTGGGAGGAGGGAATATAGTGCCTACTAGTGGTCTCCTCATAAAAGGAATAACGTAGAATTTGCTTGATAACTTTTGACTTGGTAATATTTTGGTAATGTTATGGCCAAGAATTTGTCACATTGTTTTTGGTAGTATTTGGAGTGTAGAGGATATCTTTGTAATAAAAAAATTTATTGAATTTTGACAATGATTGAAAAATTGCAAATTTAGTATAATATGGATAACCGAAGATCAAACAAAGTGGTACGTTAGGTGGGTTGGAATAGAATTTTGAACTCATTTGTATTTTGAACCTTTGTGAATTTTGAGCTCTAAGTCTAGATAAGAATAATGCCATGCAAAAGATCTCGTCCTCTATGATTTGATATGCTCTGGAGTACCCTAGCTGGCCAGGATGTTTTTGAGTTGGTAAGTAGTTTATTTGACAATTTATTGGTAATTTTGAATTTTGATCTTTTTTTTAGCATTTTTGTTGGATGTCAGATGCTTGTGTCAATGTCTTGGGTGATTATGCCAGGACAATGACGTAACTATCCATTGTCAGACGTTAACATCCGATGTAACTATCTGACATAGAAGCTAGCATCTGACATTAATATCTATGTATTTTGTGTTTAATTTAGTGATATTTATATATTTGTAAATAAAAATGTGATGACTAAAAAATTTTTAGTGTTGCTTTCTTGGTTATAGAAGGATGTGCATATTCAAGAGTTTTGGCATGGCTGACATTATTCAACTTTGGCAGAGTTGGGTTTATATGTGACTAATTGGACCATTAATTATCAAGCAAGATTGGGGCATGTGGCCCACTTGGGATAGATTCTATATGACATCCACTTCTTCTCAATTCTAGCAGAGAGGTGAAACCTATATACTTGTACATTTTGGCTTCCTAACGGTGAGATGATCGTTACCTTAAATGATGTATATTGGATCTTTTAGTTGTCGATTAGAGGTGAGAGGGTGCCGGGTTTTGATGATGGTAGTCATGGCTATATTCATCAGTCCCATGTATATTTTAATGGTTAGAGGGATCTTAAGGCAAATTTGAGCAATATGATTTAATTTAATAACATTATTAGTGGTGATGTTTTGCGGTTGCAAAAATTTATTTGTGTGTTAATGGCATTTTGTAGATATGGAGGGTGGAATAGTTGGGAATCGTATGTATCATATAGTTTATCATATTGAGTTGGATAGGACCAACTACTCTTGTGCTCATACTATATTATCCTTCTTGTACAAGGATCTCTACATATTTAAACTAGAGAGCCATGGTGTCATTTTTGGCATGGCAACTTTGTTGCATGTTTGGACATATGAGCATATCACGTTAGTATAGCTAGTTAGTGGTCATCTTCTTGGATGGGACCACCCATAGGTGTTTGTTGAGCAATGGGTATTCTGATGTGGTAGACTTCATACCACGATGGAATATTGGACTACTTTGGATAGGCTTGCTCCTGGTTAGATTGTGTGGTGTCCTTATTTGAATTTTAATGGGTGGCATGAGGATGGTCATGAGTTATAAAGAGTTCATATTAGTATGTGGTTGATTGATTAGTTTCCTCGTGTGCATGAGTTCTTTTAGTATGATCAAGTGTTATGGTAGTTTGGGATTTAGCAGGGTGTTCCCTTGGCACCATATCCATGGCATCACACAATACAAAGTGGTCATAGGTCGCATGATAGCCCATCACCTGGTTCCCTTTACAGCAAGAGATGATGTGGGGTGTAAAACTGAAAATGTGCATTAGTGGGTCAGGGCCTAATGGCCTATATTATTTCTTATTATAGTTGTGGCTCTAGGTGCCATTCCTACAACACAAGGTGGTGGTGGAGAGATAGGTGGTGATGAAGGAGATGATGATCTTATCAGACTAACACTAGTTGATGAGGCATCTATTAGAGTCATATATGAGTATCTTAGTTTTGAGTTTTTCATTTGGTTTTGATATAAGAGTATTGGGTTTTATAAATGTTGCTAACTGGTGTATTATCTCAAATGTGTGTAGGTAACTAGGAGTGGTTAACCATGGTGGATTAGGTGATTTAGGCCCTTACTCATAGTGTGTCAATGGACATAACTGGAGACAAATTAATTAAAAGAGTTGTTGATATTATTGGTGTGCATGCACCAATATTTGATCCTATTTAGAGAGTTATGACAACATATCATACTGCAGCCACAAAGCATGAGGAGCTATGTACGGAGCTAGATAGACAAAACATCCCAGAGTAGAGTTTCACTAAGAGTATGCAAACACTTATTAAGTGCTATGATTATTTGAGATGATCATGAGGAGATAGTGTGGAGGCTAGGTGCTTTCAAGGAGAAAGTATGCATGTATGAGGTCCATAGTTTGATCCTTGTGCATCTACCTCTAAGGGTGTTAGATTTATGGATGTTGATAGTGATGAGGAGTATACCTAGGGGATATGCCCCAAACTTATGATTGATATATTTATTTTTAAAACATTGGATCAACTTATATGTATATGACATTGTTCACATGGATTTTATTTGGTATCTAATATATTTGCACTACTTTATTCTTTGTTGGTCATTGTATGGTTTGTTGATTATATTTTATGTACATGGTGTATGTTGTGGCTATGGTAAAATGTATAACTAATATTTTAATTTAATGAAATATTTGTATGATTTGAACAAGAAGGTATTCATCGTATACAATGGAAACCTATAGGAAATAAGAATGCTTTATTGTAGTGATCATGTGGTAAAGTAACTGTCGGTTTTGCTTATGTAATCAACTTACTATAATTGTAGGCATAACCATTAATCTATAGGAACCTGCTTAGGAACCCAAATATGTTATGTAGGTACACCCCCTCCACGTGTGCCTCTATCCAATATATGATCAACCAATGGTTCCTTAGTAGGATCAGTGTGGGAATGATCAATCCTGGGAGAAAGCACACTAGGAGGACTTCTGCTAGTGGGCATCTTCTATGAAGGTCGATGGACCATGCTTTTCTTATAAGGATCAACATGGGATGGCTCGACCCTATTAGATGGGCCTCTATAAGAAGTATGTGAATGAGTTTTGGATGCCTCTTTTTTAAATGCAATTACTCCCTCATATGTTAATTGTGTAATCTTTTGCCCAAGAGCAAAACACTCATTATCTTGATGACCATTAATACCATGATAAGTGCAAAAGTGGTGTCCTTTTACCTTCTCAAATATTTGAGGTGGATAATGTGAATTAGGATGGATTTTGATCAATTATATATCTATAAAAGTTCATAATATATCATGTGGTCTATCTTGATACTAATCAAACTGAAGAGGTTGGTGTTTGGTGGTGTTATTTGGTCTAATTGTGGGTGGTACTCAAAAAACATGTTCCTTTCCTTTGTATAATAATTTAACTGTTGGTTCTTTTGTAGGTACTGGTGGTTCTATAAAATATTTTTATAGTGGTTCACAATCCTTCGTAACATCTTTAGGTGCCCTTGAGATGAGTCTTAGTATGTTTGGTTTGTGATGGAAAAATAGGTAACTAAGTTTGTGTAGTCATTAAAGCACATGTATATTAATTCACATCCCAATATAAGGTCTTAAATGAAGCAAAGGGTTTGTGCAATGCTCTTTCTCTAAGTGGAAAAAGAACCCTACTAAATATACATTGTACTTCCATGTCTGAAGGTGTATAGTTAAAAAAATACAAAGCATCCTTAAATCAAATAACAACGGCTTGTAGAGACTCATTCTCATTTTAGGTCAATGCTTGCAAATGTTCCAATGGTAACTTAGGTAAGGTAAATTGGTGAAAATGTGATAGGAATACATCTTCAAGCTTCTTGAATGCTGAGAAGGAACCATCTAGCAGGCAATAAAACCAATCAAGAGCCCCTTTTATTAAAGTATGATGGAAAGCTTTTAATAACAAGCTTCCATTTTGGGCACAATGTCCAAAGGAATGTATATATTATTTTAAATGACTATTAGGATCCCCTTGACAATCGAAAATGGAGAAATCGAGTCTTATAAAGTTTTGTGGATAAGGATATTCAAATACATGCCGAGTAATAGGTTGTATTGGTAATGTATTTTCCTCAAAAAGTGTCTCATGAGAAGAAACTTGTAACTTAAAAGTGTTGACTTGCTATTGCAAATCTCCCATGGTGGTCATAATAGATAACATATCACAAGGAGAGGTTGAAGTTTTTGTTAGAGGTTGTAAAATACCATTCACATGAAACATGGGAATGGTAGGATATTTATCACTCTCAAGGGAATAATCATCATGTGGCTTTGCAAAATTTGGTAAAGGTGTACCCATGGTTAAAGAGGTAAGTATATCATGTTGGATATCATGAAGGCTAACATCATTGTCATTACAAGATGCTACTTCACTTGGAATTTGGTTACATTCAATAGGAATTGGTGAAATAATTTTGGTTGTAAATATTTGTTCTTGTTTAGCCAAAAATGCAAAAGAGGGTGAAAAAGAGACATTGTGCACTTCATTTGCAATATCATGAGAGGGGGAATGTAATTGTCACTTTAATTTTTACTTAGCAAAGGCAGATAGAATGGAATGTTATTTTTGAGTTTCTTTGCTTTATATGACTTGACCTTTAAATGAGATACATCAAATGGACTTTGAAATTTTTGTGTGTCCCCAAACAATGCAAGTTTTGTAAGTGTTTCCTTAGGATGTTCATTGTTTTCTTTAAGGATCACAATGGGAGACATCGGACATGTAGTTTGATCATTACATACCAGAGGGGAAGAATAACTTGGACTAGGTGTACTTGAATCAAATACATAGGATGTTCAACACTAGTATTATTTAGATTTGAAGGAACACACTTGATTTCGTCAGCATTTTCATTATGCAATACATTGGAGGAACATTCAACCTTCATGACTTTGTCAACATTATAAGGGGGAGGCTCATACTCAGTTGTTAAGATAACCAAATAAAGTGGAGATGCAATAATTGGATTGTCAACATTAGGAAAAATATCATTTTGCATGTTTATTGATTCTTGAAACTCTTCATCATTGGAAAGCAAAGGAGTAAGAGAAATGGGTTCAACATAGCCAAGAAGAATATCATTACATTCATATCCATAAGAAAAAATGTCATTATCACTAGCTTGGTCACTTAGATTTTCATTTGCATCATTTGTTCTTTCATTATCATAGTTATAAGCAAAGGCAAGGGTCTAAATCAGCTATTGATGTTCCATAAGGTCCTCATATGAAATACATTGATCATCAAACACATTAAACCAACTATCCAAAGGATGAGGCTTTTTTGGTTAATGGTCCCTTGGATTGCCATAAATTAAGAAGTCCATAATGGGTTGAGCCTTTAAGAAAATTTTAAAAATCACAACCATAAGGGCCAAAGCAATAAGGATATTTAACATTTATAAACTAAGCCCACATAAACACAAATTTGATATGAAAATAAAATACAAAAATATGAAATGAAATTTTGAAAGAAGGTGAAAACCCTAATATGCAAACTAGGGTTTTGGTTCAATAAACAGAGGTCGGGTCCACTAAATGTTTTATCTTTTGGATTTTTACAGGATAATAGGCAAACAAATAAAATTGTTTGAAAGGAATGAAAATATTCATATTTACACTAAAATATAGTCAATAATACAAAGTTACCTAATCTAACATGTACAATAAATACAATAAGTTCAAAGCAACCAAGGGACAAAGAGAGGATATCTTATTTAATGTTCTATTTTGGATTGTGGTAGTGGTCAGGTGTTGTAACAAGGCTATGTTGGAGATATGGATTTTTTCATTCTATGTTCTGACTATTTTTGACCTTTAAACAATTGCATTGATCTGGGATAGTCACGTCAACAGTTATGTCCATAACCGATGCTAGTGTCTAGTGAGAGATATACATAAGAGAGACCTCAAATTCGAACCAGACCTATGTTGACCCCTATGTAATCATCTTATGTCTCAAATTATGTTATCTTGTGTGTTAGATCCAGATAATACGAAACCCTAGTTCTTTTGCATTGCACCCCTTGTAACTTGGTAAAAAGGGTTTAGTAACGTGAGTCAAACTAGCCCTAGCAACCCTATTGTTGCCAAGTGTTGCTTAAATAGCCAATACTCCTAAGAGGGCCTTTGACTCACATGCAGTTCTCCCTCCTATGCAAGTGTGTGGAATTTTAATAGTATGACTATATGCTCTTTCTCCTAGTAACCCTTGTTATAAGTGATGAAATAGTATATTTGACCTTTTAGATGCTTCAGATATTTAATCAATGTTGTAGTGCAATTTGATAGCTTGAAATAGATAGTATTTTCTTATTACAAAGTTGCCTTAATTAGACCATAGCCTTTGTATATATAGGAACCATTTGAATTTGGATTTGAACCTAGTGATGCACGAAAAGTTGACCATAGGATGGGCAAAGAGGGATAACAAAATGGTCACAAAGCGAAAGATATAGAAAAACATAAAAATATAAGACTGGACAATTGCGCCAAGGCTGAACACTAATGCCAATGCTAGTGTCTAGAGGCTAAAACATATATAAAAAAAAGAAAAACAGGCAAAGGTCTCTGGTATACACTAGATGAAGATAAATAAACATAGCACACAGGCCCAAGGGGTAGGTAAATCAAGTGAAATAAGATGGAACCAAAGAGGTCCATGAGAGACTGCATCACTAGATGTTTAATTCTTAATAAAAGATATATACATACAAAAAGACTAGAAATATGTGTACTTGTACCAAAATGGGTGTCTACAGGCCCACCGATATCTATTGTACCAAAATGGGTGTCTACAGGCCCACCAATATCTATTGTACCAAAATGGGTGTGTCTATAGGCCCACCAATATCTATTGTGTTGTGTTGATATATATTATATTATGCATAGTTCAAATATTACAAGTGTTGATCATCACACATATTGAAAGCATCAATATTCCCTCCACACACAATAAAGTCAATCACCATAAGCGTCGCATCGCTTGAATAATTATTCTCCAAAAAAATATCTCACACACTTCCCAAAGAAAGGAGATTGTTATTGCTTCTGCTACATTTTTTATTCCCACTTCATAGATGGGTAATGAGTGTATCAATAACACATTCAATAATTTGAACGATCAAAGGAAAAATCTTCCTAAATAAAAATTTGAACAAATGGATGAACAACCTCCCTAAGAACAACCTAAAATTTCTAGTGGAATAACCTCCCCATATGCCTCATTTGCAACTGGAGGACCAACATCCTTTTGAATTTACCTTCTCTATGTTCTCTATCGAGGCCATACACAATGTCATCCTTCCAAAGATCTGTGAGAGTAGAAGAAACCATGTTCAAAGCAAAGATATAACTTACAGTAAAAAAAATTTGAGGTTAGTGATGAAGTATAGAATAACATTCTAAATAATATGTGAGCTACCATATGTTTTATAATTTGCAATATATTATTATCGTCATATTTTTCTCTTTAGCACTTAGATTTCATTTATTTCATTTTGCAATCCCTCTTGGGTTTATTTGGTCTTTTTACCTCAATGCTACCTTGGTAGTTTTTTAATCATCCATATTGGTTTAATCAGGGCCTTTAACTTAATGTTACTATTGTAATTTATTCTTCTTAATCCTTATTGGGTTATCTAGCCTTCTTAATTTAATTTTACTTGGGTAGTTTTATTTTTCTTGTTGGGTATTGTGATCCAGTGTTGTATTAAATTTAATAAATGTTAGTATGGGACATGTATCTCCTAATGACAAACCCCCTTTAGTGAATAGAATAATGTTTTGTTAGAAAATGATTAATGTTATAAATTAATTATATATGTTAATAATGTAGTGGTAGTCGAGTCATGGGTAGTTGGACGTGTGGATAGATGGATGGATGGATGCACACATGCATGCAAAAGTGTTGTGGTAAATTTATAGAGTTTTTTAGAAATAAGCAAGTTTGAATACATATATTTATTTATGTAAAAGAGGTTCATTTTTTTTTTGGTATGAAAGCATGAAAGTGTGGTTGTACGGATTTGAAAATAGGAGGACGAATGTTTGGGTTTATCTTCTTGGTGAGCATTTAAAGGCATTTAAAAAAAATAATAATAATAATAAGTGGAACACACACACACACACATAAGAGTTGTGGTAAATTTATAGAGTTTTTTAAAAATAAACAAGTTTGAATACATATCTTTATTTATGCAAAAGAGATTCTTTTTTTTGGTATGAAAACATGAACGTGTGGTTGTACGGATTTGCAAATAGGAGGAATAATGTTGGGGTTTATCTTCTTGATGAGCATTCAAAGGCATTTTTTAAAAAATAATTTAAAATATAAAAAATATCATAAGTGGAGTCAAATTTTTGTTGAAAAAGTGTTGAAAGAGCTATATATTTTTTGAAACGGTTAATACCTAAGTGTGGTGTTCAAAGTGGTGTTACAATTCTAAAAAATGCATTAAAAAAAGTATTTTTGCTGTGGTGTGTGTTCTATACAATATTTATTTACTTCTTTTCATCTTCTTAGGTAAAATAAATTGCATTTACTGTATTTTTCTATCAGACACATTGATACAACATGCTATATAGAATGTTTGCATTGAAAAATATATGAATGCTCATAAACCTAGTGGAAAATGATGTTTTATAGGGTACTTGACAAAGAAATAGGTCACAAGTTAAAATCCAAAGGTTACGATGTTGGATTGGAAAAATGAGTATATTTTCATTAAAATCTTGCATAGCTATATGTAGATATTGTAGTTAGCATGAGATAGGTTGTTGTCTTATGAAAGAAGAGAGCTATAAATATTATTTGAAAAATTGAAGAGTGTCTTTTCTCAAGATGGAAGTGAGCAACATTTCCATGAGATATGATAAACAAGAGTGGAAGAAAGAAGTCATCCCACAACTTGATGTAGGAAGATAGCTTAGCACACAATGGACCAATCTTTATGGGCCCATTTAGATGACCTTCCTGTTGGCCTACCAGTGTACCAAGGGCCAACATTGCTAAATAATACCTTGATAGAGAGAATAGAAGTGTTGGCAGTGAGCAACATTTCTAAGCGATATGATGAACAAGAGTGGAAGGATGTAATCATTTCACAACTTGATGTAGGGTGAGTACCTTGTACACAATGGACCAATCTTTATGGGCCCATTCAAATGGCATTGGACTTGTTAGCTTACTAACATAACGAGAGCCAAACATATTATATATTATCTCAGCAAAGGGAGCATAAATGTTGATAGAGAAGGTAGTGTTATAAATAACAATCAATACACAAAAAGAACAGGAAGTCATAATTGAAGAATTAAGGCTTGGATTCAAAATAGCCATCCATCAAGTTGAACACAAGCAATAATAAGAGCAAAACAAAGTTTGAAACCAAATGGAGGGTTTGAGACATTGATGCAAATAAATTAAAGGTTGCCAATGCAAATTTCAGAAAAGACTTGAAGGATAAGGTAGTATCCTTCCAATATTATCAACAATAGTTCCACCAACAAGGCAAGCACAATAGCAACTCCAATGTACTCAACAAAAAATTTAGGCTCCTCTAAAGATAAAAGTGACACATTAGTAGTTGTACCCATATATGGATGTACAAAGAGGATGACATGTGATGCAGCTCTAGTGGCCTTTGGCAAGATACAACTCAGTAGTTGCAACCATCTTTGGATGTACAAAGTGAATGACACATGAAGTGAATTACACAAGGAAGGGGCTACCTTCAACGTGGCCAAGTATCTTTGATCCAAAATTGGATGTGTAAGTGTGCCCATGTGCTATAAAGGGCTACTTGTACTTTATAAACTTGATATACAATACAATTGATTTTTTAAGTTGTCATTAGTAATATCAAAATATGCGTGCAACATTAAAGTAAGACTTGCTTCATCATTGAGTGTTGTAGGGATCAATTGGTGACTATTTTTTGTCTATCCCTGTCATGACCAAATGTGGCTATACCTATATCTGGACCACCATAACCTCAAGGGCATGTGACTAGCTATGCATCATCACTTCATTGCATGTTTCAGCTAGGCCTTAGCATACAAATTTGTAGTTTTATGCATATGACTTAACACTCTAAATCACAAGCATAAGCTCCTTTCCATCATCCAATGTCTAAGAGGGGATTGTGGGCAATGCAAATGGATACATTAAGAATGAAAAACATTCTCAAGGTTTTGAATGATCTGACCATCTTCATGATCATGATTATTTGGATGGCGAAGAGAACCATCATCACTATAGTGAACAAAATCATCTTCCATTTTGTTAGGGTTTTTGGATCCAAATTTGAGTTATTAGACCCTTTTTATGCTCATGTACCCAATTGATATCATCCATCCCAAATTTGGATGCTTCACAATGCCTATCTTAGGCAAGTTCAAGTTCCATGGAGGAAAGGTAGGGGCATGAATTGAAGACTTTAGAAGCATGGTCTTCACCAAATTTGCTTGTGACTTTTGTATATTGATTAGTTGTGGATCGATTAGTTTTGTCATAGACTTTTAAAATTATTGTTCATTTTATTATTTCTCTTTAGAAGTTTAATAGAACACAAAATTGCAATGGAAGGCATTAAAAATATTAAGGGTTTTGTTTTGAAGAAATGATACACACTAAATCTATTTGTTGATATCATGTTCCCTTTTTCAAATAAAAAATGATAAAGTTAATATTTTAAATTGTCTAAGTGACTTACTTTTTATTTTATTAAAAAGTAACTTAATATTACTTTATTATTATTAGAAATAAAATAAAAGAGTGAGAAAAGAAAAAAGTGAAAATAATAGAAAAAGGTGCCAGTGAAAAGTAAAACTCTAAACTTATAAGTGTAACCCTAACTCTAAAAGTAATAGAAAAAGGTGCCAGTGAAAAGTAAAACTCTAAACTTATAAGTGTAACCCTAACTCTAAAAGTGACAATTGAGTCTATATATTGAGGCTTCTCTTTCATTTATATCCATTCAATTTTATGATCAATATATTTTATCAATTTATTGAGCTTCATAGTTCTTCAATTTTTTCAACATAAGGACAAAAACCTTTATTGGTTGAAGATGGTTGTGGGGACAAAAACCTCCATCTTCCATAGTTCAAGATTTAAGGATGAAAACCCTCCTATCCTTTAAAGTGACTCCATACAGGGATCATAATTGTGCAAACAAATCAAGGTATTTTCAAATTTCAATTGGTTACAAGGTACTATCAATTTATAATTTTTTTAAGGTTTATTAGATCAATAAATTAGGGATTTCTATTATAAAAAGGGTTGTCATGCCCTAAAAGAGGTTGCCATATCTTTTGGAGATTGTTGCATCTCAAATTGTAACCATTGGACATTGTTGTGCAAGCTTTGGTGAGGGGTTACCGAGATGTCCACTTTCTTAGTCGCCAATCTTTCCATTCCAATGATTGCATGTGATGTAATTCATTCATAGCCAATTGATCTTTCTATTCTAGTGATTGCATGTTGTTGTAACCTATTCACAGCCAATCGTACCTTCATTTACAACTTTTATAACATCAAAATCAGTCAAGTTGTGTCATCCAACGTTGTTCCTGTAAATGTTATGTTGTTGGATATTGATAATAAACGAGGGTTTCATATCAAATAAGAGAATCATCTGCTATTGATGATCAATGTGTGTAAACATTTGTATTTTCCACTCAATAGAATAAATTTTTCAATGAATTTTTCAACTGGCTTTTCAATACTTGTGTTGCATGTGTTGTTTAGTATTTTGTTGATATTTTAGTGTTGAAAAGGAATCACAATAAATTTTAGAATTCAAAAAATTCTCCAAAAAAGACATTACAGTGGTATCAAACCATTTCTCCTCATCCTACAACAAAACAAATAGAATAAGGTCCATCTTCGGTGCCCTCGGATCTAGAAATGTTACACCAAAGATCAAAAAGAAAAATGGGGATTTCATTAGAAAACCCTACTCTGCCAATCAAACCTCGGTAAAGTCATCCACTGATCCTCTAAGAGAAAGAAGAAGTAGATGTATAGGTAGCCAAAATTTTGGGAAGCTTAAGCTCTCCATAGAATTTATAGGTGTTGAACTAGTAGTTGAAAAAGAAATCCCTGCACAGGAAATTGTAATTGAAGAAGAAACCCTTGCTCTTGCCAAACTATTGGGAAGAATTAATATTTTGTAGATACTGTCTGATGCATAGTTTATGAATCATGGAGATAATGAGTAAAGATTATTTGGGATTAAAGTTTTATAGAGTAAGGAAGAAACTTGAGTAGCTGCCTCATTCAAATAGTGTTCTACTTAGTATTTTGGAGGAAGTGACACTATTTGTCCATGATAAGATATATTTTGAGTCTATGTTATGGGTAGTGAATCCATTGATGACTCATTTGGCTAAACCCAAGCTTTTGAGACACCCAGATTCTGATGTGAGACTTGTGGTTATCACTTGGATTAGTGAAATTACACGAATAACAACTTCTAAAAAACCATACAACACCACCATGAGTATTCCAACTGATTATAGAAAGCTTCCCAAATATGGATAAAATCAAAAGTCATTATTTTGTTTAGAAGGTTATAATTTTAGAAATTATTGCAAAAGTTAGATTTTGTGTTCTAAAGTTAGATCTTGAATGTGATTATCTTATTTTCCAAATGTTTAATATTTATTTGCTATTGTTCAAAAGAATCATGCAAAAAATATTGTTGTCTTAATGCAACAAATTATGACATTGATTCTGAATGAAAGTGATGATATTTTCCAACAAGACCTATCACTTTTATTGACTAATGTGAGAAAGGATGTGTAGGAAGTTTCACCAATAGTGCGTGCATTGACTAAAAGTGCGGTTGACTAATGTGAAGAAAAATTGAAACCCTACTTAACAACAAAAATGATAGTTGCATTGAACAAGAACTCCTAGAAAGATGGCATAAAAAATGATCTTAGAAGACAAAAACTTTACTTCTCATGCAAAGAACATTAAGAGCCAAGCCACAGTTGTCTAGGCAAAAAACATATAGAAATGTTTCTAGATGAAGAACCAAAAAAAGTGTTAGATGTAGCAAAATCTCAAAGGATTGAGGAAACACAAATTGATGAGAAATTAGAAACATCAAAATTAGTTGAATTACAACAATTCAACGAAGAGCAAACAAAGGAAGTAGAGCAGAAGATTGAAGAGCTACAACTGTTGATAGTAGAAAATATTTTATTCACTTTTAATGATTGCATGTATATCAATAAATTCAAGGAGGAAAATGCATCACTAGTTGAATGCAAAAAGCCAAAGATGGTAATAGATGTGCCAATCCATGAGCTACCCAATGATCTTCTAAAATGTGAGTCATTGTCATCTATAATTGAATTTCAAGATAGCCACATTGATAAGGATGCAATTGAGGAGAATGTTGATCCTAACTCAGAAATTTTGAGTCACAAGGATGGATGTGCTGAAGATATCTCAACAATTTTTAATTCGACAAAGGAAGGTGAACACTTTGATTACAACCCAAGGTATGTTAAGGATGGCCATATTTCATATTTGTTGCTTCATATTATGTCATTACAAGATTCTTGTCATTATTGAAAGTATTCTAAAAATGGTGATAGGGTCAAGGATACAACTCACAACATAGAGAATACAATTTTTTTTATTCAAGTTCAAAATTATTTTTACATATGGGATCCGGGTGATCTTTTGTGATACAAGAAGGATATAAAGGCTCTAATGATATCAATATTACTATTTCTAGTGAATTCTTCATCCCATGTATTTGGATAGAAAAGAAGTTCATGAGAAATGATATAGAGTATGTTTTACATTCTAATGAAGTTGTGGAGGATCAATGCTCATGATTCATAGATCACTTCTTAGAGCTAAGCTCTACATTTGAAGACAAGGTTATATATGATGGCCTAATAAGGATAATCACAATGGGATGCTTGATCCTAGATGATGGTAAGTAAAATGGGTGTCATTTTGATGTTCAAGATTTTATGACTAAGCATGTCATGTTGTTTTAGGAATCAAACTACATGCAAGTTTGCCGCCCTTGGATGTGTGAAGGAGAATTCACGAAGGATGAGATACTACAAGATGGCTTCACCATTCCTTGCATCATGAAGGCACAAAAAATTGTCATCCTTTGGGATAGACACAAGGTGTGTAATGACTCTTATGACATGGGTTTAAGTAAGATATCTTTTTCATGATGATATTTGGTCTACTTTGGATCAGCTTTGCATGTTATTTGATTTTACATTTCTGAGATTGCCCTTGAGTAAAGAGTATCATCAAGAGTTGAGGAATTGTGTTGCATATATCCTTCACATTGAGAAAGTTATTAGCACCATAAGAAGATCTCAAGGGAAAGTTCACATGAATACCAAAGTAGCACAACATAGGCGTGGTGGAGTAACTCCAAACTTGGATATTTGTGCAAAAGATTACCAACAAAACATGAAGGGAATGTGTGGTGATGGGATACTATTGTCAAATGATAGAGGAAACATACCCATGGCAGCTATGAACCAAATTGCCACCATTAATATTGTTGTCGTCACCATTATCAAACACCATATTATTTCAATTGCACTCATACAAGTGGATATGTAGTTTTGTAGCTATTATGCCAGTGACATGTTGCCAATTTTGATAATTTCAAATCATGAGCTATTGTTATCAGTCATGAACAGTGTCAAGTTTGCACATTTTAAGGGGGTCTTATCAGTAGATGATGCAGGAAGGTCTTCGCTTAAGGGAACAAACATGTCAACCGCCATAGTTCTGATTCATGGCAATTTCAATGTGATTTGTGACTATTGTAACTTGTTTTTAGCATATACACAGACTGATTTACACAATATTTTAGGAGGTCCAATGGTGAAGGTGCTTGTGGAATTTCATGCTATGATGTTAGGACTTAGAGCACCATTGGATAAAAGCATATATTGCATTAAAGATTCAGGGCAATCTACATTTGTCAATAGATTGCTAGAGCAAATATTTGATAAAGTTTTCATGGGTTTAGGAAAAGAAGGAAATGCACTTATCAATACATTCAAATTATTCTTGATATGTTTGTATCGTTGCTTCACATTGGCTAATAACGTTATTGATCTCCCAAATGGATGTATGGAGAAGCTCTCAAGGGCAGCCAAAGTTACGTAGTCAAAGGAACATGTTGCATCACATGAAAAATTTAGAACGTGAAAGTAATGTCTCCTTTTTGGACTAAAAGACTAAATAAGGGTTTTTCTTAAAATCTCAATATTATGCAAATAAATTTTAAATTTTAAAATTTGAAAAATCAACCAACTCTAACTGAAAAATGAAGCTTCAACACACACCCAATCCCCTCAAACCCTCAGCACAAAAGTACAAGGGATAAATAGATAATTTTCAGTGTTTGATTCACCTTGAAACATGTAAATATGAGTAACAACTGAAAATTAATGAAAGTGCACATTTTTAAAACAACAGTGATTCTCTCTCCAAAATCTTCCTCAAACCCTTGCAATCATTATAGAAAAAATGCCAAAATTATCTGAATAATTCCAACTCCTTTGAGTGACTAAACAACTTCTCAAGTGAAGTCATCTTAGGTCAAAAAGCTACAATAAAATAATAATTAAATATTCTTCACAAACTAAAGTCTAGGGCACCCTGAAGGACCTTCCAAGATTGCCTAACCAAATTGCCACAATTAAGAAAAAACATAAATTATTTATGAAGTCTAAATCAACATTTCACGAAGTCAATTTCACCATAAAATTCTGTCAAATAAATAAATATTAATTCAAAAAATTATTATTTATTTTTCCAATTAAATAACCTTGACAACCTTGCCAATCATCCAACATATCCAACACCACACTTTAGAAAATTAACAATAAATTCTAGTAACTAGTTTTGAGCAATTGGACACCCAATATGTTCTCAAAACACTCTCCAAAGATCACCAAGACAAATCACCCCACCCTTAGGGAAAGCAAAAAAATATTCATTTGTAAAATGGTGTCAAAAACACATTTTTATTGATAAATCAACTCAAGATCGTGATAACAATTATTGAGCATAGATCCCAATCATTCTTCAAGCATGAAGATTCACAAAATAATATTCAATATGTCTAGAATAAGATCTCTACCATGTATTTGTACCCTCCAAAGGGGGGCGAACGACTTTGGGAGAGGGAAAATATCTCATAACACCTCCTTGTCGACTTTTTAAGATATATTTTCTTTTCTTTGTTAATCTTTCAAGCCGACATTCCTCTTTTTCCAAAAATAATATCTTAATAAAAAATAGTAATTAAAATTATTTTTAAACAATAATCATTGCAATAATTATTTATCATTTTAATTACCATAGTGGTAAAAATCGCTTTTAAAAATATTATATTAATCAATTAGAATTGTTTTATATAGATAAATGATAAAAATCACTATTCATGCAATCATAATTAATTAATAAAATAAAACCCTAAAAGTGATCACTTAGTCTATGAAAAAAATAGACTAAAGGTTTTTAGTGTCTATTCATAAGTGATCCAAAAATGGGGACATTATATGAAATTACAAGTTCCCAAAGATGAATTAAGATCCAAGTATTACAGGGACAATTAGTTAGGGAAAGTGAGAGTAATTGAACTTGCAATTGCTTGAAAACAAATAATTTTTGAGAATGGCGTGTTGTCATGTCCCATTTTTCAAATAAAATCAATTATTTAAGTTGTCTAAGTGACTTTTTATTTTATTAAAAAGTGAAAAACTTAATATTACTTTATTATTATTAAAAATAATAAAAAATAGTAAAAATGAAAAGAAAAACCCTAAATCTAAAAATGTAACCCTAATTTTAAAAGTGACAATTGAGTATATATATTGAGAGTTCTCTCATTTGTATCCATTCAAGTTTATGATCATTTTATTTTTTCAATTTGTTGAGTTTCATAATTTTTCAACGTTTTCAACATAAAGATGAAAACCCTTATTGGTTGAAGATGATTATAGGGACGAAAACTTCCATCTAATATAATTCAGGATCCGAGGACAAAAAACCTCCTATCTTTTGAAATGATTCCATACAAGGATCACAATTGTGCAAACAAATCAAGGTATTTTCAGATTTCAGTTTGATGCCAGGGATTATCAATTACTAGAATTTTTGAAAGTTTATTAGATCAACAAATCAAGGCTTTTTGTTGTAAAAAGGGTTGTTGTGCCCTAGAAGAGGCCCCCGTACCTTTTGGAGACTATTGCGCCTCAAATCACAGTGGTTTGGCACTGTTGCATAGGTTTTGTTGAGGGGTTACAATGGTATCCACTTTGTTGGGTTTTGATTTTTCCATTTTAGCGATTGCATGTTGATATAATTCATTTGTAGCCAACCGATCATTCCATTCCAATGATTGCATATTGTTGTAACTCATTCGCAACCAACCGTATCTTTATTTACCATTGTCATAACATTAAAATCAATTAAGTTGTGCCGTTCAAAACTGCACTTGTAAGTGTTATGTTGTTGGATATTGATAATAAACTAGGGTTTCGTATTAAATATGAGAATTCTTTGTTGTTGATGATCAATGTGTGTAAGCATTTGTATTTTCCACTTAATACAATAAAAATTTCAGGGAAATTTTCAATTAGATCTTCAATACTTATGTTACATGTATTGTTTAGTATTTTGTTGATGTTCCAATGTTGAAAATGAATCACATTAAATTCCCTAAAAGGAACATTATAGTTGATTTCTAAGCTACTTATGAATATATTTTTCAGACTAAAATATCAAGAAACATGTAAATAATATAAAGCATTAAAGCGTCTAATCTTAAAAAAAAGATGTGATGTTTGTTTTACTAAGGGATTTCATTTGAGAATGGCAACTAAAAGAATCAAACTAATTCTAAATGGAACATGCATACATAGCATTGTATGTCCATTATTTCAATGCATTACACTTCCCTGTTAAATTTGCGCTCACACGAACAAGAACACAATTTTTGCCAAACTTTAATATATTCAAAACTTACTAAAATATTAAGGAAAACAAATAGGCATCTAAACTCATGCCCATTTTACTTCATCGAACCTGCAGATGATAGAAAATGGAAAGAAAACATTTCCTTATTCGATGACATGTAAATCTTTAAATTTTACAATGAAACAGAAATCGATAAAGTGAACCCTCAACAATGTTTTGGTGTGGGAGAATTGGCAACCAGAAAATTTATGAACCGCTTCATGTGAACGTTATATAAAAATAAAAATACAAGATGGTTCCTCCTCATGTTCATGTCCCTACATGTGAGACAATAAATTAAACAAGTATGATGCTTATGGATTTGAAAAAGAAAAAGAAAGGGGATTGCGATCATACCATATAAACAAATCTAGTTAGACTGGAGGCAAGGGGCGCCGACATGTAGGGCATTCCATTTTTATATCCATCCATCTTTGCAAGCATCCAGAATGGAAAAAATGATCACATGGAGTTACCTGTTTCCATACATTAAGAATATTAACTCTCGTTCATAAGATTCCGTGCATCACACCACAAACCCTCACTGTCTAAAAACAGTATAAGAGATCAATACTTACCATGCATTCGCTTGACCGCTGCATGGTATCAACAGCCGCCATGCAAATCACACAATCAACAATGTGATTACTGTCCCGGTCAGCTGTTCGGAAGTAGCTGTACTTCTCAGGTAGGATCTAAAGAATACAAGCTTAAGAATGTAAGTACCAACACAGAATCATTCATAATAATTATGCCATGGCACTGCAAAGGGATCACTGGATTCTTAAGTTTTAGTATATTTTCAGACATAGAGGGAGGAGACTTGCAGCGTCACAGAAAAATAGAATTAACCTTACAAGACGGATAGTTCAGAAGGTAAAAATAAAGAAAAATGCTACCACGAGTCAATCAAGTAAAAACATTTGACAGAATACGAAAAGTAAAGGGTCAACCATGAAGAAAGAAAAGGAACTTAATGACAACAGCACAAGTAAATTGAAATAACTTTACATAATGTTGGTGCCAATGTTAGTATTCTAACCAAATTTTACATATTTTTTCAGATTTGCATGAAGTCCATTATTGGTGGTCTTAACTGGTGTTTCACGATCTACAGTTCAATTCTATGCCATGGACACTATAATAGCCCACACTTTACTACTACCTAAGTACTATACAACAGTGGTGACTGGTGGTTAATCATTCTACGGAAAACTTCGAGTGAGGCAAGGAGAATGGCCATAACCAAACCTATCTAATATCTTTCACAACATGTCATTTGCATTCATCACAATGGGAATAAAGCTCATTAATTTATGGCTTCAACCCATTGTGATATCCATACTTAACAAATATTAAACAGACTAGAAGCCTAAATTTACTCCGAAGGGAGTTAAAAACAACCCACAAATAATGATCTTGGAGAGATTCAAGGACCAACAAGTCTTAACCTTCAGGCATTTACATTCCCTTTTGAAGTTGAAATGGATTATAGGACAGGTGAGCTCATACATAAATGAATGGGAAACTAGCGCTCCCTCCAAGTAAATAACCAAGAAGAACAGAACATTCCCAGAAAAGCATTAACAAGCGCAGTAGGACCAAGGTATACAAATCATGACGATGTGGCATGATAATTTCCCTAAAATATGATAAATCAAATTAAGGTCGATAAGAAGCTCTTTTAAAATATCCCAAAATGGGATAAACACTGAAATCTGGAAATTTTGCAAACCCTAACCAGAATATATACTTTTTCCTAATTTTTCCTGCAAACCTTAGTTATCCAAAACCCTCACAAAAGCTGTAATAAATTATTCCCAAACCATAGCAGCAATTTCATAATTATTCATGGGAGATTTGGGCATCCAATGGACATGCCAATCTCAAAACCCTAGGCACCAAAGTCCTGGAAAAATAACAGAATTTTATAGAAGCCTTTCCACCATGAAACCCTGATATTTTATGATCAAACAATTACCACAATTTGAAGAATATTATAGCTGATATAAATATCTTTTTTTCGAAATAATTGAAGCAAAAAATTATTGGAAAAATACCAATAACATAGTAGAAATATTAGGCAATATTCAGATCTGATTTTAAGGCCAAATTAGCCCTAGAAATGGGTGAAAACTATCCCAAAAGGGGGTCGCCCAGCTATAGAATAATCCAACAAATAAAATATGCCAAACACAACCCTAATTAAGGGGTCTTCAATCTCCCAATTGTCGCGCAGCCCAAAGATCGGGGTCTTCAACACAAAGAGCAGCTTGCTGCCCTAAAAATGTCTTCAAATCCCGTCACCAAGTGTCCAAACCCTAGTCGCCACACTTCCCAAGATGTATTTCTAAATTTTTTGAATATTTGAGCTCAATTAAAACTTCAAGATGAAGCTGCCCTAGATGAGAAATGAGGGTTTGCGTCCCCACTCTTTTTTAGCTTGAAGGTTTTCATCTCCAAGTCAATAGCTTAAGCTTTTCGTGCTTAAAACTGTAATTTTAAAATATATTTTCATGATACCTTCAAATGAGCCCTCCTTTGCTTTTATAATCCTCCCCAAGGGGTACACCCAAAATGGAGGGAAATACCTTTGTTTGTTCTTTGTTTTTCAAATAGTAAAAAAAACCCCTCTTAGAATCCACTTAAGTGGATCAGGCGCCTGTGACCCTCAAAGGTCCCCAACTTAAGTGAATCTATAACAATAAAGTGCTTTTACAAGTGCTCTTAAGAAAACCAAATGTTTCCCTTATTTTTCCTTTTTTCCCTTGGCTCTTGGGAAACTAAATAAGGCTAAAGGTCTCCAATAGTGTCATGATCAAAAGGGGAACATGACAATCCTCTCTACCCAAAATTGTTTGTCATCAAGCAATTGCAATATCCAAGGGGGTGCCCCAACATTCCTCATTATGCAATGTCTACCTCTAGTTGTTTTTCAAGGAAGGGAAACCACCTCTAATTTTTCTTTGTTGTTGTACCTGTTGTTGTTGAGTTGGCATCCTCAAAAATGGCCACCAAGCTCATCCCTCTCTCATGCCAATGGCTGTCCCTGCTGTCTTCAATGTAGAACCAATAACAACTGTTACTCCTCTCTCAAAACCGCCCTCCAAGCTTATCATTTCAAGCTCCATAAGGGCTGAAAACTTCTTCAAAATTGATGTGACTCTTACTTTCCTCCTTGGGCTCATGTGTTGACTGACTTTGAAGGCAATTGTCCCCAAAATATTGTTGTACTTGAATTTTGTGTGGTTGTGTTTGTAGTTTACAGCCTTGAATTTACCACAAATATTGAAGCTATTTGTTCCTACTTCATCCTTTGGAGGTCCACCCATACATCTCACCTCCCAAGCATCTGTTAGGAACCTACAACTCCCTTCCATAGTGTTGGGAAAGTTCTGAACAACAATGTATATCAAGATATCAAGGCTGCCTCTTACGGAAAACTTCCATTGAATGAGTGCTCTGAAATATGAGGCTCTTAGGTAAGCATCCCAATACTCCCCCAAGTACCTTGATGTTGTCGTATTCCATTCGAAGTGTATCCCAACAAATGACTTGAAAAAATTACACTTGAATATTTTAGAAAACATATCTTCCCTTTTGAGGCTTGGCCCAAGCATGTGGCCTTGCCATGGTGACAAAAAAATTCTTTCTTGTTCACCTACTTGCTTCCACCGGAAATGTTTTTCCTCTTCTACCAATTTCAACCTTACCTCATAAGTGGAAAGCCAAATCTCCTTTGCAAACTCATAACTTATTGAGGGTTGTAACTTATCTCATTTTTTAGAATTTTTTGTGCATATGATCAGTGGAGTTTGCCTATTTGCCCCTTCATCATTTACGGTTTTTATGACCCTATCATTTTAAGACTTTTTGGTGCATTTTTCCAGCTGTGTTGGTACACTTTTAGCCAGTTTTTTTGAACATATAATGAAAGATCCCTGATGGATCCTTTCAATTGAACTGCTGTAATTTTTGTATTTTTCTTTTGAAATTTGTGTTTTTCTTTGTTTTTGGTTTTTTGATGAATTTTGCAACAAGGAAATAATTGAAATGCAAATGCATAAACAGCTTATGGAAATTAAACCTAGTTACAACCAAATCCAAATTCGAATGAGCAGAATTTTTAAATATTTAATTCAATAACTAGCTGATTACAGACTACCAATAATTCAGGGGGAAAACAATGTTAAACAGCCAACCTGAATCGCTGAATATTCACTAAACCTGAAAAGAATGGCGGCCAGCTAGTTGACTCCTTGATAGATGCGCTATTGTGATCAAAAATAGCTGTCAAGTACAGCCATATGGATTCAGAATCGGCCAGGTACAGCAGTACCAAAAGAATCTTCCCAATCTGAAGTCGCCCCTTTCTAATTGCTGCGCTCTGCCCAAAACACAGTCCAACACCTTGCCAAAGGAAAATAGACAAATCTCCACAATCCAGAATAGACACGAACCACTGTGTGGGGGCTACGTCCCACAGGTCAGCGATTGGGGTTTGCATCCCAATGCTTCATGCCTCCAAAGCACACTTTCTCCAAAAGAAATAATATATTAATGAATGAATGATTCTCCCCTTCTCATCGCCTCTTATAACCTCTTCATACTTATCCGTCCCCTAAAAGTGGACCAAGGAGTGCTTAAGTCAAAAATAGAATAATTCCCTTATAAGTGGCTGTGTGCATAGAAAATTGTGCCTTTTTCCATATTAACAGAGATCCGTCCACCGAAATGTTTGGACTTATGAATGAAATATTTAGAAAAGTTCGAGACCTTTCCAACGAGCTAATACAACTCAGTACACGCATCCAGAAGAGGCCAAAAACTCCTTATAACCCCAAATTGGCTATAAACTTAGCCTTATTTAAATAAAAGACGGAAACTTAGGTAATATTAAAAATATAACCCAAGTAACCAAAAATTGCCCAACTGACATCACGAACCAACGAAACAACTTGTCACCTATCTGTGACTGAAGTCGAAAATCAAGGAACCATTGGCAGTCTCATCCCTAAAATCTAGGGATGCTCCTAAAATCTAGGGAATAAGCCCTATCTCTCTGAAACTGAACCCAAAGAGTAAACTCATAGAGTCCCAACCCTGGGCCTGACCATACCTCCTAAAAAGAAGGAATAACCTCCATCAATGTAGGAACTGCCTCCCAAGAACAAGGAATGTCTCCCAACTGATCAATAACCGCCAGAGCACCAGGTCCCCAACACTGAATAACCAAACTGGGTCTCTATACAACCCTGTCAACCTACAAGACCCCATAATAGGTTGACTCACATGTCACTGATAGACTGGACTAGAGTGGGGACATGACATATAACCTGCTGAGTTGGCAAAGTAAACTCAGAATTTTATGAGTGTATTAGGGCCTTACTTTTATCAAAAAATTCAGAATTTTTAATTTTGCCCATTCCAAGACTTGTCTCCACTTGCCAACTCTTAAATTATCCATGTTTCTCAAGCATGGAATGTGATGATTCTTAAGACACCTTCATGGCTGTCCCCACTCAAACTTTGCAACTTCCTTTGTACTCCTTGTTGCCTTTGCAACTGGCTGGTGATGTGACCCTACACAGAGAGTAAACATGTTAGTGAAAAGATGTGCTTATGTCATCCTTATCTTGACTATAGCATGTCATTCTCTTCTTCAAATTCATTCTTATAGTGGATAGAAATCCACTTGTCCATGTTATGAACATTTCTAGGGTGATATGGAGTGGAAAATACATTCCCTTAGAGTCAAAACTTACACTAGTAGCAAAAAATATTGACGGAAATAAGCTGGGATCAAGAGTAACAATAGTTAACAAGTCACACACAACCCTCCCTTTGATCCTTAGATCATCATATCTCTTGATTATTACCCTTTCCATGGTTATCCATATTCTATCCCTTGTCCCCCAACATAACATAACAGCAATACTATGCTTGTAAGGCTCACTTGGATCCCATATCCATGAATTCTCTTGGGAGAATTCCTTTCGCTTTTTAATGCCCTTCATCTCATCCTTATTGTTAGCACAATGTTTATCATAATCAAAACATGGTAAGAACAAAATATGAGGGGAATGCAGTGAACCCTTACCAAGAAGATAGTCACTTTTCTTACCCTCAAATGTAGATCTAGAAACTTCAACAAGTTGGACACTGTCATGAGGAGTTAATGAGACACTTCCCTCATGTGCATACCTCCCAACAAGGTCTTCAAGAAGGTCCTTCTTACAAATCTTATGAAAATCTGATTTTTATCTATTTTTAAAAGTTAAAACTATCATAGTGGTGTCTTAAGAACTCACCTTCCTTTTTAAACTTCTGTAGGTGTTGTCTAGCTTGAAAGGTTACCAATTTTGTCTCATTTGATATCCTTAGCCACTCCTCACACCTTTTTTGGGTCCTTGCTATAAGGGTAGAATTTTCTCCTTGATTTAGAATATTTTCCCCTTCTACTAACAACTCTCCTTGTTGTTCATACCCTTGTTGGAAACCCTCACTTTGTTGTTCTATTAGCTGCTTATCATCATGCTGAAAATTCTCACTTGGCTGTCCCAAAAATTCTGATTTTTGCAACTCAAAATTTTTATTATGCAACTCATAATTTTCTAAGTTTATTTGTCCCCTTTCCGGCTGGAAAATCTTCTTTAGTTGCCCTACAAATTCTGATTTTTGAAGCTCAGAGATTTCAATACTTGGCTGCCCCAAGGTGTTGCCCTTTTGCTGCTCAAAGGGCTTCAAGGTATTAATTTTTCAATTCAAATATGATTTCTTTCTTTATCACAAACCAAAATTCAATCGTTTCACAAGCTTGCTTTGAACCTACATTTTTAGAATTCATAAGGTTCTTAAAACAAGAATTTAAATGATTCTTCACATACCTTAAAGCTTCCTCATATTTATTTGAAACCAACTTTGATTTTTTCCTTGCTCCAATGAAATTACAACTGCAAATATATTAAAATCAGAATTGCTACCCTTTGTAGATCTTAGAATATTACTGGGATCCCACACCTTTTGGCAACAAAAACAATTATCAACTTGAATCAAGGGGTCCCCATGCACCATATTATAAACTATATGCCTCCTTTTATCACCCCTTTTAGCATGCTTCTTATGAAGGCAACAAATTTAAATCGGCATAGTGTGACACAATAAATATGATATCTTGGGCTACAAACAACAAGATTGTCCTCCTTTGGTGAAGTAGGGTCTGTGGAAGCACTTCTATCCTTGTGATTCCCCATTTCTTCTTCAAATGCATGTCTTTCCACATTACTGTTCTGGAAATCAGCAAGCTGTTTGTCAACTTTATCCTCCAATGATTGAGCTTCAAGCACACAATTCTCTCCTCTATCTTGCAAATTTGACTTTTCTTCTCCTTCGATCTTGTGCTCCATGATCTCTCCCTCTTCTTTCATCATCAAGGGGAAATCATTTTGTGATGATGAAACACTCATCACTTTTGTTGGTCTTTTTTCTTCTTCTAAGGGGGGCTCTTGATGCCTAGGACTTGACTCTATAGCTTTTATCAAAGCTTTGGGACCTATTGCCCTCAGTTCCTTCCAGTAATTATGCATAGCTTGCAACAAATCATCCATGACTTCATCAACTGTCCTCTTTTTCATCCCCACCTTTTGAATGAGATCTTTGTATTCCTCTTTTGGCAAAAATCGAGGTTGTCAATCCATTGTAATCACTCACACCCTACAGTTGGCCAATAAATTGGCTTTGATACCACTAAAATATCTCAAAATGGGATAAAACATGAAAATATAGAAATTCAACAAACCCTAGACAGAATATATATATTTTTTTGATTTTTACAGCAAACCCTAGTTATCCAAAACCCTCGCAAAATATGTAATAAATTATTCCCAAACCATAGCAACAATTTTGGAATTATTCATTGGAGATTAGGGCATCCAATGGACATACAATTCTCAAAACCCTTGGTGCTAAAGTGCTAAAAAAATAGCATAATTTTATTGAAGCCTTTCCACCATGAAACCCCAATATTTTATGATCAAACAATTACCACAATTTGCAGAATATTATAGCTGATATAAATAACTTTTTCCGAAATAATTGAAGCAACAAATTAGTGGAAAAATATCAATAAAATATTGAAAATATTAGGCAATATTCAGATCTGATTTTGAGGCCAAATTAGCCCTAGAAATGGATGAAAACCATCCCAAAAGGGGTCGCCCAATGGTATAATAATCCATCAAATAAAATATGCCAAACACAACCCTAATTAAGGGGTCTTCAATCTTCCAATTGTAGCACAACCCAAAGATCGGGGTATTAACACAAATAGCAGCTTGCTGCCCTAAAAATGTCTTCAAATCCCATCACCAAGTGTCCAAACCTAGTTGCCACACTAGGATGCAAGTCGTTACACATCCCAAGATGTATTTCTAATTTTTTTGAATATTTGAACACAATTACAACCTCAAGATGAAGCTTTCCTAGATGAGAAATGAGGGTTTGTGTCTCCACTCCTTTTTGGCTTGAAGGTTTTCGTCTCCAAGTCAATAGCTTAAACTTTTCATGCTTAAAAATTTAATTTAAAAAAATATTTTTATGATACCTTCAAATGAGCCCTCCTTTGCTTTTATAATTCTCCCCAAGGGGTATGCCCAACATGGAGGGAAATACCATTGTTTGTTCTTTTTTTTCAAATTATAAAAAAAAACCCTCTTATAATCCACTTAAGTGGATTGGGTGCCCATGATCCTCAAAGGTCCCCAACTTAAGTGAATTTGTAACAATAAAGTGCTTTTACAAGTGCTCTTAAGAAAACCAAATGCCCCTTCCTTTTCCTTTTTTCCCTTAGCCCTTGGGAAACTAAATAAGGCTAAAGCTCTCCAATAGTGTCATGATCAGAAGGGGGACATGACTTGTAGTGTCACAGAAAATTAGAATTAACCTTACAAGATGGATAATTGAGAAGGTAAAATCAAAGAAAAATGCTACCACGAGTCAATCAAGTAAGAGCATTTGACATAACACAAAAAGTAAAGGGTCAACTATGAAGAAAGAAAAGGAACTTAATGAAAACAACACATGTAAATAGAAATAAGTTTACACAATGTAGGTGCCAATGTTAGTATTCTAACCAAATTTAACAGATTTTTTCAGATCTGCATATAAGTCCATTATTGGTGCTCTTAACTGGTGTTTCAAGATCCACCGTTCAGTTCTATGCCATGAACACTATAATAGCCCACACTTTACAACTGCCTGAGTACTATAGTACAGTGGTGACTGGTTGTTAATCGTTCTACTAAAAACTTTGAGTGAAGCAAGGAGAATGGAGATAACCAAACCTATCTAATATCTTTCACAACATGTCATTTGCATTCATCACAATGGGAATGAAGCTCATTAATTTATGGCTACAACCCACTATGATATCCATACTTAACGAATATTAAACATACTAGCAACCTACATTTTCTCCGAAGGGAGTTAAAAATAACCCACAGATAATGATCTTGGAGAGACTAAAGGACCCACAAGTCTTAACCTTGAGGCATCCACATTCCCTTCTCAAGTTGAAATGGATGGACAGGTGAGCTCATACATAAATGAATGGGAAACTAACGCTCCCTCCAAGTAAATAACCAAGAAGAACAGAACTTTCCCAGAATAGCGTTAACAAGCACAGTAGGACCAAGGTATACGGATCATGATGATGTGGCATGATAATCTCCCTAAACTATGATAAATCAAATTAAGGTTGATAATAAGCTCTTTATACAACATAAACAATAATTTCGAAAAAAATGATGGAATGATACCTTAAGCAAGACAATTTTTAATCAAAGAATGACCTGAATCTTCATCTGCAATGTGGAGCTTCTTTTGGCAGCACAAGTCATAAAAGAAAATGAAAAATGCATCAATATTGAGAAAATCCCCTCTTGTTTGACATCTTCGTTTTTGCACAAAAAAAGTAGAGTTGTACGGTCAGAGAATATAAAATCTACTTAGAAACATGTCCTTTGTATTACTGCATCAAGTAATTTATGTGCATAGCACAAAAGTCCTTTTTCCAAACAGCTTAAGTGCATGGAAATGTGCACCAGTTTGGGGTGTTTACACCATAGAATCGAAACTTCATGAGTACTCTTTGATTTGTGAGCTGGGGTACCACTTGTGAGACTAGAAGCCTCAAATCACAAATTCAATGAGTCTGCAGTCAAACTTGTGAGCTTAATGAAACTCGTGAGTCCCAATTGTTAGGCTCACGAGCCTGCAAAAAATACGAAAAAGCCCATTGAAAAAAAAAAAGAAAAAGTATATTGTCACTTACATCTTAAAAGATCTGTCACCTAAGTGACCATTTTGACTCATTTCATTTTCACTCACCCTCATTTTCAAACGGGGTTACCAATTTTTAGGTTATTTATTTGGTAGGATGGAGCACTATTTGGCTTGAATCTCAACATTTCTGCATAGGAGGGCACATTTCAAAGTACTGACATTCAAATTTTCAAGCATAGTAGAGCAGCAAGAGGTGTGTGTGTGTGTGTGTATATTTCGGATCTCTTTTTTCCTTTCTATCTTATTCCTCCATATCTTCTTTCTTCCTCTTTTTTCTGTTTCTAAAATCTGAGTTCAAAACTTAAACAAAACATATTTTTTCTCATCTTTATTTTTTTTTGTGACTTTAATTTTTTATTATTTTTCTATGAGCATTTTCAAAAATAATTTCCTAACCCTAGCATTGTTTTTAGTAAATTTTTAGGGTTGACCATAGTTTCAATGGCGTTAGCTGCTTGGATAGGATTAGTAGGACTTTGGTTATTTTGAGGTTGATGGACTTGATTTGTTCTCTTGGAATATACCCAAATGGGCGTTAGCTTGGTGAATAGCTTCACACTTGTTTTCCATCTCGGAAATTTGTGTGGCATAGAGAAACTTTTGGTTATCTTTCTCTAGACCTTGCACCATGATCAAAGTTATTTCCTAGTTATCTTTCTCTAGACATTGCACAATTTTCATGAGTGGTCCCAATTTGCGTGGAACCAACATAATTTTTGAGTGGTCACATTGAGGGGTTGGCTTAGAAGGGTCCAATTCTCAGGATTGAGGCTTAGATAATTTTTGTCTAAGTTCTTTACTTAGAGGCTGATTATTGCATTCTCTTAGTTGAGGATGGGGTTGAAATGGATTTCCCGTGAGTGGTTGGGAAAGAGTCAAGTTTGGAAAAGCATTAGGCATGATAGCAGGAATTGCTTCTTTTGGTATCAAAGCTAGGGTCATAAGTATTGGATACTATTAGATGCATGCCGATTTTTGGGTCATATGAGCATTCTAGTGCCTTGTTTGGGAGGTGGAGGAATCTCAAATTGTCTCATGAGACGATCCCATCTTTTGGCTTGGTTGAAGGCTTCTTCTAATGTTTTAGGAGAAAAGGACTAAACTTTGCATTTGAATCTAGGTTATAAGGTAGTTGTAAATAGTTTAAAGAGACTTGCTTCACTCAGATTGTGATCAGCTCTATGGGCCAATGATTTCCATCATTTGATGACATCATGGGCAGATTCATGATCTAGTTGCTTGGCATTGACAAAGTTGCCTAAGTTATCTTCATGCAAGTCAAGGTATAGGAATTTTCACACTAGAGTGTTGAATAAGCATTCTAATTCGACTATGGAGTTAGGCTTAAATTGATCATACCAATCTAAAACATCCTTTGTTAGGATTTTAGCTAGTAGTTTGGTAGCGGCATAGGAGCTTGTCTTAAGTGAATCTTTGTAAATATTGCCAAAGGCTTTATGGTGTAAGGTGTGGTCAATGGACCCGTCATATGAAATGGTTGGAGTTATTCCTTTCAATGTCCATCGCTGTAATATAGGGAGTTTAGGGCTTGTTTTGTAGTGTTTGAAGGACCTTATTGTGAGTGGGAGGTTGTGGGGGTGTTGTTGAACACAATTATCTATTGAGAGGGGCGCTGAATCAATAGATGAGCTAAAACTGGTTGATTTAAACTTTTAGAGGAAATACAAATTCATATGCAAATCAAAGAATAGATGCAAAGATCACACACACACACAGAAACACATTACACCAAATTCATACATGGAAAACCCAAAGGGAAAAACCACGGTGAGAATAGCTGCTAGAATTTATTGTTCTAATCCAGCGTCACAATAAAACACCTCACTGGCAAAACCTTACAGGGTACATTTAAGGACACCCATCCTAAGGAGACACCAATCCCCTAACTGAGCACCAACTCAGTTTTTCTGATGGCACCAACCAATCAAAACTTATGAAGCTACAACTCCAGTATACAAGATAGATTCACAAATGAATCCAGCTCAGTTTCTTTGTTACAAGTCTAGTCTGTAACTGCTCATTCTCAGTGTTCTCTATCTTCTTCTCTGCTCAGTTTCTACACATTCTCTGTGTGCCCTCTCTTCTTGTTTGCTCAATCTCTATCCCTCTGACTCTCACTCCGTATCTGCACACATCTGGATATATTCTGTTCATACACTCTTCATTCCCTTTTGTTTTTCTCTGTCTTTTACTATGTCTCCATACGTCTTCAATGGACAACCTTTGAGTCACTCTCAAAGTTGCAACAACAGCAGTGGCAACCCCACATGAAAGGTTCTAGATGATGCATATATGGACAAATGAGTCTAGGTTTTCATATCTGCAACGTGTTCACACTTCAACTCCATTTTTTTGGTTCTCATTCAATGCGACTTTGACTTATACGCTTTCCCGTGTCTCGCTTCATGCATCACATTGCAATGGTCAAGTCTCTTTACTATGTTTGGCAATTGCCGGATTCAGGTCATTACTGCGTTGTTTCCTTAATCGATGATTGATTGGTTGGATCGATCAATCTCGGGCTCCGAGTAGACCTTTTGAGCTAACCGTTTGTCTGGTCATGTCTTTAAATGAGGATTATTCATCTTGTCATTGGCGCCATTCACTGTCTATCTTGAACCATCAGATATTTCCAATTTTGAAACAAAATCGTCGATCTCTCTTGCATTAACCATTGAGCTCTTTCTCGCATCTCGATATTTCCTATATGATTGGTTTGCTTTCGCTCCTTTCGATTGTCTTAGTTATGCTCGATCTTTAATCTTTCTATTGTGTCGTTAAACTCTGGCATGTTGACGTTATCTCATTTCTTTCGGCGTCTTTGAGATGCTTCCCCTTCATCGATCTCTTCAGACTTGCTCGATCTTTAATCTCGCCTTGATCCTTCAACAATATTGCGAGTGTCCTATACTTCATCCGAAATATCCTTCAGAAAATTTTGTAAGAGACCATTCCATCCAAAAAGTATCATTCGGGAACTTTGTAAGTGTCCACTTGCCCTAGACAAATTCTCCGAAAGAATTCATCTATACCCTTGTTTTGAAAGTGTCCTTTGGAAGCTCTTGTTTGTGGCACATACCCTTCAGACAAATTGTTGTAGGATTTTTGTCTACGTGCTCTTTGGGAGAATTTCCCCAAAAGAATGTCTAAGTTCCCTTCAGGGCAATTTCTGTAGGCTTTTTGTCTTAGATATTTCAGGACAATTTATCAGGGCTCTTTGTCTAAGTGCCTTTCGAGACATTTGAATTGCCCTACAATTCTTTGCTCATTTGTCTAGGACACATACCCTTCGGCTTTTTGTAAAGGTCCACTTACCCTTTAGCCTTTTTGTAAAGGTCCATATACCCTTCAGCCTTTTGCAAAATACCCTTCGACATTTTTGTAAATATCCACTTACCCTTCGGCCTTTTTGTAAAGGTCCACATACCTTTCAGACTTTTTTGCAAAGTGCCCTTCAGAGTTTTTGTTCGGGACAATTTTTCCGAAAGAATTCCAAGTGGCACTCTTTTCCTTCGGAGACTTTGTTGCAGACAATTTGTCTGACAAAGACTTAGCCAATTTTCCCGAAAGAAATTGTCGAGCCAATTTTCCCGAAAGAATTCCCTTATTAGTTGCGGGCTTTTTGTCCGAGAGAATTGTCTTTACCAATATCTCTGAAAGAATTCCCCAAGTCAATTCTCCCGAAATAATTCCCAAGCACTTTCCCGAAAGAATTCCCAAGCTTGTAAAATCGACTAAGTGTTCAAATACCGTTCAACTGCCTGGAAGTCCTTTGCCCCTGCATAACTTTTGCTCCTTCCATCCGCATGACTTAGAACTTGGACCATAAGGAATAGGCACAAACCTGAGTAGCCTGGTGTGATTGTTTCCTCCATATGCTGCCATATATGCAAATGTAGTCACCAACAAATTGTGTACTAAGCCATACTCAACAAACTGACAGAGGCATTCATATGACTATTTTGGGAATTCAAGGTGCATATACAATCTCCATGAGGACTCTACAACCGATTTGTTCAGCTTAACATAGCTCAACACCTTTGTCATTAATGCTTGATAGAATATTCATCATTTGACATCAATGACAATATTATAGACAACAATCTCCTTGTACACCATGACACTCAAATTGCCAATAGGTGCAGGGAAGGAGGAGGTTGGAAGTAGGAGGGTGAGGGGTGAGGGGGTGGAAGACATTGATTTGGTGAGGGGGGGGACATTGAATTAGTGATTCCCATTGAATTTGTTGAGGTCTATTTGACATTTGCATGAGTTGAGTTTGCATTTGCATGAATTGATTGGTAATTGATGTTTGCATGTAGGCCATTTGGACCAACACATGCTTAATAATTTGGGTGGGATCTGAAATATCCCTTTTAGGGTTGAAATGAGATCAAGGGGGCTTTCCAACAAACCCTAATCAAACGAGCAAATTTATGAAAGGGCTCAAACCCTAGACTGTAATGTACCTTTTAGGGTTATATTGTTAAACAAGGAATTTATTCAACCACTCCAAATAAAACAATTAATTTTCAGACTTTCCTTAAATTCTGACAAGCTAAAATAAATATATTGCTGTAGATGCCTTGAAATAACTCAAAACATATTATTTCAAGTTCCCAAAAATAGTAGAAAATATAATAAATTATTTGTCAAATAACCAACCACAAAGCTGATTTTTTGGTGAAGTGTAATGCTGAAAAAATATAATAAAATTTCATAATAGTTGTGTGGCTGATCCACACCCTCAAACAAGCTCAAAATGACCCCCAAGTGGGTCGCCAACCTCTAGAACCTGTTCGCTGCCCTTCCAAAGGTCCTTAGCCCTCAAAATTGGTGTTTGCTGCCCTAGGGCAACCCTCCAATCCACTTGCTCAGCTCACAAGGTGGTAGTGCATACTAGTTAAGCATGCCCACATAGGAGGCTATACCATAGCAAAATGAAAATATAAATATAATTTTTTTTATTAATCTATATTCAAATCATGGCACAACATAATATAGGGATAATTAAGAGGTACACCATGCATATAATGTGCATCCTCCTTCGACATATTGACATCTAATGGTTAAGGCAAGTATTATGGATGACCTATATTGTGATATACACGATGATTCTATAAATAGTAGAGACTAAGGCAATGGTTTCTAGAGAGATATATGTGCATGTGTTGAGAGAACAAAAGATAGAGGTGAAGGATAGAGATCAGTTAGATTGAGGAAGTTTGAGGAAATTTAGGCATCTAGTTTCAAACAATAATATTATACTAATGGTAGCTCAACTAAGTGTGAAGGATTTTATCCTCAACATAGACTTAAGAAAAAAAAGAGTTGGATGGTCACACATAAAACTTAGATGCATAAAAACACCACATAAAATATTCAACACAATAGAGACAACAACTTATATTTTGAATCAAAGATAAAATTACATCATAATTGATAAATTTGAGAACAAAGTCTCATTTAACTTATAGGATCTAAGCTATGTTTCTATTATGTGGTCTCTCTTGGCTTTATCTACCTCTTCATGTTTCCAACTCATGATAATTTATTATTGATTATTATACTATTATGGGGATAATAAGAATAGGTACTTCTATTCATAATTATGTTTAAAAAATGTCGAACCTTATATGGAACTAATGTTACATTTACAACTTCACAAAATCATGTTTTTTTGTCCATGTGTTGCAATATTTATCTCTAATAAACACTATTAGACTTGACCTTAGCTAGGATCAATTTCTAACTCTAAGAAATGATGAACTTTATCAAGAAGAGGGAAATAATGAGGAGGAATCTCCTAAAGAGCAGGCCCAATAGGGTGCACAAGAAGGTACTATAGGCACTAGTGCTACTGGATAGCCCATAGCCACTAAAGGTATAAAAATATGTCGATTTTCAATCTCTTTGAGTGTATGCCTTAAATGGGGCATTGGGAAAGGGGTGGGCAGACCTTTAGTACTTCACAAAATCATTGGTCCCTATACTATTACCTAAAACCAATATAAGTTACTTTTATCCAACTCCCTAAGTAATCTAAACCCCTTTATTCACTTCTCTAAGCAATTCACCTTCTAGATTTTTTTGCATTTATGGGCACCAATAAGCCAAGATTTGATGGATTTCCTACTCTACCACCTTTTTTTGCCAATGTATTCACTACAAATGAATTGGTGTATCTTATGTAATATGCCCTATGCCATGCATAAAAAAATCATTTCTATCTAAAAAATGGAATGCTTACCTTGAAAGGAGAAAAATTGATCAATTGGTGTTGAAAACACTTTAATTTTGCAGTTGAAGCTCTCAACAACCTCCTTACAAAGTTGTTCCCAACTGAAATAAAGGGTTTTCATCATTGTTTCAGCTACCTTGAAGGGTTTCCATCCTCCAGGTACAAACCAAGCTTTTCGTGTTTAGACTTCAAGAAAAACAATTATCCAAAAAACCCCGAACCTTTCCAAATGATTCCTCTTTTACCTTATAGTCTTCCAAAGTGTGGCCCCCAAAATTGAGAAGGGAGAGTAACTTCAAATCCTTAAAAGACCCTTCCCTTATGATCTTTTTAAAAATCACTTAAACAACCATGACCCTTAAAGGTTCCCTCTTTAAGTGAATTAAGAAACATAGTGTCTTTTGAAAAGTGCAATTAAGACCCATGTTTTCCCTTCTCTCCATTCGCCCCTTAGCATATTGGGAAACAATTTAAGCTAAGGGTCTTCATGTCTCAACTTGAAAAGGGGGACGTGACAATCCTCCCTTCTTAAAATTGCTTGTCCTCAAGCAATTGCAAGCTAGGGTGTGGAAGGATGGCTGCCCCTTCCCAAGTAGCATCTTCAAAAGGTAAATCTTTCCAATGAACCAAGTATTCAGTGATGACCCTAGTTCTAAACCTTCTCTCTCTCATCTCTACGATATAATCAAGAATTAGAACAAGCTTACTTTCTTCATCAAGGGGTGGTAGACCAGTGGAGGGAGTAATGTGCTGCCCAAGTGCTTTCTTCAAACAAGAAACATGAAAAACATTCTGAATTTTGCTATTTTCCGGTAGCTCTAACTCATAAGCCACTTCACCCACCTTAGAATTTTGTAGGGACCATAAAACCAAGGTTTTAGCTTTTCCGCCCCACTTTGTTTGAAAGATTGCCTATAGGGCTGCAATCTTAGGAAGACTATGTCACCTGCCTCAAAATACCTTTTCGTTCGTTGTTTATCTAAATAGATTTTCTATTGGTTTTGAGCTTGTTGTAGGTTCCTTTTTAGTTGATCTAAAATTTTTTGTGGTTTTTTAACCAAATCAGTAGCCCCGGGCACTCTACTATCACTCCAAATTAGATCAAGGAAAGAAAAGACTTCATAACCATACGCCTTGAAAGGAGACATACCTATTGATATATGGTATGTTGTATTTCTTAACAAAGAATCCGTAGAGGGGAGGTTTGTATTGTGTTAATTTCATAAAACAAATGAAATAAGCACATTGAATCCTAACACCTCTAGCCTAGACACTAGGGAGAGCTTAGGTAACAAAAACTAAATGAAAGCACAACAAAAACATAAAAGACAACTCCTTTACCTTCCTTGAGAGCTCCAAATGGCTTTGTTGAATGGCCTATTCAACTTGTGCATCAGGAAGTCTTTGACAATGGAGGTTGTTTGACTCCTCTCCTTGGCACCTTGGCTCGGTTGTTTCTTGGCTTAAGATTTGGGCATGGTAAAATTACTTGTACGAGGCTTATGGAGCAAATCCTGCATAAAAACTCTACAATATCCAAGCATCTTAGGGCCTCCTGACTAAATGCGTTGTGATGAATCTTAGGGCCTCCTCGACCTCCATGGGACAAAGTGCAAGGTATGTACCTAACTTATCAATCCATGCCCTAGTTGAAATATTTGTAGAACCACCAAATGTGGAAAGAGAAATCTTCCCCAAGGCATCATGTAACTCCTGTTCAACCCGAGAACCGCTCCTAACTCTTTTCCATGACACAAAATCATTGAGGTTCATCTCTTTCCTGAAAGGGGGTGGGTAAGTCATATACTCATAAATTTCTATCAAATTAGTTTGAATGGAAGGTTGCCCCTTCCTTTTATGAGTTTGAAAGAATTTCTCAAACTTTGTACTGTTCATATCTCCCATGTCACTGTTTGACATGAAACCCTTCAAACCCCACAGCTGGCCAAGACATTGACTCTGATACCACTGTAATATCCCTTTTAAGGCTAAAATTAGATCAAAGGGGTTTTTCAACAAATCCTAATCAAACAAACAAATTTATGAAAGGGTTCAAACCCTAGATACACAAAATCAAGTTCAGACTGTTGTAGGTGCCCAAATATGGTACAAAATAAATATTTAATTGCTCAAAAAAATATAAAAAATTAGCAATAATTACAACCAACAATTTAGGCTCAAAAACTGAATTTTTCCAATGTGAATGGCTAGAAAATAATTACAAAAATACCAAAAATATATACCGTTGTTCAGGATTCTAAAGACGCCAAATGAAGCCCTAGAGGTCACTGGCCCCACCCTAGGAAGGGGTCGCTAACTTTCCCAAGGGATTTGCTGCAAACCCTAGGTAGTGAATTGTTGTTTTTGTCCTTTTCCGCCATGCCAAGCCTTCCAATCAGCTTGCCACACCTGCTGCAAACAAATTGGTGTTTAAAACATCCTTGGTGATCCAATATGTGCAATACAAATTCCTCACGAAGCTGCCCTAGCTGTAAATTCTGCCTTGATGATCAATTACAACACTTGAACTAGTGTTGCCTTAGATGAGGAATAGTGGTTTTCATCCCTAAACGTTCCTTGGATTGAAGGGTTTCGTCTTCAAGACCTAGTTAAAGCGTTTTCGTGCTTTAACCTCCAAATCAATTATTATAGATGCATGATGATTTCAAATGAATCACAATCCTCCTTATATACCTTACTCCTCAAGTTGGGCACTCCATTTGGAGGGAAAGTGCAAAATGTTATAAGGTTAACTTTCTTTTAAAATCACTTAAGGGCTATGTGAGCCCCATTAACTCAAAAAGCCCCCTCCTCAACTTAAAATAAAAACAACTTAACCAAAATGTGCCTTTTTATAATTTGAAGAGGAATTAGTACCTCCTTTTTAAGTTCCCTTTCCCTTAACCTAAGGGAAACACCAAAGAATAAGGCTAAGGGTCCTTTTTCACTCTTATGTCCAAAAGGGGGACATGATAATATCTATTGGATTAGATTGATTGGGGGGGCCGGGGTAGGTGGTTAGGGGTGAACATGGATTTAATGATCCACATTGAATTTGTTGAGAGCTATTTGACATTTGCATGAATTGGTTGGTACTTGATGTTTGCATGTGGGCCATTCTGCCCAACACTTGCTTAATCATTTGGGTAGGATCTATTAGATCAGATTAATTTGCTTAAGCATTGGTGTTGGTTTGAGGGGCAAGGTACTAGTTTTAACACCTGCAGTGGTAGTAGCAATTGCAGGCATTGTAGATGAGGAAGAGATAGGTCAGCTAATGTTATGGCTCCCATGCTTGAGAAAATGTTTGACCTAGTAATAGGGGGTATTAAGACAAGAAATCATATGAGTTTGGAGTTCCTTAGGGTTTTTTTCCATATGTTGAGGGCTTTTTTGTAGAAATTGTTACATTTCAAGAATAACAACATAGTCATGTTGTTCTCCTTCATGGTCACCTATCCGACCTAGTGGTGGCCTTTTTAGGAGGAATTGTGGTTTCCTGGATATTAGTAGAAGCCATGATGCAAACCTTGTTTTTGTTAATTTGTGCTTGAATGAAGGGAGCCCATTGTGTGGCCTCTTCTTGGGTAACATGGAGATGTTACATTGCAAGAATGGGAGAATAACCATAAGGGTTTCTAAAGGAAGAGGAATTTGAAAAGGAAAAAATACTTGACAAATTGATTGCAAAAGTGAGAGATTAAGCTTAGAAGCTAGAAAAAGAAGAAAAACATGAAAATGTCCCAACTAGAGGTGGGGTAATATTCACGTTGAGTTCAGTAGAATGTATTGGACTTAAAATGGGGCTTTTACAATACAATAATCCTAAATCCATCACATAGAAGATGTTGGTCCACAAAATAGTTTGGGGCCATAGACAAGGGTCATGTGGAGATTGGAATGGATCTATAAGATCCTACACAAAAAATTGTAGACCGAGATAGTATTGTCACGAGTTTCAGCGTTTGATTAATTACATAATTTTGTAGCAGATGTTACGTGATTAATGATTATTATTTTAGCTTTAGGTAGTTTTGTAATGATTCTCGTTAGTTTGTTTGGTTGTTGCCAGTTGTGTTTAAACAACAAACATTGGGTCTTCCTGTCATATAAATAGAATGATTTATGTCGGGGAAAGGGCACCAGTATCAATTCCTATGTGTACAACACTATTTGTATTGAACACTACCTATTGGAAATAGACATTTGCTATTACACATGCTCTCTTATGCTATGGTATGTTATGCATTTATTAATTGTACTTATTGTTCTAGGTAGTATAGTTTTCCCAAAAAGATTATGGGCTTATGCCTTTAAAGAATGTCGAGTCAAGTTAAAAGTTCATTCAAAGTGAATATCGATCAAAAATACTTATTGTCGACGAGGCACTACTTCATCTTATAAATATCTTTGTGTCAAATGTAACCATGAAACATGTCAAAATAAATACAATGGTATAGAGAGTTCAAGAAGAAGAGGACTGACACAATCTAGGATAGTACCAAGAAGTGAGATGGCCTACTTGATTGGTGGAGCAACTAGAAAGACAAGAAATGTTGCGACAGGCAACCAACTCTAAAAATTCAGCAAATGAAGAACCGAGTAGAAGCAAAAGCCAAAGCCAAAGCTAGGGCCAAAGCATATGTAGCAGCTGAAGGCATAGTCAAAGCTAAAAATGAGAAAGGATTCAAGCGAAACCACTGGACCCTACACCACTCACAAGTAAGGATTGGGTAGTAATTGCCATAGCCCATTTCGGAGGAAAGAGGTGTAGAACTTGTCGACTAGGTTGGATGGGTGTGTGGGTGTTGTAAGACAATCATGTGAAGAGTAGGGGACAGCCTGAATGACAAGTTGTAGGTAGTAGCACAAAAAGCGGACTTGATGGTGTGCAAGGTAGTGTATGGATCCTTGTCAAATGAAGGGTTGAGCATTAATACATGTCCAATAGTGCTAAGAAAGCAACCAATGTCTAGTGAAGTCCTTATGGAGGGTAATTGTATTCAAAGAGCCAGATCAGAATAAATTGTAACTAGAGCCATGGTTACCCCATCAATTCCATCTCCAGAAAATCAGAAGCTATCAAAGTTAACCAGTGATGGATTAGAGGATCTCATATGGCATTGCAGGATGTGTTACAATTTGGACTGCCAATGAACACACAGATGAATGTTGTTGGTTGCGGTGTTTTCCAACCACACTTTGAGGAGTGGCCATTGCTTGGTACACTAATGCACCGAACATTAATAAGGTTACATGGGAGAAATTGAGGAAAGCGTTTGATAATGAATTGAAACTCAAAGACAATGAAATTGTCACGGAAAATCTATAATACTCGGTATGGTAAACAAGAGAATGTTGAAGCCTATAACAAAAGACTCAAAGAAATGCTGGGAATTCTTGGAAAAGAACCCGCCGACAGCTTGAAGAAGCAATGGCTCATTGAGGGGTTGGTACACTCATTGTGGAGGAAGGTGAAGGCGGTTCCACCATCATCATATGGCGACACATACAACCGAACCATGTACATTGAAAGTAGGAATAAGACATCCTAGCGTTCAAGAAGAAAAGAAGATGACCCTAGACTCCAATGGTGACAATGAACCTAGATTGATGCGAACTGTAAATGTCCCACCCTAGTTTGAAACAATTTTTTTCTTGAACACCCAAAAAGTTGACTGACGTCTAACATGCATGCATTTCGTCAAACACTTTTCTGCTTTGAAGTTTTGACGTTGTTTTTCTTTGTGTTTCAATGTATTTGTGCTCAGGATAATTCAATATGCAAATTTGAACAATATTTTCTCAAGAAATAACTCACCAATGCATATAATCATCATTGACATTTAAACTAACATGTTGTATGAGAGGAAAGTAACAAGTGAAACTCATTCTGACCTCAATCCCAGCAATAGTTTATTGATCTGCAATAGAAAGGTTTGATGTACAATATCAGGAGTATATCAGCTGAGATACAAGGTATAATAATAATGTCCACAATGCTAATGGACTGCTGTTATATAGATGCTAGTAGATACAACTCTCAACAACAGTGTTGTAGCTGTTTACTTTATAGATACTACCCGTCAAACTCATCAAACACTGCCAACCATCATATGTATGCTGTTGTAGCTACACACCTAGACAAACAAGGCTTAATACACCCCACTAGAGCTACATACCAATAAGAAAAGACTCCAAGCACATAATATGGGAGGCGCCAGCTCCAAGATGCTCACGTGGCCCCTCAAACTCCAACACAATAGCAAACAGAGGAATATTTCCCTCCACGCCCATGCAACAACTAGAATTGCCTTCCAAAAATGCCTTTAGACCCTCGACTTATACAAGGAATGCATCACGTAATATGAGGAGAGGAGCGGCCAATAGAAATATCCAACGCAGCCCAAGAGGAATAGCGACCAAGGGAAATAGAGAGCACACAATATGCAAACTCAAATAAAATATTTCAATAGCTTCCAATCCTCTTACCCCTAAATCGCCAATCCATCAAACAAATTTAGCATTTGTCTCAAATCTTTGATAAATTTGATCTTCGCTAGATCTTTTTGCTCAGTACCAAAATCCTGCAATGAAGCACAATGCATAAACTCTGAATAAGATTACCACCAATCAACTTGACAGGGTCTTTCACCACCGGAGTTGATCTTCTTCAAGAGGGTTTTCGTCCTCAAGAAGGTTGAGATGAACCAAGTTCAATCTCCATGACCATAATGGTTTCAATAAGAAAAATAGAATAAACTACATAATCCAAATGAGCTCTCAATCCCTTTTTTATAAGCTTTTTAGGGAACTATTCAGAAACTCCCTTTTAAAATTATTTTATTAATTTATTAAGCCTTTTAATTCCAAAAAGTGATTTATTTTACTTTTAAAACATTTCTGACACTAAAAGTCACTTTTTAGCATCTCATCATTTAAATATTTTCGTTCTCTTTCCAACGAGCGATAATACTGAGGTGCCCGATCAAATATTTTAATTAAAATGAGAACATTAGAAAATTAATTAAATATAGCTCAATATTACACCCAATTAACGAAAATGGCTGCAATGCATCGGAACTGAAAATTGACTATGTAGGAGTGATCCCAATGATGAAAAATGATAAACAAACCCAACTAGGTGACTTACTAAAAATAGACACTCCCTCCAAGAATATTGGAGACCATACTGAAAGCTGAAAATCATATCTGAAAGTGGCATATGAGTCCTCCAAACTACCTAAGTTCACTGGAAACATCAAATAACTCTAATAACGCTAACACACACCTAGAAGGTCAATGCCAACTGAAATACAAGAGAACCGAAAATATTGACATTACAGTCCGCCCTCCCCAAATATTGCTTGTCCTCAAGCAATGCCAATACAACCCCACAATCATCAGATTGATCCAAATTGAAACCAATGATCACAGGGTCCCAAGTCAATCTCAGAACAGAACCACCACGCTGACGCTGTGCCACTGATAAAAATTGTAAAAACATCGCACCACAACAACACTCTCCTCTCCTAGAACCTAGGAAGGTAATCATCATCAAATCCTAAGCTGAGACACCTGTAAGGGTTGAAACCTATACCATGAAACATCTCCCGCTAAAGCATCTCAGTAAGGTCCATAACTGCAATCCATGTACCTAACATAATTTTGGCCAACTGGTAGAAATATCTGCTCAACCCAAAACCATACTCCTCAATATACCTCTTCAAGGTTTCATGCAAAGTCATAACTGTAGATGTGAATTCCTCCAATCTTTTTACAAAAAGGAAAGCAATCCTGTGCAAGAGTTCAACAAACTCACCAACATAACACCATATGGATCTAACATGTCTCTGTGCTAATCTGATACAACCATGAAGACTAGCAAAAACACTTACTGTTCCAACTCCAAGGGTCACTGAATGATGAACCAAAGCATGCAGAAGTTTGCTGTCCTGAACCCACACCAAGAGTAAACTATCAAAGTTTACATCACAAACCTTCATAAGATGAACTCTTTGAGTTAGGAAGGTCTGAAGCAAACGATAATGTCTGTTGTTTAAAATTGAAACCAGTGAAGTACAATCTGATTTTAGTGCTCTATGCAAAGGACAACAAAAGCACCAATGAATTTCCCAAGTATAAGCATGCGTGAAAAGCATTGTGTTGCACCAAAATAACTCAGAAGTGGCTGGGAAACACCTCCAAGCAATCTCCAACTGAAAACTATTACTTCCTTGACAAAGAAGGAAGTGCCAACCCCCTTGAATGAGAGCAAACCAAAAATTGAAGTGACTGACCTGCAACCCAAAAACAAACTCAACACTGAAATTCTGATCCATTATTTGCCAAGTAATACTCCCAAAAGTAACCATTCGTTCATTACTCCAATCCTTACTTAAAATCTCTCTCCAATCCATTTGTAGATAAGCAAATATAATCACCTAATGGCTGGTAAACAAAGGAACAACATCATTAATTCTGAAATTTTCATCCTTATACCTCCAAAGATCCTCCCTCCCATTCCCAATTAACTTCATCAATCCTTGCTGAGTATCCCAAGCATGGATACCCAACCAAGAATGATCTCCGACATGCCTAGAAAGGTGCACAACATAACTCCAAGTGCCATCCAAATCAACATGCACATCAAGGAAATTTGTGACTTCTTTGGTAATCCCTTGTAGCCCATCCATGAAAGCACCAACAACTTTCCTTGCTGCTGTTCTGAAATTTCCAGCAAGCTCAAGAGCATTATTTGGAAACTTTTCAAAATCAGAAATGAAGAAGTCTCCATGAATCAATTATCTCCTAGTGTCACAACATCCTTATGCAATTTTCTTTTGTCTCCTCCTTTACACATTTCATATCCGGTGGTCTCCCAGGAGGGTAACCAATCACCTCATAATGTGAACCTAAATCAAAACCAAGCTGAAAACCACACTCCAGTTCAAGTTTTGAATCTTCTCCCAGATCCCATACCTTGCTATTTTCACCAAGTGCAATGCTACAACCAGGAGTAGTCCCATCATCCAACTCAAAAGGTGGATTGTCATACACCATACCAACACCCATCTCAAACAATGGGTTATCAGCAATCACCACAAATTGATTCTTCCAATCATGTTCATGCGAAGAAATTGAACCGCTGCTATGATGAATACTAAAATCAGAACCTTTATACTTGTCATCAATGACTCCAAGGCTGTCCCAAATCCCCTGAGCCTTTCCATTATCATTTTCAGCAGAAAAACAAGGATCCAAATCATCAAAGTCACTAAACCTCTGCTCTAAGTCAACTTCATGTGTTGATAAATCAGATTTGTTCTCAAGAAATAAATCAACACCATCAATGCCATCTCCATGCATGCATTGTTCTCTAAAATCAGAACATCATCATGATCAAAAGGAAATTCATCCCATGTAGGATCCTCATTATACTTAGGTGTCATCACACCCGGATCCCATGTGTTAAAAGGCTGATTGCTTTGTTCAGAGAACATGTGTTCACTGTGATCCCCCTGTGATGTTGTCTCTCTGAATAAATCACTCTCTAACTCATCAATACTGATGTCAACATAAGTATCTCTCTCCATAAGCTTGGTCTAGTAGTCAAACTAGAAGCCACCTGTGTCACCATCACTGTAATGAGATAAAGAATCATCATTGTTAGCTGTTTTGAAAATTTCATCCTTTTTGCCTTCAACAAACCCATCATCTCATGGCGTAGTAATGATATGCCGACCTTGGCACTAGTGTCAACAACTTCATTGGATAGCTCTAGTGGTGTATCCAAGGCTCCTATTATGTCATTTCCCTCATGCATGACCAAAGATACATCCTATGGCTCTATCTCACATTCATCATGTTTTTTAGCAATCACTACATCAGATTTCTCTGCTATGGACTTCTTTTCAACCACCTGCTCCTTATCATCCAGGAAAGATTTCAGCTTATATTCACAACGAGAAATGACTCTTCTAACTAACCTTCCTTTAACTGATAGGATTCCAAGATTCCCTTCTTCCTGTTAGTCGATAGGATAGAAAACAAAGATTGTGGCACATCATAACTCTCTTTAATGGACAAAACCATAATTGGTTGTATAGCTGCAATAACATCATCATCATGATCTTCCCTGATGGAAGCAAGGAGATGGTGAAACACGCTGTGCATTAAATCATGCAATCCCAAATCTAGCATGAGGTTACTCAATCTGATTCCTACAAATGTTTTAAGTATAGCAACCATTCTAGAAAAGTGAGAACATTTGATATCATCAATATGCTGAAAACTATCCACCATCAATTGAATTACCTATTTCATTGTGTTATCATTGTAAGGAGCTTAAGGTGCTGAAATTCTCATGATTTCACTCAAACATGAAGTGACAAGAAGTCTTACCTCATTATCATTGTGTCTTAACAACCTTTGCTTACCCAAGGAAGATGTTGCAGGAAACAAAGTTGCTTGCATTACTTGAGAGAGTGACTATTCCACCATGTGAAGACATTCCTCTACTTCTTCCAACGTGTTGACAAGAGCATCTTTTGGCTAGGATAGGTGTTCAAGTTTATCTCCTGCATTAAAAAGCTTATTGCCCAACTCTTCTTCACTTATCAATGCAACCTTTGAATATGCCTTTTTTATGTCTGGGTCCTTCATTAACATGGTTAGTTCCTGCATCAACTCAAATATAGACTTATCTGTAGTCATCTTTTCAACTCTACTTCTAACAACTATCAAAGAGTGGCACTGGAATGGACATGTAGGTGCTGATCACCAACATGAAAAGAGATATGAAGCCACTGAGACTGGTAATCAATTACGACAATTTTCTGATTTGTAACTAAGTTCTACCACAAATGTTAGCTTCCCACAGGCTAGCAAAATCACTAGCTTTGATACCACTGTAATGTCCCATCCTAGTTTGAGACAATTTTTTTCTCTAACACCCAAAAAGTTTACTGACTTCTAAAATGCAGACATTTCGTCAAACACTTTTCTGCTTTGAAGTTTTGATGTTATTTTCTGTGTGTTTCAATGTGTTTGTGCTCAAGATCATTCAATATGCAAATTTGAACAATATTTTCTCAAGAAATAACTCAACAATGCATATAATCATCATTGATATTTTAACTAACATGTTGTATGAGAGGAAAGTAACAAGTGAAACTCATTTTGACCTCAATCCCAACAATACTTTATTGATCTGCAATAGAAAGGTTTGATGTACAATATTAGGAGTATGTCAGCTGATATACAAGGTATAATAATAATATCCACAATGCTAATTGACTACTGTTATGCAGATGCTAGTAGATACAACTCTCAACAACAGTGTTGTAGCTATTTACTTTATAGATACTCCCTGTCAAACCCATCAAACACTACCAGCCAATATATGTATGTTGTTGTAGCTATGCACCAGCCAAACAAGGGTTAATACACTCCACTAGAGCTACATACCAACAAGGAAAGACTCCAAGCACATAATATGGGAGGTGGCCAGCTCCAAGATGCTCACATGGCCCCTCAAACTCCAACACAATAGCAAAAAGGGGAATATTTCCCTCCATGCCCCTGCAACAACTAGAATCGCCTTCCAAAAATGCCTTTATACCCTCGACTTATACAAGGAATGCATCACGTAATATGAGGAGAGGAGCGGTCAACAAAAATATCCAACGCAGCCCAAGAGGAATAGCGGCCAAGGGAAATAGAGAGCATACAATATACAAACTCAAATAAAATATTCCAATAGCTTCCAATCCTCTTACCCCTAAATCGCTAATCCATCAAACAAATTTAGCATTTGTCTCAAATCTTTGATAAATTTGATCTTTGATAGATCATTCTGCTCAGTACCAAAATCCTGCAATGAAGCACAATGTGTAAACTCTGAATAAGTTTACCACCAATCAATTTGGTAGGGTCTTTCACCACCGGAGTTGATCTTCTTCAAGAGGGTTTTCATTCTCAAAAACGCTGAGATGAACCAAGTTCGATCTCTAGGACCATAAGGGTTTCAATAAGAGAAATAAAATAAACTACATAATCCAAATGAGCTCTCAATCCCCTTTTTTATAAGCATTTTAGGGAACTTTTCAGAAACTCCCTTTTAAAATCACTTTATTAATTTATTAAGCCTTTTAACTCCAAAAAGTGATTTATTTTACTTTTAAAACATTTCTGGCACTGAAAGTCACTTTTTAGCATCTCATCATTTAAATATTTTCATTCTCTTTCCAATGAGCTATAATACTGAGGTGCACGATTAAATATTTTAATTAAAATGGCAACCTTAGTAGAATTAAATTAAATATAGCTCAATATTACACCAAATTAGCAGAAATGGCCGAAATGCATTGGAACTAAAAATTGATTGCGTAGGAGTGATCCCAATGATGAAAGATGATAAATGGACCCAACTGAGTGACTTACTAAAAATAGATGCTCCTTCCAAGAATCGTGGAGACCATACCGACAGCCGAAAATCACATCTGAAAGTGGCATATGAGTCCTCCAGACCCCCTGAGCTCACAAAAAAATCAAATAACTTCTCTGATAACACTGACACACACCTAGAAGGTCAGTTCCAACTGAAATGCAAGAGAACCCAAAAATGGGGACATTACACGAACCTTGAGGAAAGACATCCTTTGGATATGAACTCACTCAAGGGAGACATTAAGAATGAAGGCAAGGATTTTCGGTGTATTGATTGCAAGGTAGAAAGTCACACCAAGGTGAATTGCCCTAAGAAAATGTTTTATGAGATTTGTCAATTACAAGGCATGCAGGCAAGGATTGCCTATATAATTTGCGAAATAAGGGTGACCAAATACTATTCACACTATAGAAATGAGCCTTAGACTCGACAAAGACTTAGCAAGCCTATTTTTGACTCGAATTCAAACTCAACAACAAGACTCGGCCAAGAATTGCAAGACTTGGCAAATTTTAAAAAATCATTAAAAAAAAGCAAATTTTAGGGGGAAAGCTAATAAAATGCATTCCGTATCAAAACCACTTAAAACCACACTCAAAAGTAGTCACATCTCACATATACATGTATACACAAAGAAGTAAATAATGAGGTGTTGGATATTTTAAGTTGAACAGTTGAACTTGAAATATTAAATAAGAGTTGTTTATATATTCATTAAATTATTTCCTCATACACAAAATATGAATTTATACATCCATGGCAATGCGATGAACAAAAAAACATAATATAAAAAATACATCTAAGGTTGAGAAGAGCCTGCATCACTCATTTTCCCAACACAAAATCCACCACGTTGGAGCCTATGAGGTTTTGTGTACATCAAGGAAGCAACTACAACCATTCTACCCCTGCCCATCGTATCAACAAGATTATCCTCCACAACATATTTATCCCTAGATGTACAAGCACATTCCTCCTCCTCCCCCAATGCTACAAGCTTTGCCTTGCAATCAGCATGATCGACGCATTCATGGTCCTCTATAAACATAGGGTTGTTATCCTTTGTATCCACTTTGATTATGGATCATACTCCTTTAGCTCAATGGGAGATAAATCTTCCTCATCCCCTAAAATTTTCTTCTGGCGGAGACATAGGTCATAATGAGTGTTTGAGTGTGTTAGAGTAACTTTTAGGTTTAGGTTTCTGTCTTTGTTTTTTTACCAAATCTAGGCACAGAACGAGTCTCGCCAGACTTAACCAAGGACTCAACAATTCATCGAGAACCCTAACTCAAACTCAGATTGGCAAGTCCTTGCCAAGACTCATCGAGTCTTGATTCTATGGTTCACACAAGGAGAGCAATCAACACCACCCACTACGTCGCTAAAAAATTACCGACATTAGAATAATAGTGGTGGCAGGGGTTAGATTCAATACAACTCCCAAGGGCAGACAATTGTACAATGTCAAGAGTGCAATGAGTGGGGACATTTACAATAGATTGCCCTAGTTGAAATAAACTTGGCCTTCTTTGTAGATGGTGTGGGCCCAAGAATTATAACGATCGCAGTTTTCCAAAGCAAGCAAACATCAATATTATTGATGTGGCTGAGGGCAAGGAAGTTATGGGAATTATCGGGGCACTTGTGAAGAAATCTAATTATCCTGACCCATGTATGGATAAAGATTGACTGGCCAAAGCAAGGGTGCAATTTGAGAGGGCAATGGTCAAAGAGGGATGATAGTCACGTGAACATACAAGTGCAATGACAAGCAGAATCGAGTCCAACAAATCCATTGCAAAACAAGTCTTGTAGACCACTGTACCTATGAAGATAGATGACTTATTGCACAACATTCCAAAACTTAAGAATGCTAAAACTACTATCATACAAGACATTGACCCAAACATGGAGCATACAATGGTGCACCTAACATCAAATGGTGAAGCTTTAGGTGATGGGGAGAGAAAAAAATCAAAAGAATGAACCTATAGTCGATCCCCCATTGCCTAGTAACCAAGTGATTGATCCTATGCTCCTAACGACAAATCTAGTGTGATGACTAATAGTTGTGCATATGGAAATTCTGGGTAGGGATTTGACAAGCACTATCATCAACAGTGATTCTGGGATGAAATGTTCTTCTAGAGGAGACTTGGAAGAGTCTTGGGAAGCCAACTATGTGGCCTCCAACATTCCAACTAGTAGGAGCAAATCAACATGCTATTAAGGAATTGGGTGTACTAATGTACTAATGTTGCAAAAGGTAATTATTGGAACCCAAACCTTTTTGCTGAATTTTGTAGTCATTTGTTGAAAAAGAAGGCCTATGATGCACTACTGGGTCAAGGTTGGTTGATAGCAGCGAAAGCTAACCATATCTAGAAAAAGAATATAAGTTCCATTTAAAACAAAGCCCAGAAGTATGTCCTAGATTTGAAGAGTTGAGCAGTCCGTGAGAAAGTAGCCTCATCCGGTTTATTTGATTTGGACACTGAATAAGAATGCTTGGTGGACGGGAATTGAGGTATGAAGTCAGATGATGTAGTAGTATTGGAATTACAATTGTGATTTGAAGATGAGACGAACTCCTTCAATGGTATATTCCATTGGTAGATGGAAGACTATGAAGTGTTCCAACGAGATTTCAATAGCGTTAAGATTATGGAGACTAAAGAAGGCGAAGGTGGGCAATAGGGTGGCTAGAAGAAGATGCCAAGTCCTTCCAAATTGTCAACATCAATACTGACTTATCCACTCAAGCTCACAAAATACAATGTTAGGGGTGCAAAGTTTGATGATAAGTTGGCCCACCAATTTGATTTGGTAGATGATATGAAGTACAAATATCCAACCTCAATGAGCATGGACATGAGGTCTAATAGAAAAATTTAATAAAAGGTGGTATGGCCTATTTTTGAAGTTTATGCAAGAGTAGTGTCATTTAGTTGTCATGTGGATATATATGAGCCAAGGGTGGCACAAAGTTTACACTTCAAAAGATGCATGCATAGTGGTTTCCCACTCGGGTTCCTTTCGATGTTACTTCTCATTTGCAAAATATATTGGATTCCCTCCTCGCCATTGATGATACCTATCGCTATCATCATTTTTTTCTTCAGTTGAGCCCATGTCAACAACGACAATTAGAGGATGAGAGGGATATTGCTACCCTAACAATTACAAACTTGCAGTTGTTGACCAAACTTTGGTCCTGCAGGGCAAAAATCGGTCTCCCTTTTCTTTTCGTGTTGTCCTGAGTAGTCCGTCTCTGATGTCTTCACCTTACTGCAATTGTGGTTTTTTCCCTTTGTAATAGGCCTGTTCTTATTAAGACCCAAGTGATTGAGTCCTGTAGGTTTTCAGGTTGATCTGCAGCTTATTTCACTTCGAACAAATTACCTTGAACAAGCCTTTTTTTGCAAAAGAATGGGTCAGTTTCAAAGGAATACAAGTCTTTCACAAAGCTCTGAAGGTCAAGTGCCCTTGCGGAGGGCAGGCAGGTGACAAATGGGACCGTTCAAGCAGGCTCTGAAGGGCAACTTTGGACCCAAGGTGCCCTTGCGGAGGGTAGAGATTACATTTGAAAGAAAGCAAGGCAGAAGAGGCCCGAAGGGGAATTTTCCTTCAAAAAAGTGACAAGGCAAAAGATGAAATAGTCTCCACCAAGTGGTCATCAAAGGGAGTGCAAGCATTCAATAGCGCGGCCCGTTTTTTCTTCATTTAGCATTGATAAGCAGACAATCGCATAAGTCTCATAGAGGGACGACCTTGTCATTCAAACAACAAAGCGACCCATGCTTTAGCAGGAACATTTAATACAGTTTGAGCAGCAAATTCAAGACTTGTGACATCTACAGCATGGCTCTTTCAGGTCATTTATGGAAAGATGACAGCAACATGAGCGGATTCCTCTTCCCCAGGTGTTTAATGCAGTATGGGCTGCTTGTTCTTGGGGAGACCAAAGAGTCTTTCTCTTAATGCTATATATTATAACCTCTCAGCTAAGAAATGTATCTCTCACTTGTGTAAGGCGAAGCCCTGCCAATTTTACCTTCGAATCAATAGAACACGTTTTACCTCTATCTGACTGGTTATACTTTTGCATATGTTTGTGTATCAACTTTGTGTTTAGTCATTTCATCTTGATACTTTCATAGGTTGACACCAACATATCTAGTCTATCCGAGACCATTTCTACAGGTTAATAGGAAGTGCCCAAGTTGGAGCATAGAAACAGAAGAGCAGTTATCTGACAATGTGCTTCTGCAGCACCTATGGTAAGTTCTTTTTCTTTGTATCTTCATTAAGCCCCCTATTAAAACGCCCATACAGTCTGGTCTTTTGTTCAGATGAAGTGTCTGTTCGCCCTTTTGGTCTAAAGTGTTGATATAAGCTGAGTAGATCGAATCATTTGGTGCATCACCATTTTAGATAGGTTCTGCTTTTGTTATATCCTTCTCTCTTTTCACCCCCCCCCCCCCATTATTAACAGTAGTAGTTAAGGACCATCAAAGATGCATCATGGGGAGCTAGCCCATATCTAGAGATTCATTCCTCAGATTTGCCAAGCCGACAGCAGGAGGAATGTCTCCATTGTCCCACGTGGAAGAGAGAAGCTGAGCCTTCTTTCTAAGGGTGCAATCCACAGCATCAACAGTTTTTGGCACGCCTGGTGGGACAATTTTTGATGCTCAGATAAGTTCCAGAATTGGTGTTGGTCCTGTTACTGCAGGAGTGAACAACTAACCCAGCATCTGGCGACTCCATTTTCAAGAACTCAGTCTCTGGTTAGAGATCATCTTGACATCCCATGCCTAAGGTCACCACAAGATCTTCTGCCAAGGGTGTCCCTTTTGAATTCGTTGAGCTTCCCATAAACTCAGCAAAGCGGCTAAGGTTTGTAAGGACTCATCCCTATACAACAAATCAATTTCCCAGACCTGCAATAAAATATACCTACACAAGAAGACCCCGATTGAACCCTGTCATCGCCATGGCTTTACCTTTTGTAGCCTTCCATGGTCAAAGCCCTTTAAACCTTCTGCATTATGACCCAATCCCAGGGACAACCCTTAAGAGTGTTCCTCCTTTTAATGGAGAGGGGTCTATTACCGCTGTTGAGCATATCAAGAATATAGCCAACCTCTATAACATTCATAATGTCACCGAAGAGAACATAGCCATCAAGTTACTGGCGTTTTCTTTTAAGGGTAAAGTTTTGGACGGATATGGGACTTTGCTTATGAATTCAGTTGGCTCATGAAATGAATTAGGCACTCTCTTGACAAACAGATTCGGGGAGAAGAGTGACCATCTCTCTTATGCTGAGCAATTGACCACTATGAAAAGAGCTCTGCATGAGTTTATGCAAGATTTTAATACCAAGTTCCAAAAGACCTGGGACAAAATCCACATTTTAGTGAGGCTGACCCCAAGCTATGTTTTCCTCTACTACTTAAAGGCTTTGAATAGCGACATTGCTATCATGATAGTCCATGGGAGGACAAGTGTTACCTGTTGTCTATGAAATAGCCATAGCCGCCAAAATTTATCCAGTACAAGCAGGAAAGATATCCCCTAGACCTCATATGCCGCTCTTTCTTGAATTGCCACCCTCAGTTCATACTGCTGCACCCACTTTAGCTTCTTTGTCTGGTGTAGAAAAGCCAACTGCTACCTCGCCAAATGACCTCCATGAAGTTAAGAGCTTGTTACAAAGTGTAACCAATAATTAGTGGCTCTCAAGAGGCAATAGGCTCAAAACTATCAGCCGAATCAGGGATACCAGCAGTTCGGACAAATGAATAAACCTCCTTTCCAAAATTATAACCAAGGACAGGGTCAGATTACCCAAGCCAGACCATATCAAGGTTATAATCTAGGGGCCCCTTCATCGTCCAAAGCTCTTGTTTCCACTCAAAATAACTTGGTACAGGAACAGCCTAATTGCCCACCCTTGGGGTATGGCCAAGAACAGGTTGCATATACTAATGAGTTGCCAAGTCAATGTGTGAATACACAAAACAATCAAACAGTCCAATTCCCAAGTTTTGAGGCGTCAATACAACCTGGGATGGACAACAGAGAGGCTCAGTTTGATTCCACTCTCATGAATCACCTGGAAGGAAAATTCTATGCAGTCAATTATGTGGGGAGTCTGAATAACCAGGTGATTGTGTTGCAGCCAATATTAAGTCCAAAAAGAGAGCTATGGAGGAAGCACAGGTAGCTACTCAAGCGTCTGCAGCATCTTCTTCATCACAAGTGAACCAAAAGTTTCCAAATTACAAGCCGCCGGTTGCATCCTCAACTCCTCAGCTTGCACCTCAAGATGTAAATGCCCCCAAAGAAAATCCAAAAAGAAGCAATCCTCAAATCAATGTGGTCGACCAGATGAAAAAGCTGCACATGAATATCTCACTGTGGGATTCCTTAGCAATGTCGGGACAAAAGGATATACTCCAGAAGGAATTGCATGGGCTGAATGAACACACTGTCCCAACAAAGGCCGACAATGTGTTGATTATGAATGGGCACCCTTCCATGACAGAGATGTTGACGTAGTGGATTGCACCCTTGACAGGAGACTAAGCTTTTGTCTTCCACACATCACAATGAAAACTCTTCTCTTCCCTGTGGGTCTGGCAAAATCGAGGGGAGAGTCTCTAGATAATGACTAGCTCCCTTTGATGTATCTCTGTGGTCCTGGATTTCCTACTGCTAACAATAGGGGGGTGAAAAGAGAGAAAGATTACTGAAACAAAACCTAAACTAAAACGGTGATACACCAAAAAGTTGATCTACTTAGCTTAAGCCTACACTTTCCATCAAGAACAAGCTGGTATACACTTCATTTGATACGGAAAATTCTTCTGCATCAGTGAGCTAGGGGTCCGATGGAGATACAGGAAGGAAGAACTACTAGAGGCGTTCTAAGACACACTTTGGCAGCCTATTCACGTGCGCCTATATTCTGTTGTAGACACTTCTGGCAGACCTGCAAAAGAAAAAACTTCACAATACACTAGACATGTTGGAATCGTTCTGTGAAAGCATAAAAGAAATATGACTTAACACAAAACAAAGCCATAGACATATGCAAAAGTGTAAGCTCAAATAGAGGTAAAAATGCTATGTCTTGATTCAAAGTAAAATCCGGTAGAGCTCCGCCTTACAAGCCAAGAGATCTCTTCTCAAATGAGAGATTACAATATATATAGAGAAAGAGGAAAAGACTTTGGCGCTTTCTGAAAAATAAATGACCCATGCTGCGTTGAAAATCTTGGGAAGAGGAAGTCGTTGTTTGCTGATATCATCCTTCTAGAAAAGGCCTGCTAGAACCATGCTCTGTAATCGCCGATCTTGACTTTGGCGCTTAAAACGTATTAAACGCTACTGCAGAAGTGTGAGTCGCCCGATTGTTTTAATGATAAGGCCGGCCCTTTTGTCTGCTAACAAGACCGCTTCTTAAAGAGATTCATGCAGTTTGTTTGCTCATCAATGCAAAGTGGAGAAAACAGGTCGCACCGTTCACTGTTTGCGCTCCTTGATGACCACTTGGCAGACATTGTGTCAACTGCAGGAATAACTCGCTTCCCCTTTGCCACCTAGGCTGTTTTGTCCACATTCATGATTTTGTCCCTTTCTGGCTTTGTTTTTTCCTAGAATTTGAGCTCTTAGGGCTATCTTATCGTCCTTTGCTGGCTCTTTGGGCTCTTTCATTAGCAGGTCGCTGAGTTCATTCTTAACTTTTGTCTTTTCCCAGCTTTGTCTTTTGCTGGTTTTGTCTCTTCCTCTCTTAGCTCTTTGGGCTCCCTTCTGGTTGGCGCTCAAGTATTTAAAGATCAACGGCTATTTCAATGCCGTAAAATTGACGTTCACGGGCCCGTCACCATTTGAAAGCCAACTGCTAGTCTATTGCCCTGAATTTGACGTCTTCACTTTGATCCAATCAAAATGCATGAAACCACTTTCAGATTTTTGTAAATAATTTTCCCAATCAGATTTCATAAAGGAAATGAAATTCAGAATTCAAAACAATTAGTTTTTACATAATTTGCTGAATATAAAGAAATTCAATATCTCTCTCAAAACGGAAGATCTCCAACTGAATAATAGCTCAAATGAAAGCTAAAAATATAAGCTTTCAAATGAAATACAAATCAAATTTTTTTGTTGAGTGGAAGTCACCCAAAACCAAGTCCAAACCCTGAAAGTATGTAATCAATGCCCTAGATGAAAATCTAGAAATGCTCACAAAATTCAAAATTAAATCCCTTGCAATTTCCGGATGAAATTCCCCTTGGATCTTGAGGGTTTTCGTCCTCAAAATTTGAATATCCAATAGAGGGTTTTCGTCCTCTATGGCCGAACCGATTGAGGGTTTTTGTCCTCAATCAAGTTCCCAAAGTGTAAATTTTCATATAACATATCAAAATTGGATCCGTTGCTTGCAATAAATACCCTCTCAAAGGGGGGGAACTATGTGAGGGAGTCCAATGCATGAATTAAAAATCATTGCCAGCCATTAATTCCTCTTTTCCACTTTTGGATCCCACCCAAAAGGTGGGGTTCTAATTTGGAATAACTCAAATGCTGACGTCACAATTCATTCTCCAATTATTAAATTAATTTGCCTTAATAAATAGTAGTAATTAAAATTACTTTTGGGACAAATAATCTAATAATTAGTTAATTAAATTGTTTTATTTGCATGAGCGATGAAAATCACTTTTTGAGCAATTAATTAATTGAAAATTCTTTCCAATTATTTACTTAATTTACCTTAATTTTTGGAGTGGTAAAAACCACTTTTTAGGTAATTTAACTAATTAATCATGATAGTTCCATTATTCTAATAATCAATTAAAATTGCCTTAAAATAACAAATGATTAAAATTACTATTCAGGGAACTCTAATTAATTATTAAAATAAATTTTCCCGATTACCATCCCTTAGTCTATGGGAAAAATTAGGCTAAAGCTCTTCAACCCATTTTCCTTTATTTTGAAAAAGGGGACATTACACAAGGGCACCACCTCATAAACATTTATGAGGAATTCAGTAGAAGAATAATTGAAAGATTTGATAGGGCTGATCCGGAACTTCATTTCAGGGAATTGGCTCAGCTGAAACAAAAGATTTCCGTGGAGTATGTGGCTAATTTTTAGAGGGTTTCAATTATGGTAACAGATATGTCAAAAAGAAGACTTGTAGTTTTTTTCATGGAGGGGTTGGTTGACCCACTCAAGGGTTTAGTCAAGGCTTCCAACACTTTCACACTTCAAGAGGCCATTCAAAAGGCTCTTGACCTAGAATCTACATCTCCTAGGGCAAAATTATGCCTTTGGGACCGCATAAAACTAATACTTTTGGGCCCTGTTGTCAACCTAGAGTTTCACTTTGAATCGAAGACGTGTTGAAATGGCTAATCCTCTCTCCAATTGAAACAATGGAATCTTTTCACAAGAGTGGGTGCCTTAATGGTGAGAAGAACCTCCAGAGAAGGTTGGTTCCTATAAGATGTATCAATGAGGATCTCTACTCTGTGTTGTGAACTACCATGAAAAAGGGAGAAAGAAACTGGAAGGAAAAATCCTACCTAATGACGGTGATACACCAAAATGTTGATCCACCCTACTTGGAACCTTGAACACTGAACAAACAAGGGAAAAAGAAGACCTTTGATTTCAATTGATTACTATGCATAAGTATTTCATGAGAAGGCTCGATCCAATGACAAAAACGTGAGGGAAAACGATGGAGAGGTCTGATACAAAACACTATGCAGCCACCTAACATCCACTTACAGCTTCAGCAAAACACATATAAAACATTGAACATGACCTACATAACATGATAAGCTAGCAACTAAGTACGAATCAAAATTTGGAAAGAGAGAGAAATCTACCACATATGTATATTGATGAAAGAATGTACACTATGCAACACTTAAAATCTGAAAGTATAGTCTTATTAATTAAAGAGGTTACACAACTCACCAATGGCAGAGTCTAGTCTTACCAAGAGGGATGAATTTTACAAGGCTAAAAAACCATTAATATAGAAAATTACAAAAGCCAAGAGATTGGCATTGAAAAATAGAGAGGGAGTAAACTCAAACCAACTCAGCCTTTACAAAAGTCTATTTTGTCTTGCATGAAAATTTCTTGCATTGACAAGTGGACGGTGGGCTCAAACGTTTGACTTTGCTTATGCATGACTGGTTGAGCCATGTCTAAAATTAGAGACTAGCTCTTTGGCGTTTGAAAGTGGACGACTAGGCTTGTTAAAATACCCACCTCTCTTTGCATGGAAATCCACGTTAAAAGTCAATAGATGAGCTCTACTCGGACTGCTGGAACGTTTGGAGAAGTGTGACTTTGACTAGTCAAACTATGGGTCAACTGAAACTTAGAAATCTGCCAAAAATAGCCCATGTTCACATGTATTTTCTCTTATTTTGGTCTGCCTGTTTGTGTCTATTTTTGGCGGGATTCTATTTTTGGATTATTTTGTCTATATTTCCTCGGATTTCCTAGCTATTCCTTTAACCTAATTCTTTCAGATATTATTTTTTACTGAGGATTTCCTTTGGTCTCGAATTTTCTTCGGATATTCTGCTTTGCCTGTGTATATTATCTTTGAGGTTTTTGGCTCTCCTTGGTCTTATATTCCTTTGGATTTCTTTCTTGCCAATTTTTCCAATTTTATTCTCTTTGGCTCTTATGTCTTGTCCCCTGAATTTACCTTTGGTTTTCTTGCGGACTTGTATTATCTCCTTGGCTTTATTATTTTCTGCCCCTTTTCGTTGATTTGTTTGCATTTTTTCCGGAGGAATCTTCACTGGCACCTACTTCGGATTCTTCATTGCTTGTTATTTATAAAAAGAGATAAGTCATTCACCCTTAAAAACCCGAAATGCACTATATCTCAAGAATCCGAAGTAGGTGCCAGTGCTTTTGAGAAGTGCTTTGCTTATGAAACTTGACAAAGGAGCTTTCAGCTGGTCAAAAACAACCATGGAGACCTTTGAAAAACTCAAGAAGGTGATGAGTACTTGCCTAGTACTCGTTCCATATTTCACCATTCTGTTTGTCTTGGAATGTGATGCTTCAGGGGAAGGTATATGGGATGTCTTAATGCACAAAGGACATCCTATTGTTTTTGAAAGTAGAAAACTCAAGGAAGTGGAGCATAGATTCTCCATCTATGACAAAGAAATGTTGGTCATTGTTGACAAATCTTCCACAAATCAGATTTTCTCTTGCCACTTGGAAATTTCTACGGACTCTACAGGTCATTTCTACGGACTCTCCCGACACTTAGGCGAGAAAAGGGCCTTTGCAACTTCTCCGAAAGGCAATTCCAAAAGCCAAGCAGCCCTTGCAGAGGGCAGGAAAGCACTTAGGGGGAAGAAAGACAAAGGCGAAGATATCCTTTGGACAAAAAGTCCGAAGAAATTCGGAAGACCACAGACAAAGAAAGTCCGCAAAAGGCAAGTCAAAGATTAATTCAGAAAAGAGATAGTTTCAAGAATTTCGAAGGGCAGGGTACCCTTCGGAAGGGTCGCTTCCAATATTCCCGAAGGGCACCTACCCTTCGGGAAGGCACAAGACCAAGTCAGAGACCGTGGCAAAAAGCCCGGGTGCCCTCCAATTTTTTCGAAGGGCACGGGCGGAGGACACTTGGTCGGTTGCGGAGAACACTTGGTCGGCGGAAGGCCACATTTGAAATCCCGAAGGGCACATTTCGGAGGGAAAGGCAACGAAAAGAATCCTTCGGACTTTTTGTCTGAAGGAATTGGGCACATTTCGGAGGGAAAGGCAATGAAAAGAATCCTTCGGAAAAAAAGTCCGAAGGAATTCGGAAATGGCTTACACAAAGAGAAGTCCGAAGAAAGACAAAAAAAATGAGAAGCAAAGGCAAAAGATATCCTTCGGACTTTTTGTCCGAAGGAATTCCTTCGGACAAAAAGTCTGAAAGAATTCGGAGAAATGGCCCAAGGAAAATAAACCCGAAGAAATTCTAAGGAACGGCCTCTCAAAAGTCCAACACATAAACCCGAAGGGTATGTGTCCTCCGCAAAAGTCCATCAGATTATCCCGAAGGGCAGGAAAGACCACGGTTAAAAAGCCGAGGGGCACATTTCGGAAAACACAAGTGAAGCCAAGACGCAAAAGAGACCTTTGGACTTTTTGTCCGAAGGAATTCGTAGAAGTGACAGGGCCGAAGAAAGTCCGACGGCAAAATACAAATGCGAAAAAACCCGAAAGAGTTCTGAATGTTAGAGACCGAGATAATTCTTGCGGACATTTTGTCCGCGGGAAAGCTAAAGCCAATAAAGCCGAAGGAAAGAAAGTCGCGAAAAAGTGGCAAGACAGAAGTTCGAAGGAATAAATCTTTCAAGGACGTCCCGCAAGCCGTCAATTTTTGACTGCGAGAAGTAACCATTGGAACCAAAGAGACAAGAAATCCAAAATAAATGGAGGTTGATTGTGCAAAAAAGAATAGAAAATAGATAATCCGATGAAAGACTTGAATACGGAATCCTGCCAGAAATAGACGCGAACAGGAAGATCAGAGTAGAACAAAATACATGCAAACAGGAGCTATTTTTGAACATCGGAGCTATTTTCGAATAATCGGTCAAAGCTTCGGTTGACTGATTATTAAAGTCCTGCTCGTCTCCATTCAGCTCATGCATCCGAAGGTCTAATCCAGCTTCAGCAGGAGTTCCGAATCCGAACGACGAGTTGACTATTCCAGATTTAGAGTTGACTAATTGATTAAAACGCCGCATCCACTAGAAGCTTTCCATGCAAAGGAAAATGATCTCTTGCTCCAACTCAGCTTAAATAATGGTTAACTCAGTTTTCAAACGCTACAACTCGGCAATCAAACAACTCACATGGAGTTCTAAATTTAACATTTGCGTAGATTTCCATGCAAAAAGAGGTAGGCAGTTCATAACAAAGATAAGTTCGCTTAATCAAATGAAGAAGCTTCATGCAAGGACAAAAAAGAAAATATATTTTATTGAAAGGCCAAGAAAATCTGAGTTAACAAAAGTGAATCTTTCTCTTCAAGTTTCTACGCCAATCTTTGGCCTCTTGTAATTTTCTATATAATGGCTTTCAGCCTTGATTAAAAAGAATCCAATCTCTCTTGGTTAGACCATACTTTGCCATTGGTGAGTTGTGTAACCTCTTTGATCAATAAGGACTGTACTTTTAGATTTCAAGCATTGGCATAGTGTATATTTCTTCAGCAATTTGCATAAGTGGTAGAGTTCTCTCCTTTCCCAAATTCTGTTTCATACCTAGTTGCTATATTATCCTTGTGCAGGTCATGTTAAAGTGTTCTTTATTGTCTTTTGCTGAAGCTGTAAGTGGATGTTAGGTGGCCGCAAAGTGTCTTTTATCAAACCTCTCTCCACCGTTTTCCCTCAAGTTTTAGTTATTGGATCGAACCTCTGCATAAAATACTTATGCATAAGTGATTAATTGAAGTCTAAGGTCTTCCTTCTCCCTTGTTCGTTCAGTGTTCAAGATTCCAAATCGAGTGGATCAAAAATTCTGGTGTATCACCCCTTTTAGGTAGGATTTCCCCTTTAAGTTTCCTTTCTCCCTTTTCCACGGTAGTCCACAGCGTAGAGTAGAAGTCCTAATTGATACATCATACAGGAACCAGCGTTCTCTGGAGGTTCTTCTCACTATTGAGGCACCCACCCTCGTGAGAAGATCCCTTTGTTTCAGCCGGATAGAGGACTGGCCATTTCATGCACGTCTTCGAATCAGGGCACAGCTCCAGGTTGACAATAGTCATCATGCACGCTTTGGCCAAATTCAAACAATACTTGATTTGTGGTGAAAATGGACAACATCTTGAAGTATTTCCTCAGGCAAATTGATTTAAATGACATGCAACAAAAAAGGGTAAGTTGGTTGCAATCTTATGACTTTGATAGTGAATATGTCAAGGGAAAGAACAATGTAGTTGCTAATGCATTGTCTAGAAGGCCCGTTTTATGTTCTAAGAGTGAAATTACAGCTGATTGGAAAGCTATAATCACATCTGAGTATGCAAAAGATGGGTTTACTACCGCTGTCATAGAAGGTAAAATTGATGATAAGAGGTACAAGGTGGTTGATAGCCTGATTTTGTACAAAAATAGCTGAAACAACAAATAATGAAGGTTTTACATGATACTATGATGGCTGGTCATCCAAGGTACTTCAAAACGTACAAGCGAGGGAGAGATTCTTTTGGAAGGGCCTTAAAGGGGAGATTCTTCAATACATCCGAGAGTGCATTGTGTGCCAATGAAACAAAGACGAACACATTTTTCCAGCTAGTCTTTTGCAACCCCTACCGATTCCCATACAAAAATGGGAAAGCATATCGATGGATTTTATCACAGGGCTGCCCATGGCACAAGGTAAGAATAGTATGTTCATGGTGGTGGATAGACTCACCAAATATGCACATTTTTTTGCACTTCCAGCGAAGTATTTAAACTTCATGGGTTGCCTACTAACATTGTAAGTGATAGGAACAATAGGTTCATGAGTCTCTTTTGGCAAGAACTCTTCTGTTTGGTGCGCACGGAGTTGTCTCCTAGTACTAGCTACCACCCACAAACTGATGACTAGATTGAAATAGTGAACAAATGGGTGGCAAGATACCTCTGAAACTACATTTCAGGGCACCAAACAACGTGGAATAGGTGGTTGTACATGGTTGAATATTGGTACAATACGTCATATCACCTGCCAATTGGTATGTCACCTTTCAAGACATTTTATGGGTATGATGCTTTCTCCTTTGTAAAATTAATTTTAACAAATAGTAGAGTGCCCAGGGCCGCAAATTTGATACAATAGAGACTTGAAATTTTGGAGCAGCTCAAAAAAAAATTTCAACATGCTCAAAACCAACAGAAATTTTATGCAGACCAGCATCAAATAGATAGAACTTTTTGTTGACAAATCTTCCACGAGTCAGATTTTTTCTTGCCACTTGGAAAGTTCTCGTCTCTAGTCAAGGAAGGAAGAATTCATTGTTTTCCTTTGCTGATTCTAAGGACTCACTAAGAAAAAATCTACGGACTCATTCAGAAAAAATCTACGGACTCACTCAGAAGTTTCTACGGACTCAAGCAGAGAGGATTTTCTACGGACTCAATCAGAATTTCTACGGACTCAATCAGAATTTCTACGGACTCGGGCAGGGAATTTTCTACGCACTCAGTCAAATTTTCTACGGACTCGCTCAATCAAGCACTTAGGAGGAAGAAGGGATATCCTTCGGACCTTTGTCCGAAGGGATTCCTTCGGACAAATAGTCCGAGGAAATTCAGAAAGCCCGCACAAAAGAAGCCAAGAATTTTTCGGAAAAAAGACAGTTTCAGGAAAGCCCGGGGGCCCTCCAATTTTTTCGAAGGGCACTGGCGGAGGACACTTGGTCGGTGCGGAGGACACATGGTCGGCGGAATGGACCGTGACAAATTCCCGAAGGGCACAAGCAAAGGAAAAGACAAAAGGAAGATATCCTTCGGACTTTTTGTCCGAAGGAATTCCTTCGGACAAAAAGTTCGAAGAAATTCGAGTGTCCACGGAGAGAAAGACGAAAGACAAAAGACAAAGGCAAAAAAAAAAAAAGGGGAAAAGATATCCTTCGGACTTTTTGTCCGAAGGAATTCCTTCGGACAAAAAGTTCGAAGAAATGCGGAAAGGCTGGCACAAGACAAAATTCCGAAGGAATTGGGAAGCTTAGATAGATCAAAAAGGCCGCAAGAAATAAAGCGAAGGGAACCTTCAGACCTTTTGTCCGAAGGAGTTCCTTCGGACAAAAAGTCCGAAAAAATTTGGACAAATAGCCCCGAAGAAAATAAACCCGCGGGAAAGAGGCAAAGACAATCAAAAGAAGTCCGCGATAATATGAATTAGCGTTCAATACAAAAGGCTGACAGAGCAAAAGACCGTGGGAAAAAGCCCGAACAAATAAGAGTAAAGGAAAATGGGCAGAAATAACCCTGAAGAAATATAGCCGAAGGAAATATGACAACTTCTGGTGACGTCTCGCAGGCTGTCAAATTTTGCCTGCGGGAAGTAACCATTGGAACAGGGATAAAGCCAGAATTTCGAAAGAAAAGGCCAAACGAGTAAGAATATAGACAAATACATCCGAATATAGAATCCCGCCAGAAATAGATATGAAAGCAGACCATAATAGAACGAAATACATGCAAGGAAGAGCTATTTTTGAAAATAAGAGCTATTTTCGAATAAACGGTCAAAGTTTCAGTTGACTGATTATTAAAGACCTGTTCGTCTCCATTCAGCCCATGCATCCGAAAGTCTAACTCAGCTTCAACAGGAGTTCCGAATTCGAACGAGTTGACTATTCCAGATTTAGAGTTGACTAATTGATCAAACGCCGCATCCACTAGAAGATTTCCATGCAAAAAAGAGGTGGGCAGCTCATGACAAAGATAACTTCGCTTCATCAAGCGAAGAAGCTTCATGCAAGGGCAAAAGGAAAAATATATTTTATTTTAAGGCCAAGTAAAGCTTGGAGTTAACAAAATTAAATCTTTCCCTTCAAGTTTCTACGCCAATCTTTGGCTTTTTGTAATTCTTTCTATATAAAGGATTGCAGCCTTAATTAAAAATCATCCAATCTCTCTTGGTTAGACCAGACTCTGCCATTGGTGAGTTGTGTAACCTTTTCGATCAATAGAAGGACTGTACTTTCAGATTTCAAGCATTGGCATAGTGTATATTTCTTTAGCAATTTGCATAAATGGTAGAGTTCTCTCCCTGCCCAAATTCTGTTTCATACCTAGTTGCTATATTATCCTTGTGCAGGTCATGTTCAGTGTTCTTTATTGTCTTTTACTGAAATTGTAAGTGGATGTTAGGTGGTAGCAAAGTGTCTTTTATCAGACCTCTCTCCATCGTTTTTCCTCATGTTTTAGTTATTAGATCGAACCTCTGCATGAAATACTTATGCACAAGTGATTAATTGAAGTCCAAGGTCTTCCTTCTCTCTTGTTCGTTCAGTGTTCAAGGTTCCAAGCTGAGTAGGATCAAAATCTTGGTGTATCACCCCTTTTAGGTAGGATTTCCCCTTTAAGTTTTCTTTCTCCCTTTTCCACGGTAGTCAACGTAGAGTAGGAATCTTCATTGATACATCATACAGGAACCAACCTTCTCTGGAGGTTCTTCTCACTATTGAGGCACCCACCCTCATGAGAAGATCCCATTGTTTCAGCCGGATAGAGGACTAGTAGTTTCGCGCACATCCTCGAATCAGGTCGCAGCTTCAGGTTGACAACAGTACCCTTGCTTAGATATCCACCCTTGCCTTTGCCAAGTGATGTAAACATGCTCGAAGGTAGGAGTCTCGAGTTCGGGGATGTTGTAATGTTTCTTTTCAGTCCTTTCCAACAATCTTGGAAAATCCCAAGAATCTTGGAGTGAGCCATTGTTATTAGGTAGGGATTTTGAGAGCGACAGTTCAAGAGATCAATATATGTCTAATGGTACTTTATGGATGCAGTTTCAACCTTCTGGGAGCTCTCCACGTTTCTTTGAGAAGCTTACTATTTTTGGAAAGTATTAATTTTTATCAAATTGGATCTCTAGTAAGCTTCTGAGTTTGTTGGCGACTTTAGAATTCACTGTCAGGGTATTTTTGTATTCTCTGCAACTTTGGGCGGATGTGAGGAAAATAATAAAAATACTAAATAATTAATATTTAAGTTGTCAAGGGGTTAATTAAGAGACAACTTATATTAATTATTTATAAAGGTGAACATTGTCTTATGGGTTCAGAAGTAATTTATAAAATAAAAGTCACTTATATGGAGATTAAGTGTTATTATTAAATGACTTATGTTGGTTCCCAAAAAGTTAAATATTATAAAGTTACTTTATTAAGTGTGGAAAAGTTGATTTAAAAAGTAATTTTTAAATATACCTTCTGGAAAGTTCCTAAGGAGTTATAAAAGGAGGTTGTGGGGGCTCATTTCAATTATTGTTGTTTTGATATTTTCTTAAAGTCTCTTGGAGAGATGGACCTTTGGTTCTTGGAAACCCTAGGACAAAAACCCTTGTGAATATTGGTTTCATGGACGAAAACACACCTAGCCAATCCTTGGTGGATTCATTCAGGATTCACAAGTGTGTGGATTTGTTGCAAATTGAAAGACTGGTTGTGTAGACGAAAACCCATTCAACCAACCTGGACGGATTTCGTACGTGCATATATTGAAACAGGTTTTGAAGTTTGTGCTAAACAATATTCTTTTAATTGTTGGAGCTGAAGCTTGAAGGAGATCGTAGCATTTGAAGGGGATTCAGTGTTAGAAGTTCAACGATTTTGGAGGGTTTCAAAGAAGTATCATAGCTGCTAAAAAATCGTGGGTCTTCACTATGATTTTTGGCGTTTCTGTGGAGTTTAATATTGCAGATTGTCTTGTTGTTACAGGGAGTATCTCCTTGGAACAGCTGCAACCTTTGTTTGTCCATTATTCAATCTTTTTTTTGGCACAACCTTTCATGGGATGATTTGTCATATAACATGGGTGTTTGAACTCCTTTTGGTATGTACTTTTTAATACAATATTTATTTTTACAATTCTGAAGTTAACATCCATTTGGGTATTCTTAGTCTCAGTTGGAATCATTTCATTGTACGCTACAAACTGTTTGGCAAATTACCTATATGTATTCATTGAATATTGAATAGCAAATGTAAGTGTTTCTTATAATCTCCACGCAAGTTGTTCTACATTGTCTATAACCAGAATTTTAGATTGATGAGCATAATCACAACTATTTGACGGAATATTTGCACAAGAAAAATCAAATATTTTGTGAATTTGAGTTGAAATTCGGGCAACGGATTTTACAGGTGTCTAGAGTAGTAGCTTGATGATGACAAAAGGTTGGGCAGTAAGCCTTCCTTCAAATGACCTGCAGTTGCTTGGAGCAAATGAGGACCATTGCTGAAGAATGATTGTTCTTCTATTATTAAATCAGGCCTTGGATTGTGCCTCATACTTATGTATAAGATGGATGAAATCTCTTCTATTGTTAAATGTTAAATCGCAGTCAGCCTGCTTGTATTATTCTTATGAAAGATAGTATTTTATATGACCTAGCTGTGGGTAAAGACTTATGTTATCTTTCTATTGAACCTCTTTGATAAACTAAGATGCAACTGAATGGTATATACTCTGTATGTAGATCCTTGGAAAGGATTCCTTACCCTATTTGGGCTCTTTATACCTATTGACAATTTGATTCTCTTGCTTAAATCTTTGTTATGAGAAGTTTATTAAATAAGCATTGTCTCTCTTTATAATCTAAACGTGGTGTGATCTAATGAATCAAACTTATCTAAATATGGTTGGAACTCAAATAAATAGCTATGAGATTGTTATTGGGAATAACAATATAGCTAGTAGGAATAAACTAAATATTGATGCTATTCTGGTTCGAGGTTATGTCTTGTGGAAGGTTCCTTGAGTCTTAGCAGTTGAGTAGCTATCTACTGAGAACCTTCCCCATAATGACCAACTTATAGTGAAAGGAGAAAAATTTAATAGAGCTTGGCTCTACTATTATATTATAACAAGGCACAAAAACTTTTGGTTGGATTGAGGTCACCTTTGCTAGAATTTGATTGAGGTCATAGCAAATCTTTGTTGTTTGATCCTTCCCCCATTAAATAAAATTAGATGGGCCTAAGAACCATTACTAGTCGTAATATTCGATTGATCCTTCAAGATAGTATCTTGGTATGAATATATCATTTAACCCTTGAGACTCTATTTAAATTAGAGTCTCCAAGATTGACTCCTTAATTGACCAAACCAATTGAAAGTATTGGTTTGGGGTCAACAGAGCTAATAAGGCTCAACGTCTTCTTGCTGTAATCTGTGAGATGTTCGTTGGCCTTGTTCTTAGCTTAGCAGAATTTCCTTCTATGAAACAAGACTGTACTTGGATCAACTGGTCAACAACAATCATCGTGGGCATAGTGGATTGCCTTAGCCAAGTTCTAGCTCATCAAGTCATCTCTAAGTTTTACTTTGGTTCGTGTTTGTGTTGAGTTGTGGATTAAACTATTCTGGTTTCCTTCTTGTCTCGACCTTTCCTTGACTATTTTCTTTCTATCAGAGTTTATCTTAGTCAAATTTCTGAGTTTTCTAACGGCTTATTGCCTTAGTCAAATTATCATATCGATTGAATCATTCACTTGAATTTTGGCCTTAGTCATTTGTCGCTTTGGGCTTTTCTTTCGGTTTTTGCCTTAGTCGATCTTGCGACTTTTTTGAAAGTTGGTCGGATGATGCCATGTGGCATCATTCTGATGACACTAAGCTTTAGTTGGATGGTTAATAGTCCAATGCTTTTGGGGTCCTAAGAGGCCGCCATGTGGCAGCTTTCCAGAACCCGAAACCCTAGGAGGAATGAGCCATTAGGCTAATTGCCTAATGCTTCCGAGGTACCGAATTCCTGAGAGGCTGCCACATGGTAGCTTCTCAAATCTCAAAACCTCGAGAGGAATAACCCTTCGGGCTAATCGTCTAATGCCTTTGAGGTCCCCAGGGCCTGAGAGGCTGCCATGTGTCAACGTCAAGGAACTCAAAACCTTAGGAGGATTACGCCCTTGGGCTAATGCCCCAATGCTTGTGAGGCCCAAGAGTCCAGAGTATTGCCAAGTGGTTGCGTCCCAGGGCATGGAAGCTAGGAGGGCTTAGTGACTAACATCAGACTTGGGGTCTCGTAATTGCAACAAGTGGCACGCCCATGGTCCCTTGGTAAGTTAGACTTGAGCAGACCCAAAGCGGCCACTTGGCATCCAACTGCATCAGCATTAGTCATGGTCATATTTGACCGCTGTCTCAACGTCATAACATAGTAACCTTAGGGCATAGGCCAATGAATGAGTTCCTTAGTATTTGACCAAACAGATGGAGCTTTATAATCGCTTATCTAGTGGCGTGCATATGTTAAATTAAATCTAGCAGATGGCTTGAATATTGGTTGGTGTATATCTGCTCATGTTAATGGTCTGGTTGCACGTGATTTAGTAGTAGTCATGTCTATTTTTGAGAAAAAAAATGGGCATGACAACATAGATCAAACTTCTAACAAGATGTCTGTATTTAGTAACATCTACTAAATCTGTGGTATCAATTTTAGATTTTGTTCCATGGACATACTAAGAAGCTTGCAATTTGACATTTTGAGCTTGCTCAGAATTTCACCAATGTATTTTTTTTAGTGATGAAGATATACTTTGGTTTTTGAATTACTTAAATATACAAACCATATTTTTCATAATCGGTTGGGATGAGTACTCGCCAAGGGGCCAAAACGGGTAACCGGCGGTTATTCAACCCACTCGGTCGAATAATCGACAATAACCGACAAAGGCAAAAATATTTGAAATTCGCTCAAAGCAGACAGTATATAAATAAAATAAATTTAGATAGGGATGTCTAGATTCTTATACTTTAAGTTATATTTTATTTATATACTTTTAGGATGTTTGAGAGTGGTTTCGGACCTCTAGGAGCTGTAATGCAAATTCTAGGTTTTGGAGGATCCTATCATATTTCAGACTTAGTCAACTTTCAGTGTTTCAGACTTAGCCATATTTCAGGGTTTCAAAATTTCAAGGAGACATCATAGGAGGGATGAAGGCTGCATGAAGGGATGTAGGTATGATAGAATAGTATGAGAACATCTCTTGCAAAGTGCCACAAGTCGATACCACCCCATTCCTTGTGCATAGATTACTAGACTTTCTTAGTCTCCCTTAGTTTTCTAGAGAGCAGCTAAGTTGTCGATACGGGTACGGGTATGAGAATCGGATACGGGGATATGGCAATTTTTTTTTTGGGGGGTTTGGATACAGATATACAAAAATATATATGTAAAATTAAAAAATATAAAAATATAGACATATAAGCAAAATTAACCACAGATTATGCATAGAAGAAACATAATAAGTTAAATAACCACAAAACATACTAATAATTCAATGCCAAATATCATAATATTCAATTGTCGAAACTTAGATTAGTCTTATTTATTATTACAAGTACATAATGCAAATGTTACAACTTCCCAGTATGGACAAAAATAAAGACAAAAGAAAATCCCCTCTGCGCAGTTTGGTGAAGATTACAATGAGATGACCTGGTGTTACATCAAACTAAAGAGCATGCCCTGTTCTCTTCTTTGAGCTTATTCACGAGTTGAGCTTTTGTATTATACCTGTGCAAATGATCTCACCATATGTACTACACAGAAAGAGTCCTGGAGAACCATATTTTTGGGACATAAAGGATAAGCAAAACAGGACATAATTGATTTCAACCTCTCCCTCATCTTGATCATGTTACAGACATTTATTTACTTTGTTTTGGCAAGGCTGAAACACGATCCAATAACTGGAAGACTTGCTGACTTGCTCTGGCAACCTTTACAGCTGCTGTATAAGTTAAATAACCACAAAACATACAAACAATTCAATGCCAAATATCATATTATTCAATTGTTGAACTTAGATTAGTCTTATTAGTTATTACAAGTACATAGTGCAAATGTTACAATCTATGGACAAAAATACAGACAAGAAAATGCACTATCTACAATTTGGTGAAGATTACAATGAGATGCCCTGGTATTAGATCAACTTAAGACTATGGCCTGTTCTCTTCTTTGAGCTTATTCACCACTTGAGCTTTTGTATTATTAATTATACCTGGGCAACTGATCTTACTATATGTACTGCACAAAAAGAGTCCTGGAGAACCATATTTTTAGGACATAAAGGATAAGCAAAAAAAAGACATTATTGATTTCAACCTCTCCCTCATCTTGATCATGTTACAGACATTTATTTCCTTTATTTTGGCAAGGCTGAATCATGATCCAATAACTGGAAGACTTGCTGACTTGCTCTGGCAACCTTCATAGCTGTTGTATACGGCCCTAATGAAGAAGATACTGATGAATTGATTGAGGCTCACGTTTTGAAAACACAGCCAGCCATTGAAACTGCAGATAGGTTTTCATACTTTATTTTGTTTTTAATTGTTTTTTGAAGTTCGTGTTTCACTTTTTATTAGGTGAAATTGCAAAAAAATAAAAAAAACTGCTGGATAAGCAAGGGATACGGGTAGGATACGTCCTGCCCCCTGTGGATACGCCCGAATACGTTTTGGGATGTATCCGGGCGTATTCGGGCATATCCCCAGGGGGCAGGACGTATCCTGCCTGTATCCCCCTGCGTATCGAACCCGTATCCGTATCGAATCTGTATTGTATCCATATCCGAGACCCTATACAGCAGTATCCGGTAACGTAGGAGAGCAGGTAAGAGAAAAATATAAATTCTTGTAATTTGTATTTATAGATTCTTGTATAAGTATCATTGTATCAGTTTTAATCTATGCACAGGGAATGGGGTGGGGTCGACTTGTGGCACTTTGCGAGAGATGTTCTCATACTATTCTATCATACCTACATCCCTTCATGTAGAGTTCATTCCTCCTATGATGTCTCCTTGAAATTTTGAAACACTGAAATATGGCTAAGTCTAAAACTCTGAAACCCTGAAATCTGAGTAAGTCTAAAATATGATAGGACCCTCCAAAACCTAGAATTTGCATTATAGCTCCTAGAGGTCCAAAACCACTCTCAAACATCTTGAAAGTATATAAATAAAATATAACTTAAAGTACAAGAAATTAGATGTCCATACCTAAATGTAACGGTGAGTACTCGTCGAGTACCCACTGGTTACTCGCGATTACTCATGAGTAACCGGCGAGTACTTGCCAATTAAAAAAAACTTGCAGTTTTTCAAATTTGGCGGTTATTCGCCTGGTGGTTTTCCTAGCAAGTAACCGACCAACCGGTGGTTACTTGCCAGTTATGCCATCTATGACACAAACAATAATGAATATAACCAAGATATGTCAATTCAAATCCTTTCATCAACTTTGATTTGAATTTTGCAGTGTATCTTTCATTGTTTCATGTGATGAACAAATCATCAACATACACCACTAGAAAGACAACTCTTTTGACAAAAAGAGTTGCATCTTCAAACTCAAAACGTTTGAAGTTCATATTCAGGTGGTGCTCAACGATTTTCTCATACCACGCTCTTGGGGCTTGTTTCAAATGATACAACAATTTTTCCATTTTGCACACTTTGTGCTTTTGGCCATGTATTACAAAACCTTTGGGTTGTGTCATGTACATTGTCTGTTTGAGATCACCATTCAAAAATGTAGTTTTGATGTTCATTTGGTGAACTTTTCATCTATTGTGCGCTGCCAGAGCCAACATGGTTCGAATGGTAGTCCAGTTTTTTGTAGGCACAAAGGTCTCATTGTAGTCAATTCCTTCTTTTTGTGCAACTCCCTTTGTGACAAACTTGGTTTTGTGCTTGTCAAGTGAGCCATATGCTTTGTACTTGTTGCGAAAGACCCACTTGTAGCCAATTGGTTTATAGTCCATTAGAGGATCAACCAACTTCGAAGTTCCATTTTTGATCAACATATCATACTCACTTCTCATTGCATTTTTCCATGCCTCAAGCTTTTCAACTTGTTTGAATGAAGTGGGTTCAGAGTCAAATGCAATTGACTTCTTCTTCAGGAGGGTCTTCCAAGGTAAGCTTTTCTAGCTTATCTTAGGTTCATCTAAGAACTTGTTTGATTGTTGTGTGGCTGTGTGCACACTTCTTGTGCGTGTTTTCCCAACTTCATTAGGTTTGACATCTTTTAATGTTTGTTCGATCATTTTTGAATCTTTTTCTATCTAGCTTGTTAAATCACTAGTGCCTCATTTTCTGACATAGGACCATCCGTTGATGAAGTTTTACTTCCTTTTGTAGGGCGAGTGTCATTTTTAGTTACATGCGTAAATAGAGATTCAAGTGTTTCCCAATTATAGGGTCCCCCTTCACTATTTGGAACCTCCATATAGGCCTCTTTAGAAACATCGAATTTGGCATATTTGCGTTATCCTCTACAATTTCACAAAATATGACATCCCTTGCGATGATAAATTTTTTGGTGTTATCATCAAATAGCCTGTATGCTTTTGAAGTCTCAAAGTATCCCAAAAGCATGCACTTGCGACTCCTGTGTTCCATTTTGTTCCTTTTCTCCTTTGGAATCAATGCATAGCATGTGGATCTGAAAATCCAAAGATGTTGCATTGAAGAGAGCTAACCACACAAAACTTCATATGTAGGGTTGTTGATGGTGACTTATTGTGGAGGTATACTGTTATTTGAGCTAGTTCTGCCAAGAAGTGCATATTTACCCCTTTGAAAAACAACATTGCCTAAACCATGTTTATGATAGTTCGGTTCATCTACTCAACTACTCTTTTCTGTTGAGGAGTGTAAGGGATTGTGAGATGATGCTTGACTCCGTTCTACTTGAGATAGGTTTCAAACACCTTTGAAGTGAACTCACCATCATTATCAATCCTAAGAGTGCCAATTTTGATTGGGCTTCATTTTCAACAATGGTCCAAAACTTTGAAACATTTCAAAGGCTTCTAATTTATTCTTCAGAAAATATATCTAGGTCATCCTGCTGTAGTGATCAATGAACAACATGAAGTATCTGTGACCACCAGCAAAAAGAATCGGGAGAGAACACAGATTAGAGTGAACCAACTACAACTTTCTATCGACTTTCCATTCTGAATTTTGAAATTGTTCTCTTTCGTGTTTCACAAATATGCAGGGTTCACACTTTACAATGTTTTTGGTCAAAGTCGAGAAGTCTACAACACCATTTTTCTGCATTGTGCAGATGTCATAGTGTGTGTTCTAGCATGCCAAAGAAGACTAGCTACATTCCTTCTTTTGCGAGATGAGCAAAATTCCTTGGCACTGAGTGCTCACCCCTGAGTTTCAACAATTTTCCTTGTATCCACTCAAACCGACTGTATTATAACATTTTCTTATGACTTTCACCTCTCCATCATCAAACAAAATGGAGTGGCCTTCTTATCAAATTAGCACAAGAGACAACATGTTTCTTTTCAATTGAGAAAGGTATAGTACATTTTGGAGAATGAAATATGGAAGTCCTCGTGACTTGAGTTGTATTGAACCTTTGCCTTGAAATTGTAAACTCGTTTTATCTGCTAAATACACTAGACCACAACATTTTTCATGAAACTCCTCAAAGAAATCCCTTCAAAAAAACCACGTGCTACGTGGCATTGGTGTCTAAAACCAAAGCATTATCCTAGGTTGAACTCTCCAAAGCATTATTTACTTCATTAGAGATGAGAAGTATGCATTCACAAGAGAACTGAGCTCAATCTGGTTCTGAGTTTTTCTTCTTCTCATTTTCTAGTTTAAGTTTTTTGTAGACTTCAATTTTTTCCCATGATGTCTTACATTCATGGGTCTCATGACTCCCTTTTCTATCACAATGTTTCCAATACAAGTGTTATTTGTGTTATTTTCCCATTTTCTATAAACCAATCAACCGATACACCGAACCTCTCTATATGCTCGCCCTTTCTATATACCCATCAATACATAGAAGCTTGTCATTTCTATATATCCGACAATAAATGAAAGAGACATTAAAGCACATGAGAGCAGAATAATACATGGTACCTACACAGTACATGAAAAACATTTCCTCTATCTATGACACCCACTTAATGAGAAGTCCTTATACATGGGCGCGATAACCCTATATACTCGGATTGCTCTTGCTCATTTTCAGGATTTACATCTAGAGATAGTCATTAATGGATAACCGAGGGAATGAAAAAATGTGTTTTCCTTATTTCTGCCTGGCGGTTTATAAGGACTAAGCCACAAACACCATTCTTGCAGCGATATTTGGCTATAAGTGCAGTAGTGTGATCACGATGGCTTGATTCATAAATGCGAACTAGAGGCACTGTTAATACCAAATGTTCCAAATTGGTTTGTCTGCACAATTTTATTTGTTTTCAATTTTTTCTTATTTTGGAAAAATGAATTAATCTGGTTTGCAATTTGACTTATATTGTTTTTAATAAGTCAAAAAATGAAAGAAAATGCATGTTTCTCCATTCAAATATTATGTTTTTTGTTTGAGAAAAATAGCATAAAATGAAATCAATTGACGTATCTCAAGTTGATGGGCTTTGGTGCCACATGAATGAGAGAGAGAATGTTTGAAATGCTTTTGTTGAAGCTTCCTCCATGTTGGTTGAACACTAATTAAAGCAAAAAAAACAGAAAAAAATGCCTTTGTTGAAAATTTCAATGCACATAATAATTTCAATGCATACCAAACTGCCATGTAGCCCACCCGCAGGAAATATGCCTATTGTCAACCTGGAGCTGCACCCTAAATTGAAGACGTGCATGAAATGGCCAGTCCTCTATCTGTTTGAAACAATGGGATCTTCTCATGAGGGTGGGTGCCTCAATGGTGAGAAGAACCTCCAGAGAAGGCTGGTTCCTGTAAGATGTATCAATGAGGATCTCTACTCTATGTTGCAAACTACCATGGAAAAGGGAAAAGGAAACTTTAAGGGGAAATCCTACCTAATAAAGGTGATACACCAAAATATTGACCCACTCAACTTGGAACCTTGAACATTGAACAAACAAGGGAAAAGGAAGACCTTTGATTTCAATCAATCACTTTTGCATGAATATTTTATGAAAAAGTTCGATCCAATGACCAAAACATGAGGAAAAAATAATGGAGAGAGGTCTGATACAAGACACTTTGCAGCCACCTAACATCCACTTACAGCTTCAGCAAAAGACATAAAGAACACTTAACATGCCCTGCATAATGATAAGCTAACAACTAGGTACGAATCAAAATTTGGGAAGAGAGAAAAATCTACCACTTATGCAAATTGTTGAATGAATATACACTATGCCAACACTTGAAATCTGAAAGTACAATCCTTCTATTGATCGAAGAGGTTACACAACTCACCAATGGCAGAGTCTGGTCTAGCCAAGACAGGGATGATTTTTTCTAAGGCTGAAAAGCCATTTTATAGAGAATTACAAAAGCCAAAAATTGGCGTTGAAAAATTGAAGAGAAGGATTAACTTAGATTAACTCAAGGCTGACTTGGCCTTTCAATAAAATATTTTTTCTTTTGTCTTTGCATGAAGCTTCTTGCGCTTGGGGAAGTGAACTTGTCTTTCGTTTATTGAACCGCCCACCTCTCTTTGCATTGAAATCCACGCCAATGTCAATTTTAGAACTCTACGTGAGCTGCTTGATGCCGAGTTGGAACGTTTGAAAGGTTGAGTTGACCGTTTGATAAGCTGAGTTGGACAAAGAGATAGGCTGAGTTGGACCTTCAAATGCATGAGAATGACTAGTCAAACTGCCAATAAAACAGATAGTCAACCGAAACTTAGCAATTCACCAAATATAGCCCTTGTTTGCATGTATTTTCTCTTATTTTGGTCTGCCTGTGTCTTGTCTATTTTTGGCGGGATTCTACTTTTTTGGATTATCTTATCTATATTTGGTGGATATTTCCTCGGATATTCTATTTTCAACTTTCCGTCTCTTAATCTGAGGTCAACTTCCGGTGGTTTAATTCTTTTGGAATTTTGGCTTTACCTTTGTTTTTGTTATTTTTGTCTTTCTTGGCTCTAGTCGAACTCCTCTTTGAACTTCAACATTACTTCCTGCGGTCAAAATTTGACGTCTCGCCGGACGTCACCCTTTGGCATTTTCTCAGGGTTATTTTTTGTCAGGGCCTTTTGTGCTTAACACTTTGACATCTCGCTTCCTTTGTGACTTTGTTTTCAAACTTTCCGAAAGAATTCTTTCCTTCGGGTCTTTGCTATTTTCTTTCGGGAAAATTGTCTTGCTTATTTCTTTCTTTGTCGGACAATATTTCCACAAACATTGTCTTTCAGCTTTTCCGAAAGAATCATTCTTTCGGGCTTCCTGTCTCTGTTCTTTTATCTAAATTTCTTCGGACTTTTTGTCCGAAAGAATTCCTTTGGACAAAAAGCTCAAAGGAATTAATCCTTTGTCCTTTTGAACTTTGCTCTTTGTTGATTTCGGACTTTGCTCTGTCGGCTTTTTTGCACGGGCCTCTCTGAATTTCTTCGAAATTTTTGTCCGAAGGAATTCCTTCGGACAAAAAACCCAAAGGTATTTTCTCTTGTCTTTGCCTTTACCTTGTTGAGAATGCCCTTCGGAAAATGCAAAAAGGTCCAGGCACCGACCAAGTGCCCTTTGCAAGGGCTTCTGTCCTTCACCTGCGCCCTTGTCGAAAAAATTGTAGGGCACCCAGGTTTTTGCAAGGGTCCCGAATTCGACGTGTAACTTCTCGAAGGGTAGGTGCCCTTCGGGATTGTTGAAAATGACCCTTCCAAAGGGTACCTTGCCCTTCGGGTTTTCTAGTTTTGCCCTTTTCTGCCTTCCAAAGACACCCCCTTACAATTCCACGGACTTATTCCTTCGGATTTTTTTGGACTTTTGTCCGAAGGAATTCCTTCAGACAAAAAGTCCGAAGGAATTATTCCTTGGCTTTTCTTGCTTTTGGCGGACCTTTGCTTGGCTGCGGGTGTTTCCTTTGTAAAATCTCCGAAGTATTCCTTTGAACAAAAAGTCCGAAGGAATTACTTCCTTTGTTGTAGGCTCTTTCCTTTGTAATTTCCTGCGGACTTATGTCCTTCGCACTTCTCCGAAGCTATGTGACATTTTGCCTTCTTTGATGAACCATTCCTTCAGACAAAAGTCCAAAGGAATTCTTGTCGTAGCAAAGGCCCTCACAAAAGAAAAACAATGTATTCTTCCCAATGAATTCTTTCTTTCCTTGGATGGAGATGTGAATTTTCCGAATGGCATGAGACAATCTGTCATGTGGAAGAATTGTCAACAATGCCTACTCATGAGAGTGTAGAAACTGCCACGCAATCCAAAAGACAGTCAAAGCTGATAGAGATGTTATTATGCAGCCCAACACACGGAATACGCCTTGTTTCAGACTTAGATACTGCCACACAGTACAAAGTCAGAATTTTAACATGATACGTAGTCCAAGGGAACAAAAAACAGCAGAAATAGCACCAATATCAGGTAATACACAGTCCTCATCAGCAGAAAATGCCTTATCAGAGACCAAAACACCACACAACGGTGTTAAATTAATAAAAAAGAATCTGAAGCATGTCATAAACAGCAGATGTGCACTCCACGAAGAGATTATTTGGGCTCTTATTGGTGAATGCCACCCTAGCAGCTGAAACGCCTTCCTACAGTCAATGTCATCAGCAATTAAAATGCCAATCAGCTGAAACTTCTCCAACACCAACCATAGTGCTGTCCTTAACAGTATGTGACTGAATTTGAAAGAATTTGATTGGCTAAACACAACAGAAAAAAGAATGAAGAAAGAGATTTATTAAAGAAGAGACTTGAGTCTGATACCAATGTCAAGATAGTATTGGAATGACAGGGTTTGGTGCAAACCAAAATATTGCAAATTGCATTAATTAAGAATGAAAGATTACATCATTAAATAGCCAAGAATGTGACTATTCATTTCATTTTCTACGATGACTCTTCATCTACTTACGGAGACTCTAGCCTCCCACTACGAGACAAACGTTCTCCTACAATGTCTCCTATGTCACGTCCCTCTTTTGATAGGGACATCGTGGAAGACCCTTAAAGGCCTTAAAACCATTCCCGGGGGCTAAGGGACAAGTATAAAGGGAAGTAAGTATTAAACGTTTTAATTGAATATGTGTAAAAGTACTCTTTTGAAAAGTACTTTATGTTTCTTATTTCACTTAAAGAGGGGACCTTTAAGGGTCATAAAGACTTAAATGATTTTTTAAAAAAATCATAAGGAAAGGTCTTTTAAAACAATTTTTATATTACCCTCCCTTCCTCTTTTTGGGTGCCACACTTGGAGGGCTACAAAAGTGAAGAGGAATCATTTGGTGAGGGCATGCCATGTTTTTTAATATTGAAAATTTAGTCTATTAGCACGCAAACACTAAGCCAATTGCGTTGAAGACGAAACCCTTCAAACAAACGAAGTTAGGGGACAAAATCTCTCTTCATTCTTTGAGGTAACTCCATTCAAGGGTTATCATTGGAATCAACTAGTCATTCAAAGGTGTTTTAGAAACCATTTAGTTATTTCAGGTTGGCGCCTTGCTATTGGGAGCGTGGTGACTTGATTGGGGAGTGAAATCTCACTTTTTTGGTGACTTTTGTGCTCTAGGGGCAATTCTATAATTATTTACAATTTCTTGCATAGTGGTGATTTTGTTTGGGAGAGGTTTAGACCTCTTGTAAAGGACAAATTATCTTGAATTAATTCTATAATTTTTCATATTTTTCCAGCTTGGCGATTTGGGTTTTGGGATTTTTTAGCCATCTAAATATTCAGAAAATTCTTTAATTTTGTTGTTTGTTGGTTGCTGATTTGATCAAGTATTTCCCAGTTTCCTGCATTTTAGGTCATCATTTCCAGGCAAGATTGAGCAAACATCAGATCTGAAATGTTTTGATCAGTTTTGAGGCATTTTTGGACCATCTCCAAGTGTGACGAGCTTCTCCAAGGGGTGACATCAACCTTCTTGGGCGACTTTTGCATTTTTGAGGGGTTATCTTGCTCAGAAAAATCTGAAATCCATGTAATATTATCCTCCATATTTTTATGATCAATTTGAGTATTTATTTGGTTCAATACATTCAGTTTTGAAGGAGTTATGCAATTTTTCAGTTTTCAAAAGATCTTGTAAAATTAATTATTTCTAAGTTAAAAAATAAGTATTTTTGCACATTCCGATTTGGGAGGATTAATGCAATTTTCTGAAATTTATTTGGGAATAATCTGAGTATTTTTGAGTGAAAAAGCATTGATTTTAGTCCCCAAACCCTAGAACTAGGGCAAAGTGGGACAATTTGTTCCTAGGGCTTCTAATTCAAAATTTTGGCATCTTTTTTGTGGATTTTCAATTTAGATCTAATTAGGATTTGTGGAGATTTCTGTTTTTGCATATTCAACCCAAAAAGGGAACATTATAGTGGGGTATTAGAGCACTATCTTGTCCACCTATGAGGTTTGGTGTTGCAGATTTGGGTGCAAGAAGGTAGAATTTTTTTGCATTATTAGAGAAGAGGAAAAAACATGATTGATCAAGATCCAAAAGGGTTTACTTCAGAGCAGGTGAAGTTTTTGCAAGATTTGATCAAGCAAAGCCAGAGTGACCTTCAACATACCTTGAGTATGCAATTGGTAGCTATGTTGAAGACCACACAAGATCCAAGCAAAAGCCATAACTACCTCGGAGAGCGAAGTTCGAATGGCAATGAGAGGGTTCTATCAACATCCCTCATAAGTTCTTCAAGGCTACATTTTTGCAACGAAAACCAATAGTTGAGATTAAGACATCGATGTATGATCCCCTTGATACACGTCAACAAGAGTATGCAACCCTAAGCTTTGACACATAAGCACTCTTGTCATTTGGTGATTATTGTGAGATAAAGGATAGATCAAAACCAAGAGTACCAAGCATGCAACCCCGTAGAGACTTGCAACAAAGGTTAGGTAAGATTTCTCTTCCTATTTTGATGGTACTGATAATCTTCCAGTGAAATCATGGTTGCAAAAATTGGAGACCTATTTATCACTCAACCCCATGTTTGAGAATGAGGCTCTCAAGTTTGTCATGCTACACTTGAAGGGTATTGCTCATGAGTGGTGGTTTCATGGCTTGATCGCACAAAGCCATGAATCTATTACCACCTTGGAGGAATTCAACAAGAGGGTAATGGAAAGATTTGATAGGAGAGATCCGGAGATCCACTTTCATGAGTTAGCACAACTCAAACAAAGCCATGATGTAGAGAGGTATGTGGTAGGTTTTCAAAAGATTTCAGTCATAGTACTGGATGTAAGTCAAAAAAGGTTGGTTTTTCTATTTATTGAGGATTTGATTGAGCCTTTGGGAGGTTTATTAAAAGCTTTTAACCCACATTCTTTGCAAGATTCCATTACTAAAGCATTGGATCTATAGTGTTTAGCTTACAGGAGTAATATGTGGCCAAGGAAACAGCAAGGGGGCAGCCACTAACTTGCTGCCAAAAACAGGAAATTCAAGGCAGCAAAGGTCTGATTTTGGTGGACAACCAAGGGCACCAAGTGGGTAGCCTAGGGCAGCACCAAATGAGCAACAAAGGAAGCCATCTTCACCATATGTACCACCACATAGAGCACTGTCATATAGCAGCAATGAGAAAGATGCAAGAGATGAATTGAGGAGAAAAGGTTTGTGTTTCACATGCAAAGAACCATGGACTAGACGCCATCGTTGCATGGGCAAAGGACATGCCCACTACATTGAGGTAATTGATAATGATTCAGATTTTGATGTTGCTGATTTTAATGTTGAAAAAAATGAAATTGTTGATGATGAGCATGTGCATGAGGATGACAACAAAGAAGTGGGCAGCATACTTGCTTCTCTTTCCAGAGCTCCTAAGTATCATGCATTTCGAGTGAAGGGCACATTGAGAGGCCAAAGAGTGACTACCATGGTTGGTAGTGAAGCCACTCATAACTTCATTGATGAGGACTTGGTAAAGAAGATGGCATTGGAAACCATAGATTGCAAGGGCTTCAATGTGACTATGGTGGATGGTTTCACCATTCCATGTTCCAAAAAGATTTAACAACTTTAGCTCACTCTCGGGAAGCACAAGGTAATAGATGATTTTTATGTTGTTGACATTGGTGAGATTGATGTTGTGTTAGGTATGGTTGCATTCATTAGGTGAATTAACTCAAAATTAAGCTAAAATTCTTCAAAGAAGGCAAGGAAGTGGTCCTCAAGGGTCTAGTTAATGGTGCTCCACAAGAAGTGTCCATGAAGAGGATGGAAAGAGCTTTTAAGAGAGGTTAGATTGCATGGGCAACAAGCTGCCTTATCACAGTAAAATCAGAAAAAACATAACAATAGCCCCCTCATGTTGAGTTACAAGCATGTTCATATCTTTTAGTGATTTGTCTTATGGGTTGCCACCGGATAGAGGTTTTGAGCATAACATTGAGCTAGAAGTGGGTGCCAAACCGGTTATTGTCACTCCATACCATCATCCAAGAGCATTCAAAGAGGAAATTAAAAAGACCATCAAAGAGTTACTTGACATGGGATACATAAGGCCTAGCTCAAGTCCCTTTGCTTCTTCAGTTTTTCTAGTGAAGAAAAAGGATGGCACTATGAAGATGTGCATTGATTACAGAGTGTTGAATAAGAAGACCATTAAGAATAGGTATCCAATACCTAGGATTGATGAATTGATTGATGAGTTGCATGGTGCCACCTACTTTTCCAAGATTGATTTGAGATTCGATTACCACCAACTCAAAGTAAAAGAAAATGATGTTCACAAGACTGCTTTTAGATATCATTTTAGGCATTTTGAGTTTTTGGTAAATAGATAAGGGAGAATGTAAGCAAGAGTCAAAAGTGTATGCACAAATCATGTATGTCAAAGACAAGTCAAAACTAATGTTGCCAAGCATCTCATACCAAATTTAAGCGTCTACAGATAACAATCTTTTACTCCTATTACATGTGATTTAATTGCATTTCCAAATCAATATAAATCTTTAGATTGAAAATTATTGGTATTTTATCTTCAAGAAACTTTAAATCATGACAATAACTATACCAGTGTAATATTTTTTTCTTGCAGTTGAAATCGTAAGAAACAATGTGCTCCTAAAAATGCTACAATTTGGAACTTTCCATCCAGTCCATGGGTTAAATTAAATGTCTAAAGCATGGTAAAAACAATTTTGGGTAAGTTAGGTCCAGTGTCACATAGTGGCATTAGAACCCTTGGAATCTTGGTTTGAGCTCCATTCCTATATACATGATGGCTACACTAATGTTATTTTAAATTGTTTGGGAAACATTTGCTAGTAGGAAGAAAATGCTTCTATAGCTCGTTATATTTGTCATTCCTAAATAAATATAATTATATATCAAAGTATAATTACGGAAGCATTATTTTATAAGAAAAATGATATTCATAGTAGTTTGGTGAACTATTTATTTCTTATTATCATTTCAGAAGATTGTGTCAACATCCTAAACCCAAAATTTTAGTAGCATTCCACCCATGGTATTACAATAAAGTGGTATTCACCTGCCACAACTAACTAGAACATCCCAAGAGGTAGCTTCCTCTACAAGCTAATAAAAACCTATGAATAAATACAATGAATCTAATTCTAAGCTATATAGATTTTGAGTTTTATATAAATATACCTCATTAAATACATAAAAAAATGCCTTGTATTTAGGAACCCCACACATTCTATTTTGCCTTGGATAGCTTTCATAGTGTGTCACTTTGTCTGAGTTTGACAATGGGATCAACCTCCCCATTGCACATAAGTTATGCAATCCAACGTTTTCCTATCCTTGTAGATTGATCGATGGCAGAGAGATACAAGTGGTTGAGCACTAGAGACATACCAAGTCTTAATTTGCCATTTACCATGACTAGTTGAGCCTCATTGATCAAATATTTTTGTAGTTGGGTTTTAGTTTAATCTACAATTAGTCAGTTATCCTTAGTAGTGGAGTGGAATTACAATGAAATACAAAATTTCAGCTGCATTTCCCATTAATATGTAACATGGCCTACCATGAGCACTGAAATTTCCAATAATTATTTGGCTGTAATTTCGAACTTTTACTAAAGATACATGAGTGGGAATTAATTATCAATGGTATGATGAGATTGGCACATATTTATATTTCATCCACATCTATAAAGAAAAATATTTTCATAAATACTTTGCAATATTGCTTCTTATGTAAAAAGTGTTGCATTTGAACATATTCAATTTCAAATTTTATGCTGACACATTAGAATGAAAAAGCAAGGGAGGGTTCTATTAGGGACCTTAGCTTTTCCTACATAAAAATAATAAGACCTGATTGAAATTGCTCACAATAAATCTACTTACCCCAGACATTAATGTTTGATCTGAGCAACACTATCAGCAAAGGCTTAATAGATAGAATGGAAGTCAAATTAGGAAACTAAACAATCTGCAAAACGATCAACAGAAAGGGAAAACATCACATTAATGGTTTACAATTCAAACCTGGCGAGGAATAAACCAACGGGCTCCCAAGTAATGCTGAAGGAGAAGAATTAATGCTTGAGATCCCAGGAATACTGTCAAACAGATGCACCAATATATATCAGTGGCAACTCGCATGAAATTTCTTGGGCACCCAAAGGCATAGATTGGAATCGCCAATCGAGTTAGGGTCGTCCCCACAATGTAATGAGGATGTAGAGGTCTTCTTGTATCACGAATAACATTTGCAATTATTTGAGGAACCCAAAAGGAGTACAGAACAAGCAGAATGGAGTGTAAGAATGTGTGAAACTCGTATATGATTATGATGCCTCCTAAAAGAACACCATCTGCAAAAGAAAAAGAATATACAATAATCAATTATCCAAGATATAGGAAATGTTTCAGTAAAACAGATTTGAATCTTAGTAAGATAAGGCTTATTACCGGCATAGAGATCATTAAAATCTAGATTACAAACATCCAAATAATAGCATAGAGAAAGCAAATTGATAATAGAGTTCCTAGCATCCAAGATCACACAAATTTAGCCAATATAGACCACTATTCAATCGAATTTTCATTCAAAATATGTAACTTTATGAAGAGAAATTTATACAGCTGAATCAATTTTAATCCATAAGCTACATTAAATTTTTAACATATATCAATATGTAGCCCCAATGACATCCTCCTACAACTAATAACCATCTACTTGACTTAAGAATTCATCCTTAGCAGATTTCCATAATAATTCAATGATGAAGGATTGCATAGGCATAAATAAGTTCATTTATTCACGTTTTAACTAGAAACATGCAGCAAGGAAATCTTATGCATGATTGATAACCAGAATGATTCTGCTAAGGTTCATTAGAGTTCATGGAAAATACGGTATATTAGGCTTTATCTTCACTTGACATTATTTTCATTTATCTTATTTTGTCAACTGTATACCCAATGGTGTCATCTTCATAACGAAGTATCATTTTCTTTAATCATTTATTTCAATAATCACTTATTAAATATAGGTAGTTGTGATAGGTTATGATAGGTCCTTCCTCAACCTAAAACATGAAACAAGACAAATAAAATGGCTGTCAAATTAGCATGGACATCTGCCAACTCAAAAACTAACAAAATGTGAGCAATGAAAATATAAATCATCAATGGCAAGTCAAATCTCCCATGGAATTCATACTTAAAATGTCGATAGCCATGAGATCGAAGGACTCGAGGCTGCCTCACACAATATTCTTCGAGAAACCAACCTGCTGGTACAACTTTAATATCTTTTCTCCAATAGAAGGGTATTTTCCCTTTGAATACCTTGTGAAAAAACCCTCCTTCCCTCGAGAATTCTATTTACCAATAAAATGGTAATTCCATTGTATAATGGCATTAACTACCCTCGCCAAATCCTCGTGAAGTTTTACAGCTTCCTCTGAATTCCTTGATGACTTAGTTTGACATTCTGGCAAACATTTCGGATGTAATGTGTTTTCTTTGTAGTGGTGGCTTTCCTTCAAACAATTTCCCTGTAAGTTTTGATCAACCCCTTCTCTTTCACTTCACTCCTCATTGCAGAACTAATCTAGCTTAATTTCCTTCACTAGTTTGTCCTTGGTGCCTTGTGGGTATTTCATCAAAACCTTTGGTGCAACCTTCTTCCATGATTTACCATCAATTTTTTAATCCAAAAGCTGTCCTCTTTGTGATGTGCACTTGACTAAATTTTTTCCCACAATCTGTCTTTCTGATTTGTGTTTACAAAAATCAGCTTCGCTGTCTTCTAAACCTTCAACACCTTTAATTTACCACTATTTTGAGTGCTGGTCTGTAGAGGGCTATACACATGGGTTATTTCTGTAATATCCCCATTTTGCAGACATTTCTTGACATTGAGACTTCTATTAATTTTATTACTGTTTATGATTTATTGCGATATTTGATTATAGAGGACTATGTGGGCATATGTTGTTTTATCATTCAGTAACAATTAAATGTTGTTTATCGATTCTGCTAATATTACGATTACAACATTTTTTATATCAAACATATACATTTGTTTCCCAACAAATGCTAGAGATGGATTTTTGGTTTTTGTTTGTGTAGGAAAAGATTAAAAAGAAAAGTCATGGTAGGGGACAATTTCGATGACGTAGATTGTGCACTTGATGCAAGCACCATGTCAGCAATATGCCAATGTTATGCATCACGATTATATCACATTCACTTGGGTCTTTGGTTTATCTTATTTGTTCCGTTGTCTTAATTTTCAATATTGGCAGCTTGGTCGTTTTTGGTTGTAGCATTGCTTGGTCGCATGATTGATCATGTTTTCTTGCGACTTGGTCGCACTCGTGCTTACAAATGTTTGGTAACTCTTGATAGGTTCTTGATTGTCATTTTGAAAATTTTGTTTGTCACAGACCACCTTGCTTATATTGGCCAAGGCATTGTTAGACTACGGTGTTCGCATGCATTGATCTTGGTTTTTAAGTCTTATATTATATCATGGTGTATAGATCACTGTGCAGACTTGGAGGCATGTGAAGGCATTAAAACTTTGGTTTATGGAAATTTAAGCATATGTTATAAAGTTGCTCTACCAACTAGGGAACCTTTGCATTGATTACATGCCATGGAATAAATGCAAAAAGGTATGGAGGACAAAAAGGTTATTACAGACAATAAAATAAGCTTGCTTGACAGGCTAATGCTAACTGGGGTTAATTCAGATAATTTTGGTTGTCTCAATCATAGTCATTCGAACTCATTAGGTCTTTGACCTACCTCATTTAAATGACTACGTTGCATTTGGGACATTGTTGCATTTTGTTGTTTCTCATTGTATGGAATTTGTTCTGCGAGGGTCTGGAAGATAAGATAAAATCACATGGCGGCCATGGCTGAAGCTGTGAGTATTTTGAGGAGTTAATGGAGGAAGTTGTAAGGGTTGAGTAGAAGTTTGAAAGTGTTATGTTACTGTTTTTCCACCATGAGACAAGGTTGCATGAAACCTTGACTTCTTTGGTTTCATTGTGTTGGTGTGCATTGAAGGAGGTTTTCATATTTTGCCGAATCTTGGAAGGCCCAATGGAACTTCACTTCGAGTACTGGCTATTTAGTTGTGTATTGTTGGAGGAGAAGGGTATACAATGAAGAACGAAGGATACAGAATGAAGAAGTGAAAGGAAGAAGAAAGTGGGAAGCGAGCTAAGAAGGAAGTGGTCCACTGTGACATTTATGAGTCACTATCAAACATGTACCTCTTCTTGTTTTGCTTAAAAATGTTAGAACTGGAAACATGGTGTGTTTTTGGTTAAGTAGAAAGGACATATGTGATCTAGATATGCAATAGTTGTTGTCGACACAGTTTTTTGGTCCGTTGTGTACCTTTGATGAGTTCACTAAAGCATTGCAAGTTATACATGTTGTGTTGTATATATTTATGGATGTATTCAATTTTTCTTTAAAAACGGCCTGCAACTTAGGGATCTTTGTTATTGGGCCTATCTTTGCTCATGGCCATCCATATGACTTGCAACTTAGGGTATTTGTTGAGTTTTCTTTGCTCACAGCCATTGTTGCCTGTAGCTTGTTATTTTATATTTTGAGCATGATGCTCACAGTTGAGTATGAATGGCTAGCATTCGTTAGGAATACAAACTGGGGAATGTTGTTTTTTGCTTTTAGTTTTAACTTGGGCTAAGTTGGTTTAGCTTTGAGTTTTCTGGGACCAATATAGTGACTGTATGTTCGAAGGTTGTATTTTTACTTCTCAATTCTTGGGTGTTTGAATCTATATAAACATTCTTATATTTTATGATAAGAGAAGCCTTGACTTGGCTGTAGCTTATTTTCTCATAACTTGGATTTAATGTGTATTTTAGACCTTCTTATCACGACTGTAGTTGGACTTGATATTGTATGTACTCCTTCCAACTTGTTTGGATTTATTTTGATGATCTTGGAATCGTATATAAATTGCAGGTGGTTTTTATAAGTTGCTGAAATTTATATAGACTCCATATTGGTATAGTAGCTATGCCTATAATTGTATGGTCTATTATATATTTGTAAAAAGATGTTTCCTTGATTTAATGTACACCCTGAGATAATAAGTTCGGGGTTACAGGCTTTTAACTTGCTGCAGCTTTGAACTCATTCGGTACCCTTGAACTTATTTGGGTATTGGCAGATATTTACTTGCTCAATTTTGAATCTTTTAAGCATAGTCTTTTTGGTACATGTACTACAAGGTTTTGATGTGTACCATGCTTTCAAGCACAAACGTGTAAGTCAAGATGTAGACATGCAACATATGCATTATTATACTTGACTGTGTTTTGGTTGACTTTGATAAAGTTCTGCTTGGTGGTTTAAGGTTTGCGACTTGGTGAAGCATATGTTGGGGTTGTTCATAGTACATACAAACCCTAGGTCTTATACATTTGAGAAGCTGTGTTGAATTGATTCTGTAACCCGTTTTATGTGCTTAGGCTGAAGCAGTGAGTTTGGTCTTTCGCTGATGAACTTGCTTTTACACTTCATTGTATGATTACATACATGGTGAATAATTTTTGGTCTAATTGGCAGTTTGACTTCGCTTTATTGCATAAATTTATCAAAAGTGAATTGCCATTAAGTTTGTATTACATTGAGCGACTCATGTAAACTGTGAGAGACTTGCATGAACCCACGAGTGACTTATGAGATGGTAAGAGTGATGCGTAGTTGCCAGTGATTGGCAATGATACACAGGCGACTTGTGGTAAAACAAGAGTGTCTTGTGTATAATTACGATTGGCAATGATACACAGGCGACTTGTGGTAAAACAAGAGTGTCTTGTGTATAATTACAAGGGACTTGCAGATGCCAGTGACTCACAAGGATGACAGGAGAGACTCGTGCATTTATTCAAGTGACTCGAAGCTTACCCTCTATGGCAGGGTTAAGTCTGCTAATGGACACCTTGAGGTCATGAGGAATGACATTTGTGTTAGAGCCGTTTGCTCTTTTTATTGTGGGTCAAGAACAACATGCATTTTTTTTTTGTGTTATTTGCACAAGTGGCTATGGGATTCAGTTTGTTATGGTAGAATCTTAATCTGTGATGTTGGTATTGGTTAAGTGATGAACGCATGTAGTGCATAGTCGATGGTTGGGGTTAATGCAGCCACCATGGATGGGGTCATCTTGCCCATTCCTTACCATGACAAACACATTTGTTGTCTTTGGAGATTCAAGCTGTGAAGGAATTTGGTTGAACTTAAGTTTATTATATACTTGGAATTATTGAAGTGAAATGTAAACTTGTTATGATCATTGTATGCTTTCCTAAGGAGTGTGTGTAACTTTGTACCTCCTGTGATAACCATGTAATGGAGAGAAATACCTTCTTGTTGTACAATTGTTTTTGTTAAAATCGATAATTTGGTTAAAAACACCTGTTTGTAAAAGTGTTATTCTGTTTTATGCAAAAAGGAACTAAAGCTTAATTGAATTTGATAAGTTTGATGGAAATTAGAAAGGTGATATCTGAAAACTATAACTTGTTATAAGATAATCATTTTTGGTTACAATGAACCATGTTAAATGGAAACCGAGTTTTGCTTAGGTGATTCGGTAACATGTTTATACAAGAAGAATTATGTTTAGCTTTGATTTGAACATGGTGTGTATATGTTCTGACTGTTTCGCTTTCAATCATGAAAAGTATTCAGTATGTAGTAAGCAAGTTTATTGTTTAATAGATCTATACTAGACCTATTGGTTTTAAGGTTGGTATAGTTAAAGTGTTTGGATTATAAGCAATTAGGTTGAGAAATGGAATTGTTGAGAGGTTATAATTAATGATTTTGAATGCATGTTAATGTTGAGTTCATAATGATGGAATAGTTGGAAAAGGAATCATTAAGTCTAAGGTTTATCGTGCTTATAAAGTGTCTAGCCTTAACTGAAGGGTGATCACCAAAACCTTGAGGCATTAGTGAAATCCGCTCATCAAGAACATAACATCCCACCACGGTTTCGAAGCCCAGACTCTAGGCTGGATTTGCATCCATACACCAAGATCCCTCGCATGTACGAGCTCTGAACGAACATTGCCATGCTAGTGTAGCCACCCGCTCCGTGACTTGAACTCGGGTGGAGGCTCTGATACCAAATGTAACCAACTGTTACACCAAAACCTTGAGGCGTTAGTGAAATCCGCTCATCAAGATCATAACATCCCTTTGAGACAATGGTGAAAAAAGGGGGTTTTCCAACAAACCCAAACCAAACTGAATTCTGAAAACTTAAAACCAACCAACCCTAGCTGAAAAAATTATAGGATATCCAAGCAAAAACACATCCAAAATAACTCCACAAATAGCTGAAAATTATTAGAGAATAAAGTACCTTTTTTGGATCAATAAATTGGTGAAGCAACTGAAAATACCCCCTGTAAATAATTTGATTTTTACTTGAATGTACAGTTGTGTTTTTCAATGCTCAAACACTTCAAAAATCTTCACAAGTGGGTCGCCACACCTTAAAAAAATAGGAGAAATAATTCTGAGTATTATTCCTTGGAATTTACCCACCAATTCACCTTCTAGGACTCTCCAAGCAAGTCACCCAAGTGCCAAAAATATTATAATAAATTATGGAATATTTTGGGGCCTAGAATGTCATTTCATGCATGCAAATTGATCCACACAAGTACTGAATGACTGAAATAAATTATAAAAATTACCTCAACCCTAGAAAAGGGTTCTAGAGACCAAATTGACCTTTTGTGAGAGGTCGCCACCCTCCCAAAGGAAGTCACCACCCTTGAAATGGTTTCAAACTTGTCCCAAGGCTCCTCCACCAAGTTCACCCACCTCCTTGACCTGCAATTTGAATATTTCTAGCTTTCTGAAGGATTATACCAATTCCTTGATGAAGGTGGTGTCCAAAGACACCTTTGTAGAACCTCTTGCATACACTTATGCACACTTATGGCGCAATTACAACCCTTGAATAGAGTTGCCCTAGTACAAGAATGGAGTAGGTTTTCATCCTTATACTCCTTGGTGCACTTGAAGGTTTTCATCTTCAAGTCACTTGTTCAAATTTGACATACATGCACAAGATTTCCAATATCAAAATTTTATAACCTTTTCAAATGAGCCTTCACTTTCTTTTTATATCCCTCCTCCAAATGTGGTGCCCAAAATAGAGAGGGAGAGTTTACCTTTTTCCTTTTAAAAAAAATATATCTTGAGGTTAAGAGAAATTTGCAGCTGTCTACATCTTTGAAACATGAGCCTTGGGTTTTGATGGTGGTCTTTCACTAAACCATACACAGTCCAATCATATAGATAGACTTGTAATAAATTGTGTATTAAGTGCTTGAAGGCCTCAGGCACAATGTGCAAGAATATTGTTGACACATTCTTGAGGCTGAATGGCATCACATTGTACATGAAGGAACCACATTCCGTGGCAAAAGGAGTTTTTTCTTGTCCTCCCCAAACGGCGACATCTTGCTCATATAATTTTCTGCTATTTTTCTTGCACCTTGGCGACTTGGGCAATTGGCTTGGAGGACCTTTTTTGGCCATTTTTTATGCTCTATGGATTCGCTGGAATTTTCTTGGATTTTTGGGCACTTGTGACGTATGTTTGGCGAGGGTTTGAAGCAGAAAATATTAAAGAATTGCATCTATGATTTTGGAAAAAATCATAATTTTACACCCTGTTGACAACTCTTCCATAGGTCAGATTGTCTCTTGCCATTCGGAAAATTCACGTCTCTAGCCAAGGAAGAAATAATACATTGGGTAAGAGGTAGACCAATTGAAATAACTCATTTGCAAAAGCCTTGGCTACAACAGGATTTCCTTTGGGCAAAGAAGGCAGAATGTCACATAGCTTCGAAAAAGTGCAAAGGATATTAGTCCACAAGAAATAAGCAAAGGAAAGAGCCTACAACAAAGGAAGTATTTCCTTCGGACTTTTTGTCCGAAGGAATACTTCGGAGAATTACAAAGGAAACACCCGCAGCCTCCCAAAAGGTCCACCAAATGCAAAAAAGCCCAAGGAATAATTCAATTGTATTTTTTGTCCGAAGGAATTCCTTCGGACAAAAGTCCGAAGAAATCCAAGAGAGAAGTCAAAAAATCCAAAGAAAATTCAAAGGAATAAGGTGCCCTACAAAAATCCCGGGTGCCCTACAATTTTTTCGAAAAGGGCACAGACGAAGGATAGAAGCCCTTGCGGAGGGCACTTGGTCGATGCCTGGACCATTCCAACTTTCCTAAAGGGCACAAAGGAGAGCCACGAGCCCTTGCAGAGGGCACTTGGTCGGTGCCTGGACCTTTGCGCATTTTTCGAAGGGCATTTTGAAGGTAAAGGCAAAGACAAAAGACAAGATTAATTCCTTCGGGCTTTTTGTTCGAAGGAGTTCCTTCGGACAAAGAGTTTGAAGAAATTCAGAGAAATAGACCAAAGAAGAAACCCGTGGAATAAAACCGACAAGGCAAAATAGCAAAAGGAAACCTTCGGTAAAAAGTCCGAAGGAATTCCTTTGGACTTTTTGTCCGAAGGATTAATGCAGAAAAGTTGGCGATCACGAAGTCCGCAGAAATTCAAAGGGGTAGGCCGCGCAAAAACCCTGACAAAATAAAGTCCAAAGCCAACATAAGAAGAGAAAAAACAAAGGAAAGATATCCTTCAGACTTTTTGTCTGAAGGATTAATTCGAAAAAAAAAGCCAAGGGAAATCAAGCCCACAAAGCAAAAGTCTATGGAAAGTGACAGGGTCAGGACAAAAATCCTAAGGCATTCCTTTGGACATCTTGTCCGAAGAATTCCTTCAGAAGACCACATAGGGAAATAAGCCCGAGGCAGAGAAGAAATAAAGGCCAAAGGAAAGGTGAGGAGCCATAAGTCCGAAGGATTCCTTCAGACGGAAAATTTGTCGCGGAAAAGTGCATGGACAGAAGCCTGAGGGAAATAACAAGGGTCAATTCCTTTGGGAAATTTGCCTGAAGGAAATCCACGAAAAGGCATAACAGGAAAGTTTGAAGACAAGCCCGAGAAAATAAACCCCGAGGCAAATGCAGCCAAGAACAAGAAATCCGAAAGAAATGGAGGTTCGACTGTGCAAAAAAGGATAGAAAATAGATAATCCGACGGAAAGTTGAAAACAGAATATCCAAGGAAATATAGACCAAATATAGATAAGATAATCCAAAAATAGAATCCCGCCAAAAATAGACAAGACACAGGCAGACCAAAATAAGAGAAAATACATGTGAACAAGGGCTATTTTTGGCGGATTGCTAAGTTTCGGTTGACTATTTGTTTTATTTGTGGTTTGACTAGTCATTCTCATGCATTCGAAGGTCCAACTTAGGTTCAAACCGAGTTCTCAATCCAAGTTTGGCGTTGTTTTCATGCAAACGAGAACAACTCAACCAGAGTTCCAAATTCGGATGTCGAGTTGACTGTTCTAGATTTAGAGTTGACTAGTTGTTAAACACCGCATCTACTAGGAGTTTTCCATGCAAAGGAGAATGATCTCTTCGTCCAACTCAACTTATCAAACGGTCAACTCAGCGTTTCAAACGTTTCAACTTGGTTTCCAACGGATCAAGTCAAAGTTCTAAAATTGACATTGGCGTTGGATTTCATGCATGATATTATCATCTCATACTTTCAAACGTTCCAACAGCTCACGTAGAAGCTAAAATTGACATTGGCATGGGTTTCCATGCAAAGAGAGGTGGGCGTTTCAATAAACAAAGACAAGTCCACTTCCTCTAGCGCAAGGAGCTTCATGCAAAGACAAGGAAAACATATTTTTATTGAAAGGCCAAGTCAGCTTTGAGTTAATTAATCTAAGTTGATCCTTCTCTTCAATTTTTCAATGCCAATCTTTTGGCTTTTGTAATTCTCTATAAAATGGCTTTCAGCCTTGATTAAAAATCATCCCTCTCTTGGCAAGACTAGACTTTGCCATTGGTGAGTTGTGTAACCTCTTCGATCAATAGGACTGTACTTTCAGTTTTCAAGTGTTGGCATAGTGTATATTCATTCAACAATTTGCATATGTGGTAGACTTTTCTCCCTTCCCAAATTTTGATTTGTACCTAGTTGCTAGCTTATCGTATTATGCAGGTCATGTTCAGTGTTCTTTATGTCTTTTGCTGAAGCTATAAGTGGATGTTAGGTGGCTGCAAAGTGTCTTGTATCAGACCTCTCTCCATTGTTTTCCCTCATGTTTTGGTCATTGGATCGAACCTTTTCATGAAATATTTATGCATAAGTGATTGATTGAAATCAAAGGTCTTCCTTTTCCCTTGTTTGTTCAGTGTTCAAGGTTTCAAGTTGAGTGGATCAATCTTTTGGTGTATCACCTTTATTAGGTAGGATTTCCCCTTAAAGTTTCCTTCTCCCTTTTCCATGGTAGTCCGCAGCATAGAGTAGAGATCCTCATTGATACATCTTAAAGGAACCAGCCTTCTCTGGAGGTTCTTCTCACGATTGAGGCACCCACCCTCGTGAGAAGATCCCATTGTTTCAACCGGATAGAGGATTGGCCATTTCATGCACGTCTTCGATTCAGGGCGCAGCTCCAAGATGACAACAATTTTTGGCATGCCCGGTGGGACCACGAAAAAGTTCTTTACATAAAGTTTCGCAGCAGCAGAGGATATTCATTTACATCCAATTGCAGAGTTCATAGCATCATTCAGGCAATCCGTTCATGCCAAAGGTTACCACAAGATCAACAAAGGTATTCCTTTTGAATTTGTAACTTATAAAGTGTCTAGGAGGGCAAATCCATATCCTCAAAGGGAATATTTACCTCCCCCTCATCCTATTGTTCTAGACACTGCAATCCCCACCATTCAGATGGCTGTTAGAAACCAAGTGTTTGCTCCATTCAATAGGGGAAATCCTCTAAATCTAGCACAATTAGATGATATTCCTGTATCTGCCCTCAAAAGTATTCTATTTTTCTTAGGAGAAAATCAAATAACCCCTATTGAGCATATCCAGGATGTGGCTAATCTTTGTTCAGTTCATAATGTTGTTGAGGATAACGTTACTATCAAATTACTCATTGCTTCTTTCAAAGGAAAAGCATTATAGTGGTATAGAACCCTCCCACTTAGACCCGTTTCCACCTGGGATGAATTGGGCGCTGCCTTGGTCAAACAATTTGATGACAAATCTGATCACTTATCTTTAGTTGAGCAATTAACTGCCATACAAAGAGTTCCTTATGAGTTCATGTCTGATTTTAATTTCAGATTCTAGAAAACATGGCACAGAATACCGGTTCTGATTAGGCCATCACCTGAATATGCATTTCTATATTTTTTGAAAGCTCTCAATTCTAACATTAGTGTGATGATACAGTCAATGGGTGGTACCACTTTGCCAGATGCTTATGAAATTGCAATAAGGGCAAAAAATAGTCTGATTCAAGCAGGTAAGCTTTCTCCAAGACCTCCAATGCCCATATTTCGAGAGATAAGTTCTGTACCAGCCCTTCAAGTTCCTCAAATTCCATCCTTGGTTACAATTCCAACGCCTCAACTTCCTATTGTAGTCTCTATTAGTCAATTTAGTGACATATGAGAGTTATAAAGTTCGTTACAATCATTTGGAAATGAAATAGTACAGCTCAAAAGGCAACAATTTCAGTCAAATAGGCCTTATCAACAGCAAAATTAGAACAACTATCAGCCCTTCAAAGATTAAAGGTCTCTTTATCAGGGTTTCAGAGAAAATAGACCACCCTATCAAGCACAAGGGGCCATAACTCCAGCTAAGCCATATGTTGCTCTTGATCCAAATGCTCCTTCCAGTTCAAAAGCCATTGTTCCAACCCCACCTCAGAACAATTTGGTGCAAGATTTACGTTGGCAGCCCTCAAATCTCAATGATGTTCAAAACCAAAACTTGGTATCACCAAACAACACCATGCCACAGATGACACAAGAAGAGTTCTCTTTTCAAGGGGGTCAATATCAAGATACAGGTTTAACATCACAAAGAGCGACACAAGGACAGCCTGATGCTATTAATGTAAATTGGCAAGTAGATGATCATGTCGCTGTTACTCAAGATGTTAAAACTAACATTTCAAATAGTCAAGTTGCAGCTATAACCTATCAAAGAGCTAAAAGAAGAGTTGTTGAGGAAGCCCAAGCAGTAGCAAATACTTCAAGTGCTCCTAGTATTATTGCTCAAGGTACGAAAGAACAACTTGCTGCCCCACAACCCAAAAAAATCAGAATGTAGAGATTGGTAAAGTGCAGCAAACACCTATAATTCGTGAGCAACAAGTACCACAAAAGGTGCAATCAAAGGTTAGTCCATCTCAATTCAGTATTGTATATCAGATGAAGAAGTCTAACATCAGCATTAGCATGTGGGATTCCCTTTCAATTTCAGGCCAAAAGGATAAACTCATTCAAGAACTTTCAGCTCTTGAATTGTCTCCAAAATCAGTTGATAAAGAAGGTGCTATCTTGACAAATTCGGATCAGCCAACTAAGCAACAAGTACAACAAGGAGATAAGATATCGAAGGTGGACAAAACTGAGGTAAACACAAAGAAAACTCCCTCTTTTTATCTTTCTTTGATAGTGGGTGATACCTGTTGACAATTCTTCCACAAGTCGGATTGTCTTTTGCCATTTAGAAAGTTCACTTCTGTAGCCAAGGAAGAGAGATTGGTTCATCAAAGAAGGCAAAGCCAAGGAAATAACAAATCAACAAAAGAGCCTAAAACAAATGAAACCTTCGGGCTTTTTGTCCGAAGGAATTCCTTCGGACAAAAAATCCGAAGAAATTCAGAAGACCACAGAGACAAAAAAATCCGAAGAAGGGTTCATTCATTTGCCGAAGGGTCATTTTATCGACAAAGAGACCAACTGCAATTTTTCCGAAGAAAAATAGAAGACCACGAAAGAAAGAGTCCATTACAAGAAAGGGTACCTTTCAACAATCCCGAAGGGCACCTACCCTTCGGGAAGGTATAGGAGCAGATTCGGACCTTTGCAAAAACCCGGGTGACCATTGCAATTTTTCTAAAGGGCACAGAGGGAGAGCCACAAGCCCTTGCGGAGGGCACTTGGTCGGCGGCAGGACCTTTGTGCATTTTCTGAAGGGCAATTTTTCTGAAGAAAAGTGAAGAAGGTTGAAAAGCAAAGGGGAAATGAAACCTTCGGACTTTTTGTCCGAAGGAATTCCTTCGGACAAAAAGTCCGAAGAAATTCGGCTGCCAAACAATGAGGACCCGACTAAAGACAAAAGCCCGTGGAGAAAAGGCACAAGCAAAGGAAATCAAAAGGGCTTCGGAAAAGAGCAAAGGACAAGAACATAATTTCTTCAGACTTTTTGTCCGAAGGAATTCCTTCGGAGAAAAGTCTGAAGAAATTCAGAAGACACAAGAAGGAAGACGAAACAAAGTCCGAAGCCAAGAAGCGAAGAAACAAAGGAAAGATATCCTTCGGACTTTTGTCCGAAGGATTAATTCGAGGAAAAGCCCGCAAAAATTCAAATGACCGACACAGTCAGGACAATTCGAGCGAACAATTTGTCCTACGGAAGTTGCCACAGAAAAGTCCGAAGACAGGCCCGAAGAATTAAGCCGAGACAACCAGAAATCCGAAAGCAATGGAGGTTGACTGTGCAAAAGAGGATAGAAAATAGATAATCTGACGGAGAGTTGAAAACAGAATATCCAAGGAAATATAGATTAATACATCCAAATATAGAATCTCGCCAGAAATAAACAGGAACAGACAAACCAGAACAGGGTAAAATACATGCAAGCGGGAGCTATTTTCGAATACCGGTCAAAGCTTCAGTTGACTGGTTATTAAACTCTTGCTCGTCTCTAGATCAACTCATGCATCTGAGGGTCCAACTTAGCGTCAACCGAAGTTCCAAATTCGAATGTTGAGTTGACTGTTCTAGATTTAGAGTTGACTAATTGTTAAACGCCGCATCCACTAGGAGCTTTCCATGCAAGGGAGAATGATCTCTTCGACCAACTCAGTTTGCCAAGCAGTCAACTTAGCTGATCTCTTCTTCCAACTCAGCCTTTCAAATGTTTCAATTCAGCATCAAGCAGCTCACGTAGAGTTCTAAAATCAACATTGGTGTGGATTTCCATGCAAAGAGAGGTGGGTGGTTCATAACAAAGACAAGTTCACTTCCTCAAGCGCAAGAAGCTTCATGCAAAGACAAAAAAGGAAATATATTTAATTGAAAGGCCAAGTCAGCCTTGAGTTAACCTAAGTGAATCCTTCTTTTCAAATTTTCAACGCCAATCTTTGGCCTCTTGTAATTTTCTATATAATGGCTTTCAGCCTTAATTAAAAAGAATCCAATCTCTCTTTTGGTTAGACCAGACTCTGCCATTGGTGAATTGTGTAACCTCTTCGATCAATAGAAGGACTGTACTTTCAGATTTCAAGCGTTGGCATAGTGTATATTTCATTCAGCAATTTGCATAAGTGGTAGATTTCTCTCTCTTCCCAAATTCTGGTTCATACCTAGTTGCTAGATTGTCCTTATGCAGGTCATGTTAAAGTGTTCCTTATGTCTTTTGCTAAAGTTGTAAGTGGATTTTTAGGTGGCTGCAAAGTGTCTTTTATCAGACCTCTCTCCATCGTTTTCCCTCAAGTTTTGGTCATTGGATCGAACCTCTTCATGAAATATTTATGTATAAGTGATTGATTGAAATCTAAGGTCTTCATTTTCCCTTGTTCGTTCAGTGTTCAAGGTTCCAAATTGAGTGGATCAAAATTCTGGTGTATCACCCCTTTAGGTAGGATTTCCCTTTTAAGTTTTCCTTCTCCCTTTTCCACGGTAGTCCACAACATAGAGTAGAGATCCTAATTGATACATCATACAGGAACCAGCGTTCTCTGGAGGTTCTTCTCACCGTTGAGGCACCCACCCTCGTGAGAAGATCCCATTGTTTCAGCCAGATAGAGGACTGGCTATTTCGTGCACGTCTTCGAATCAGGGCGCAGCTCCAAGTTGACAACAATACCTTAGTTCATAATTGTATGGTGGATAGTGGAGCCAGCAGTACAATGATGCCCAAACAGATTGCAGACAAGCTCTATGAGCCAAATACTAAAGGGGTACTGCAGTTGGATGGTTCACCCACAAAAACGGTAAGGATTATCAAAGATTTGAAATTAACATTACATGTCTGTCCTAACGTGACTATTCAGCAGGACGTTGTAGTGGTGGACCTGCCTCCTTATTTCGCTATGTGCCTTTCAAGAGATTTCACCTCAAAGATTGGGGGATATTTATCAGCTGATTGAACCTACTTGTTGTTCAGGACCAGATATAGCACAAAGGTAACAATTCATTCAGAACCTATTGGACATTTTCACATGGAGCCTTATACGCCAAGTGTTGTCAATGCAAATTGTATCATCTCAGATGAAATACTACAAACTAGTGATGTAGAAAAGGACTCACCTTTGGATGGAGTTCCAGATTTGTTTCTTGATGAGTGGGCTTCCACCTTGCATGAGCATGATCCCTACAAGCTGATTGAAGAGGAAGGTCTTGGTGTGTATTGTCTTCATGAGAACGATGCATCAATTCCAGCCATGGTCAAAGAGGACAAATCTAATGAAGGCTTGTGGCAATTATACTTTGATGGATCAAGAAACAAGCATGGGACCGTAGCTGGAATGATGTTAATTTCTCCTACAAAACAAAGGTATTTCTCCTCTATTAAATTTCAGTTTGGCTGTTCAAACAATGTTGCTAAATATGAAGCACTAGTTCAAGGTTTGCAGTGGGCTAGGAAGATGAAAGTAAATTGTTTACAAGTGTTTATAGATAGTGAACTTGTAGTTCACCAAGAGGCTTAAATATATGCAAGAATATGTTGCTTAAATCTTATAGACACAGAGTATGGGATCTACTTGAAGATTTTTAGGCTTTTAATATTCAAGCAATACCAAGAGATAGGAATAAACATGTTGATAGGTTGGCTGCTATTGGGGCACAATTTGATATCCCAGCTGATGTAAAAAGTGACATTTTTCAGTTACATATAAAGATAGTTGTAAGGCCTTCTGTCCCGAATAACCAAGAAAATTAGTAGGTGCTTGAAAGTGACAATCAAATTGTGAGATTTTTGCAGGAAGACGCTGAGTTTTCTTCAAAAAATCAGTCAAAATGCTTACAGCAGTATGGTGATCAGATTGTATAACTGAAAACTAATAAGCTACCCAAGGGATTGGTCACTCTTGAAAATATTTTCAGTGAAGATGATGAGCAAAGGAAAGAGAAACCATCCTTGTCAACAAAGGAAGAGCACTATGCCAATGTAGAGGTTGCAGCTGGTAAGATTTTGAAATTGGGCAAGGTATGCACTCCCCCACAAAAGAAAGATTTCATTGAATTATGCACAAATTTTGCTGATATATTCGCATGGCAGTATAGTGATCTCAAAGGTTTCGACCCAAGTTTGGCTCAACACACTATTGAGTTAGAAGACGAAACTAAACCAGTAAGACAAAGACAAAGGCCAATCAATCCAAAGCTTGAGCCTTTGATGAAAGCTGAGCTTCACAAGCTCATAGAATCGGCTATCATATTTCCAATCAAGCACTCAATTTGGGTGGCGAACCTCGTTCCAATACATAAAAAGAATGATGAAATTCGTTTGTGTGTTGATTTTCGTGATTTAAACAAGGCTTCGCTTAAAGACCACTACCCATTGCCATCAATGGAACAAATTTTACAGCTTGTTGCAGGTTTAGAGAGGTTTTCTTTGTTGGATGGATATAGTGGTTACAATCAAATTTTGGTCAAAGAAGAGGGCCAATTCAAGACAACTTTCACAACTAAGTGGGAAACATTTGCATACAGAAAGATGCCATTCAGTTTATCCAATGCTGGAGCAACCTTTCAGAGAGCCATGGATATGGCCTTCCAAGGCCTTCTTAACAGGTTTGTGCTTGTCTATTTGGATGATATAACAGTATTTTCAAAAGATGCAGAAGATCACATGGTTCACCTCCAGCATGTTTTTGAAAGGTGTAGGCAATTTGGGATATCTCTAAATCCCAAAAAGTGTGTATTTTCAGTTCATGGAGGTAAGCATCTTGGACATGTTGTTTCAAAGCATGGTTTAGACATAGATTCTGAAAGGATTCAATCCATTCTTGCACTCTCCTTTCCCAAGAGCAAATAGGCTTTGCAAAGTTTCTTTGGAAAGATCAATTTTATAAGGAGATACATTTCAGATTTTGCTACTGTAGCTAAACCACTTACGGCCATGTTAAAGAAAAATCAGAACTTCAGCTAGTCCAAGGAGGGAATAACAGGGTTTGAAGATGTTAAGAAAGCCATAGCAAGTGCTCCTCTTTTAAATCCAAACTTTACAAAAGACTTCATTCTGTATGCGTATGCTAATGTGGACACCATTTCAGGCATTCTTATGCAGCAGAATCATGAAGATTTGGAGTGGCCAATAGCTTTTTATAGCCAAGGCTTGCAAGAGTATGAGACAAGGTACTCTTTTGTTGAAAAACATGTCCTTTCAGTTATAAGATCTCTGAAAAAATTTAAGCACTTGTTGTCTAATAATAAAACACGTCTAATGGTTGCTCATCCAAGCATCAAAGAATTTCTTCTGAACGACATAAGTGAGAAGAGCGCTGGTTGGATAACCAAAGTGATGGAATATGACATAGAAATTAAAATTACAACGTTGGTTAGAGGCAAAGGACTTTGTGAGCATCTAGCTTAGGACTTACAAGAAACTAATGAAGTTGTTTTAGTGTCAAATGATGAAGAGATTGTTGTTATTCACACCTCACCTTCCAGCTGGTTTCGTGATCTGGTAAGCTATCTGCTAGAAGGTTGTTACTCTTCTCACCTAAGTGCTTCAAAAAGAAGGTATTTTAGATTGCAATCAATTCCATTCTTGCTCGTTGACGGTGTTTTGTTCAAAAAAGATATCAATGGAATGTTACTAAGGTGTGTGGAGCCAAGCCAAACTCAAAGATTACTTGAAGAATTCCATGATGGATTTGGTGGAGGACACTTTTTCGCAAGAACTACAACACTTAAAATCATGAGAGGTGGGTACTATTGGCCTACTATATTTGGCAATTGCCATACATGGGTTAGGAAGTGCAAACAATGTGCTATGTTTGTAGGAAAAGTTAAACTTGCAACCCTGCCCCTTCAACCAATTACAGTGGATCAGCCGTTTATCCAGTGGGGATTGGACTTTATTGGTCTCATTAACCCTCCTACCAGTTCAAGGCATAAGTGGATTCTAACAGCTATGGACTACTTCACACGTTGGACAGAAGCAATTGCATTGAAAGAAGCAAACGAAACTAGTGTTCTTGATTTCTATGAAGGTTTGATCACTAGGTTTGGAGTTCCTTCGACTATTATTTCTGACAATGCAATGGCTTTTGTGGGATCTAGGATCAACCAATGGGCTGTCCAACATGGAGTTTATATCAGCACTTCATCAAACTATTATCCACAAGGAAATGGCCTTGCTGAATCTATAAACAAGAACCTCTTAAGAATCATATGAAGGACTATTGAAGACAATCAGAGGTCATGGCATCTCAAGTTGAGGTCAGCTCTATGGGCTGATAGGATCACCTACAAGAGGTCAATAGCCAACTCTCCCTACAAGCTAGTCTATGGTAAGGAAGCAAGGTTACCTATTTCTCTCGAGTTTCCAGCGTTAGAACTAATGCATCAACTTGAGTTGTTGGAGAATAAGCCTATGGAGATCAGGTATGCAGAGCTTATGGAGTTGGAAGAGACAAGAAATCAAGCCATGCTAGCCATGAAAAGTCGTCAGGCACAGGTGAAAAGAACATTCGACAAAGGAGCTTTCTCACGAAGCTTCAATGAAGGAGATTTGGTCCTCAAGTGGGATGAAGATCGAGCCAAACTAGGAAGGCACACAAAGTTTGATTCCCTTTGGAGTGGCCCATACACGATCTCCAGCTGCAAATCCCACAACGCCTTCCAACTTGCTAAAATTGGACGGCCAAGAGCTTCCAATCCCAGTCAATGGGATACATCTGAAACATTGCTATTGAAGAGCAAAACTCTATGTACATAGTTATTTTTGCTTTCCTCCAAGTGTTGTTCAAGCACAGTAGTTTGCTTCAGTTTGTCCAATAAGTGCTTGTTTGCACATTTGCTTCTTAGTTTTCCGCTTTTGTGTGTTTCCCTTCTTATTTTGAAGGTTACTTCAGCCATGATCAAAGGAGATTTTCAGTCAGAAATCAGGTTTATCATTGTTTTGGGAGTTCGAATATCATCTATATGGTCTGAGTTCTCAAGCATAGCAGGCATGCTGGGCCAGCTGAATTGCCAGAAATGTTGACAATTCTTCCACAGGTCAGATTGTCTCTTGCCATTCGGAAAATTCACGTCTCTAGCCAAGAAAGAAATAATGCATTGGGTAAGAGGTAGACCAATTGAAATAACTCATTTGCAAAAGCCTTGGCTACAACAAGATTTCCTTCAAGCAAAGAACGCAGAATGTCACATAGCTTCAAAAAAGTGCAAAGGACATAAGTCCGCAGAAATAAGCAAAGGAAAGAGCCTACAACAAAGGAAGTATTTCCTTCGGACTTTTTGTTCGAAAGAATACTTCGGAGAATTACAAAGGAAACACCCGTAGCCTCACAAAAGGTCCACCAAAAGTAAAAAAGCCCAAGGAATAATTCCTTTGGACTTTTTGTCCGAAGGAATTTCTTCGGACAAAAGTGTCCGAAGAAATCCGAGAGAGAAGTCAGACAATTCAAAGGAATAAGGTGACCTACAAAAAGCTCGGGTGCCCTACAATTTTTTCAAAAAGGGCACAGACGAAAGACAGAAGCCCTTGCAGAGAGCACTTGGTTGGTGCCTGGACCATTCCAATTTTCCCGAAGGGCACAAAGGAGAGCCACGAACCCTTGCAGAGGGCACTTGGTCAGTGCCTGGACCTTTGCGCATTTTCTGAAGGGCATTTTGAAGGTAAAGGCAAAGACAAAGGATTAATTCCTTCGGGCTTTTTGTCCGAAGGAATTCCTTCGAACAAAAAGTCCGAAGAAATTCGGAGAAATAGACCAAAGAAGAAGCCCATGAAATAAAACTGACAAGGAAAAAGAGCAAAAGGAAACCTTCGGACTTTTTTTCCGAAGGATTAATGCTAAAAAGTTGGCGATCACAAAGCCTGCAGAAATTCAAAGGGGTAGGCCACGCAAAAATCTTGACAAAATAAACCCAACAATATAAAGTCCAAAGACAACATAAGAAGAGAAAAAACAAAGGAAAGATATCCTTCGGACTTTTTGTTCGAAGGATTAATTCGGAAAAAAAAGCCGAGGGAAATCAAGCCCGCAAAGCAAAAGTCTGCGGGAAAGTGACAGGGTCAGGACAAAAATCCGAAGGCATTCCTTCAGACATTTTGTCTGAAGAATTCCTTTAGAAGACCACACAGGGAGATAAGCCCAAGGCAGAGAAGAAATAAAGGTTGAAGGAAAGGTGAGGAGCCATAAGTCCGAAGGATTCCTTCGGAAAAGTGCATGGATAGAAGCTTGAGGAAATAACAAGGGTCAATTCCTTCGGGAAATTTGCCTAAAGGAAATCCACGAAAAGGCATAACAGGAAAGTCCGAAGGCAGGCCCGAGAAAATAAACTCGAGGCAAATGCAGCCAAGAACAAGAAATTCGAAAGAAATGGAGGTTTGACTGTGCAAAAAAGGATAGAAAATAGATAATCCGACGGAAAGTTGAAAACAAAATATCCAGGGAAATATAGACCAAATATAGATAAGATAATCCAAAAATAGAATCCCGCCAAAAATAGACAAGACACAGGCAAACCAAAATAAGAGAAAATACATGCAAACAAGGGTTATTTTTGGTAGATTGCTAAGTTTTGGTTGACTATTTGTTTTATTTGTGGTTTGACTAGTCATTCTCATGCATTCGAAGGTCCAACTTAGGTTCAAACCGAGTTCTCAATCCAAGTTTGGCGTTGTTTTCATGCAAACGAGAACAACTCAACCGGAGTTCCAAATTCGGACGTCGAGTTGACTGTTCTAGATTTAGAGTTGACTAATTGTTAAATGCCGCATCTACTAGGAGTTTTCCATGCAAAGGAGAATGATCTCTTCGTCCAACTCAGCTTATCAAACGCTCAACTTAGCCTTTCAAACGTTCCAATTCGGCTTCCAACGGATCAAGTCAAAGTTCTAAAATTGACATTGGCATTAGATTTCATGCATGATATTATCATCTCATACTTTCAAACGTTCCAGCAGCTCACGCAGAAGCTAAAATTGACATTGGCGTGGATTTCCATGCAAAGAGAGGTGGGCGTTTCAATAAACAAAAACAAGTCCACTTCCTCTAGCGCAAGGAGCTTCATGCAAAGACAAAGGGAAAACATATTTTTATTGAAAGGCCAAGTCAGCCTTGATTTAATTAATCTAAGTTGATCCTTCTCTTCAATTTTTCAACGCCAATCTTTTTGTTTTTGTAATTCTCTATAAAATGGCTTTCAGCCTTGATTAAAAATCATCCCTCTTGGCAAGACCAGACTCTGCCATTGGTGAGTTGTGTAACCTCTTCGATCAATAGAAGGATTGTACTTTCAGATTTCAAGTGTTGGCATAGTGTATATTCATTCAACAATTTGCATAAGTGGTAGATTTCTCTCTTCCCAAATTCTGATTTGTATCTAGTTGCTAGCTTATCATATTATGCAGGCCATGTTCAGTGTTTTTTATGTCTTTTGCTGAAGCTGTAAGTGGATGTTAGGTGGCTACAAAGTGTCTTGTATCAGACATCTCTCCATCGTTTTCCCTCATGTTTTGGTCATTGGATCAAACATTTTCATGAAATATTTATGCATAAGTGATTGATTGAAATCAAAGGTCTTCCTTTTCCCTTGTTTGTTCAGTGTTCAAGGTTCTAAGTTGAGTGGATCAATCTTTTGGTGTATCACCTTTATTAGGTAGGATTTTCCCTTAAAGTTTGCTTCTCCCTTTTCCATGATAGTCCACAACATAGAGTAGAGATCCTCATCGATACATCTTACAGGAATTAGCCTTCTCTAAAGGTTCTTCTCACCATTGAGGCACCCACCCTCGTGAGAAGATCCCATTGTTTCAACCGGATAGAGGACTGGCCATTTCATGCACGTCTTCGATTCAGAGCGTAGCTCCAGGTTGACAACACAACCATCATAAAGTGGCGTTTGATCTCCAATAAATTGACAAAAAGGCACTTCTTTCATATATTTAATTTTCTGATTCTTTTTGCAAGCATTCAGAGGAAATTCAGATAAAATATTGGTTGAAAATTCTCTTCAACTTCCTTGCATTGTGGTGCCTAGGGTTTCTAACAGTTTGATAAGGGTTTTTAAAGCATTTATTGCAAATTAGGGTTTATTGTTTTTTATTTTAAAATTTCATAATTTGTGGATTTAGGGAAAAACCCCTTTTTGTGAAATTGTCTCATTTGGGGACATTACACAAGGTGAGTGAGTACCTTAATTTGAGGGCTAGGGGTGGAAGGGAAGCCCTAATTTTTTTCATCCAACATTTGAATGGGGTTGCCCATGAATGGTGGCATCATAGATGGGAAACACAAGGGCAGAACATCATTGGGACACATGAGTTTTTTGAAAGAATCATTGATGAGTTTGGTAAGAAGGTAGAGCCATCAAAACCAAGATCACTAAGGGCACCAAGCATGGACTTCCAATTGGATAAAAGGTAGCCCTTAAAACAATTAACTGAGCCTAGTTTCTAACTATACAAAGGGCAGCCACTCCATAAACTTGTTGGGCACCAAAATTCTATTAATTATGGGCCTCTTATGATGGGCGATCAGCTGGAATTTAAATCAAAAAATTTGAAGGCATGTAAAATCGAAGTTGAAGGGCAGCCACCAAGGGAAGGACATTTGAAGTTTGAACACCAAAATTCAGTCAATTGTGGGCTTCTTATGATGGTCAATCAACCAGAATTAAAATTGGAAAATTCAACAAAATTGAAGGCATGTAAAATTGATGTTGAAGGGCAACCACAAAGAGAAAGACATTCAAAAAATTTGGAGCAAAAATGAAAAGTTTTGGAGCAGCCAAGAACTAATGTTCAGACATGTAAAGGGCAACCAATGATTGAAATTTATGAACCACAAGAACCATAAAATCAAGGGCAGCCAAATGAAAGTGTCCAAAAATTTGATAAACAACAAGGGTTGCAAGTAGAAGACAAAGAGGTGGTTGAACCAGGATGTAATCTCAAAGTACACCATGGAAGAATGATCAAGTGGGGCAGCCACTTGTAATAAGGATCATACCAAGAAAAGAGACAAGGTGGAGTGCATGTTAAAAGGCATGCAAACAATCCATAAAAGTGGTAAGCATCACAATTTATTTATTGTATGTTATATGCTACATGAAATGGTTGTGACTAGAGGAAGAATGCAAGGTGGGAAGGTACAACAAATGGCAAGAGTTGAGGTACGTGTTATTTTCAATAATTCAAATTCAACATTTGTAATTCAATTGTCATAGAGAAAAACACACTCCAAGAGTCATGACATGAGAATGAATACATTATCCTATGTTGGGGCGGTAAAGGCTTTTTGTGAAGGGTCACAAGGTGTAAGTTTTGCAAGGTATATATCAATGTTTTGGAGGGAAGAACAAACAATTCATGATTGTTACAGTCTTTATATAGCCCACCTATATTGTGTTTTATGTGGATTTACAAAAGGAACAACTTGGCTATTCATGAAGGTGGTGATAGGTGACAAGTGCTATGACCCATGGGTCATTGCAAGGGTTGTTGGTTATTCCTTGATTGCTGTTTTTCATATTTTCAGTTTGTTTTCCCCAAAATTTCTTGTTGCCATGATGAGTATTGACCCTAGGAAGGTGTGCCTCTCACACCTCAACATCATGGAAGTGGTTTGCACATCTCTGAGTGGATTTCCAGCCACTATAAGGGGAAGATTGAAGAGGGAAAAGATTTTCTACAACGATGTTATGAAGGACATGAACACACCTTTCAAAATCCGGGTGGTAGGGAGTTGCAAGAAAGAATCAAGGCATCAAGAAGGGATGCACTTCATGATCCTAGAGCTTGGTAATGTGATAAAAAAGGTGTTATTAAACACCATTGTATTTACTAATTTGTTTGTTCCATGTGTAGGAACATTAGGAAGATCAATTGTTATAGCTAAGAGCAATACAAAGAATGTGGTGATTTTCAAACAAGGGCAACCAATTGAGATGACAAAGCAGTTGAGAGATGCAAGTGGATTTTAGGCCATGGCAAGAGGCTACAAATTTTGATTATGGGCAGCCAAGGGCTCCAAGGGAAATTCAATTTCCTACATCTTTGGTAAGTATGCATAATTCTGATTTTTGTGTTCCATGAAGAGGAGAGGAGGATAGATCACTTGATTGGCAAGGGCAGTCCCCTATGCCAAGGTATGGGCGTGATTTTGGAGGCACAGATGAAGACTTGACACACCTTTTGGATTGGGCAAGGGCCCAAGTTGTGGACAACAGGGGAAAATGTAAGTTGTTGGAAGATTTTTGGTCACAAGGACATTCATAAAATTCTGGGTATGATTCACTACATATACCGCCTTCAACCCTCTTCAAATTCAATTTTGTCGACACTTTTCAGCCAAGGGAAAATTCTGAAGTTAGTGGTATAAGGTCTGATTTTTTTGTCTCAAAAATTTCTGAGTTTGAGGATCTGGTTCAACAGCCTATTGAGGACAAAAAAATGGAAAATTGGTGCCTTCTTCAGTGCATGATGGAAAGGATATGTGCATGGATGAATTCTGAATTTGATCACTCAGAAAATTCTGAGTTGGGGTGGAAGGTACAGCAGCATTGTAAAGGTAAAGAGTCTTATTTTTTTGATAAATTCCAGCCTACAACATGTTCTGGAAGCACTCATGATGGGGCACACTTATTGCATGATAAAGAATGGAAAGGTGTGAGGAAGGTACATCACTACTTTTTGTGTGAAATGGATTTTTTGTTTTATTCATATGGTGTTCCTCATATGCACGAAAGGCTTGATATAGGGAGGTCAACAAGTGGCTACACGGCACACATGATGAGACATGCCAAGGGAGGTTGCATCTACATGTCACTTTTTTCCAAGGTATGCTTCAAAGGAAATTCATTGTTAATCTTCTTTCTCTATCTTGGAAGGGTTTTCCATGGCATGTAGGAGCCACTCAAGGTTTGCTGGAGAGTGGCCACCTTAATGTGCAAGCAAGGAATGGAGTGCAGGGGGAAATCTTCATCTGGGGCAGCAAGGTAACAACTCTTGAATATATTTTCCCTTATCACTCTTGGCTGTATATGGTGCTTCATAGAGGCATAAGAGGAAGGGACTCCATCACCTACAACTCGGTATTGCAAGCGTTGGTAGGTTGGAGTCCTAAGAAGTCTTTGAGAGGGTGGGAAAACACCTCTAGCTTTTGGGGGCAGCCCCCAAAACATAGGTACAGCAAGGTAAGGCTTTGGTTTGGAGCTTCCATTTCATGGGAGGCATTGACAAGGAGAGCTTGCATAGTGAAGAGTGTTGGGACAGCTCCGTGGTTTTTGGAATTGTTTGAGGACAAGCAATTTTGGGTATGGAGGACTATAATGTCCCCCTTTTTGGTATAAACGTGCATAAGTCCTTAGCCTTGAATTGTTCCTAAAAAGGCTAAGGGAAGAAGAGAAAAAAGGGACATTTAAGGACTTCAAAAGCACTTTATGATCTAATTTCCACTTAAGTTAGGTCCTTTTTAATGGTCATGGGCACTTAAGGCCTAAAATGTTTTTATAAGGAAGTTTTATATATTATCTTTTTTAAAGAAAAAGATAAACTCTCCCTCCTTATTTTGGGTGCCACACTTGGAGGATGGACACAAAAGGTAAGGAAAGACTCATTTGGAAAGGTTATGCATTTTGGATATTGAAATCGTTAATCAAATATGTCAAGCTTTGTCACCACAATTTGAGGATGAAAACTTTCAAGTGTGACAAGGGTTTGAGGACGAAAACCTCCATTCCTACATTCAGGGCAACTCTATTCAAAGGCTGTAATTATGCTTTATATTTGCATGGTTGCATGCAATTGGACCTACAAAGGTGTTTTTGGACACCACCTTCATCAAGGATTGTTTCAAACCCAATAGAGAGATAAAAATTTGTATTTTGCAGGTCAAAGAGGTGGGTGAACTTGATTTGAGAGTTTGGTTGATCTATGAAGCCACCCTAGGATGACGACTTGCTTTGGGAGAGTGGCGACCCCTTTCAAGATATCTAATTGACTTCGAAACCCTCTTTTAGGGTTTAAAGGTATTTTTAGAAATTTATGCCAACTTGGCGAATTGTTTGAGGGTTGATTTGCACATGATTTAGGATGATTTTGTGTCCTAGATAATATTATGAATTTATTCTATTATTTCAACAATGAACTAGGGTTTTGAGAATTTCGGGACAACTTTTGGTGGGCTTTTTGTGATGGAAAAATTATGTTTCTAATTTTGTTTGATAACTACTATTTTTGTCATCATTTTGAGCATCACTTGCATTGAAATTTCAAGTATTGTGGAAGTTGTGAATTTATGAAATTTCACTGTAATTCTACAATAATAAATTCTAGAATTATGAGTTTTGATTTTTGAGTGAATATTTTGACTTCTAAAATTAGTCGCTGCAATATAAGCTCAGTTCATATTTTTTGGAGGGTTAGAAATATCAAATCTGATTTTTGCCCTAATTGCCTAAGGGTTTGGTGGAGGAAATTGTTGAATATTGCTTCAATTTTCGAAGTGTGTTATTAGCTGAATTTGTATTTTCAGATTCTTTGAAGGAAGGCATTTTGGATTAGGTAGGGTTTGTTGGAAAACTCGAACTTTGCCTAATTGTCCCATTTGGGGACATTACACCCAAGGTCAAAGAGATTTGGAAAGAACAATCTAGAGAGTAGTGAAAAAATCCATGTTAGAGTTAGTCCGAGCCTTTATGGATATTAATTAGAATAAGACAAATCAAGGGGAAGGAAACTCTTCAACTAATGAGAGGATCTCAGTCAACCCCCACAACAAAACTTTCTGAGCAACATTCCTGCAAAGAGAAAAAGCATGCATGAAGAACCCAAGTTTTAAGGATTAACTATTGGTGCCGTTTGCTATCTTCAAAGCTTTAGCTTCATTTAGAAGAGCATGAAAGAAAGATCCTATTTAGGAGGTGTAGCTAAAAGAGTAGTGTGATAGAGATGAATGCAAACTTCTTGCCTTTGGCGCATATGATAAAAGGTTTGACATTCACAAATCTTATAATAGCTTTGAAGAATTCTTGGAGATATACAAAGAAAATACAAGTAGAAGTTGAAGAAGAAAGAGGGAAAGTCAAACCTCAAAATATTGCTAAGGAAGAAATCAGAAAGCAAGAAGAACAATCAACTTTAGAGCCACAAGACATCATTGAGCAAGAACATGTGGGATACAACATGCAGGGTGAGGGTAAAGATCCTTTGATAGTAGAAGAAGTTTTATTGACTTCCAATGATTGCATTTATGTCAATGAAGTCAAGGAGGAAAACACATCACTAACTGAATGCAAAGAGCAGAAAATGGAAATAGATTTGCCAATCCATGAGCTACCCAAGAATCTTCCAAAGAGTGAACCACTACCATATAAGACTGAATTTCAGAATTTTAGAATAATCTCTCAAAAGCTCCTACTTCAACCAAAGAGGGTAAACACTCTTATAATTTCAGCTCAAGATATGGGAATGATAGCACATATCTATTTCAATTTTTCCATCATTCTAAGATTGGTACAAGAATGAAGATAAATCATTTGACTCAAAATGCATTTTGCATAATGGTATGGAATCCAGATGGTATTTTGAGATCTATAAGGGATATAATCTTTGATTTCAATATCATTGTTGTTGATAATTTCATTATCCCATACAAATGGATTAAAAAAAAAATCAGAATTGACCTCAGATGATCATAAGGAAAATATTATGCATGACAATAGGATTTAGTGATTGAAGCACAAGGGTCAAATATCTTGGCTACAAGCCACATATCAATAGCTACAATAACAAAACATTTAGTATCAACAAGGTATGGTTCATGCATGGGAACCACAGAAAGGTATGCCCGAACAATAAATTGTTGTTTTGCAGGTTTGGTTGATTAATCCTCTACTCCATCCTTATTCCAAAGGACCAAGTAAAATTGTGATAGTAAGACTAACTAGAAATCAGATTTTTAATTGGTCCACAAATACAAGTGTATGCCTTTTGAGGAACCAAAGGAAGCATTCAAGTTATCTACTTGTAAATATAAAGTATCATGGATTACATGATATGCTCAAAATAATTATAATGAAGAGACCCTAAGACTCATAAGTCAAATGCGAGGTTCAAAGGCATGCCACCTCACATCAGATAGTGCTCTCAAGGTAAGTGACAATGTAGCAACTCAATTACAAGGTAAGCATATTCATACTGATACCACCTTGGTTGGATTCAAATTTGATGTTTGGATAGAGCGCGTAGTTGCCTGAACAATAGTCATATTTGTCAATGAATGTGTCATAGTATTTGATATGGTGATTGGTGATAAGTGTTGACCATTTTTTTGGTCATTTAAAGTAAAAAATGGGCACCCCCTCTTTTGTGCATAAGTCTTCAATCCATGTTTTGGCTAAAATCATTCATCAAGGTTCCTTGTCAGACCTTTTCCATGAAAAAACCAAGTGTTTACCCCATTTCGTTTAACCAAGTGTATTTCGGGTTTGTTAAGGGGAACTACTTCAGGCTTTCCAAATGCAATTACTTGGTTCCCATAGTGCATTCTGGGTTTTGTAAACCACTTGTGAAAAGTTCATAAGTAAAGTCACTTGCAAAACCCGATTTGGTCTTGCTCATTTAACCAAGTGTATTTCAGGTTTGTCAAGGGGAACTACTTCGGGCTTTCCAAATGCAATTACTTGGTTCCCATAGTGCATTCCGGGTTTTGTAAATCGCTTTACTTGTGAAAAGTTCATAAGTAAAGTCACTTGCAAAACCCGATTTGGTCTTGCTAGACCAAATCGGGTTCTCCAAATGAATTTACTTGTTTTGTCTTATAAGCAGAAGCAATCCAAAAACCCGAATGGGTCAAGACAGTTGCAATCGAGTTTGTTGAGGGGTCTTACTCATGAAATTTCATAAGTTGGAGCGGGTCCAAAGTCCAAAGCAGGTGGAATTGGAGAACCCGAAAAGGTCTAGAATAAACATTCGGGTTTGTTAAGAGGCCTTACTTAAGGAACTTTATGAGTAAGCTCTTTCCAAGGACCTGATTAAGGAACTACTTCGGGCTTTCCAAATGCAATTACTTGGTTCCCATAGTGCATTCCGGGTTTTGTAAATCACTTTACTTGTGAAAAGTTCATAAGTAAAGTCACTTGCAAAACCCGATTTGGTCTTGCTAGAGCAAATCGGGTTCTCCAAATGATTTTACTTGTTTTGTCTTATAAGCAGAAGCAATCCAAAAACCCGAATGGGTCAAGACAGTTGCAATCGAGTTTGCTGAGGGGTCTTACTCATGAAATTTCATAAGTTGAAGCGGGTCCAAAGTCCAAAGCAGGTGGCATTGGAGAACCCGAAAAGGTCTAGAATAAACATTCGGGTTTGTTAAGAGGCCTTACTTAAGGAACTTTATGAATAAGCTCTTTCCAAGGACCTGATTTAGTCTAACCGGCTTGCAAAGGCAAGGAATTTCCTCGGAGGGCACTTTGACTACGTTAGGGCAATTGCAAATGTTCTGAAGGGTAAGTGTCTTTGCGGAGGGCACTTGGTCAATAAAGAGGACTCTTTTCACTTTTTCGAAGGGTCATTTTTAGAGTTTCCAAAGGGCACCTGCCCTTGCGGAGGGCACTTTTGGATGAGAAACGCCTTTGCGGAGGGCACTTTAAGAAAGAGAGGACGAAGACAAAAGGCTCGAAGGGCACATGCCCTTCGAGAAAAGAAGCAATCAAAAGAAAGAATTTCTTCGGACAAAATGTCCGAAGGAAAGCGCAGCACAACGGCCTGTCGAAAGAAAGGAGCAAAGGCAAGCCCAAGAGATAATTCCTTTAGACATCTTGTCCGAAGAAATTCGACATTACCAAAAGCCCGAAGGCCGACAAAGGCAGAAGAAAGACGAAAGGAAATCCTTGTGACAAAATGTCCGAAGGAAATCATTCGGACATCTTGTTTGAAGGACATGGCGAAGACAGGGCCGCCCGAAGGAAAAGACAAGGAAAAAGGGAAGAAGAGAGCAAAGAAATGTGAAGACCCGAGAGCCCAGATAAGTTCAAAAAACAGAAAAGATCAATACGAAGGCCCGAGAAATAACAAGCACCCGAGAACCCGAATGGTTAAAAGACAAAAGGGAAAAGCCAAGGCAAAGGGAAATAACAAAGTAAAAGAAAACAAGATGGATAACCCAAAACGCGGCCATGCAGCACAATAAAGTAAAAGCTCAAAACATTCCAAATGGTGTGACAAGTCAAAAGCAAAGACCCAAGGACCAACCAGACCAAGGTGTCGTCAGCAAGAATAGTAAATGCACTTAGGTGAAATAGTCTCTACTGAAAACCAATAAAAGAATTAGTTTTCAAACGATAGAAAGTGCAGCCGTGTTTTCACGCCAAGATTTTAATGTGCATCCAAGTCGCGCCCATGCATTGAAGAAAACACAATCCAGCCACAACAACTTCAGAATGGCTTTGTCAGTGTAAGCCAAGGACAACAAAGGTGGCGGCAGCATGGTTTCCATATGCAAATCTAGAAAACATGACAGCAGCATGGCCTCTTGTCTCAGCAGATGTTTGACTCAACAGGGGTCTCCTTTCCTAGGGATTTGTCAGCTTCTAGTTCCATCACTCTATATTGTAATTTCTCATTTGAAAAAGGGATCTCTCAGCTTGTATGGCAAAGCCTTGCAAAATTTTCCCTTAAATCTAAGACAAAGCTTTTACCTTCTTTTGAGTGTTGCATTGAGCATACATTTGGCTGTTAGTTTTGTGAAAGTGTGGTCTCTTTCTCTACCTTCATGTGGTAACCCCAGCAATGTTTAGTGTTTATGTGTTTTCTTATCTTGCAGGTCACAGGAAGTGTCTGAAGAAGTATAGGTAAGTGAATAGGCTACGCAAGAGTGTCTCAGAACACCTTTTGTGCTAGTTTTTTCTCTCTTATCTCTCCACAAGACCCCCTGCTGAAACATTGTTGCAAGAAAAGTCTCATTTTGAGTGAAGTGTAGGCTAACTTGTCTTGATTTAAAGTGTATGTCAAAGCTGAGTAGACCATCCATTTGGTGCATCACCAGATACTTTAGGTTCTGATTTCAGTATTTTTCTCTCCCTTTTCATCCCCCCAAGTAGTTAGTAGTAGGAAATCCAAGGCTTCAAGGTGCATCAAGGGGAGCTAGCCCCTAATCTAGAGATTCATCCCTCATGTTTGCCACCCACAGCAGGAGGGATGTCTCCATTGTGTCACATGGATGAAGAGAGTTGAGCCTCCCTTCAGAGGGTGCAATCTATCGCATCAACATTTTTTGGCACGCCCGGTGGGACCAATTTATGTGTCTTGCAAGTTTCAGGATTGGTGCTAGTCTTGATATTGTTAAAAAATCCAAAAGAATCTATATTCAACACCTGGCGACTCCATTCAGGAACCAAGTCTCTGGTTAATGACTAGCCTGGCATCCCATGCCAAAGGTCACTCCAAGATCTTCTTCTAGGGGTGTCCCTTTTGAATTTGTTGAGTTACCTTTGAACTCAGCAAAGAGACTGAGATTTGCAAATATCCACCCTTATGTAGGAAGCCATTTTCCTAAGCCATCCATAAAATATACCTACTCAAGGAGACCCCTGTTGAATCCTTTCACAACCATGGCAACCCCTAGAGCCCTTTTGTGGCCTTCAATGGTCAAAGTCCCTTGGACCTTCAGCAGTATGACCCAATTCCAGGGACAACTCTCAAAAGCGTTCCTCCCTTTAGTAGAGAGGCCCAATCACTGTTGAGAAGATTAGAAACATAGCAAACCTCTGCAACATCCATAATATCACTAAAGAAAATGTAGCCATTAGATTGCTAGCCTTGTCTTTCAAAGGGAAAGTTTTGGACTGGTATGGGACCTTGCCTGTGAACTCAGTTGGCTCATGGGATGAGTTAGGGACCCTCTTGGCCAATAGGTTTGGGGAAAAAATGATCATTTATCTCTAGCTGAGCAATTAACCACCATGAAGAGAGCCCCACATGAGTTTATGCAAGATTTTAACACTAGGTTCCAAAAGACTTGGGACAAGATTCCAATTCTTGTGAGGCCAACCCCAAGCTATGCTTTCCTTTACTACTTGAAGGGCATGAATAGTGACATTGCTGTCATGATACAGTCCATGGGTGGAAATACTCTGTCCGTTGCTTATGAGATAGCCATAGCTGTTGAAAATTGTCTTGTTCAAGCAGGAAAGATAGCTCTTAGACCTCCTATGCCACTCTTTCTTGATTTACAGCTCTAAGTCCAGCCTATTTTGCCCACTCTAGATCCTCTGCCTAATCAAGAGAAGTTGGATGCTACCCCTGCAAATGACATCCATGAAGTTAAGACCCTGTTGCAGAGTGTTATCAATGAGTTAGTTGCCCTCAAAAGACAACAAGCTCAGAGTTATAGGCCAAATCAAGGCTACCAACAGTTTGGGCAAGCAAATAGGCCTCCCTTCCAGAATTATAATCAAGGGCAAGGTCAAATTACACATGTCAAGCCTTATCAAAGCTATAATCCAGATGGCCCTTCATCTTCCAAGGCTCTTGTCCCCACTAAAAATAATTCGGTGCAGGAGCAGCCCAACTATCCACCCCTGGAACATGGCCAAGAACAGGTTGTTTATGCCAATGAGATACCAAATCAAAGCATGACTGCACAAGGTGATCAGGCAGCCCAATTCTCAAATTTTGAGATGTCAACACAACTTGGGGTAGACATCAGGCAGGCTCAATCTGATTCCACTCTCATGAATCACTTGGAAGGAGAGTTCTGCGCAATCAACTACGTGGGGAGCACAAGTAATTAGAATGTTGGTGTTGCATCCAACACCAAGTCCAAAAGGAGAGCCATTGATGAAGCTCAAGCAGCCACTCCAGCACCTACTGCGTCTCCTTCACCCAATCAAGTAGGGAGTGTACCTAAAATAGCCCCAAGAGCACAAGCAAATCAAAAGTTTTCCAATTTCAGGCCAACGGTTGCAGTTCAGCTCCTTAGGTTGCACCATAGGTTACGAATGTTCCCAAGGAGAACTCTAAAGAGGGCAATCCTTCAATCAATGTAGTGGACCAAATAAAGAAGCTGCACATGAACATCTCATTGTGGGATTCTTTAGCACTGCCAGGACAAACAGATATACTTCAAAAGGAATTGTACGGTCTGGGCGAGCAAGCTGTCCCAACAAGAAATGATAATGTGTTGATAGTAAATGGGGCTCCCCCCATAGTTGGTCAAGCAAAGAAAGATGAGAAAGTCCCCCCTTATATTTGTCCCTGATTATTGGGGATTTCTTGATCCACAATTGCATCATTGATAGTGGAGCAAGCACCTTAGTTATGCCCAAATGCATAGCTGATAAGCTAGGCCTCAAGTATTAGCAAATGACCAAAGGAGTTCTACAGTTGGATGGATCACCAGCTAAGACCTTGGGAGTGGCAAGAGGCTTGAATCTAACTCTCCATGCATGTCCGACCTTCTCAATTCCCCATGATGTAGCGGCAAATGTTCCTCCTTACTTCGCTATTTGCTTGTCAAGGGATTTCACATCCAAGATAGGTGGGTACTTGAGAGCCAACTAGTCTTACATGGTTTCAGGCCAAAGTATGGAACTAAAGTGAAGATTGAGTCAGAGCCCATCCACAAGGATCACCTGGAGCCATACACGCCCAAAGTGGCAAATGTGAACTACGCAATCATTGATGAAGAAGAGCTCCAGGTGGATCAATCTCCATCATCTTCCCTTGTAGGAGTTGCTGACCTGCTCCTAGATGAATGGGGAAATGACAACTTTAAGCATGATCCTTACAAGTTCATTGAAGAAGCTAGTCTTGGAGTCTACTGCGTGCATGAGAAAGATGCTTTCATGTCAAAATTGATGAAGACAAACCAAGAGGACTGCGGTTTGTGGCAGTTGTTCTTTGATGGATCTAGAAGCAAGTTGGGAGCCGGTGGTGGGGCAATGCTGGTTTCACTTTCAAAGGACAAATACTTCTCAACTTTCAGGTTTCATTTCTCCTACACCTCCAACGTGGCAAAGTATGAGGCCCTTGTTCATGGCCTAGAATGAGCAAGGAAGAGAGGAATCAAAGAATTGCAGGTGTTTGGAGACAGTGAGTTGATTGTGACCCAAGTGAGAGGTCAAAACTTGACCAAGAACTCCTTACTCAAGTCTTACAAGCATAGAGTGTGGAACCTTGTAAAGAACTTCGTTGCTTTCAACATCACTTCCATTCCAAGAGAGGAGAACAAGCATGCTGATAGACTAGCAACAGTTGGTGCTCAATTTCACATCCCAAAGGGGATAAGACAAAAGAAGAATCAACATCATTTAAAGATGTTTGTGAGGCCCTCCATACCAGACTGTCACAAATTAGCAGATGTTTGAAAGTGATCAACAAATAGCACTTTTTTTGCAGGAAGAAGTTGAGTTTGCTTCCAAAAATCAGTGCAAGCTACAATAACAATATGATGGACAGATTGTTCAACTAAAGACCAATAGGCTTCCCAAAGGTTTGGTAACTCTTAAGAGCATTTTCAATGAAGATGACCAACTCAAGAGAGACAAAGCAAGCATGTCAACCAAGAAGGAAAATTATGAAAAGGTAGAGATCTACAAGGATAAGCTGCTTGCACTTAGGAAGGTGTGTACCAATGAGGAAAAGCATGCTTTCATTATGTTATGTCAAGAGTTTGCTGATGTCTTCGCTTGAAAGTAAGGTGATTTGAAGGGCTTTGATCCAAGCTTGGCCCAACACACCATTGAGCTGGAGGAAGGTGCCAAACCCATCAAGCAAAAGCAAAGGCAAATCAATCCAAAGATTGAGCCTCTCATGAGGAAGGAGCTCACCAAACTGATCGAGTCCAGGATCATTTTCCCTATCAAACACTCTTCTTGGCTGGCCAATTCGGTCCCTGTTAGGAAGAAGAATGGAGAAGTCAGATTGTGTGTGGATTTCAGAGACCTGAACAGAGTCTCATTGAAAGATCACTATCCCCTTCCAAGTATGGAGCAAATTCTTCAGATGGTGACAGGCTGTGAAAGGTTCTCTCCTAGATGGCTACTCTGGGTACAATCAAATCCTAGTGCAAGAATGCGATCGATACAAGACAGCCTTCACCACCAAGTGGGGAACATACGCCTACAGGAAGATGCCATTCGGATTGTCAAATGCTGGAGCTACCTTCCAACGTGCTATGGACATGGCTTTCCAAGGTTTGATCAATGACATTGTGTTGGTTTATCTTGATGATGTGACAGTCTTCTCCAAGGAGGCTAGTCAACACTTGAAGCCCCTGAGGCAAATCCTTGAAAGGTGTAGAGAGTTTGGCATCTCTCAACCCAAAGAAATGCATGTTTGCCGTCCACGAAGACAAGCTCTTGGGCCATGTCGTTTCGAAGGAAGGCTTGTCCATTGATCCAGAGAGGGTGAACGCCATCTTAGCATTGTCCTTGCCTAAGCACGAGAAGGGCCTGCAAAGTTTTTTCTTTGGTGAGATAAATTTCATTAGGAGATTCATTCCTAACTTTGCTGAGCTTGTCAAGCCAATAACTTCCGTGCTAAGGATGAGACATTCACGTGGACAGCAAGAAGAAGAGAAAGCTTTGAAGGCATCAAGCAAGCTATTGCCCAAGCTCCTACCCTGGCTAGTCCAAACTTCTCCAAGGACTTCAATCTATACACATTTGGGAATGAAGAGGTAATCTCTGCTATGCTCACTCAAGCAAATGGTGAGAATTTAAAATAACCTCTTGCTTTTTTCAGCCAAGGTTTAGAAGGCTATGAGGTTAGATACACGTATGTTGAGAAGCAGGTACTTGCAGTCATACAAAGTCTGAAGAAGTTCAGACATATGTTGTCTAGCAGCAAAGTTCACATCATAGTGCCACATCCTAGTGTAAAAAGACTTCTTGCTGAACCGAGACTTGAATGAGAAAAGGGCAGGTTGGATCACCAAAGTAATGGAGTGTGACGTAGAGATCAAAACCACCAAGCTGGTAAGAGGAAGAGCGTTGTTGAACACCTTGCTACAGACTTGAAAGAACCAAAGGAGGACGTTTTGGTACTCCATGAAGAACCTACAACAGTTGTACCTACAGTCATGAAAAGATGGACACAAGACATGGTTCATTTCCTTCGAACTGGGGAGTGTCCACAAGGTCTTGATAGGACCAAGAGGAGGTATTTTAGACTCCAATCTCTTCCTTATGTCCTAGTTGATAGAGTGCTATTCAGAGAAGACTTTTCAGGGGTGCTTTTGAGATGCATTGATCAAGACCAAGTTGACAAGGTACTATCTAAGTTCCATGATGGACCAACTAGTGGCCACTTTGCTCCCAAGGACACTGCTGCAAGGATTATGAGGGCTGGTTACTTTTCGCCTAGTTTGTTTAAAGACACTCATGCTTCGGTGAGGAAACGTCAAAAATGTGCCTTCTTTGATGGGAAACAACGGCTGGCTGCAATGCCTCTTCATCTTATTCAGGTGGAATAGCCATTCATACAATGGGGGTTGGACTTCATAGGACTAATCAATCCTCCTTCTAGTGTTGGCCACAAGTGGGTCTTGACTGCCACGAATTATTTCACAAGGTGGGTAGAGGCCGTAGCTTTGAAAGAGGCCAATGAAAGTGTAGTCCTATACTTCTATGAAGGCATAGCGACAAGATTTGGGGTCCCAGCGACAATCATTTCAAACAATGCATTGGCTTTTTTGGGAACAAAGACGAGTGGGCATTGAAGTATGGCATCTATCTCAACACTTCTTCCAACTACTATCCACAAGGAAATGGGTTGGCGAGTCCCCAAACAAGAATTTGATTAGGATTATAAAGAGGACAATGGAGGAAAATCAAAGGACTTAGCATGCCAAGTTGAAGACAGCTCTTTGGGTAGATATGATCACTCCAAAGAGGGCAATCGAGAATTCACCATACACACTTGTGTATGGAAGAGAATCTAGACTTCCTATCTCACTTGAGTTACCAGCCCTGGATCTTGCCCATCAGCTGCAATTGATGGAGAGTGACAGCCTGGAAGTCAGGTATTGTGAGCTAATGGAGCTTCAAGAAGCAAGAGACCAAGCCATGGATGCCATGACCACCCGCCAACAGCAAACAAAAAAGCATTTTGGCAAAAGGTCTACGCCAAGGAGCTTCTCAGAAGGTGACATTGTCTTGAAGTGGGATGAGGACCAAGCCAAGCCTGGAAGGCACACGAAGTTTGACGCTTTGTGGAGTGGCCCATATGTCATCACCCAATGCAAGCAACACAATGCTTTCCAACTCTCCAAGTTGGATGGTGAAGAGCTACATATCCCAGTCAATGGGATATACCTTAAGCATTGTTACTAAGTTTCTTTTTTCATGTGCATAGTTTTCCTTGTTTTTCCTCGTTTTCCCTAAATGCTGTTGCACAAGTTTGTTGTTTTTTACCTTTGTTGCATGTTGTTTTTCCTTGTTGTTTGAGGTAAAGCTTTGCTGGCTCAAGGGTCTTTACAAGGCTATTTTAACATGCTCAGGATGCATTCTGACTCCATGCCCAATGGACTTTGAGGCTACCAGTCTTCCCCAGCATAGCAGGCATGCTTTCCTTGTGAGTCGTCAGTTTGTTAACCATTTTTTTGGTCATTTAAAGTAAAAAATGGGCACCCCCTCTTTTGTGCATAAGTCTTCAATCCATGTTTTGGCTAAAATCATTCATCAAGGTTCCCTGTCAAACCTGTTCGATGAAAAACCCAAGTGTTTACCCCATTTCGTTTAACCAAATGTATTTCGGGTTTGTTAAGAGGAACTACTTTGGGATTTCCAAATGCAATTACTTGGCTCCCATAGTGCATTCCGGGTTTTGTAAACCACTCTACTTGTGAAAAGTTCATAAGTATAGTCACTTGCAAAACCTGATTTGGTCTTGCTAGACCAAATCGGGTTCTCCAAATGACTTTACTTGTTTTGTCTTATAAGCAGAAGCAATCCAAAAACCTGAATGGGTCAAGACAGTTGCAATCGGGTTTGCTGAGGGGTCTTACCCATGAAATTTTATAAGTTGGAGTAGGTCCAAAGTCCAAAGCAGGAGGCATTGGAGAACCCGAAAGGGTCTAAAAGAAACATTCGGGTTTGTCAAGAGGCCTTAAGGAACTTTATGAGTAAGCTCTTTCCAAGGACCCGATTTAGTCTAAGCGGCTCGCAAAGGCAAGCAATTTCCTTGGAGGGCACTTCGACTGCGTGTAGGGCAATTGCAAAAGTTTCTAAGGGTAAGTGTCTTTGCGGAGGGCACTTGGTCAAGAAAGAGGACTCTTTTCACTTTTCCGAAGGGTCATTTTCAGAGTTTCCGAAGGGCACTTTCAGATGGAAAAAGCCTTTGTAGAGGGCACTTTAAGAAAGAGGACGAAGACAAAATGCCCGAAGGGCACATGCCCTTCGAGAAAAGAAGCAATCAAAAGAAAGAATTCCTTCGAACAAAAATCTAGCACAAAGGCCCACTGAAAGAAAGGAGCAAAGGCAAGCCCAAAAGAGAATTCCTTCGGACAAAATGTTCGAAGGAATTCCTTTGGACATCTTGTTTGAAGAAATTTGCCATTACCAAAAGCCCAAAGGCCAACGAAGGCAGAAGAAAGACGAAAGAAAATCCTTCGGACAAAATGTCCGAAGGACATGGCAAAGACAGGCCCACCCGAAGGAAAAGACAAGGAAAAGAGGAAGAAGCGAGCAAAGAAATGCGAAGACCCAAGAGCTCGGATAAGTTCAGAAAACGAAAAAGATCAATACGAAGGCCCGAGAAATAACAAGCACCTGAGAACCCAAATGGTTGAAGACAAAAGGGAAAAATCCAAGGCAAAGGGAAATAACAAAGTAAAAAAAAACAAGACGGATAACCTAAAACGTGGCCACGCAGCACAATAAAGTAAAAGCTCAAAATGTCCCAAGTGGCATGACAAGCCAAAAGCGCAGACCCAAGGACCAACCAAACCAAGGCAAGTGGCACAGGTGTCGTCAGCAAGAACAGTAAATGCACTTAGGTGAAATAGTCTCAACCGAAAAACCAATAAAAGGATTGGTTTTCAAATGATAGAAGGTGCAGCCATGTTTTCACGCCAAGCTTTTAATGTGCAGCCAAGTCGCGCCCATGCATTGAAGAAAACACAGTCCAGCCACAACTTCAAAATGGCTTTGTCAGTGGCTGGATGGGGTAGCACATACTTCGCTAAGCCAAGGACAACAAAGGCAGCGGTTTGGACAGCCTACAGCATGGTTTCTATATGCAAATCTGGAAAACAAGGCAGCATCATGGCCTCTTGTCTCAGCGAATGTTTGACTCAGCATGGGTCTCTTTTCCTAGGGATTTGTCAGCTTCTGGTTCCAACACTCTATATATTGTAATTTCTCATTTGAGGAAGGGATCTCTCAGCTTGTATGGCGAAGCCCTGCAAAATTTCACCTTGAATCTAAGACAAAGCTTTTACCTTCTTTTGAGTGTTGCACTGAGCATACATTTGGGTGTTAGTTTTGTAAAAGTGTGGTCTCTTTCTCTACCTTCATGTGCTAACCCCAACAGTGTCTAGTGTTTGTATGTTTTCTTATCTTGCAGGTCACAGGAAGTGTCTGAAGAAGTATAGGTAAGTGAATACGCTATGCAGCAGTGTGTCTCAGAACACCTTTTGTGCTAGTTTTTTCCTCTCTTATCTCTCCACAGGACCCCCTGCTGAAACATTGTTGCAAGAAAAGTCTCATTTTGAGTGAACCTATCTTAATTTAAAGTGTATGTCAAAGCTAAGTAGACCATCCATTAGGTGCATCACCACATAGTTTAGGTTCTCATTTCAGTATTTTTCTCTCCCTTTTCATCCCCCCAAGTAGTTAGTAGTAGGAAATCCAGGGCCTCAAGGTGCATCAAGGGGAGCTAGCCCCTAATCTAGAGATTCATCCCTCACGTTTGCCACCCACAACAAGAGGGATGTCTCCATTGTGTCGCCTGGATGAAGAGAGCTGAGCCTCCCTTCAGAGGGTGCAATCTACCACGTCAACAATAAGTTGGCAAATGGATGTCTTCTATACAAGGTCCATGGTATGCTAAATAGGGCAATAGTAGTTTTCTCTTCTTATACTGGTTTTGATTTAGTTATTAATATATCATTCAACATTGGCATGATATTCTCCATATATGATAAGTTGTATTTGTGTAACTGGTTGTGTTTGCATCATCATGATCCGACAATTGCAGTCAAAGGTCAAGAAGATAAGTCACAAAGCTACCTACGCATCCTAGTATGGTATCCTAGAGATATTTCTACACATGAGCAAGGTAAACATCATGTTGATATTCAAATTTTTTAAAATAAGTTTATTGTGGTGTTTAGACATTTTTTCCCATGTCACGAGAGGACATAGAAGATCAGCGCATCACACATTTGGAATCAAGTTCCAAGCATGTTCAACTTTCCAAGATACACAGAGGAGAATCTCCAAAAGATGATAATCACATTGATGGGAATGTCATAGCTCCTTGTGAGATCTTTCATTACAGCATTGTACAAACTTGGAAGAAGAATTCATAAACAGATCTAAATTTATACTAGAAAAGCATAGGGCATATAGATTCTTTGATTCAAGTTCCATATTGTTTTGCATATGGGATCTAGGTGACTTTTTGAGGTACAAAAAGGATAAAGGCTTTGATGCAATTGTAGCTAATGGCTTCACCATCCCATGTACCAAGAGGATTCATCAACTCAACCTTACCTTGGAGAGCTTTTCCTAGAACGAGGGCAGCCCATTGTTTGGATGAAGGTGTTGAGGATATCTCAACAATTACTAATACATCAAAAGAAGTTAAACACTTTGATTACAGCCCAAGCTACATACAGGTTGACCACCCTTGCTTGTGTAAAGGAGAATTCACAAAGGTTGGGATGCTACAAAATGGCTTCACCATTTTGTGCAACATGATTTAGAATTTAGCATTCAAAATTCAGAATTCCGCATTAGGAGTGGACATAAGGTATGCAATGATTCCTACATCATGGGTTTAGGTGAGAAGTTAAAATCCATGGATGAGAGACATTTTACTAAGGCTTCAATGATGTCAGTTCAGATTCTGAAAGGAATGTTACGATACAAGAAACATATCAGATTGACTTTTAGAATGATTCTATCGATAAGCATGCACTTGAAAAGAGTATTTTAGTAGAGGTAGGTGCTGAGTTCACAAATTCAACAATTGGTTACATTCTACACCATGGTTCTTGGAATGATGTATTGAGACATTTCAAAGTTTCAGTATGCCAAAACGCTGAGTTCAAACATGATCAGAAACAATGTGGCAATGAATATGAGAAAGGTGCCAATGAATGTGAAAATTGGGAAAAGCTCTTTGACACTAGAGATAAACTAACTTCTCATCCTTTTGTATATCTCAAGGAAATTTAGGCTAAAGCTGGGCAGCCCATGAATTTTTTTGAGATTTTCCAAGAAATGTAAAAGAAAGGAGTTCCTATGGGTGTGATTGCTTATGAAAAGATTATAAAGGTATTGTCAAATTCTCAACGAAAATGGAATTCAAGCCTAGAATAAGGGAAAGTTGATATGGTTGTAAGTTTGCAGTAGCCATTTGTGCCATGATAGAAAAATAAAGATGTAATGTCCCCAATTTGCGACAAATCCACAAAATAAGGGTTTTGCAACAAACCCTACCCAATCTGAAAATAATTCTAAAATCTGAACCTCAAAACTAGCAAATCCTAGTTGCTGAAATTAAGCCTCAAAACTGATAATGAAGGTGTCAAACCCTTTTGAAAAATATAAGAAAAATACCTTAATATCTTATCCACCAATGGCTTTCACCTCCTCTAAAGAAGAACCCAAAAGGAAATATTTCCAACCCTCAAACCCCAATGCCACACAAGCTGATTGTAATCCTCCTTTTTGCCATGCAAATCTGCTCAAACCCTCAAGTGATTTGTAGGCAAAACTCATATAAAATCACAGCACTGAAATCAACCAAGAACATTCAATAAATGAGGTTCCGATTAGATCAAACCCTAGGTGCACCAAATCGCCAAACTTCTGTATGTTCCAGCAATATTTAAATCAAAAAATCAGGGTATTTCAGCCCTTGTTAGTCTTTCCTCTGACCCTCAAATGATAAGGTCAAATGACCAATAAATCAGCCAATAAATATATATTTATTCCTTCCGAACTTAGAGCCCAAAAGCACTCTAAAAGCCCTTCAAAGTGAATCACTCCACTGGGAAAAATAATATAGTTAGTTCTGAATTATTTTTCCTATGTTCAGCCCTCAATTAACCTTAATTCATCATGCTAAATTATTAGAAAATAATAATAATAATATTAGAAATATTATTATAAACTCATGCTTGTTTTCCACCACCGAATCAAGCCAAAACATGCCCTAAGGCACTCGCCCAGCCCTCAAAGGAAGTCGCCAAGCCTAGGGAATCTCTTTGTTGCTCCTAGGGCACTCGTCCATCTTCCTTGACTTGCAATTTGTATTTTTCCAGCTCTCTAAGGAGTTCGCTCAACCCTTGAATGAAGGTGGTGTTCCAAAACACCTTTGTAAAACCAATTGCATGCAACCATGCAAATCTGAAGCAGAATTACAGCCCTTAAATAGAGTTGCTCGCAATGAAGGAATGGAGGTTTTTGTCCCCAAATCCTAGCACACTTAAGGATTTTCGTCCTCAAGTCATGGTGAACGAGATTGACATACTTGATCAACAATTCAATATCCAAAAATGCATAACCCCCTCAAATGAACCTTTAATTCCTTCTTACATCTATCCCCCAAGGTAGCGCCCAAATTGGAGGGAGATGACCTTTTGAATCACAAGGAAAATTAATTTTTTAATTACCTTTGTAAGGAGGGTTGGGCTCCCATGACACTTAAAGGTCCCCCACTTAAGTGAAAATAGACAAAAAACACTTTTTCACAACCCAATTAAAAATTAGAACACTTAAAGTACCTTTTCACATTTTTACTCTGCGAATGCCCACGTCTAACATTCCCCTCTCTTTCTTTCCCTTAGCCTTGTGGGAACAAAAGTAGGCTAAGGGTCTACCAGTGAGCTATGCCAAAAAGGGCGACATTATAGTCCTCTCCACCCAAAAATTCCTTGTCCTCAAGCAATTACAAAAGCCAAGGGGCTGTCCCCACATTCTTCATAATACAAACACCACATGAAATTGCTTTTTATGGAAAAGAAGCTCCAAATTGAATTTTCACCTTGTTGTACCTATACTTTGGAGGCTACCCCCAAGAGCTAAAGGTGACATAATAACCTTTCAAAGGCTCCTCATGTCCCCAAAAAAGTAACCCATGCAATACTAGTTTTTCTTTGATGAAGCCTCTCATGCTTGTGCCTTCAATGGGTATCAATGTGCCTTTAAAAAGTGCACTATATAACCAAGGGTGATAAAAAGAAATGCATCCAAGGAATGTTACCTTGCTGCCCCAGATGAAAAGTCCCCTTGTTCATTTTTTGCTTGCACACTATGGGGGCCATTATTCAACAAACTTTGGGTAGCTCCTGTATGCCAGGGAAGACTCATCCAAGCTTGAAAAAAAGAAACAATAGCGAACTTATTTTGAATCATAACTTGGAAAGAAACTTTTACAACTTGCAATTCTTCTTGGATGATACCATTCATGTTCCTCATGGGCTCAACCATTGGCTGCCCCTTCTCATTGTTCTCATGTATGTGGAAAATAAAATAAGAGTCAGAAGAATACTCATTATGTCCCAAGAAGTAATGCTGTTCCGTACTCATGATCTTTGCCTTTCTCTTATGCAACTCGTGCCCCAAAGCATAGACACTTCGAGAATTCAATGACAGCTATATGTATAGAAGGAAATCAGTCATCTTGCTTATGTATGGTGGCTGGAATAGTGCTCCATAACCTGATTTTTATGTGGAAGGAATCAGATTGGATTAGTATCTTCCCCCACCTTGCCCAAGGCTGCAAAATGCTCCTATTGTTAAATTTTTTGCTCACAATAGGTGGCTGAAGTTGCCCCTCATACTCAGAAATTTCTGAGACAACAAAATCAGACTTAATCCAAAAAAATTCGGAACTTTTACTTAGCTGTACCATGCCAACAAATTTGTTTTCTATGTAGGATATGGGTCATGCAGGTAGCAAAACACCTTCAGAATTTCCTAGTAAGAAGAGGGACCAAAATTCCTTCAAAAACATACCTTCCTCTTGGCTGTTCACAACTTGGGCCTTTGCCCAATCCAAGAAGGGGGTCAAGCCCTCAACCATACATCCAAAATCATCCATACAACTTGGAATAGGGTGATGCCCATAGCAAATTCGGGGCTGCCTTTGCAAACTGAAATTTATACCTCCTAATCCAAGCCCCATACAATTAAAGCCATCATCATTAGTGCTTACCACATGAGTAGTAGAATGTTCTATTTTGGGAATAAAGAGCTGTACATGACGTCTTATGACAGCATTATCTTCAATTCTCCCTTTCTCTTCTCTCATGCTCATGAAACATCCTCCTATCATGCTACTTGATGAAGATAAAGGGGAACCTTTATCATTCAAACTATGCAAAATGATCTCATTACTTGCCACTTGGAACTTCAACTCCATGGTTTGATAGTTTTGGGTGTACCACCAAGAGAGTGCAACCATTGAATGCCAAGGACCACATTGGTTTTCCCAATGCCAACCACATAAAAATCATCCTCTACTACATGCCTTTCCAAAGTGAGACTAAGCCTTGGAACTTTGGTAGTACAAGGAATGGTGAACCCATCTGCTACCGTGACTCTAAACCCTTTGAACTCTACAAGTTGGAGGCCACATGATTCCACATGTCCTCTATCAATGAAGTTGTGGGTTTCCCCACTATCAATGAGTATGGTGACCGGTATACCCTTCAATGATCCCTTCACTCTAAAGGTATAGTACCTAGGGTCTCCCAAAAATGATGCCAAAGTGCCACTCAACTCCTCTCCTATCTCCAACGTTCCCTCCTCAGAGGTGGCTGACCCAAATTCTTCCTCCTCGTGCTCCTCTTTGAGAAGTACCTCAATGTAGTGTACTTTCCCCTTACCAAGGCAATTGTGGCCCTTCTCCCAAGGATCCTTACATGTGAAGCAAAGACCCTTCTTCCTCAATTCATTTCTCACCTCATAGCAACTATGTGGTAGCTCCTTCTGCTGCCCCAAACCCTTTTGGTTTGGTCTAATCAATGGTCCCTCATAAGTGACCTTTGGAGGCCCTGTGTAGTTGCCCCTTGGCTGTCCCAAACCACCTCCTCTATGCGGTATACCTTGTAGGTGGAAAAAATGTAACCTTTGGCTGCACCAAAGGTGTGAATCTGCCCCTTGGAGTAGAAGACTCCAAATCATAGGCCTTTTGGATGGCCTCTCTCAAACAAGGTGGGTCAAATGCCTTGACCAATCCCCAAAAGGAATCAACCAAGCCCTCAATGAACAACACCACCAATCTCCTATCTGATATGTTAGTCACCATGACTGAAAGTCTCTGAAACGTAATCATCCATTGAGGCCTTTTGCCTCAATTGAGCTAAATCATGAAAATGAAATTTTGGATTTGCCCTATCAAATCTCTTTATCAATCTCCTATAGAACTCCTCATAGGAGTGTATGTGTTGATGTCCCTGTGTGATCAAACCATGATACCACCAATCGTGGGCTGCTCCCTCTAAATGCAATGTGGCAAACTAAATGGCTTCCTCTTGTGCCATAGGTCGAAGTGAAAAGTTGTCCACCTTTTAAATCCAAGCCCTCATTGAGCTCCTCTGCAACCCATTGAAAGTGGAAAGGGATACCTTCCCCAACGCATGTTAGAGATCTCCTTAGGTGCCCCTGTGCCTCTGATCGATCCAGGGCCCACTATGACCCTGTTTCCAAGCTGAAAACTCGAAAAAAATCATAGCCCCTCACTGGAGCGGATAAAGCAGCATACTCATCCATCTCCCTATCCAACTCCTCACATGGGTTAGGTAACCCTTCCCTCACTAGCATAGGCTCCTCCCTCTAAACAAATATAGGTTGGGTGGGCCTAGGTGTGGACGCTCCATTCCCCAAGGGGGTATATGTGCATCGGTCTGCCCCTTGAAATACCACTATCTCCATTGGGTGGCTTTAAGCCACTCATATCACTTAGGGTAAGAAGGAACCCCTCCATCACGACTGTCATCTGTTTCTGAGACTGAGAATATCTCTCAAACCTCTCCTCGGCTATCCTCTCTCTTCTCCCTATCTGACTCCTGGTGATCCATGTCGCCCATTACCTATTCTTGCTCTAATGGCTCAACTGGTGGAAGTTTGGTTCCCCTCCTATTACTCCTTAGGTTATACTTGTCCTCTTTATTGTCTCTCATGTATTAACAACCCTCACACCCATAGTATAGAAAAGATATGGATCTGATACTACTATAATGTCCTCAATTTTAGACAAATTCACAAAATAAGGGTTTTGCAACAAACCCTACCCAATCTGAAAATAATTCTAAAATCTAAACCTCAAAATCAGCAAACCCTAGCTACTACAACTAAGCCTCAAAACTGAAAATGAAGATGTCAAACCCTTTTGAAAAATATAAGATAAATACCTTAATATCTTAGCCACTAATGGTATTCACCTCCTCGAAAGAAGCCAAAAGGGAAGATTTCCAACCCTCAAACCCCAATGCCACACACATTGATTGTGATCCTCCTTTTTGCTGTGCAAATCCTGCTCAAACCCTCAAGTGATTTGTAGGCAAAACTCATAAAATCACAGCACTAAAATCAACCAAGAATCTTCAATAGATGAGGTTCCGATTAGATCAAACCCTAGGTGCACTCAATTAATCTTAATTCAGCATGCTAAATTATTAAAAAATTATAATAGTAATATTAGAAATATTATTATAAACTCATGACCTGTTTTTCACCACCGAATCAAGCCAAAACATGCCTTAAGGCACTTGCCTAGCCCTCAAAGGAAGTTGTCAAGCCTAGGGAACCTCCTTGCTGCTCCTAGGCACTCGCCAACCTTCCTTGACCTGCAATTTGTGTTTTTTTCAGCTCTCTAAGGAGTTCGCTCAACCCTTGAATGAAGGTGGTGTTCCAAAACACTTTTGTAAGACCAATTGCATGCAATCATGCAAATTTAAAGCACAATTACAGCCCTTGAATAAAGCTACCCGCAATGAAAGAATGGATGTTTTCGTCTCCAAACCCTACTACACTTGAAGATTTTCGTCATCAAGTCATGGTGAACGAGATTGACATACTTGATCAACAATTCAATATCCAAAAATGCATAACCCCCTCAAATGAACCTTTAATTCCTTCTTACATCTATCCCCTAAGGTAGCGCCCAAATTGGAAGGAGATGACTTTTCGAATCATAAAGAAAATTAGTTTTTGAATTACCTTTGTAAGGGGGGTTGGGCTCCCATGACCCTTAAAGGTTCCCCACTTTAGTGAAAATAGACCAAATGCACTTTTGCACAACTCAACTGAAAATTATAACACTTAAGTACCTTTTCACCTTTTTACTCTTTGAATGGCCCCCCTCCAGCATTCCCCTCTTTCTTTTCCTTGGTCTTGTGGAAACAAAACCAAGCTAAGGGTCTATCAGTGAGCTGTGCCAAAAAGGAGGACATTATAAAAGACCTCAAGCTTTATAGAAATGCTTGTTGACCATTTTTTGGTCCAACAGGCCAAAAATCGGTCCCCTTCTTCCCCTGTTGTTCTAGGCCAATTCATTTTTTGATTTCGCACAAGTCCAGGAATTTCTATGGACTCTGCAGGTCTATTTCTACGGACTCTATAGGTCTATTTCTACGAACTCTACAGGGCTTGGGTTTCTACGGACTCTGCAGGGCTTGGGTTTCTACGGACTCAGCAGTGAAGTTTTCTACGAACTCTGCAGGTCCATTTCTACGGACTCTGCAGGTGCTTTTATTCATTTTTGCAGGGATAGATTTTCTATGAACTCTGCAGGCGAGTCTTTCGGCACATGAAGAACCAGTTCAAAGAGTGTAGGGTTTTGTAAAGCTCCTTCGGACTCTTGTCTAAAAATGCACAAGGAAGGTTAGCATTTTTGAACCATTGAACTGGTTCAATGCCTTGGTTCAATGCCTTGGTTCAATTCAGTTGGTTCAATGCTTCGGTTCACTCAGTCGGTTCATCAAGTGGTTCAACGACTTGATCTTTCAAAGAGTTAGCAGCTTTGAACTGTTGAACCATTGAACTGGTTCAACGCCTTGGTTCATTGCTTTGGTTCAACGACTTGGTTCAATCAGCAAAATTCAAAGGCTCGGCTCAATTCAAACGGTTCAACGAGCTTGGTTCAATGCTCGGTTCAACGCTTCAGTTCAGTCGGCAAAGTTCATCGCTTTGGTTCAATCCGTCGGTTCAATGGCTTTTGGTTCAATCAAAGGGTTCGTTCGCTCAGTTCAAGGCTTGGTTCATCAAACGGTTCAACAAACGTTTGAACCATTGAACTGATTCAATCAATTGGTTCAACGGTTGGTTCAAGGGAGCGGTTCAATCAAAGGTTCAAGCCTCCTGAAGGACAAGAGCCCTTGTGAAGGGTAGGGAGCACTTCAAAGAGGCCACAAAGAAAGCCGCAAAGGCAGTCGGCAGAGGCAAGGAAGAGAAGGAATTCGGAAGGGCCGTGAGCAAGAAACCCAAAAGAAAGGGATTTAAGGCAAAAGCAAAAGACAAAGGTTGAGAATGAACTCAGCGACCTGCTAAGAAAAGAACCCAAGGAGCCAGAAGAGTCAAGGCAGGGAAAAGACCAAAGTGCCAAGTGTAGAAACAGACAAAATAGTCCAAGTGGCGAAGGGAGGCGTCGACTCAAGGAGTTATTCCAGCGGTTGGAACAGTGTTCGCCAAGTGGTCATAAATGGGATGCAAACAGTGAACGGTGTGGCCCATTTTTTCTCCATTTTACATTTATGAGCAGACAAACCGCATGGTTGCCTTCAAGGAGCAGTCTTGGTTAATGGAGAAACGGCGCGGCCTATGTTAAAAAATGCCTGAACTCAGAATCAGAATCAACACAACATTTATATTTTAGCGGCTTCCTCTTTCCAACTCCCTTGGGACGCGCATGGGCCATTTGTGAAAAGGGCGCCAAAAGGCCCCTTTCTTCCTCTATATATTGTAGACTTGTCATTTGAAAAAAGGATCTTTCACATTTGTAAGGCGAAGCCCTGGCAAATTTTCACCTGAAATCAATAAACGCATTTTTACCTCTATTCTGGTTAGATATCTCTGTGTGTCTGAGTGTTAGTTTTGTGTTTAGTCATTGCTTCTTAATGCTTTCACAGGTTTAACACCAACACACCTAGTGTCTATAAGGTGCCATTCCTACAGGTGACAAGAAGCGCTGTACCTGGAAGTGCAGAGACAGAAAGAATCTACTATACAGTGTGTCCCTTCCACAGCACCTATGGTGAGTCTTTGTTTTCTGTGTGTTCCATTAAAGCCTCCCTGTTAAACTTCCTGCAGTCTGGTCCATTTACCAGTTGAAGTGTACGTATGTGTTTGTATTGTTCAGAGTGTGAGTGTGAGTAGGTCGAAGCATTTGGTTTATCACCTCTTTTAGAGTAGTTTTGTTTTCCTGTAATCCTTCTCCCTTTTTATCCCCCCCATTATATATCTATATATATGTATTAGAACTCATTGGAACAACTCAGATGCATCAAAGGGAGCTAGCCCTTACCTAAAGATTCTCCCCTCCAACTTCGCCAGTCCCACAGGTGAGAGGGGAGTTTTCATTTTGACGTGCGGAAGACAGAAGCTCAGCCTCCTGCCAAGGGTGCAATTTTCAGCGTCAACAATGCTAAGACCCAATACAAGAGGTAAATTCCAAGTGTAATTAGATGAATTTGGTAGTCATTCTAACTTCATGAGTGCTGATTTATAGTTCAGTTTCAGATTCTCTATCCAGTTTTAGATTCTCTAAGGCAATCATAAATTATAAACAAAAGACACCTGATGTAGGTAATGAGAGTCTATCTTAAGAGGCCATTATGGGTAACATGCAACAAAAATTAAATGTTTTAGATGTGCAAGAGGAAGTGTTTTCAACTTGGAGTTGCACCCTAAATCGAAGACGTGCTGAAATAGTTAATCCTCGCTCCAGTTGAAACAATGGGAGCTTCTCACGAGGGTGGGTGCCTCAATGGTGAAAAGAACTTCTAGAGAATGGTTCCTGTAAGATGTATCAATGAGGATATCAACTTCTACGCTACAAACTGCCTGCAAAAAAAGGGCGAAAAAACTTGAAAAAAAATCTTAGCTAGAAATGGTGATACACCTAATTTGCTTGATCCATTCAAATCGGGCTTCTGAGAACACTGATTCAGACAAGGAAGAGGCAGAACTTCAACTCCAATTGGTCAATACACAAGTATTTCACAAAAAGGTTTTGTCTAATGATCTAAGCTTGAAGGAAAAATAGAAATAGGCTTGACGAAAGGCACTAAACAACCACTAATATCCACTGTAAACTCAACAAAATACATTCAAACACAAAACGTGACCTGTATAAATGACCAGCTAGTAACTAGGTACAAATCCAGATTTGACAAGGAAGAAAGAAAATCTATCACTTAGGCAAATCTATAACAATAGTACACTATACCGGCTGCTGAAAATTGAAAAAACACAGTCTTCTTATTGATTCTGAAAAAAGGTTATAGCACGAACTTTCGCAGAAGATTGCTTGCCAAAAGAGAGATAATTTTTCTAAGGCTGAAAAGTTATTAATATAGAAAATTACAAAAAGTCAAGAGACTGACGTTTGGAAATAGAAGAGCTAAATCCGTCCAACTCAGCGTTTACAAAAGTCTATTTTGTCTTCTTTCTCTTTGCATGAAAGCTCCTAGGTGCTAGAATTGGACGATGGAATCATACGTTTGACTTTTCTTGTGCATGTTCAGCTGAAACATGTCTAACATTAGAAACCAGCGCTTTAGCGTTGAAATGGACAGTGGCTAAGCTTAGGCTATTCTTTATTTAGGCATCATGCATGGAACATTATGGACAGTAGGCTAATTTTGACAAATCAAACTCTTATCATGCAAAATGCTACACCCACCTCCAAATATGGACTTCCTCTTGAGATGTTTGAACGTTTGAAAGCATGAGTTACCCGGAGATGAGCTTGACTTCACAACTAGTCAACTGAAGCTTTGACCAGTCAACCAAAAATGGCCTTTGCTTACATGGATTTTCATGTTGACTCCGTCTCTTGTTTTGGTCTGCCTGTTCGTGTCATGTCTATTTTTGGCTGGATTCTATATTTGGATTTATTTTGTCTATATTAGTCTATATTTCCTTGAATTTCTTGGCTATCTCAGCCTTTATTTCTGGCTTTTTCGTTGACTTTATGCTTTTCTCTTTGTTTTTCCTTCGGACTATCACCTGTTGACTCATCTTTTTTCTGCAGACTTTTGTGTATGCAATTTTCCCGAACTTTATTCTTTCAGATTTTTGATGGCTCATTCTGTTGTCATCTCCTTGGTTTTGCTCCTTCGAATTCTTTTGGACTTTTATCTTGTCTCATTTCCTGTGGAAAAAATGTCTGCCAGTTTCTATTTCTCTCAGACTTTTCTATTTGCATTTTTTCCAAGTTAATCCTTTAGACTTTTTGTTCGAAGGATATCCTTCCTTCAATTTTTCTTTTTTTCCTTGTTTATATTTCCTCAGGCTTTTTGAAGGGCACCTTCCGCAGTCTTCCCGAAGGGCAAGTGCCCTTCGGGATTTTTGCCTGATTCTTTTCTGCCAAGTGAATCTCTTGCGGCTCTTCTAAGTGAACCTTCCCCAAGGGTACATACCCTTTGGGACTTTTGCAATTGTCCTCTGAGAGCTCTTTCTTTCGGACAAAAAGTCCAAAGAAATACTCTTCCTCTTACAACCCCCAAAAAAATCTTTGCTTAGACAAAATAAATGAACTTACAGCTTGTATGTCTTGGCTTTTCGCTGTACGTGATGCTTAGAAGAGGATAAAAACCCTTTCAAACTGCTATAGATGGCATTTTTAGAAGGAGATAAACACCCTCTTAAAACTGTTGCATGTGTCCTTTTGAACGAACTGTATGCTCTATATGATCGTTGTAGGAGTCCATCAGAATTTTCATGGCCATAGGAGACCTTTTCATCATCATTTGCATGGATGTATTTGTACATTGCATTGGCTGTAATCAAGAAAGCTCCTTGGAACCCTCTGAATGACTAAACTTCACCTTGCTGTAGATGGCCACTTTGGCTTATACCTGGCTGTAGATGGCCACTTGGGTGGCTGTAAATGTACATTTAAGGACCCCAAAATTGATTCACAAGACAAACTTGGCACCATAGCAAAGTTCCGAATAGTAGGGGTGACAATTTGCCCTGTGGGGGCAAAATTGTCAACAGGAAGAATTTCATGCTAGTTCTCAATCAAACAATCTAATGAAGCAAAGTTTATTTTGAACATGGGATTGCAAATTCCCAATGATGAATTGAGATCCAGGTAGTACTGTTATAGCATGGAATTGCACCCTTGTGTGGGAGAGTTTTTTAGGCTCTCCCACTTCTGGCTATAAGCATGGGAACAACCTCAGGATGTGCGTGTCCTATGGTGAGGTTGAGCCTCTAGGATTTTTAACAAGGCTAGTTCCTCTTGGTGGATCACCTAAAACTAATGCTGAAATGAAACTTCACAGGAACAAGGGTTAGAAGGGAGATAAGGGCTTCTAAAAGGGCTACCCAGGCAATGCACCAAAGCTAAACAGGAAAATCTCACCAGCTTGAACTCACACTGATTCTGCAGAGGACAATACCGACTTGCACAATGTCAAGATCGAGCTAGTTGCATTAGTATTTCATGGAGGAGGTTCCGGAAGCAAGGAATGCAAACAGAGAGTTCTAAGACTCACTGAAAGCTCACATCAATGGCAGAAAGAACACTAAACCAGACCTGCAAACAGCGTTGAAAAACTCCCTAAACAAGGTCAGAAAGGAGGACCATGGACAAGGAAGACTCTCCTTCACACATTGCCATAGTGCACAACTCAACAGACACGAATCATTTTATTGCATCAAGAGGTAGTTCTTACAAGTGCCTGACAGGGTCGAGCCTAATCAAGCTGAGCATATTTTTGCAATATCTCAAAGAGTGTCCCATCTCCCAGAAAGATAAAAAAGTCTAAAAACTGGGAACCATTACAAAGGCAAGCTGCATGATATATATAGAGAACGGAAAAAGAGAGGGAGAGCTACGTGGAAAGAGAGAAGTCGCTGATGACCGCTGCTGTTGTCCTCCTTTGCCGTGAAACGCGTTGCCCAAGATCGCCACACAACCTCCTTGAGCCACTCTTGCATTCAAGTCTCTTTTGGTGGAGCTGAGAGAAATCGCGTTGCGGGCAACTAGACGTCTCTTCCTGGCACGACTGCATTTATCTTTGCATTTAAACGGTATGGCGTCTTTCACTTTTATGTGTCCTGTCTGAAGAAGGATGCAGGCCTCCATGTGTTTTAACCTACTCGAGCCATGCTACATTTAAACCGAATAGCTGTTTGTCGATGGCCATGTTGAAGGACGAAAAACTTCATTAAAAATCTACCAGCCACTTGGACTCTCCCGCTTTGATTGGTCGCCCTTGTGCCACCTGTCTTGTGCTAATTGGCTCTTCCTTCTCCAACTTACACCACACTGCAGCTTGCCATTCGTTACTTCCATGTCTCTCATGCCGCTGGACAAGATTAAGTCAAGCACCTGAAGAATCTCGGGCTTTTCGATCTCTCCTACTTCGGACTTTGTTTGCTACTTTACTCATGAAGCTCTTTTTAAGTTATGTGCCTCAGAAAGTCCGAAGTCTTCACGAAGGGAAAACTTAATTAACACTGAAGAAGACCACTTTGGAGTCTTGGGACAAGACGACTTACACCCTGCCAAACCCGATTAACACTAAAGAGAACAAATCGAGTTTTTGAATCCGCACTATTTGTGAAAACTTTATAAGTCAAGCTCTACTGAAAACCCGACTAGCAAAGGAAAGAGTAAATCGGGTTTGTGACAGGTAATAACTTATTACTCATAAAACTTTATAAGACAAGAAACTCGAAAAACCCAATTTGTTCTAGAGAGGAGCAATGAGTAACTCGGGTTTCTTGAGCAAGAAGACTTAACACATGGAAAATCCAATTTTACATTGGAAGTAGGCCCAAAACACTTTGACCCTTTGAGACTTGCAACTTATAAGGCAATTTAAGCAAAGTAGTTCCACTGATGGAGTCCAAAGTTCTGATGAACTCATGCTTGAAATGCTTGAACTGCTTGGTTTGCCATGAAAACTGTTCAAGAACCTTTTCTTGGCTCTATAGACCTGTCCCTTAGAATTTGACAAAATACACTTTAAGCAAACTTAAAGTGTTTCAAAAGCTTTGTTAGCATTGTAAATCTCTCTGGTCCATTCGTTTCATCTAGAACATCTGCTCATCCATTAGCAACCGGATCCATCTGGGCACAGTTCGGTATGTGGGCCAAAATATGTGGGCCAAAATATGGCCAACAATTACAGAGATAATCATTTGGGGAGAGCTTGCGCAATTGAACTTGTAATTGTTTGATAGCAAACGATTTTGGGAAGGACGGATTGTTATGTCCCCTTTTTTTAATTGAATAAATTAGAAGACCCTTAGCCTATTCTCCATTTCCCAAAGGCTAAAGGGGTGATGCAAGGGAAATAAATTAATAATTTAATGTAAGTTGGCCAAAAGTAATTTTATGTTATAAAAAGGCAACTTGTGTTATTTTATTAAAAAGGCTATATGTTTTTAATAAATCAAGTCAACAACAAAATAGAAGTGGGATGTTGATTTATCGGTGTTGCCTCGGTAAAAGATGAAAGTAAAATTATAAAAGGAGCATTGGGGTTCCTTTCGAGAGTATCTTTTATCAATCAACCTTTCTAACTAATTTGTGAGTTTGAGCATTCCATTTCAGCTTTTAGCTTTAGAGGATGAAATTCCTCTAGTGGCGCATTAAAGGACGAAAACCCTCCCGTGGAAAAGACTTGGGGACGAAAACCCTCAGGTTTTGTGTGGCGGTTCCATCCATATACTACATTTGCACTTCAGATCCAGTATATATCAGAAATCAACTAAATCAAATAATCAAGGCAACGTGGAAGTTCCATATCTACTCTAGGGCATCAATATTAGGGTTGGCATCACACTTATGGAAGCATTTCTAGGGATGATGTTATATGTCAAGGGCTAACATCATCATTGTGGGGTCTAACGTTATGTCTTTCTACTTTGGCCACATCACCAACCAGGGTCCCCGAAGGTTAACATGCGGCTGACAAACTCTTCCAAATGAATGTCTTGATTCTTTTATCCTCAACCCAAAATACTTCGGCTTCCTACTTCAATTTCCTCTATTGGCGGTCGTAGTTCTTTCAACCTGCAACTTCTCTCACACTCACTCCTATGATCACCTTGCCACTTCTTTCACTGAATGTTCTTCAGCACAATATCTGCTTTGCGTTTGTCACTGAAAATATTGTGTAGTCGCCTTCTCTTGTCGCTTGTTCATGCTTTGTTTGATCTCTGCAATCGCTTATAAGTTTTCAATAAAAATGAAAATGGAAGGACTCAAAGACTTTTATAGGCAGATAAAGATTTTACATTAACAACACCCCATGCTACCGTCCATCACTTCGATCATTACTACCTCAAATGGTCATGCCTTGGTGCATATTTGATACACTTGCCATTTATGTCATTATGTCGTTAATAAATACATGTCCCATCCTTTCTCCGAGAGTTGTTGCACCTTTCCTGAAGTTCATACCAGCTGTAAAAATTCAAATTTCCTAGTTTGTTTGCGGGAAACTACCTTTTCTATTTTAATCCATTTTTATAACAACGTTTCCTTTGTTATTTTCATTCTACAACCCTGGGTTACACGCCCCCTCTTGCGCACCTCCTTCACACATCTCCTCTTGCATGTTTCCTTTATGTGCCTCCTCTTATGCACTTTTAACTTAAGTAGCTTATCCACCCTTGAAACCTACCCCACATTATAAAATGTGCATAGTCCTCCATGTCATAACTAAGTGAAATTCATGTCAAGAAAGAGAAAGAGTGCTAAATACAAAAAAACATCAAAAAATGCCAAAACCAAATTACAAAAGGCGCACAACCAATGCCATGCTTATTTGGAAAATAAACTATGTCCTAAGGTAAATGAGTGGCATGCGCCTTATTTAGTGAATTGACGAATTAAATAGAATGGTAGGTTCGTAGCCGACCACCATTGATATGGCTTGGTAGGAATTGGCCATCTAATCTTTTCAACTTACAAGCGTTTGTTGGATGGATATCATGAATGATAAAAGGACTATTCCACCGGATCCGTAGTTTGCTTGGATGGCACACACATTTTGAATCATAGACCAAGACATGAATACCAGGATGAAAAACTTTGGTTTTAATGTGTCCGTCATGCTAGGCTTTTTGTTTTTGTTTTTGTTTTTCAACCCCTTGACTCCAGTGTGCGAGAATGCACACTTCATCCAACTAAAGTAAAGCATCTAGGCGAGCTTTGAGGGATTCTTCGTCCAGTCTACCCAGGTGCGCAATACATAGGGAAGGCACAAGGAACTCCACTGGTAAAATTGTGTCAACGCCAAAGATAAGGTTAAAAGGAGTGCTCTTGTTCAAACTTTTGTATGTGGTCCGATAAGCCCATAAGAATGTTGAAACCCAGTCATCCCAATTAGTGCGACCGATGTTGCAAATCTTAGTTAGTGAATTACCTAGGTCCTTGTTGAAGGCTTCAACTGTGTCGTTGGCTTGAGGGTGGTAACGTGTGGGCTTATGGTGCGCAAACAAGAACTCAGCCAAGAGGATGCACATTGTTTCGTTGACAAAGTGAGTGCCACAATCACTTGTTAAACTTAAGGGGCATCCATACCTTGTGATGATAATTTTTCATAGAAATATGGCAACGGTAGCAGCAGTGCAATCACGTGTGGATGTTGCTTCATCCCAGCGTGTGAGATAGTCTGTGGCAGTAATGATGTAGCATGCGTCAGTCTATCTTGCAGTGGGTTGAATGCAGCCAACAAAATCAATGGCCCATTTCTCAAAAGGTTCATGAGCAAGCACTAGATGAAGCATCCCTTCATTTGGTTTACCTACGCACTAACAAATATCACTTTGGCGTGCATAAGCTTTAGCATCTTTGAATAAGGTGGGCCACCACAACCCAGCCAGTAAAACTTTTTTGGCGGTTGCATCACAAGCATAATGCCCTCCTGCGACACCCTCATGGACCTCCTGAAGAACTTCAGCATGCTTGTGTTGCATTATGCACCTTCGTAAAACCTCATCGTGCCCCAATTTATACAGATCTACTCCAATAAGTTGGAAAGGGGCAACACGGACTGCTTGTTGCTTTTTCTATTGGGTGCTAAGGTGTCCAATATATTGAAGGAGAGAAGGATGCCTTATCATTAATTATTTTACATTTAGAGGGAGTTGCCCGTGAATGGTGGCACCAAGGGTTGATAACCCTAGGACACAACACCATCAAGACCTATGAGGAATTCCGAAATAAAGTCATTGATAAATTTGAAAAGGCAGATTTGGACTTGCATATTCATGATTTGGCCAACTTGCAACAAGGGCAATCTTTAGAAAATTACATTGAAGAGTTCCAAAGGATATCCACCTTGGTTAAGGATGTTTCGGAGAATAGACTTACAACATGGTTTGTTGAAGGACTATCTCCATCTCTCAAGGGTTTGGTTAAGGCCTTTAACCCCCCTTCATTACAAATGGCCATCAAAAGAGTCCAAGATTGTGAAATCGCAGCCCCTTTTGTGCAAAATCTGCCCTTCCTAAAGTTGACAAAATCAGACCCTAATGTGCAGGAAAAAAGAGATTTCCAGCAAGGAGAAAGGCATCTAAAGAGGCTGCAAGTGAGTTCAAAGTTCGTCCTACATAAAAAGATGAATTTCCAGCCAAAGGGAGGACCATTGGAAGGCTGCAAACAAGTGACAACAGTATGGAAAAATCTGAGACAGTCCTTAAAACAGTAGAGAAAGCTACAAATGTTGATGAAGGCAAGATGGGCACCCTTGTAACCATAACAGGGATTCCTAACCGCCACCCATTCAAGGTTAGAGGAGTTTTGCAAGGCAAAAGAGTCACCATACTCATAGATAATGGGGCTACACATAATTTTGTTGACAAAAGATTGGCTACAAGATGTAATTTCAACACTATTTCTTTTGAAGGTTTCAAGGTAACTCTTGGAGATGGAATTTCTATTCCTTGTCATCATAAAATTTCAAATTTGAAACTTACTTTGGGTAATCAAAAAGTTGAAGGGGAATTCCACATGATTGATATTGGAGAGGAGGATGTAATTTTGGGGGTTCAATGGTTGCACTCCCTTGGAGAATACACACAAAACCTTCAAACCATGAAGCTGAAATACAAAATAGCACGTAAGGAAATGGAAATTCAAGGTTTGAGCAATGGGGCACCCTTGGTTGTGACCTCAAAAAGAATGAAAAGAGCCTTCAACAGAGGGCAGGTTATATGGGCAGCCAAGTGTTTTGTTAAGGATATGAATGCTGATTTGGGACAGCCACCTATTCATAAGATGTTCAGCTCCTTATTGACAAGCATGCTAAGCACAAGCTAAGGTATGGAGGTCTTCTAAATTTGTTTTTATCACTAGGTTATGGTCATCATGGGCAACATGCCAAGATGGATGTTAGAGGCTTTAATTTCGATATGGTTGATAGGTTCTTCATTCCATACATTCAAAAAAAATTCATAAGGGATCATATATGGGGTGTAGTGAATTCTAACAATTTTGTGAAGGGCCAATACACAATTCATGAGTCACTCATTGGAACCAAAGTGGAAGCTTGCTGCCATGCAAGTAATTGCAGTCATTAAAGTGATAAATTTTCAGTTTGAGGCTATTTTTAAGGGACTTTCAATCACATGGTGTGAAGAGAAGTTCAAGAGGGCAATGTCCAAGAGAATGGAAAGCATGATGCATGAAGCAATCCATGTAGGGGCAGCAAGGCAATTGGAATTTTCTGAGTTGGGACAGCCAACTCTCATGAAGGAAAAAGATCTCATACATGACACATGGAGTAAAGGAATGATGGGAAAGGGCTTCCAACATGAAAAACGCAATATGGGGAGTCTAAGGTATGAAAAGGGCTTCCAAAAATTTCATTGCATCAGCTGGTTTTTTAAGTGCAATATAGTATGGATCCTAAGGCATGGTAATATGAGAGGTTTGTTGAAAGGAGCTAATGATTTTGGGTTTCTAAGGTATGGAAGGATTCACTCAACTCCTCCTTTTCTTACCAATTTTGGAAATTTGTGCTTAAATTGGGTGTTTGGGGAACTTAGAAATCCATGTTTGGGAAAAAATAAGAAATCTGAAAATGATTTAGGAAGGAATTTTCAAGTACTTTCAAAAAATTCTGAGTGTTATATGCCATGCCAGCCTATCATACAATTTGAAAACATGCACCATAAAGTGTAAATTCAGTTGGGAAAAACGCTCAAAGGTCTAAAACCAAAAGGACACTTAGTAATGACATGAAGGAGGGAATGAATGGTTCATTTCAGCTGGGTATGTATGCGTGGAACAAGGTTGAAAGGGGCAAGGAACAGCCCACTACAGAGCCTGATTTTGCAAAAAAGGGTAAGTTTTCTTTGGAAGGCAAGGGACCAATTACTACTTCACTTCTCCAAGGTAAGCAACATCCACACTTGGGGAATCCAACGTGTGCTTTCAAAACCCTCAAGGTACACATAGAGGGCAGCTCTTGGATATTTTTCAAATCTGATTTATTTATTATGATTATAATGTCTCTTGTATATGGCATAGGCATTAAGGAGTTGTATAACGTTTTGGGAATGAATAGTTTAACTCCAACAAAGAATTGCAGGGTCATAGGAAATCAGGGTAATTGTTTAACAAAGGAGTTGGTTCACTCCAATACTAAGGTACAAATGAAGTGGTGGGTCAAAAATGGATTTGACATTCCTACACAAAAATTTTCAGTCCTTGGGATGCATCACTGGAAGAATTTGAAGAGTTTATTCGGCTGTTATAAGTTGCATACAGCAGGTTCCACTTGGGGCAGCAAGATGGAAAAGGGAAAAATCATTAGATGTAGAATTAAGGAGGTTGATAGAGGTTGCATACTTCATGACATTCAGAAATTGGCAGCCATACTTGACAAACAAATCTTGGTCAACAACATTCAAGAGGAAGGGAAAATAATTGTTTTGACTAACATGTTTGTTTCATGTGCAGATCAAGGACATAGGGGCAATCAAAGCCCTCAAAAATGAAGACTGCCTAGCTGGAATACCAATTTCCAACCACCTTTGTGATGACAAATTCAAGGATTTTCTTGCTTCCATATCTTAGGAGCATCTTTTGAATATATGGGGTCAAGAGGAAGAAATGGTAACATGAGGTACTGCTGGTTTTGTATTTTCAGTTTCCCTAAGCCACACAAAAGCTTCATATGCAGTTGTAGCAAACGCCACCAAGAGGGGTCTCTTCTTTGAGAAGGGCCTAGGTTCTAATTTAGCACAAGACCAACCATGGAGATGGCTTTTTGGTTGCTTCTATTGCTTGAGGGCAAGCAATTTTGGACAAGGAGGATTGTCATGTCCCTCTTTTGATGGGGACATGATGGAAGACTCTTAGCCTTAAAACCCTTCCCAGGGGCTAAGGGACAAATATAAAGGGAAGTGAGGATTGAAATGTTTTAAGTGAATATATGTAAAAGTAATTTTTGAAAAGTACCTTATGTTTTCAAATTCACTTAAAAGGGGGCCTTTAAGGGTCGTGATGGTTTAAGTGTTTTTTAATAAAATAAAAAGAAAAAAAGAAAAGATCATGAGGGAAGGGTCTATTAAGATCCTTAAGTTACTCTCCCTTTCCAATTTTGGGCGCTTCACTTGGGAGGACTACATAAGGCAAAGGAAGAAATCATTTTGGAGGATTCATGACTAATTTTGATAACTGTTTTCTTGGAGTCTAAGCACAAAAGCAAGGGCTTGCACTTGGAGGATGGAAACCTTTCAAGAGAGTTCAATCAAGGACAGAAACCCTTGAATTCAGACCTGAAACAACTCAACACGGAGTTGTATTGAGCAGAAATTCACAAGGGTGTTTTCCACACCAAGGATCATTTGCAGGAGGAGCAAACCATTGGAGGAGCTGGACGCATGCATAAGGGGCTGTCCTAGGGCAGCGAAGCTCTGTATTTTAGGGCTGCACATTCCACAAGGGCAGCGACTAGGGTTTGAGGGTGAGCGATCCACTTTGGAGTTATCACAAGGCCATTGGAGGGTGTGGATCAGCCACACATATTTTTTTGATAATTTCTCCTAATTTTCCAGCCATATATTTGACCAAAAAACAAGTTTTTAGCTGGTTATTTGGCCAATAATATTGATATAATTTCTTCTATTTTTTTAGACTTGAAATATTATTTTTAGAGCTATTTTCAAGGCATATGCAACAGTATTTTCTCATTTTCAGATTGCTAGGGTTTGAGAAAAAATCTAAAAATTAATATTTTACTGTTGGAGTGGTTGAATAATTTCTTGTTTAACTAATACCCCTAAAAAGGGGCATTACACAACAACACATGGAGCGGACGACCACATAGGAGCTTCCGTCAAGGATAAGAAGAGGGTGAGCACATCCTACTACTAGAGATGGTTGCTTATATTGGTGGCACAGATCAACCACTCATTTTACCCAGAAGTATCAAGCTTTCAAATGACATATGCCCTAATGCGACTCAATCACAAGACTCATATCATCAAAAGCAATCACAATGAGGAGCCATTTACTAGTGTGAGTATGATGACATATGCCCCAATGCAACTCAATCACAAGACTCATATTATCAATAGTAGTCACACTAAGTAGCCATAGTACCATACTACTAGCGTGAGTATTCATACTATCAACCAAGAGAGTTTGACTACTAGTCAGAGTATTTAGAAAACTAGCTAGAGAGATCACATTCTCAGCCATAGTTTTCACATGCACAACCTACACCAGACTTGGGGACATCCGAAGATGTCGATCCTTCATATTTAGCTTATGGTATTGTTGACCATTTTGGTCCTACAGGGCAAAATCAGTCCCCCCTTTTTTTCCCCTTGATGTTCTGAGCCAGTTGATTTTGATTTGGCACAAGTCTGGAAATTTCTACGGACTCTGCAGGTTTTCTACGAACTCTGCAGAGATTTCTACGGACTCTGCAGGAAGAGGCAAGTTCCCACTTAGGCGCAAAACGAACCATTTCAAGTGCCCTTGCAGAGGGCAGTTCCAGACTCAAACACCTTTGCGGAGGGCAGGGAACACTTTCAAAAGAGGCCACAGAGAAAAGCTGCAAAGGTAAGTTTCCTTCGGAAATTTGTTTAAGGCAAAGGAAGTACCCTTCGGAAGGGTCGTTCCCAATTTTTCTGAAGGGCACTTTTCAAAGGCAGTCAAAGAAGCAAAGGAAGAAATCCTTCAGACTTTTTGTCCGAAGGAATTCCTTCGGACAAAAAGTCCGAAGGAATTTGGAAGGGCTATGAGCAAGAAAGCTGAAGAAAAGTAAGAAAAGACCAAGGCAAAAGCAAAAAGTGATTTCTTTCAGACTTTTTGTCCGAAGGAATTCCTTTAGACAAAGTGTCTGAAGAAATTCGAGAAAGCCGCGTGCCAAAAAAGCCCAGGGAGAAAATCCGAAGAAGCAGACAAGGCAATTCTTGCGGACTTTTTGTCCGCGGGAAAATGTCCGCAGGAAAAGGTTCTGAAGAAAATAGGCCGCCGAAGGACCCCAAAGGGCAAGTGCCCTTGCGGGGGACTCTCGGCTGCCGGACAAAGGGCGCTTCTCCAAAAGCCAAAGGGTCACCTTCCCTTCAGGAAGGTTCAAAACAAGAGTTCCAAAGGAAAGGAAGCAACAAGAAGCCGAAAGAAAGGAAAGGCCGAAAGAAGTCCAAGGGGTGACGGGCCCGAAGACGTCAAAATCAAGCACGGCGAACTAGCCGTTGGAAGTTCAAACGCAGTGACGAGTGCGCAGACGTTAAGTTTAAGGCGGTGAAATAGCCGTTGATTTTGAAAAGCCTTAAGGAAGAGCCCAAGGAACGCAGCGACCCTCCAAAAGATAGCCCCGAGGGCCGAAGGAGCCAGAAAGAGACAAAACCAGGAAGAAGACAAAGTGCAGAAATGGGCAAATAGTCCAGGTGGCAAAGGGGAGGCAAGTTATTGCCAGGTGGTCATCAAATGGCGCAAACAGTAAGCGGCGCGGCCTGTTTTCTCCATTTTGCATTTATAAGTAGACAAACCGTGTAAATATTTGGAAGGAGCAGTCTTGTCTGCAGAAAAGAGGCACAGCTCGTGCTTTCACATTAATGTTTGAACGCCAAAGTCAAGACCGGCGATTACACAGCATGGTTCCAGCAAGCCTTTTCTAGAAGAATGACATCAACGCACATGGGCCAGCGTGTCAAAGAGTGCCAAAGTCTTTTCCAAAGCGGCGCCTTTACTTCTTCTCCTCTTTCTATATATTGTAAACTTCTCATTTTGAGAGGGATCCATTTTCTCTTAGCCCGTAAGGCAAAGCTCTGCCCAAAAATCTCTCGGGCTTGTAAGGCAGAACTCTGCCGGATTTTACCTTGAATCAAGACTTAGCAATTTTTTACCTCCATTTGGACTTGCACTCACGCATATGTCTATGTTTTCTTTTGTGTTAAGTCATTTTATTTTATGCTTTTCACAGAACGATTCCAGCATGTCTGGTGCATTGTGAAGTTCTTCTTTTGCAGTTCTGCCAGAAGTGTCTACAGCAGGAATATAGGCGCATGTGAATAGGCTGCCAAAGTGTGTCTTAGAGCACCTTTGATAGTTCTTCCTCCTTGTATCTCTATGGACCCCTGACTCACTGATACAGAAGAGTTTCCCACATCAGATGAAGTGTATGACAGCTTCTTCTTGGTGAAAAGTGTATGTTCGGGCTGAGTGGGTCAACTTTTTGGTGTATCACCTATTTATTTTTAGGTTTAGGTTCTGTTTTCAGCCCTTTTCATCCCCCCCCTTTTTCATTTATTAATTAGTAGTAGGAAATCCAGGGCCTAAAAGATACATCAGAGGGAGCTAGCCCTTATCTAGAGACTCTCCCCCCAGCTTCGCCGGTCCCACAGGTGAGAAGGGAGTTTCCATTGTTACGTGTGGAAGGCAGGTGCTCGCCCTCCTGCCCAGGGTGCAATCCACTGCGTCAACAAGTATCTAACAAGAGGTTCTTGTAGATTTCAGCAACCTTAAAGAGACACTTATAGCCGCACGACATGTAATATTACAAGGAATATGCAGGTCATGTTGACCACAAAAACCAAGTCTACCGCTTGGATAATCCAAATACTAGAAGTAATTTATCAATTTCATCTTCAGATTTCTTAAGGTTGAAAAGGAATGTAATAGAAATCCTATAATATTCTAGCGCAGCATTTACTTTGGGAATCGCTACCATCTAATTAGGAATTGAAGCGCAACATGTACTTGAAAGAATCGCTGCACTAAGGAGTAGCAACACTGCATTCATTAGGAGTTAGTAAGTATTTAGTTAAATCTGTTAAACAACATTCATTTAAATGGAGGGACACTACCCTTGCAGAAGTCACACCTCTTCAATGTAGGGTTGCGAGTATAAATAAAGCATTTTGGGGAATGGAAGAAATCATCCAATCATTTTATGTATTAAACATTCAACTTGTATAAGCTTAATGCTTACAATTACAATTGAGGACGAAACCCCTCAAAAGTAATATTGGATACAAGGACAAAAACCCTTGTAATCCTAATCTGAAGGACGTAAACCCTTGAGACATTTATTGTGAAATTCGAGTTCTAAAATTATATACTAAAATTCATTTGATTTAAATAAATTATTTTGAAGTACAAATTCTATATTTATTTTATTTAAACGGAATTTCCAAGGAAATCAAATTTTTCATATAATATTCCGGTTCAGAATATTACACCACAACAACTACAGTATAAGGTACATGACATTGCTGATAAGGTAATTCCTAAATTTATAAGAAAAATCTAACACGTGTGTTTTCTCATTCTTCCATTAGGTTTGCATTTGCATTCCTCATTCTCAAGTGGCTACTGCATTCATTTTTCTCTTATTCCTAACCTCTCTTGGGCTAGTCCATCATCACTTGATGTCCTATCTTATTACATACTCTTGTTTCCATCTTTCTTGTGCTAGATCTTGTCACTTATTGCCTACTTTCTTATTACCAAATCTTTTATTATCTACTTATTTATTATTACCTTATTGCCAATTCACTTACTTCCTCTCTTGTGGCCCATTACTTACAGCCAAACTTTTGCTTATACATTCTCAGCTTTCAATTAGCCTTCTGGGATCTCTTACTAAATTTCTTGATTGCTAGCTTTCTCGGATTCAGCCATTTTGTGCCTTTTTGGCCATGGTCCAAAATGCACTGGTGCGCCATTGTCACATTTGGTTGGGGCTTTAAACTCTTTTTTTCAAAAATTCAAAAGTTTTAGTCATATCAACACTTCTCAACCACTTATGAAACAACTCTCTAATGGCCATCTTTAAAATTCTCTATCATTGTACCATTCTAATTATCTCTTTTAGAATGGGGCATCTAAGTCGCTTATCTTCTCCTTACTCATCTTTCACTCTTTTTAGGGACACCTAGGTCGGATCCAATATAGCATCCCTTAATAAGGTGCAAGTCTAGGAGCATCTAAATGTCTAGTCTTAAGATAAAAAAACCATCCAGGTGTAAAACGTCTCATGTTGTAAACTTTCATAGCCCCATAGTTGGCTATTCGAATCGATATAGAGAACCAATTTTTCAGCATTAAGTTTTCTAAATCCATATGAATGACAACTCAATAGCAAAGTATTTGCATTGGCATGCCCTCTAGTCTAATCGAAAGTGATCATTCTAAGAGTTGGAGGTCCCATGGTGTGGTATACTTGTAGACAAGTGGAAGGCCCTATACATTTTGTGTTGCACCTACCTTTTCACCAAAGTATCCCCTACTCGAAATAGCCATTGGCTCTGCATGTGCCCTCAATAATGGAGAAAATGTCTAGGGAGATAGGTACCCTGTTTATTTTTAGTAATATATTCAAAAGGTTGCAGTTTCTAACATCACTTGTCAATTCAAGCTTGATCGGGATGGATGTCCTTAGCCTAGATGTTGAAAGCCTCTATTTTTGAGGAATTGATTAGGGTGTCTTGTCTACATTAAACTTTTCTTGGTGGTGTTCCTATCCCCCATCCCCTCCATCTTATATCCCCTTGATGAAAATTTTTGTTACTCAACCACCTCCCACCCATCTTCTTATCCCTTATGCTTCAGATTTGAGTCCATTTCAACAACATTTAGGCTTTTGGGTGTAAGATTTTATGACTTAGAGAATACAACCAAGCATTACCCTTGAGCAAACAACACTTTTTACTAATTTACAGCATTCCAGCACTGTCCCACCTACTTCTAGCAGTTTTCTTTTCCTGCTTGATGTCAGCTCTTTTGGCCTCAGCCAGAAATGACCTATAACATCAAAGCTAGTTTGACCATAATCAAAGTCCCCAATTTTTTCCAAAAATACATAAATAAAACTAACATTTAGCAATCTTTTCCAAACCTACTACCACTTTGCCATATCACTGAATTCGACCCTATTCCATCCTCTGAAATATTTTTAGCACAAGTCCAGTTGCATTTTGCCAGTCACATGCATTGCAACTTATACATTATCATTCATTTAGTGCCATACCATTTTATCATTATTGTCCATACCCATTTAGTCATTGCATATTTTACCCATTAGAATTGCATTCAAGACATATCTAAGCTAAAAAAAATCAATGATGAATTCAGCACATTTAATTTTTTATCTAATGTATTGTATGGTATTAAAATCAAAGCCTAGGAGATCAAAGCACATTAACACATGATGGATTGAAAAATTTGTCATGTGTGTGTGTGTGTGAGTGAGTGAGAGAGACAGAGAGAGAGATTATCTACATGGAAATGCCTCTATGTTCATATACATCTAAATAGAACCTAGCCCCTAGCATCCTAGCAATCCATATCCATCCTAGCCCCTAACATCTTTGTGATACTAGAGGAGCCATATCCAAACTGTAGGGGCACCTTTTCATATGCCCTTTTCAACAACATCTTCATAAAGACAACACGGAAAATGCTACATCAGGTAGGTAAGTTGATGTACATATTTTAATTTTCTTGTCTTATTTAGCCATACTTATCTCTTTCGTTCATTTATTTTATTTTGAGATATTCTTCTTGAGACACCATCCCCTGCTTCACTTCATGGATAGGGGATAAGCCTCACAAGGCATATGTATGGTAAAAAAATGTTTTACCAATGCTTTTTATCGTCAAGGACTTGTTGGTTCGTTGACCCTCCATTTGGGATTGCGGTGGGCCCAATTGGAGTAATCTTGTCATAAGAAGGTGCCTGGATCCTTACATTCTGCTTATTCCTATACTAATTAATGAATTGAGGCTTTCGCAGTCCATGATATTAGAAAAAGGCTTTTGAAAAAAAAAAGCATAAATATTCTATTACCATTGACGTTTTGATTCACATCAAGTGATCCCTCTTTAGGGTGTAGAAGACATGCAAGATTTACAAACCTGAGTTCCTCATATAAATAACTAAAGTGAACCCAATAGGATCTTGCACCTTATTTAGTTATCTATATAAAGAGCTGGGGTTTGTAATTCTTACCTGTCTTCTATATCCTAAAGATGGATCACTTGATCTGATTTGAAACGTCAATGGCAATCGATTATTCATGTGGTTTTTCCAAAAGCCTTTTACTATTATCACTATACCTTCTCTTTCATGCCTCCATGATGACTTAGCACACTTTGCCACCACTTATCACACCCTTTTTCCCTATATCCCCAATTTCCTTTTCTAGTCATTCTCAACCAAGCTCAAATTAGGACGACGAAATTGACAAAATGACCTTTTGTTGTTTTTTACTAAATCAAGCCAGTAATTTGACCCCATTCAAAAACATCAGCTTGTTTGGAATATTGGCCTTATAATTGACATGCATATATAAATAAAATATATGAGCCCATTTCCTAAGTCATCACCGAACAATTTGCATATCCTTGTGCACATATAACATGTCTTCACTATGGACATTTAATGACATTCATGGTCAAAGGAGCTTCACTAAAGGAACATTATTCACTAGGACAAGTCTGAATCCAAGAATAGTGGAATACTAGTGACATTTACCAGTGCCTTAGTTTATCCCTAGCTGGTCTATTTAGGTCTTATCTATCCTTATTGGTTCAATTACAACATCTTATTTCACGACAAGACTACTCCAGTAGATGGGAGAGATCAATGCTTGAACAAGTCTCCCAAGGCCCTACACTTTCATTTTGTTCTTTTAATTATGCATGTTGCTTGGTTTATTTGCTTTATCTTTACCCATACTTATTGTCATTCACTGATTATATATTAACTATGCATTGCCTATTTGAATGTATAATGAGAAGCCCCTCCCTTTATTAAACTTAGTGTCTTACCTAGGATGTTCCTCTTGAAAGTGTATACAAAAACTTCTGCAACTCAAGATAGGTTTTCTTTAAAATAATAGTAGAAAATTATGATTTTTCAAATAAGACTTATGTGAGTATTTACACTTTGGGCCCTCCCATACGATCCATGAGAAAACTTAGCAATAATTAACGATCAATATAATCTTCAGCCAAACTGCCCAATCATGTAACCCTAACTATAGTTACACCATAACTAGAGATCAAACAACCATATATATACTAGCCTTTACAAGACTCGTACTACTGATAAACCTAAAGAATATAATATAAAATCCATGCTTGGTTCAATCTAGGTCTATGGGAGCTATCCCATATTCATAATACAAATTACCCATATGACACATTAATGATAGTCCAAAACATTGCTGCCTGCATAGAGAACGTAAAAAGGACCAAAGAATCTTTATGGCTTCAGGGAGATGTTTCAGATTACACAAATAAAATGATTCAAAACAATTTACTTTAATGTTACCCTAACTCTTTCTATCTCTAAGAATACTAATGTGAAGTTTTGACATTGTCCATATATGATAATAATCACTTACAGAAACGACTGTAGAGAACAGAAAGCTCATGCCTCATTGTCTCCCAAACTTCACCAGTATTCATTGGTCTTCGGGCTTTCCAAATTGCCAGAAGATATCTCATCTCAAAAATAGAAAATACCACAAACTTGAAAAAAGCTGCCGTTGCAAATGCATTAAATAGAGATTCTGCACTCAATAATCACACTAGTCATCAGGACTTTCTCTTAAAGTGAAAGGCAGCAGTCCACAAAGCTGCTAGCAGTAAGAAAATGTAATTAAAATTTCACATTGAAGAATGCCAAATGCAGAAAATGATGCATGATTCAGTAAGATCACCACTGAAGGATCTGCTCAATTCTAACAACCGAGAACCATGCAGAAACTTAGGCCAAAATGATGACAAACAATTACCATCATTAATAATGTAAAAATTGATCAGAAGCTTAACAGATTTAGCAGTAGATGCAAGCTTCAGAGAGTTAATTATAACGCACAATATGTGATCCAATTCATGAAAAAAATGCAATAACAAGTGTGATCTACAGTGTTAAACACAGTGGCTACTTTGAAACAAATCAAAACTACTTAATCTATCATACTGTCATAATGTGAAAGGAAAAGCTTATCAGCAGTCATGCTACCTTGGCTATATCACTATAAATATCAAAAGATTTCGTGGTGATTTGTAATGGTTGCATGTCACCAAGTACTATATGCAGAAAATGATGCATGATTCAGTAAGATCGCCACTGAAGGATCTGCTCAATTCTAACAACCAAGAACCATGCAGAAACTTAGGCCAAATTGATGACAAACAATTACCATCATTATTAACGTAAAAATTGATCAGAGCTTAATAGATTTAACAGTAGATGCAAGCTTCAGAGAGTTAATTCTAACACACAATTTGTGATCCAATTCATGAAAAAAAATTGCAATAACAACTGTGATCTACAGTGCTAAACACAGTGGCTCCTTTGAAACAAATCAAAACTACTTAATCTATTAGAGTGTCACAATGTGAAAGGAGAAGCCACTCAGCAGTCATGCTACCTTGGCTATATCACCATAAATATCAAAATATTTCGTGGTGGTTTGTAATGGTTGCATGTCACCAAGTACTATATGGACTCCATACTCTAGATACTTGTTAGCTACTCACCAAGGCCCGTATTTGAGATACTCACAAGCATAGTGAGGTGTATTGTAACTGTGATACCAACAATGAATAGGGACCACTGTTGACCATTTTGGTCCTGCAGGCCAAAATCGGTCCCCCCTTTTTTCCCCTACTGTTCTGAGCCAGTACATTTTTGATTTTGCACAAGTCTTGGCATTTCTACGGACTCTGCAGGTTTTCTACGGACTTTGCAGGTTTTCTACGGACTTTGCAGGTAGAGACGAGTTCCCGACACTTAGGCGCAAAATGGACCATTCTAAGTGCCCTTGCGGAGGGTAGTTCGGGACTCAGGTGCCCTTGCGGAGGGCAGGGAACTTTGCAGAGAAGCCACAGAGAAAAGCCGAAAAGGGAAGTTTCTTTCGGAAATTTGCTTAAGGCAAAGGAAGTACCCTTCGGAAGGGTCGTTTCCAATTTTTCCGAAGGGCACTTTTCAAAGGCAGTCGAAGAGGCAAAGGAAGAAATCCTTCGGACTTTTTGTCCGAAGGAATTCCTTCGGACAAAAGTCCGAAGAAATTCGGAGGAAGGCCGCGGGAGAAAAGACTAAGGCAAAGTGCTCGAAGCAATTCTTGCGGACCTTTTGTCTGCGGGAAATTAGCTGAAGACCAAGGGAGTCGAAGGACCGAAGGGCAGGTGCCCTTGTGGGGGACTCTCTGCTGCTAAATGAAGGACACTTCTCCAAAAGCCGAAGGGTCACCTTCCTTTCGGGAAGGTTCAAAACAAGAAGTCCGAAGGAAAGGAAGCAACAAGAAGCCAAAAGAAAGAGAAAGGCTGAAGAAAGTCCAAGGGGTGACGGGCCCGAAGACGTCAAAATCAAGCACGACAAACTAGCCGTTGGTTTTCAAATAGCGACGGGCCCGCGAACGTCAATTTTACACCAAAAAAAGCCCGAGAGCGGAAGCTGCCAAGTGGCAACTGCGGAAGGTTTTGACATGTTTTTTAAGAGCAGCGGAACGTAACACGTGTCCCTTGTAAAGCTCGGCGGAAGCCGACAAGTGTCAACGTCCGCGGTCTCTCCCTTTCATTCAGTAAAGACTGTGGTGGGCTTCGGACGAATTGCTAAAGAAAGCGGATGCTGCCACGTGTCCTGCCCGTTTCACAGCAGAACGCGCCACGTGTCACTTAGTGAAATCAGCGAAAAGTGGCCAAGGCAAGCAAGAAAGCGCGAGGAATTAGCAGAAGATAGCCCCGAGGGCCGAAGGAGCCAGAAAGAGACAAAACCAGGAAGATGCCAAAGTGTAGAAACAGACAAAACAGTCCAAGTGGCGGGGGGAGGCGAGTTATTGCCAGTTGGTCATCAAACGGTGCAAACAGTAAGCGGCGCAGCCTGCTTTTTCCACTTTGCATTTATGAGCAGACAAACCGCGTGATATCTAGAAAGAGCAATCTTGTTTGTAGAAAAGAGGCACAGCCCGTGCTTTCACTTTAATGTTTGAACGCCAAAGTCAAGACCGGCGATTACACAGCATGGTTCCAGCAGGCCTCTTCTAGAAGAACGACATCAGCAACAGTGATTTCCTCCTCTCGATGCTCTCAAACGCACATGGGCCAGCTTGTCAAGAGCGCCAAGTTCTCTTCTCCTCTTTCTATATATTGTAAAATTCTCATTTTGAGAAGGATCCATTCTCTTAGCCCATAAGGCAAAGCTCTGCCCCAAAATCTCTCGGGCTTGTAAGGCAGAACTCTGCCGGATTTTACCTTGAATCAAGACTTAGCATTTTTACCTCCATTTGAACTTGCACTCATGCATATGTCTATGTTTTCTTTTTGTGTTAAGTCATTTTATTTTATGCTTTCACAGAATGATTCCAGCATGTCTAGTGCATTGTGAAGTCTCTTCTTCTGCAGGTCTTCCAGAAGTGTCTACAGCAGAAATATAGGCGCATGTGAATAGGCTGCCAAAGTGTCTCAGAACACCTTTGATAGTTTCTTCCTCACTGATACAGAAGGGTCTCCCACATCAGATGAAGTGTATGACAGCTTCTTCTTGGTGAAAAGTGTATGTTCGGGCTGAGTGGATCAACTTTTTGGTGTATCACCTTTTTAGTTTAGGTTTAGGTTCTATTTTCAGCATTCTTCTCCCTTTTCATCCCCCCCTTTTTTCCATTTATTTGTTAGCAGTAGGAAATCCAGGGCCTAAAAGATACATCAGAGGGAGCTAGCCCTTATCTAGAGACTCTCCCCTCGGCTTCGCCGGTCCCACAGGCGAGAGGGGAGTTTCCATTGTTGTGTGTGGAAGGCAGGAGCTCGGCCTCCTGCCCAGGATGCAATCCACTGCGTCAACAGTTTTTGGCATGCCCAGTGGGACCAACTAGGACAAGTTGTGTCCAAAGAGTTGAATTTTTTTTGGTGTGTTCTTCAACCAACCAACCTTTGGAGGCTTTCTATCAACACCAATGGCGACTCCGAGTTGAATCAGCTGGTTGAGCAGTCCTGGTGCCATCAAGAGATCATTTTTTGTATAGTTTTGATCAAGCTTAGGCTGTCATGAAACCACCTCAAACTCCAGCGTTACTTCCCTCATTGCTGAAGGGTAACTAAGAGAGTTGTTTGGGGTGATTTCATGAATACTCTGAGCTTGATCGAAACATATGAAGAAATACAAGTTACATGGTCCTAAGCAATGGATTATACACGCCAAAATGTGCCGTCATTTGACACAGCGCTTCCTATGCATCAACAGACCTTTCCTAGTCTTCCTCAACTCCCTCAGGTCACTGATCCTGAAGGCACGATCCTAACTTGGAGGGAAATAATGGAATCATGGGGCAAGGAGGAGAAGCAAGGTTTTGCTCAAAACCTTGAAAAGGACGAACCTGCTCCTAATCACCATGATGATTCCTATGACCTCCAGGAAAGGCTCTTCCAAGAGGATATAGCCAGAAGAATTGCAGATTTGAAATCTAGAGAGAGATTCCTCAGTCAATGTGTGATGGACGGTTCAGACCCAACGACACATTCCATGTCTGAACACCCCCATCTACACACCTCCAAGAGAGCTATCAGGCCACACCTGATATAGATGAAGTGTTGGCCAAGTGGAAAGAGGAGAATCATTCGATTCTAGCTCAAGGACTGCCCCCCCTTCCACATGGTTTTGTCACTTCACCCCTTCTCAAGGAGGAACCTGTTTTGCGGGAGGCGAGTGAGGAGCAGAAATCCAATTTGCAGCGCTCCAAGAGGCTACCATGAGCGACAAAGAAGATGAAATCATCATGGAGGCTTCTTTTGAAGACATCATCAGCAATGGAAAAGACTCAGGTCACGCATACATGCGGATGTTCCAGCAATACGAAGAGGAACGTAAACATGGTGAGCTCTCTCCCCCTTTGTTTTATGAACTTCCTTGTTGTTTCGATGAGGAGGACAACTATGCCGAGGAGCTTGAGTTGGAGGAGGATTAGATGGATGTCTTTGAACAACTGGAGACTCTGATCCTTGAGCAAGAAAAGGAGAGGCTGGTCTCTCTTGAGAAAAACCTTGAAGAAGAGAGTTTTGAACAAAGAGGTGATGTTCTATGGGATGAGCAATCAGTTTGTGATTCCCTTTCAGACATCACAACAGTCACCCTTCTTCAAGAAGGCCAAGAGGAAGCAAAGGATGAGTTTGACAGAGTCTTCAACGAAGCAGAAGGGAACAAGTCAAACCAAGATGCATTGCAAAGGGACTGTACATATCAAAGGACTTATGGTGATGAGCCAGCAGCCATTGATTTCTTGGTGAAATGCACCAGCATGAAGGACCAGCATTCAACAAGCTTCCAAGAACAAGAAGAGTACATATATGTTGGAAGCATGTTTGATTCTGATCCACTCGGATACAAGCCAATCCAGGGGGCAGGCAAGAGGAGCAGGTCACCAAGTCTCCATTTCATTCAGCCACTTGTCTGGCACCATAAGTTTCCTAGCCAGGAAGGGGACTTAAGAAATTTTTTCTTTGATCCAAGAGGGAGGCAGATATACCTGGTTAGTTGTACATAGTAGTTTGCTTTCAGTTTTTTTTCCTGTTTTCCTTAAGTGTTGTTTGCACAAGTAGTGTTTTTAGCCTTGTGTGTGTTTTCCTTCGTGTGTGGGGTAAAAGCTTCATGATTGATTCTTGGATCTATCGGGCCTGTTGCTAACCTTTCAAGCTGCATTCTGACTCCGTGCCTAATGGATTTTTAAGGCAACTGGTCTTTAAGCATAGCAGGCATGCTTCCCCTGGGAGTCGCCAATTTGTTGACCATTTTGGTCCTGCAGGCCAAAATCGGTCCCCCCCTTTTTCCCCTGCTGTTCTGAGCCAGTACATTTTTTATTTTGCACAAGTCTTGGCATTTCTACGGACTCTGCAGGTTTTCTATGGACTCTGCAGGCATTTCTACGGACTCTGCAGGTTTTCTACAGACTCTGCAGGTAGAGACGAGTTCCCGACACTTAGGTGCAAAATGGACCATTCCAAGTGCCCTTGCGGAGGGCAGTTCGGGACTTAGGTGCCCTTGTGGAGGGCAGGGAACTTTGCAAAGAGGCCACAGAGAAAAGCCGAAAAGGGAAGTTTCTTTCAGAAATTTGCTTAAGGCAAAGGAAGTACCCTTCGAAAGGGTCGTTTCCAATTTTTTCGAAGGGCACTTTTTAAGGGTAGTCGAAGAGGCAAAGGAAGAAATCCTTTGGACTTTTTGTCCGAAAGAATTCCTTCAGACAAAAGTCCGAAGAAATTCGAAGGAAGGCCGCGGGAGGAAAAGCCCGAGAGAAATTCCGAAAAGACTAAGGCAAAGTGCTTGAAGCAATTCTTGCGGACCTTTTGTCCGCGGGAAATTAGCCGAAGACCAAGGGAGCCGAAGGACCCTGAAGGGCAGGTGCCCTTGCGGGGGACTCTCGGCTGCTAAATGGACACTTCTCCAAAAGCCGAAGGGTCACCTTCCCTTCGGGAAGGTTCAAAACAAGAAGTCCGAAGGAAAGGAAGCAACAAGAAGCCGAAAGAAAGAGAAAGGCCGAAGAAAGTCCAAGGGGTGACGGGCTCGAAGATGTCAAAATCAAGCACGAAAAACTAGCCATTGGTTTTCAAACAACGACAGCCCCGCGAACGTCAATTTTACACCAGAAAAAGCCCGAGAGCGGAAGCTGCCAAGTGGCAACTGCAGAAGGTTTTGACATGTTTTCTAAGAGTAGCAGAACGTAACACGTGTCCCTTGTAAAGCTCGGAGGAAGCCGACAAGTGTCAACGTCCGCGGTCTCCCTTTTGTTCAATAAAGACTGTGGTGGGCCCCGGACGAATTGCTAAAGAAAATGGATGCTGCCACGTGTCCTGCCCGTTTCACAACAGAATGCGCCACGTGTCACTTATTGAAATCAGCGAAAAGTGGCCAAGGCAAGCGGGAAAGCGCAAGGAATTAGCAGAAGATAGCCCCGAGGGCCGAAGGAGCCAGAAAGAGACAAAACTAGGAAGAAGACAAAGTGCAGAAACAGACAAAACAGTCCAAGTAGCGAGAGGAGGTGAGTTATTGCCAGGTGGTCATCAAATGGTGCAAACAGTAAGCGGCGCGGCCTGCTTTCTCCACTTTGCATTTATAAGCAGACAAACCGCGTGATATTTGGAAAGAGCAGTCTTGTTTGCAGAAAAGAGGCGCGGCTCGTGCTTTGACATTAATGTTTGAACACCAAAGTCAAGACCGACGATTACACAGCATGGTTCCAATAGGCCTCTTCTAGAACAATGACATCAACAACAGTGATTTCCTCCTCCCAATGCTCTCAAATGCACATGGGCCAGCTTGTCAAGAGCGCCAAAGTTTTTTCAAAAGGAGCGCCAAGTTCTCTTCTCTTTCTATATATTGTAAAATTTTCATTTTGAGAAGGACCCATTCTCTTAGCCCGTAAGGCAAAGCTCTGCCCCAAAATCTCTCAGGCTTGTAAGGCAGAACTCTGCCGGATTTTTTCCTTGAATCAAGACTTAGCATTTTTACCTCCATTTGAACTTGCACTCACGCATGTCTATGTTTTCTTTTTGTGTTAAGTCATTTTCTTTTATGCTTTCACAGAACAATTCCAACATGTCTAGTACATTGTGAAGTCTCTTCTTCTGCAGGTCTGCCAGAAGTGTCTACAGCAAAAATATAGGCGCATGTGAATAGGCTGCCAAAGTGTGTCTCAGAACACCTTTGATAGTTTCTTCCTTCCTGTATCTCTACAAACCCCTGACTCACTGATACAGAAGAGTCTCCCACATCAGATGAAGTGTATGACAACGTCTTGGTGAAAAGTGTATGTTCGGGCTGAGTGGATCAACTTTTTGGTGTATCACTTTTTTAGTTTAGGTTTAGGTTCTATTTTCAGCATCCTTCTCCCTTTTCATCCCCCCCTTTTTTCCATTTATTTGTTAGCAATAGGAAATCCAAGGCCTAAAAGATACATCAGAGGTAGCTAGCCCTTATCTAGAGACTCTCCCCTCGGCTTCACCGGTCCCACAGGCGAGAGGGGAGTTTCCATTGTTGCGTGTGGAAGGCAGGAGCTCGGCCTCCTGCCCAGGGTGCAATCCACTGCGTCAACAACCACTACATAAGATTAATGGTTTATTTTCATAAAATTTTGATTTTCCAATAAAAAATCAGCACCACATAAATGGCAGTTTTGGAGGCCTTCAAAGATTTTTCAAAGCTCAAAAGCCTCACCACAAAGCTTCAGCTAATGTGAACTTGTGAATTGTGAGCCACACTTTCCATAATGATCCTAAATTGGAGCATACCCACAATACTTGACCCCGGCAAGGTGGCCCACCCTCGATGGCTATTATTAGCAATTCTTATTTTAGTGAATTTCTTCTTCTTAGGGGTTTTCCTATTCACATGCATATGCATGTTGAAAGTTATAAGTTTTTTAAGATTTAAATAGGAAAACCAAAGAAAAAAAAGCTACATCTCCACAAGAAAGAAAGAAAAAGAGGCAAATGATGGAGAGAGTGAATGCACAGTCAACCAGGGAATCAATTTTGCTTAAGGGAACTAGTGCCCATGTTCCCCAACACAACCCAGTTTTACAACCCATGAGCATGTTGACGCTGTGGATTGCACCCTTGAGAGAAGGCTGGGCTTCTCTCTTCCACGAGGCACAATGGAGACTCCTCTCTTGACTGTGGGTTCGGCAAAACTGAGGGAAGAATCTCTAGATAAGGGCTAGCCCCCTTTGATGCATCTCTGAGTTATTCAATAACATTTGCTAATATATATATAATGGGGGGTTGAAAAGAGAGAAGGATTACTGAAGCAGAACCTAAGCTAAGATGGTGATGCACCAAAAAATTTTGATCTACTCATTTTCTCACACTTCAAACCATAAGAGCACATACATACACTTTATCTGATAAAAGGACCAGACTGTAGAGAACTTAACAGAAAGGCTTAATGAAGACACAAAGAAGATGAACTTACCACAGGTGTTGTAGGAAGACACACTATCTGATAACCTTCTCCTATCTCTGCACTCCAAATACAACTCTTTTTGCTACTTGCAGGAATGGCGCTTTGTCTATACTAGGTGTGTTGGTATCAAGCTTGTGAAAGCATCATGGAAAAATGATTGAACACAAGGTTAATACTCAGGAACACTCAGAGATATATCCAACCAAATAGAGGTAAAACACTTTTTATCGATTCAAGGTGAAAATTTGGCAGGGCTGCGCCATACAAAAAATGAGAGATCCCCCTCTCAAAAATAAGTTACAAATATATAGCCTTTTTTAAAAGACTTTGGCGCTTTCTGGAAAATAAATGACCTATGCTGCATTGAGAGCATTGGGAAGAGGAAGCCGCTTGAAAGAGAATGTTGTGTCGGCTCCAGTTTTGACTTTAGGCATTTAAAATATATTAAACGTCATGTGTGAAAATATGGGCCGCGCCGTTTGTCTGCAAACAAGACCCCCTCTTCAAGACATTCACGCGGTTGTCTGACCATTAATGCAAAATGAGAAAAAACAGGTCGTGTTGTTCACTGTTTGTGCTCCTTGATGACCACTTGGCAGAGACTGTTTCAACCGCTAGAATAACTCCTTGTGCCGACCCCTTTTGCCACTTGGACTGTTTTGTCTGTTTCTGCGATTGGCTCTTTGGGCCCCTTTCTTGGCGGGTCACTGAGTTCACTCTTGATTCTTGTCTTTTCAAGCTTTGTCTTTTTCTGGTTTTGTCTTTTGTCATCTCTTGGCTCTTTCTGGCAATCTGAGCCCCCTAAGGCTATCTTCTATCAATCCTTGGCTGGCACCTTAGGCTCTTTTCTCAGCGGGCTCTTCCTTTTGGCCCTAAGGCCTTTTAATTCCTTTGGGTTCGCACTCAAGCATTTAAAGATCAACGGCTATTTCATTGCCATAAAGTTGACGTTCACGCACCCATCGCCATTTGAAAGCCAACGACTATTCCCTTGTCCTGAATTTGACGTCTGCGGGGACGTTACCAGACGTTTGAACCTAAACGGCTAGTTTGCTATGCTAGATTTTGACGTCTTCGGGCCCGCCACCCCTTGGTCAATTCCTTCGGCTTTTCTTCCTTCAGCCTTTTCCTTTTGTCCGAGCCTGTCTTTTAACCTTCCTAAAGGGAAGGTGTCCCTTCGGGCTTTGAGAAAGGTCCCTTTCACGGTCGCCGAGAGCCCCCCGCAAGGGCACCTGCCCTTTGGGGTACTTCGGGCGGCCGTGAAAGGGACCTTTCTCAAAGCCCTTGGTCTTCTAATCCTTCGGACAAAATGTTCTCTTCAATGTTTGGCTTTTGTTTCAGGCGAATTCTTTCGGGCAAAAGTCCGAAAGAATTTTCCTTCGGACTTTTGTTCGAAAGAATTTGCCTTGCTCATTTTGCCGCGGGATTTTCTTCCGAAAGACTTCCTTGTTTGGTCCCTTGCCTTGTGAATTTCTTCGGACAAAATGTCTGAAGGAATTCCTTCGGGCATTTTGCCTGAAGAAATTCAACTTTTTGTCTTTGCCTTTTCCGAAGTAAAACTCGCCCTTTTCGCCTTGTCTTTTGATTCCTCCGCAAGGGTTCCCTGCCCTCCACAAGGGCACTTGTCCTTCGAGCTTTGGAAGACCCCCCTTTGAACCTTCCGATTTGAACCAATTGCTTGAACCAACTACTTTGAACCAAACCGACTGAACCAACCGATTGAACCAACAATGGTTCAAAGTTCAAGTTCAAAGTTCTTGGAAAGATCATGCCGTTGAACCCCAATGTCGAACCATTGAACTGATTCATCCTTTTGCCAAAAGACTTGTGCAAACCAAATTTGAGTTGGCTCAAAACAGCAAGGGAAGAAGAAGACCGATTTTGGCCTGTAGGACCAAAATGGTCAACAAATTGGCGATTCTCAGGGGAAGCATGCCTGCTATGCTTAAGAAACTAGTAGCCTCAAAGTCCATTGGGCATGTAGTCAAGATGTAGCTTTGAAAGAGTTAGCAACAGCCTTGAGATATCCAAGAATCAATCATGAAGGTCTTACCCCCAAAAGGAAATGAAACACACACAAGATTAAGAAAACTACTAACATGTGCAAAAGCACTTAGGGAAAACGGGGAAAAAACAAAGAAAATATGTACATGATGGAAGAAGGCTCAGTGATAATGCTTAAGATATATCCCATTAACTGGGATACATAGTTCTTCACCATCCAACCCGGAGAGTTGGAACGCATTGTGTTGCTTGCACTGATTGATGACATAAAGACCACTCCATAGGGCATCGAATTTCGTGTGCTTTCTAGGCTTAGCTCGGTCCTCATCCCATTTCAAGACGATGTCTCCTTCAGAGAAACCTTTTGATGAGGATCTCTTGTCGAAGTGCTTCTTCGTCTGCTATTGGCGGCTGATCATAGAAGCCATAGCTTGGTCCTTTGTTTCTTGAAGTTCCATCAATTCACACAGCCTAACCTTCATGTTGTTCCCTTCTTCTAATTGCAGCTGGTGAGCAAGGTCCAAGGCTGGCAATTCAAGTGAAATAGGAAGTCTAGCTTCCCTTCCATACACGAGCGTGTATGTTGAATTGCCAATTGCCCTCTTTGGAGTGACCCTGTCTGCCCACAGGGCTATTTTCAACTTGGCATGCCAAGTTCTCTGATTCTCTTCCATTGTTCTTTTGATAATCATGATCAGAGTCTTATTGGTGGACTCAGCCAGCCCATTCCCTTGTGGGTAGTAGTTGGAAGAAGTGTTGAGATAGATGTTGTATCTCAATGCCCATTCACTCATTCTGGTCTCCAAGAAGGCCAATGCGTTGTTTGATATGATGGTAGCTGGGACTCCAAACCTTGTCACCAGGTCTTCATAAAAGTCCAAGACTACACTTTCGTTGGCTTCTTTCAAAGCGACAGCCTCTACCTATCTTGTGAAGTAGTCTTGGCAGTCAAAACCCATTTGTGGCTAGCACTGGAGGGAGGATTGATCATCCCTATGAAGTCTAGGCCCCATTGCATGAATGGTTGCTCCACTTGAATAGGCTGTAAAGGCATTGCAACCAGTCGTTTTCCATCAAAAAGTGCACACTTCTGGCACTTTCATAGCCAAGCATGGGTATCTCTGAATAAAGTGGGCCAGAAGTAACCAGCTCTCATTATTCTTGCAGTTGTAGGCTTAGGAGCAAAGTGCCCACCAGCTGGCCCATCATGGAATTCGGACAGCACCCTGTCGGCCTGACCTGGGTCTATGCACTTTAAAAGCACTCCTGAGAAATCCCTTTGGAACAGCACTCCATCGATCAGGACATAAGGGAGAGATTGGAGTCTGAAATATCTCCTCTTGGTCCTATCAAGGCCCTGCAGGCACTCACCAGTGAGAAGGAAACGTCTCATGTCTAATGTCCAATCTTTCATGACTGTTGGTTCTTCTGCTGTGGCTTCATCATGAATGAGCAAACTGTCTTCTCTCTGTTGTTTAAAGTCCGCAGCAAGGTGTTCACACAGGGCTTTTCCTCTTACCAACTTGGTGGTTTTGATATCCATGTCATATTTCATTACTTTAGTGATCCATCCCGCTCTCTTTTCATTCAGATCACGGTTGGTCAAGAAATCTTTGATGCTGGGATGTGGAACCATGAAGTGAATCTTGCTGTTGGACAGCATATGTCTAAACTTTTTCAGGGTCCGTATGACTGCAAGGACTTGCTTCTCCACATATGTATACCTGACCTCAAAACCCTCTAGGCCTTGGCTAAAAAATGCAAGCGGTTGTTCAAGGTTCTCACCATTCGCTTGGGTAAGCATAGTGGAGATTACCTCTTCATTTTCGAAGGTGTAGAGGTTGAAATCCTTGGTGAAGTCAGGACTGATCAAGGTAGGAGCCTAGGCGATAGCCTGCTTGATCTCTTCAAAACTATCTTTCTTTTACGCTGTCCACGCGAACTTCTCATCTTTCTTCAGCATAGAGGTCAATGGCTTGACTACCTCCGCAAAATTTGGAATAAATTTTCTAATGAAATTTATTTTGCCGAAGAAGATCTACAGACCCTTAATATGTTTAGGCAAGGACAGCTCTAGGATGGAGTGAACTCTTTTTGGATCAATGGTCAAGCCCTCTTTTGAGACATGGCCAAGGAGTTTACCCTCATGGATAGCGAACACGCATTTCTTTGGGTTGAGAGAGATACCGAACTCTCTACACCTCTCAAAGATTTGTCTGAAATGTTTTATGTGTTGGCCCGCCTCCTTAGAGAATATTGTCACGTCATCAAGATACACTAGCACAATGTTATTTATCAGGGCTTGAAAAGCCATGTCCATGGCTCGTTGAAAAGTGGCACCAGCATTGGACAGTCCAAATGGCAATTTTTAATAAGCAAACGTTCCCCATTTGGTAGTGAAGGCTGTCTTGTACTGGTCACAGTCTTGCACCAAAATCTTATTGTACCCTGAATACCCATCCAGGAGGGAGAAACGCTCACTGTCTATCACCATTTGGAGGATCTGTTCCATACTTGGGAGAGGATAATGGTCCTTCAAAGAGACTCTATTGAGGTCTCTGAAATCTACACAACCTGATCTCCCCATTCTTTTTTCGGACAGGAACAAGATTGGCCAGCCAAGAAGAGTGTTTGATCGGAAATATGATTCTGGACTCAATCAGCTTGGTGAGTTCCTTATGCATGAGAGGCTCAATCTTTGGATTGATAGGCCTTTGTTTTTGCTTGATCGGCTTGGCGCCTTCCTCCAGCTCGATGGTGTGTTAGGCCAAACTTGGGTCAAAACCCTTCAAGTCGCTATACTCCCAAGCGAAGACGTCAGCAAACTCCTGGCACAACAAGATGAAGGCTTGCATTTCATGATCTGTACATACTTTCTCAAGTGCAAGCAGCTTATTCTTGAATATTTCAACTTTCTCATAGTTCTCCTTTGTTGTGATGCTTGCTTTATCATTTTTCAATTGGTCATCCTCGTTGAAGATACTTTCGAGAGTGACCAAGCCTTTGAGAAGTTTATTGTTCTTCAGTTGAACAATTTGGCTGCCATACTGTTGCTGTAGCTTAGCTTGGTTTCTAGCAGCAAACTCAGCTTCTTGCAAGAAGAGTGCTATTTGTTGATCGTTGTCAAACACTTGCCAATTGGTGATGTTGTCAGGTACGGAGGGTCTGATTACCACTTTCAAATGGCGTGGAGTGCTGTCGCGGCCTATCTCCTTGGGGACGTCAAATTGAGCACCAACTGCTGCTAGTCTGTCAGCTTGCTTATTCTGCTATCTAGGAATGGAAGTAACTTTGAAAGCAAGGAAACTCTCCACTAAGTCCCATACCCTTTGTTTGTAGGACTTAAGCAAAAAATTCTTTGTTAAATTTTGGCCCCTTATTTGATTGACGATCAGCTCGCTGTCCCCAAAAACCTGCAGCTCCTTAATACCTCTTTTCCTCACCCACTCCAAACCATGGATGACGGATTCATACTCCGCAACATTGCACGTCCAAGAAAATTGAAACCTGAAGGTCGAAAAGTATTTTACCTGCGAGGGGGAAACTAGCACCACTCCCCCACCAGCTTCCAGCTTGCTTTTTGAGCCATCAAAGAAAAGTTGCCATAGCCCTGAGCTCTCTTGGCTTGTTTTCACCAGATTTGGTACAAAAGTACCCTCTTCATGCATGCAATAAATCCCAAGGCCTGCCTCTTCTATGAATTTGTAAGGATCGTGTTCAAAGTTGTCACTTCCCCATTCGTCTAGGAGCAGGTCAGCAACTCCTTCAAGGGCAGAGGGTGGAGATTGATCTGCTCGAAATTCTTCTTGATCAATAATGTCGTAGCTGACATTTTCTGCCTTGAGTGAGTATGGTTCCAGATGATCTCTGTGGATTGGCTCCAACTCAATTTTAACCTCGGTCCCATATTTGGTTCTAAAAACCAGGTAGGACCAGTTTGTTGTTAGGTAGCTGCCTATTTTAGATGTGAAATCTCTGGATAAGCAAATGGCAAAGTAAGGAGGAACATCCGCCACCACCATGTCATGAGGGACCAAGAAAGTTGGACAGGTGTGGAGCATCAAGTTCAAGCCTCTCACCACTCCTATTGTTTTTGCTGTTGTTCCATCCAGCTGCAGGACTCCCTTAGTCATCTCTTCATATTTGAGCCCCAGTTTATCCACTATGCATTTAGGCATTACCGAGTTGCTTGCTCCACTGTCAATAATACAATTGTGCACCAGAAAGTCTCTTATGACCAAGGACAAATAGAAAGGGAGGACCTTTTCTTCTTTCTTAACTGAGCCTGATGTGGAAGGCTGCCCATTTGTGATCAGAACATTATCGGCTTTCGCTGGGACAGCTAGTTCATTAAACCCATGCAATTCCTTTTGCAGCATGTCCTTTTGTCCTAGTATTGATAATGAATCCCACAAAGAAATATTCATGTGCAGCTTCTTCATCTGGTCTACCACATTGATCTGAGGGTTGCTCCCTTTCAAAAAAAATTTGGAATTGCTTGCAGCCTTTTGAGGCGTAAGGCTAGGCGCTGAGAGTACAACTAGCGGCCTGAAATTTGAAAATTTCTGGTTCACCTGTGATGAAGATGATGCTGCGGGCGTTTGAGCAGCTCCCTGAGCTTATTCCATAGCTCTTCTCTTGGACCTTGTGTTAGCTGCAACACAATCACCTTGATTGTCTGTACTTCCCACGTAATTGATTGTATAAAATTCACCTTCCAGGTGATTCATGAGAGTGGAATCAGGCTGAGCCTGACTGTTGCCCATGCCATGTTGTATCGATGTCTCAAAGCTGGGGAATTGGGCGGCTCCCTGATTGTTTTGTGCATTCGTGTACTGACTCAACATTTCATTTGTATAGACAGCCTGATCTTGACTGTATCCCATGGGTGAGCAATTTGATTGTTCTTGTACCAGATTGTTTTGAACGAGCACCATGGCCTTGGATGGTGAAGGGGTGCCTGGATTATAGCCTTGATAAGGCCTGGCTTGTGCAAACTGACCTTGTCCTTGATTGTAATTCTGGAAAGGGGGTCTATTTACTTGCCCATACTGCTGATATTCTTGATTTGGCCGATTACTCTGAGCTTGCTGCCTTTTGAGAGCCACTAGTTCATTTTTTACACTTTGCAACAAGCTTTTTACTTCATGGAGGTCATTGGACAGAGTAGCAACCGGCTTTTCTACGCTAGGCAGAAGAGCTAAGGTAGGTGCAGCAATTTGGACTGGAGGCGGCAATTCAGGAAAGAGCGGCATATGAGGTCTAGGGGCTATCTTCCCAGCTTGCACTAGGCAATTCTCAGCCGCTATAGCTATGTCATAGGCATCAGGCAGCACATGTCCTCCCATGGACTGTATCATGACAACAATGTCACTGTTCAACGCTTTCATGCAAATGGGAGACTTTCAAACGTTCCAGCAGTTTGAGTGGATTTGGCTACTCTTGTTTTGGAGTTGATTGGTTTTCATGTCAAGACATCTATTCGAAGATTCCATGCATTCAAAGCTTGTCTTCTATTTTCAATGCCAAGGGGTTTTCCATGCAAAGTCAAAGACAAGAGAAGACAATTATGAAAGCTCAGTTATCTTGGTATAACAAAAGTTTGACTCGGGCTAATCTAAGTTGATCTTCCTCTTCAATTTTTAACGCCGCCTCTTGGCTGTAATATTCTTTTTTCTATAGAAGTTGGCTTTTCAGCCTTGTAATTGATCCCTCTTTTGGCAAGGCAAATTCTATCAAAGAATGAGTTGTAACCTTTTTTTCAAATCAATAGTACTATTGCTTTCAATTTCCAACAAGCTGGTTTAGTGTATTTGTGTCCATGATTTGCATAAGTGATAGAATTTCTCTTCCTTGTCAAGTCTTGATTCTTACCTAGCAGCATAGTTGATCTGTTTATGCAGGGCATGTTCTGTGTTTATCTGTCTTTTGGCTAGAATTTTAGTGGATGCAAGTGACTAATTAGTGCCTTCAATCAAGCTTACTCTTTCACTTCCCTCAGATTTTAGTTATTAGATCAAACCTTTTCATGAAATACTTATGCATATTGATCAATTGGAGTTGAAAGTTCAGCTTTATTTTTGTCTAAATTAGTGTTTTAGGAACTCTCAATGAGTGGATCAACCAATCATTCAGGTGTATCACCATCATTAGGTAGGATTTTCTTTCAAGTTTCTTTCTTTCATTTTCCCAGCCAATTTGTAGCATAGAGTAGCAAGGTCCTAATTGATACACCAAAAGAAGCTAGCCCTTATAATCTAGAGATTCAATCCATTGATTAGGTCACCTACAATCTAGGATTGTTTCCATGTTTCAACAGATTGTGATGGCTTAAAACTACCTTCACAAGGGTGCAGGTCTGATCGACAATAGGGTTTACAAAAAGCCCAAAGGACACCTGACTTTTGAGAAAGGATCATGACAAAAAAATCGAAGGGTTGTTTTTTTGGAAGGCAAGGGACAATTCCCTCAGACTTTTTGTCCACGAGAATTTGAAACCAAAAAACCCGAAGGAATGAAATACAAAGCAAAGAAAGAAGGATATCTTTCGGACAAAAAGTTCGAAGGAATTCCTTCGGACTTTTTGTCTGAAGAATTCCTTCGAAAAAGTTGGCAAACAGGAGATCCGAAGAAGATAAGACTAGGGAGAAATCCGAAGAAAAACAAAAGACAAGCCCGACGCAGAAAACACAAAGTCTGAAAGAATGCACATGAGGCAATAAGGTCCATAGGAAAAGCTATAAACAAGTCCCGTAGACATTTTGTCCGTAGGAAATTGACTGTACAAAAAACCAAAGAACAAGTCCATATACATAAGCCCGAAGGAATGGACAAAGATAAACCCGAGAGAATATACCCAAGGAATGGACAAAGAAATAAAACAACAAAGGGAAAGTTGCGGAAAAGAGCTCAAACAAAGCAAATAGCTCGAAGATATGCATATACAAAGCAAGAGACGGAGTCAACGAGGAAATCCAGATAGCAAAGGCTATTTTTGGTTGACTGGTCAAAGCTTCAGTTGACCTGTTGTTGAAGTCAAGCTCATCTCCAGGTCAACTCGTGCTTTCAAACGTTCCAACTCAACTTCCAACGTTTCAATTGGAGTTCTAATTTTAGCATGGCATGGATTTCATGCATGCTCTTGTTTATCTCAGGCTCTCAACGATCCAGCAACTCGAGGGAAGTCTATTTTTAAAACTTGACGTAAACTTCTTTGCAAAGAGAAGTTTGACTTTAAATGGACCCACTGTCCATTTTTCAAACACCAAAGAGCTAGTGAAGTCTCTAATTTTAGACATGGCTCAGTTGAACATGCACAAACAAAGTCAACCGTATGAATACACTGTCTAATTCTAACGCCAAGGAGCTTTCATGCAAAATGATTTTTCAATGCCAATCTCTTGGCTTTTGTAATTTTTTATATTAATGATTTTTCAGCCTTAGATTTTTTATCCCTCTTTTGGCAAGAAATTTTTTGCCAAAGATTGTGCTGTAACCTTTTTCAGAATCAATAAGAGGACTGTGTTTTTTCAATTTTCAGCAACTGGTATAGTGTACTTTTGTTATTGATTTGCCTAAGTGATAGATCTTCTTTCTTCCTTGTCAAATCTGGGTTCGTACCTAATTACTAGTTGGGCATTTATGCAGGTCACGTTCTGTGTTTGAATATCTTTTGTTGAGTTTATAGTGGATATTAGTAGTTGTTTAGTGCCTTTTATTAGGCCTATTTTTCCATTTTTCTCAAGCTAGATCATTAGATTAAATCTTTTCGTGAAATACTTGGGTATTGATCAATTAGAGTTGAAGTTTTGTCTCTTTTTGCCTGAATCAGTGTTCTCAGAAGCTCGATTTGAGTGGATCAAGCAAATTAAGTGTATCACCATTTTAGCTAAGATTTCCTTTCAAGTTCTTTCTTCCCATTTTCTTAGACAGTTTGTAGCATTGAAGTTGAGATCATCATAGATACATCTTACGAGAACCAGCCTTCTCTGGAGGTTCTTCTCATCATTGAGGCACCCACCCTCGTGAGAAGATCCCATTGTTGCAACTGGAGCGGGGATTAGCCATTTCAGCACATCTTCGATCAGGGTACAACTCCAAGTTGACAACAGTTTTTGGCACGCCCAATGGGACCCATTGGAGCTAGTCTTGTTGAAATTGCAGTTGCAGCAATGTTCTTCAAGAAAAACATTTGGTGATTCCAAGCTCAAGCAATTGCTTCTAATGATCCAGGCACAGTTTCCATGTAAGTCTATTCTTATTGCATTGTCATGAATGAGTTTTGATGGTTGTGTATGAAAAGAATTCCTATGATATGTTTCCTTATCAGCCCTATGATGAATCATACCAGCCTTATTATGATACCTATGAGCCTCTTTATGAGACTAATCAACCTTATCAGGCGTATTATCAAAGCTATGTTGAACCTTATCAAGTTTCTCATGATCCTTATTATTATCAAGAGCATGATTATAACCTTCCTTGTGAGCCATATCAGTCTCAGGACCAGATTTCAACTTTCCCATATGGCTATGATGTTGCATATGAGCAGCCTTGCCTTCAAGAAAGACTGAATGAAATAGAGCTCAGAATACTAGCATATACAAGAAAAGTTTGTTCTAACTCTCAGTATGAGGAAGTCCGAAAGAATTCATTTTCTTGTTTTGCTTTGGCCTTCATTTCCAATTTTTTCTTTGTTTTCTCGGACTTTGTCTTTTTGCAAGCCTCCCGAATTTCTTCGGACTTTTTGTCCAAAGGAATTCCTTCGGACAAAAAGTTCGAAGGATTCCTTACCTTGACTTTTCTTTCAAAATGTGCCCTTCGGGATTCCAAACATGCCCTTCTGCCAACCAAGTGCCCTTCGGCACCGACCAAGTGTCCTCCGTCAGTGCCCTTCGGAAAAATTGGAGGGCACTCGGGCCTTTTGCAAAAGTCTCCGAATTTGGTCTTCCTCCTACCCGAAGGGTAGGTGCCATTCGGGAATATTGAAAGTGTCCCTTTCGAAGGGTACCCTGCCCTTCGAAACTTTTAAAAATGCCCCTTTTCCGAATTACTCTTTGGCTTGCCTTTTGTGCGAGACTTCCTTTGTCTCTGTGGTCTCTGAATTTCTTTGGACTTTTGTCCGAAGGAATTCCTTCGGACAAAAATTCCAAAGGATATCTTCGCCTTTGTCTTTCTTCCCCCTAAGTGCTTTCCTACCCTCCGCAAGGGCTGCTTGGCTTCTGAAATTGCCATTCGGAAAAGTTGTAAAGGCCCTTTTGTCGCTTAAGTGTCGGGAACTTGTAAATTTCCTTCAGACAGTCCGTAGAAATCCTGCAGAGTCCGTAGAAATGGCCTGCAGAGTCCATAGAAATGACCTATTTTGGTCAAGGAAAACCATGTATTCTTCTTTCCTTGGCTAGAGACGAGAACTTTCCAAGTGGCAAGAGAAAATCTGATTTGTGGAAGATTTGTCAACATTCTGGTGACTCAACTGGGAAGCATGCCTGCTATGCTTGAGAACTCAGATCATGTATAGACGTTATTCGAATTCCTAGATGGTGAATCTGATATCTGATTGAAAATCTGCTCTGATCATGGCTATAGTAACCTCCTTCAAAATAAGAAGGGAAACACACGAAAGCGGAAAACTAACTAAAAAGCAAATGTGCAAACAAGCACTTATTGAACAAAATTGAAGCAAACTAGTGTGCTTGAGCAGCACTTGGAGGAAAGCAAAAACAACTAAATAACCTAGCTAACCATGATGAAGCATGATCCCCCTGGATCAAATGGGAAATTCTTGAACTCACTGCTTCTGAGAGATGGTACAAGTTGCAAGGCATAATGTTTATTAGTCATAACCTTTGATGAGGCATTTGCCTTGTCAATCAACTGTACTAGCATCTTCTCAAATGGGTCATCAACAACAAACCAGTCACCAACAAAGACAAACTCACCAAGTATTTCCTGATTGTTTTCAAATTGCTTGTTTTCTACCACCTTGTCAAGTGATATCCCATTTATGCATGGTTCTTGAGTGACCACATCCTTCTTATTGACTGCTGCGAGTTCATCCAACTCTTCAAGGAGCTTTGAATATGCAACCCAATCTGTACTGGGATCTTGAATAGGTGATTCTTGATCAAATTTCTCATAAACATGCTCTTTAATAGCCACTATATCCATACAAAGCTCTTCAATCTCTTGTAGAGATTCAAGGTACAACTGCCAATCATCTTTTTGTTCCTCATTTTGATCTATTTGAACTGAATCCACTGTCACGCTATTTGGATCCTTCTCAATAGGAGATACCTGTAACTCATGTATGACTTCAATTTGTACCAGCGCCTCTTGGAGTTCATCTACATCAAGATCAGTCTTCCCACTCTCAGCTATAACTGGATGCTCAATTACAACCTCAAGAGAAGTGTCGAAAGGAAATTCTTCTTTAGACACTTTTGAAGCATCCTCTATACATTCTGCAAGAACTTGTCTTGTAGCTGCAACCTCTTTCTCAATACTCCACAGAACAGGATCCTCTTGAGCAATGGGGGTGGTGGTAGGGTGATGAAATTAATTTGTTTGAGAGGGAATATGAAGCATGGGAGGTTGATCATGATCGGATTTTGGAATCTTGAAGGAAAAGGAATTCTCTAAGGAGTTTTGGAGAGGAGGGAAAGAGAAACTCTTAAAGACCTCTGTATTTTGTTCCTTCCACTTGGCCATTACCTCATCAAAGTCTGAAACCTGCTTGTCTCCCTGGATAACCTGAGATTGAGGAATGATTGGTGAGGGAAGGGGACTTTAAGAAGGTTTAGTCTCATAAATAGTCACTTGAATAGGCCCCTGAATAGGCTTTTGAATAGGCTTTTGACTCCAACTAGGAAGCTCCCTTGGCGCATACTGGGGATGTTTAAGAACTTCATCAAAATAAGAAGTACCATAGCCTTTTGTAGACAATTGGTTTAACTCGATTTTCTGTCTTTCCCAAGCCTCTATCTTTTCCAATACAAGAATATATAGTCCATTTATCTCTTCTGGATCATTGGACACATTTCGAAATAGACCATTTACTTCCTCATACTGAGAGTTAGAACAAACCCTTCTTGCATATGCCAGTGTTCTGAGCTCTATTTCATTCATTTTTTCTTGAAGGCGATACTGCTCATAGGCAACATCATAGCCATATGGGAAAGACAAAATCTGATCCTGAGACTGATATGGCTCACCAGGAAGGTAAGATTCATGCTCCTGATAAGGCTGATTATGAGAAACTTGATAAAGATCCACATAGCTTTGGTATAATCCATCATTGGGCTGATAAGGAAACATAGCATAGGAATTCTCTCCATACACAGCCATCAAAATTCATTCACGATAATTCAATAAAAATAGACTTACATGGACGTTGTCCTGAACTATTAGAAACAACTGCTTGAGCTTGGAGTCACCGAATACTTCTTGAAGAACACTACTATAACTGCGATTTCATTAAAACCAGGAAAAATGTGTCCCACTAGGCGTGCCAAAAACCGTTGTCAACTTGGAGCTGCACCCTGATTCGAGGACGTGCACGAAACTGCCAGTCCTCTATCCGGCTGAAACAATGGGATCTTCTCACAAGGGTGGGTGCCTCAATAGTGAGAAGAACTTCCAGAGAAGGCTGGTTCCTGTATGATGTATCAATGAAGATTCCTACTCTACGCTGCTGACTACCGTGGAAAAGGGAGAAAGAAAACTTAAAGGGGAAATCCTATTTAAAGGGGGTGATACACCAGAATTTTTGATCCACTCAATTTGGAACCTTGAACACTGAACGAACAAGGGAGAAGGAAGACCTTAGACTTCAAATTAATCACTTATGCATAAGTATTTCATGCAGAGGTTCGATTCAATAACTAAAACCTGAGGGAAAACAATGGAGAGAGGTCCGATACAAGACACTTTGCAGCCACCTAACATCCACTTACAATTTCAGCAAAAGACAATAAAGAACACTTTAACATGACCTGCACAAGGATAATATAGCAACTAGGTACGAAACAGAATTTGGAAAGGGAGAGAACTCTACCACTTATGCAAATTGCTGAAGAAATATACACTATGCCACGCTTGAAATCTGAAAGTACAGTCCTTTTATTGATCGAAGAGGTTACACAACTCACCAATGGCAGAGTCTGGTCTAACCAAGAGAGATTGGATGATTTTTAATCAAGGCTGAAATCCTTTATATAGAACATTACAAGAGGCCAAAGATTGGCGTAGAAACTTGAAGAGAAAGATTCACTTTGGTTAACTCAAGGCTTTACTTGGCCTTTCAATAAAATATATTTTCCTTTTTGTCTTTTGCATGAAGCTTCTTCGTTTGATGAAGCGAAGTTATCTTTGTCATGAACCGCCCACCTCTTTTTTGCATGAAAATCCACGCAGATGTCAATTTTAGAACTCCACGTGAGCTGCTTGATGCCGAGTTGTAGCGTTTGAAAGCTGAGTTAAACGTTATTTAAGCTGAGTTGGATGAAGAGATCATTCTCTTTCGAATGGAAAGCTTCTAGTGGATGTGGCGTTTAATCAATTAGTCAACTCTAAATTTGGATCAGTCAACTTGTTCGAATTTGGAACACCTGCTGACGCTGAGTTAGACTTTCGGATGCATCAGCTGGCCAGAGATGAACATGGCTTTAATAATCAGTCAACTGAAGATTTGACCGATGTTGGAAAATAGCTCCGATGTTCGAAAATAGCTCCAATGTTTACATGTATTTCGTTCTATTTTGGTCTGCTGTTCGTATCTATTTTTGGCGGGATTCTATATTCGGATATATTTGTTATATTTTTACCCGTTTGGCCTTATCTTTCGGAATTCTGGCTTTATCTCTGTTCCAACGGTTACTTCCCGCGGTCAAAATTTGACGGCCTGCGGGATGTCACCCTTAGTTTTCTTATTTCGGACTTCTCCGTATATATTTCCTGCTTCCTTCGGACTTTTTTCCCCGCGTCTCTCTTCGGACTTCTATCTCGCCTTAGTCTTATTTTTTCGCTTTTCTTCGGACTTTGCTTTGTGGCCTTCAGAATTTCCTCGGACTATTTGTCCGAAGGAATTCCTTCGGAAAAAAAGTCCGAAGGATATCTCTTCTTCCTTCGTCCTTTAACTTTCCGAAGCCCTTTTGATTTCTTCTGTCGGCTCTTTGTCTTTGCTATTTTTTTGAATTTCCTTGGGATTTCTTCCGTCGGGTTTATTTTACAGGCCTTTGTCCGAATTTCTTCGGACTTATGTATTCTCTAAATTTTTTCAGACTTTTTGTCCGAAGGAATTCCTTCGGACAAAAGTCCGAAAGAATTCATTTTCTTGTTTTGCTTTGGCCTTTATTTCCAATTTTTTCTTTGTTTTCTCGGACTTTGTCTTTTTGCAAGCCTCCCGAATTTCTTCGGACTTTTTGTCCGAAGGAATTCCTTCGGACAAAAAGTCCGAAGGATTCCTTACCTTGACTTTTCTTCTGAAATGTGCCCTTCGGGATTCCAAACATGCCCTTCCGCCGACCAAGTGCCCTCGGCACCGACCAAGTATCCTCCGCCAGTGCCCTTTAGAAAAATTGGAGGGCACCCGGGCTTTTTGCAAAAGTCTCCGAATTTGGTCTTCCTCTTGCCCGAAGGGTAGGTGCCCTTCGGGAATATTGAAAGTGTCCCTTCCGAAGGGTACCCTGCCCTTTGGAACTTTTGAAAATGCCCATTTTCCAAATTACTCTTTGGCTTGCCTTTTGTGCGGGACTTCCTTTGTCTCTGTGGTCTCTGAATTTCTTCGGACTTTTGTCCGAAGGAATTCCTTCAGCCAAAAAGTCTGAAGGATATCTTTGCCTTTGTCTTTCTTCCCCCTAAGTGCTTTCCTGCCCTCCACAAGGGCTGCTTGGCTTCTGAAATTGCCATTCGGAAAAGTTGTAAAGGCCCTTTTGTTGCTTAAGTGTCGGAACTTGTAAATTTCCTTCAGACAGTCCGTAGAAATCCTGCTTGAGTCCGTAGAAATCCTGCAAAGTCCGTAGAAATGGCCTGCAGAGTCCGTAGAAGTGACCTATTTTGGTCAAGGAAAACCATGTATTCTTCTTTCCTTGGCTAGAGACGAGAACTTTCCAAGTGGCAAGAGAAAATCTGATTTGTGGAAGATTTGTCAACAGCAATGGCCAAGTGGAAGGAACATAATACAGAGGTCTTTAAGAATTTCTCTTTTTCTCCTTTCCAAAACTCCCTAGATAATTCCATTGTCCTCAAGATTCTAAAACCTGATCATGATCAACCTCCCATGCTTCATTTTCCCTCTCAAACAAATGAATTTCATCACCCTCCCACCATCTCCCTTCTTCAAGAGGACCCTGTTCTTTGGAGGATTGAAAAAGAGGTTGCAGCTACAGGTCAAGTTCTTGCAGAGTGTGTGGAGAATGCTTCAGATATGTTTAAGAATTTTTTATTGATACTTCACTTAAGGTTGTAGTTGAGCATCCAATTAATATAGGTATCTCCTATTGAGAAGGATCCAGATAGCTTTCAAACTGATTCTATAGATCAAAATGAGGAACAAAAGGATGATTGGCAGTTGTACCTTGAATCTCTGCATGAAATTGAAGAACTTTGTATGGATATGTTGTCTATTGAAGAGCATGTTTATGAGAAATCTGATGAATCAACTATCCAAGATCATATTACAGATTGGTTTGCCTATTCAAAGCTCCTTGAAGCGCTGGATGAACTTGCAGCAGTCGATAAGAAGGATGAGGTCACTCAAGAACAGTGCATAGATGAGATATCACTTGACAAGGTGGTAGATGACAAGCAGTACGAAAAATATCAGGAAGTACTTGATGAGTTTGTCTTTGTTGGTGATTGTTTTGCTATTGATGACTCCTTTGAAAAGATGCTAATACAGTTGGTGGACAAGGAGAGTGCCTCATCAGAGGTCATGTTCAATACACATCATGCTTTGCAACTTGTACCATCTCTTGGAAGGAGTGAGTTCATGAATTTCCCATTTGATCCAGGTGGATCATGCTTTGTCATGGTTAGCTAGGTTCCTTATTTATTTGTTTTCCTCCAAGTGTTGTTCAAGCACAGTAGTTTCATTCATTTTTGTTCCAATAAGTGTTTGTTTGCACATTTGTTTCTTAGTTAGTTTTCCTGCTTTCGTGTGTTTCCATTCTTATTTTGAAGGAGGAAGGTTACTTCAGCCATGATCAAAGGAGATTTGCACTCATGGGCCAGGTTTATTTGCAGTCATGGGCCAGGTTTACAATTATTTTTTGTGAGTTCTATATCATGTATATGGCCGGGTTCTCAAGCATAGCAAGCATGCTTCCCAGTTGAGTCGCCAAAAGTATTGACAATTTTGCCCCACAGGGCAAATTGTCACCCCTACTATTCGGAACTCTGCATATGGTGTCAGTTTGTATTGTAAATCCATTTTGGGTCCTGAACAATGAAAAGAAAAAGGGTTTTATGAAGTTCAGTGAGGCTTGGGGTCTTTAAATGTATACCTACAGCCACCCAAGGAGCCATCTACAGCTAGGTATAAGCCAAGGAAAGACACCTACAGCAAGTTCAAAGGCCATATCTCTTGTTCAAAATGTCACATACAGTCTTAAAGCTCCAGGCTTATAGAAGGAATGACTTTGTAAGGTGTACAAGAGCCAATGAAGAATTAATAGCTACAGTCATCCTTGAAGTTAACCTACAGGCCTGTAGATTCATTTATAGATGAAAGCAAGCGATCATAAGCGTGAGCACAAGTTTATGTCTTTGGATTCTTTCCTAAGTGTTTTATTTCCTCAAGTGTTGTCTTTTCATATTTCTTTTTGACTAAACGTGGAAGCAATTTCCTCAGACTTTTTGTCCAAGAACAAAACTCTGAGGGATAGAAGATTTCAAGGGATTTACAAAAACCCCGGGTGTCTTACAAAATGTCAGACGAAATTACAAAGGGGCAGTTCTTTGGCGAAGAAAAGGACTTTTACAAAAACCCTGAAGGGCACTTACCCTTCGGGAAGGTCCATTACAAAAGTTTGGGTGACCTTCAAAAAACCCGGGTGCCTTTTTCTTAAGGGTTATTTGCTTCAAAAGGGTCATTGACAAAAACCCGAATGGTAGGTACCCATCGGGAAGGCTCATTTCAAGATCAGGTTAGTCGTTTGCAAGAAACCCGAAGGGCATGTGCCCTTCGAGAAGGTCTGTCTCGTGGTTTTCGAAGGGCTTTACAAAAGCCCGAAGGGCACCTGCCCTTCTGAAAAGGATCATGATAAAAATTCCGAAGGGCTGTTTTTTTCGGAAGGCAAGGGACAATTCCCACGGACTTTTTGTCTGCAGGAATTTGAAACCAAAAACCCCAAAGGAATGAAATACAAAGCAAAGAAAGAAGGATATCCTTTGGACAAAAAGTCCGAAGGATTCTTTCGAAAAAGTTGGCAAACAGGAGATCTGAAGAAGATTCAAGACTAGGGAGAAATCCGAAGAAAAACAAAAGACAACCCTGAGGCAGAAAACACAAAGTCTGAAAGAATGCACATGAGGCAACAAGGTCCATAGGAAAAGCTATAAACAAGTCACGCAGACATTTTGTCTTAGGGAAATTGATTGTGCAAAAAACTAAAGAACTAGACAAAGATAAACTTGAGAGAATATACACAAGGAATGGACAAACAAATAAAATGACAAAGGGAAAGTTGTGGAAAAGAGCTCAAACAAAGTAAATAGCCCAAAGAAATGCATATACAAAGCAAGAGACGGAGTCAATGTGGAAATCCAGATAGCAAAGGCTATTTTTGGTTGACTGGTCAAAGCTTCAGTTGACTTGTTGTTGAAGTCAAGCTCATCTCCGGGTCAACTCATGCTTTCAAACGTTCCAACTCAACTTCTAACGTTTCAATTGGAGTTCTACTTTTAGCATGGCGTGGATTTCATACATGCTCTTGTTTATCTCAGGCTCTCAATGATCCAACAGCTCAAGGGGAGTCTATTTTTTAAACTTGGCGTAATCTTCCTTGCAAAGAGAAGTTTGACTTTCAATGGGCCCACCATCCATTTCTCAAATGCCAAAGAGCTAGTGAAGTCTCTAATTTTAGACATGACTCAGTTGAACATGCACAAAGTCAACCGTATGAATACACCGTCTAATTCTAGCACCAAGGAGCTTTCATGCAAAGAGGAAGAAAAGTAGACTCTTTGTAAACGCTGAGTTGGACTGATTTAGCCTCTCTCCTATTTTCCAATGCCAATCTCTTGGCTTTTATAATTTTCTATATTAATCGTTTTTCAGCCTTAGATTTTTTATCCCTCTTTTGGCAAGAAAACTTCTGCCAAAGATTGTGATGTAACCTTTTTCAGAATCAATAAGAAGAGGACTGTTTTTTCAATTTTTAGCAGCTGGTATAGTGTACTTTTGTTACTAATTTGCCTAAGTGATAGATTTTCCTTCTTCTTTGTCAAATCTAGATTCGTACTTAGTTACTAGCTGGGCATTTATGCAAGTCACGTTCTGTGTTTGAACGTCTTTTGCTGAGTTTATAGTGGATATTAGTGGCTGTTTAGTGTCTTTCATCAGGTCTACATTTCCATTTTCCTCAAGCTTAGATCATTAGATTAAATTTTTTTGTGAAATACTTGTGTATTGATCAATTGGAGTTGAAGTTCTGCCTCTTCCTTGCTTGAATCAGTGTTCTCAAAAGCTCGATTTAAGTGGATCAAGCAAATTGAGTGCATCACCATTTTAGCTAGAATTTCCTTTCAAGTTCTTTCTTCCCTTTTCCCTAGGCAGTTTGTAGCATAGAAGTTGAGATCCTCATAGATACATCTTACAAGAACCAGCCTTCTCTGGAGGTTCTTCTCATCATTGAAGCACCCACTCTCATGAGAAGATCCCATTGTTGCAACTAAAGCGAGAATTAGTCATTTCAGCACGTCTTCGATCAAGGTGCAACTCCAAGTTGACAACAGAACCTTCACTTTACACTTGCATGGTGAATTCCTTTATGGGTTGCTCACTAACTTCTTTCAAATCTGAATTCTCTTGCTTCCTAGTTTCTCCCTTGGTATCCTTCTAAAGTTTTGACTTTACATCTTTCTTCTTCAAACTTCTATTTCTATTTTCTACATACACCTCCAAGAATTCTTCAAAGGTATTATAAAACACGTATATACAAGTCTTATAATAATCATCAAAAGCAAAACTGATAAAAAATTGCTTTGACCTCATCTCTATCACACTTCTCTTCCAAACATGTATCCTAAATAGGATCATTCTTTTGCATTCTTCTAAATGAATCTATGGCTTTATAGTTGATAGAAAATTGCTTCATAAGTTGATTCTTAATATCTTGGCTTTCCATTTGTACTTCTTGTCTTCTATTGATTTCTTCAAGACAATCTTTAGCTTTTTGCTACTCTTTTTGTATTCGCATCCACGCCTCTTGTATAGCATCCACGCCTCTTGTATAGGATCTATGTATTCTTCCTTTGATAAGAACTTAGATTGCCAATCCATTGTAGACAACTCAAATCCCATAGCTAGCTAAAAAATGGCTCTGATACCACTAAAATGTCCCTTTTATGGTAGGATTTAGCAATTCTGGAATTTGGGATAAACCCTTAAGATAAAACTACAAATTATGTTTTTTTATCAAACCCTAACTAAAGAAAAATTCAGAATTCTAGAAACACTTATTTTAGATCAAAATACAATATTTAATTGCCACAAACCCTTGCAAAATATGAAAATTCAAATACAACTGATAGTACAAGTGAAAAGCAATAATATTCTAACCCTCAAACAATATCAAGGCCAATGTTTGACCCCTCTAGTGAAGTCACCCCACTCCCAGAGGTTTCTTTGAGCTGCGACCACCTCCAAAACATTGCCCTATAGTTGTGTCCACCTCAATGAACCCTCCAAACAGCTGTGCCCACCTTCAACTAGGTCCCAAACTACTGTGCCACCTTTCAATTAGGCCCTAACTGCCAACAATATGTTGTGGATTCAAAGAGCCAATATAAAAATTTAAATCATGCACAGTCAAATGGAGCTTGAATACATAGATTAATTTTCAACACAATATTATATTCCACTCTCTGATTCTCATTCGGGACATAATACAACTATATAGGAATAACATCCTACAATTTCTCCAATATTCTCTCACACCTAAATCCTATAAATAAGCAAATCTATTACAATATATTGTTATAACAAATAACAATATAATATTCTAACTTACCATATTAACCATATGGTTACAACCACCCTGTAACTATTATTTACCTCTCGGTAAATTAATCAGTTACTATTTACCATTCCATAAATACGAAAATTAAGTTGATGTAAAAGCTATTCCTAACATTCCCTCCATAGTTTTTACATGGTGCAAAAACATTCACTCTTATTTGCAGTATATGCTCACCCATTGTAGCATGCCCTATTTGGCTCATGACCTTGATAAGGAAAGCCTCACTCCTCCCATGGTTTTACAAGTTTACTACAAACCTTGAAATGAACATGAACATCATCTGCCTTCAAGAATTGGCACGAATAGAACTGTATGCCACTGCATACTCTTAGGTCTGCATACTACTGACACAATCTTGCTTCACATGACCACTATATGCGAAGGAACACATCCCACATTTACATTATGTGACCGCAATGGACATGTCATGAGAGTCATCTCCATAAAGAAGTAAGGCAGTCGCAAGATCTCTACAATAGCTGCTCTCCTCACTGTTGCCAAAACACTATTCACCTCTTGTGATTTTCTGAATCTCTACCCCAAACCCTTTCAAGATCCATGAATTGACTTACATTGGTGCTTTCTATCCTTTCACAACGTTTTCACCTCAGGGAATCATGTTTGGAATATGCACAAATTACATTATATGAGCTGGGATTATTGTTTTGTTCTTATTTTGCAAATCACACAGCGGAAATAAAACACACAGACACACGTCACCAAAACATTGATGCGGTCCCGTCATTGACGACTAATGAGAGGTCGTTGAAAGACCTCCATCCTCCAGTATCCTCCAACCTCCAGTATGTCACTGCTCACTCAGCAAATTTGTCAAAGTAGCTCAGGGACATGAATTTTTCAAGGAAAATCCTCCCCATAATGCGGACGTCGCGTACAAGCAAAAATGCGTCCAATAAGACAATTTTTAAAAATGACTTTATACCTAAGCCTAAATGACTTTGACTTTTTAAAATCTTTTGACAAACAATGACACAATATACTTTAATGACGACAAAACAATTTTCAAATTGACTCATTTTTTATATTTTAACAAACTATAAAAAATAGCTAATATTTATAAATTGAGACAAAATAAAAAAGACATATTGACACTTGACTTAAAACTGACTTGAGACAAATAAACTCGACTATCGACTATAAAATTAAGACAAGTCATAATTAAATGACATTACGGTAAAGCTTCATCAAAGTAAACATGAATAATCTTTAAAGCCCATAAACGATTTATGACAACTATTAAACAATGGAAGGGGCTTTGAGGTTGACTCGGCTTTAAATGACACCCCCTTTTTTTTTAAAAAAAAACTTGTTAAACAATGTCATGACACTCTAACTAATTAAAGAATACTATTAAAATAGTTACGAACTCCCCTATCAAAGACTTTAACAATCAAAAATTGACAGCAGTACCGAACTTGCATGGAATACGAATATGATGTTGTATTTCTTTGAGTTGTTAAAAAACCACTGTACAATGCCTTCCACGTGGAGATCAAGGAGTACGCAGTATGGCAAGACCGAGTTAGGATTCCTTTCATCGAATCTACAGTTCGTAGATTTCATGCCAACACTATGAGGCGTCAAGGGAGATGAATCCGCGGCACTTTATGTGGTAAGTATGACAGGGTTGAGTGAAGCGCAGAAACCTTGGATGTCGTCGTATGATCGAGCCTAGGTTGCGTTTGAAATATAATGAAGAATCACGCAAATAATATCTTCCTTTCACCTTGGACTGTATTCTAATTAGATGATGGCACTTGCTTACAAATCGAATGTTTACTGCCGAGAGATTACAAACCGATAGCAATATTTCCTTTGAATGACGGTTCATCGAAGGTAAGGGCTCCCGAGCAGTTCTGAGTATGTATGCAAAGCATCACTGATTTATGATTCCAGGGTATCGTGCCTCTATAAGCTCCTATGCCACGAACTACACACAAATCTGATCAATGGCGTTTTTGAGACTACGCCTGTTACCAAGCTCACACTTTTGTCACACAAAAATAGTGAGTCTAACTACAGTTTTCATAGTACGGGCAACAAAACAAACAATTAAGTTACCCCTCAAACATTCTATTATTCCATCACAAAATAATTCAGGTTCTTTAGGCTGATTTTACCTGCTCAATACCACTGTTGTGGATTCACAGAGCCACTATGAAGATTTAAATTATGCACAGTCAAATGGAGCTTAAATACACAGATTAATTTTCAAGTTTCAACACAATATTATATTCCACTCTCTGATTCTCATTCAAGACATCATATAACTATAAAGGAATAACATCCTATAATTTCTCTTATATTTTCTCACACTCGAATCCTATAAATAAGCAAATCTATTACGATATATTGTTATAACAAATAACAATATATCACATCAATATAATATTCTAACTTATCGTATTAACCATATGGGTATAACCACTCTGTAACTATTATTTACCTCTCGGTAAATGAATTAGTTACTATTTACCATTCCATAAATACCAAAACTAACATGATGTAAAAGTTATTCCTAACACAGTAATGATATGTTACCCAACTGCGACCCCTGAATGAACTCACCAAGATGAATTTAAGGGTCTTCGTCCCCCAAATCAGAAACCTAATGATGATTTTTGTCCTCAATGACTGAATGTGCAAGCAAACATGCTTAGCTTCAAAAGAATTGATTGTTAGATGATAGATTCAAAAATAGACCTCTCCGCCTTCTTTTATACTTTTTCCATTCAAACTCCAAACTTAATTTATTTTAATAATAAAACATAAGTTGCCAACATTACTTTTTGGCCACTTAATTCTATTATTAAGTTTACTTTAAAGTATTTAAGAATACTTTTTATTTTAATAATATTATTATTAAGTTGTCCAAAATATTAGAAATCGCTGAGCCTAACTTAAATAATATTATTAATTATTCTAATCTAGAAAAGGGAACATTACATAAAAACTATTAGACTTGAACTTTTAATTATAATAATAATAAAATTTAAGTCGTCCTTAATAAAATTAACTTTAATTAAAGTTAAGTCTTGACTTAACATATTATTATATTATTTCCCTTACTTCCACCCCTTTAGCCGAAGGGAAATGAAAATACACTTTGGGCCCACTCCCATAGACTATTGTGGTCTCGTGGACGTTATTAAAATCCTTCATTCATTCATTCATCCCATTTAATTATTTCAAAAAGGGGGACATGACATAATTGCCCCTGCCAAAGAAAATTTTGAAATGGCGAAAAGAAAAATACATGGAGATGGATAGCAGTAAGTGCAAGTACTAGCTCCCTTATTAGTGGGTAAAGAAAGCTTTCCTAACTAAAGCCCCATGTGACAGACTACAAAGCATGTTTAATATGTTCAAGTTGAAAAGTATGTTGTATGTTGAAAGTGTGGGAAGGTCTAGAGCGACGATTTCCAAGAGGCTCGACTTCAATAACAATTCTTAAAAAAAGTCAAAATCCAGTCCAAAAGAGCTATAATGGCGGTATTAATGAGGCTCAAGTTAAGTCTGGTGTTTGATGAAAAAGTATCGACTGGCCATTCTAAATTGCAGTATTGGACATATTAAAATTTATGATCAACAAGGAAATGCTTACCAACTAAAATCCCAGCTGTCAAATGCAAAAGGCAAAGGTATGCATCCATGATGGCTTGTTGTCCTATCATCAGCAAGGAGACCTTGGCTGCTCCCTGCGGTAAAGTTTACATATATTATGCATTATAATATATATCAGCAGTCTAATTAAACCCAGTTGCTATTCACAGGAACGCCAAAAGAAATCAATCATGACATCATTTTGATACACATAATCACCAAGCTCATTCAGATACATGAGTTTATGCTTCAGAGGAGTAAAAAGAATTCTTACAGACTGTGTGTTACTATGCTCCATTTGCCTGATCAGCAAAAGAACTTGTAAAAATGAAACCTATGTCAGTTAAGGTTCTGAATGTAACAGACATACTAGAAAATTGAAATAGCAGCAATAATAATGAAACTTGCATAAAGAGGATACAAAAGTAACCATTAGTGTATAATTGACAGCTTTATTATAGTAAACTTCGACATTTATTGAAGTGGCATTCAAAATAATAGGTGAAAAACATTCCCCGTCATCATCAATCATGGGACTTTCAACAACTCCTTCCATTTGATAGTGTTCATGTTCTTCAGCTGTTTCATAACGTCAAAACCCATCAGGATATATGATGAACATGCACATAGAAGAAGATGCAAAGAACATGGAAGAAGTGATATAAAAGCTATGATAACCAACATAAATGCAATTATGCATAGACATAGAGCCATTTGAAAATAATCACACTAATCATTGCCAGTGTATTACAATGTGATATCAGTGTCCATCATTGGGATTGTGGCAGGAAACCTTAATCGCTAACATCAAAATTATCAATTATTTGAAAGAACTACTTTCCAAATGGATGGGTTAACATAATCACAAAAAATGCTCATATTTTATATGAGTTATTTACCATTCAAAAGCATTGAAAGCAAAAAGACTTTTTCCGATCAGTCAGCAAGCATTGCCCAAACTTCATAAGGTTCATGGGAAAACGTAACCTAATATTTCTCAGTGGAATGTTTTCTGTATTTTTTTCTATGCTCAATCTATCATGGGTGGCAACCACAACACAATCTGTAAAGGGCTTTATTGTATGTGCCTCTTGGAATGCTAAAAGTTGCAACAATATTACAGACTTCAACTTACCGTGAGCATGTCAAAATTCAAATAGTTTAAATTAATGATATCTTTTAAATATCTTGTAAATGTTAGGAGACGGGCAAAGTTATTGATGAAATGGATCAAGTCAGATGCAGGTTTGATCATTTAGTGCTTTGGCCTAGAGTTTTCCCTCTCCTAGGAAAATCCGCCTTTCTGTTGTAGTGTTTCCATTGGCAGCCTGTAGTATGTTGGGTCTCCAGGACGGATCTTCGGGTTCCTTTTTTGCTGGCTTCCTGCTATCTGGGAGGAAGGACTAATATTGAAGTCTCCTCTTGACTGTTGTCGCAGTGTAAGCAGATCTGTATTTCTGAGTTTTGTGAATTTTGTGGTCCTTACTTATGTGTGTGTTTTCGAGTGGAGGCAAGGAATATGCCTGTCAGAATGCCTTGTAATTAGCTAGCTTGTTACTCCTGTCTTTTTGCCTTCTAAGGGGTTTGGTCCTTGGCTGGTGTTTGGATGGTAATTGTTTGACATAATGCCTCTATCCCATTTTGAGCATTTTTTGTTAAATTTTCCTTAGAGGTTTCAGCTTGCAGTTGCCGTTTAGGGTGATTGATAGAGGAACACTTGATCAGTCCTCTTTGGTCACGTTATTCCTCTACATACTTGACATCTTGCCAACTAGGGGGCGATTGGAGGAATGGGAGAAGGATGAAATCCCACTAGTTTATGGCTAGGGCTCAGTGGAGCAGGTTGTTGGGGGAGTGGTGATAATGGAACCCTTGTTTTCCTTAAAGAGTTTGTTCCATGTGTAAGTACAGGCATAAAAAGGGAGGAGCAGCTGAGATTGTTTCCCACCCAAGCAAATGGTGGAGCATATGGGATTGCAGCTGAAGATGGAGATGACACAATGAAGACTGACAAGTTCGTGATTACAAAAGATCTCATTTTGCATGGAAATAAAGTCTTTTCAATGCTTGAATGAGAAGAGGAATAAAAAATTGAGTGTACAGCCCAGACAAGGACAACAGCAAGAAGGCAGCTGTCATGTTCCCCTTTTTGATCTAACCACACATGAAAACCCTTAGCTTTTATATTATTCCCATGGATTAAGGAAAGAAAAGAAAAGAAAGAAAAGGGAACTTTGGGGGCCTTTTTAAAAGCAATTAGCAAAAAGGTACTTTATGTTCTAATGTTTACTTAAATTGTGTTCTTTTAAGGGTCATGGGTGCCCAAGCACTTAAGTGGGAGTTATAATGATTGCTCCTTTTAATATTTTTTAAAAAAAAGGCTTCCCTCCAAGTTGGACATCCCTTTTTGGGGATTGATTATAAAAATAAGTAAGGGGATCATTTAAAGGGCATGTTATATTTGGACAATTGATTTGGAGCTTGAGCATGTAACGTTTGGTTGATCTATTGTAAAGAAGAAAACCCTTCAATAGATGTTGGAACAAGGACGAAAACCCTTGGACTAACTAGGGCATCTTCCATTTAGAGGTTTGCATTGTTCTTCATTGGTTTGTGGAGCAACTGAGCATCATCTTCAAGGTAATAATTATTCCTAAGACAGCGCCTAGGATTTTTGAGGAGAAATTGCAGTGAACTAGGGTTTTAAGAATTTCAGGACAGTTTTTGGTGGAATTCCCATGGTGTAAAAATTTTGTTTCTTGTTTTGTTTGATAGCTTCTATTTTTATAGTCATTTTGAGCTATCATGAGCATTGTAACTCCTAGTATTTTGGGAGATATGAATTTATGAAGTTTAAACTGTTTTTAGCCAATAATAAATCTTGGAGTGGATAAAATGTGGCATTTGCGGCAAATATATTTCTGAATAATATTCATATATTTTATGATAATTTTTACAGTATTTGGTAGCCCTTTTGAAGCCATTGATGGCATAAATTTATATATTATTTTTGTTGTAAATTTATTTACAAGGATGACTTCATTGGGAAGGTGAATAATATGTCTGGTGCCCTAATTTATGAGCGAATTGCAGATTTGATATTTTATATAATTTTTGTCAATAGTTCACAAGGGTTTGAGTAGGTTTGTGCAAGGGGAAAGGCATTGAATTTTCAGGTATAATGCTAAGTTACTGATAAGGGTATGGGTACGAGAATCAGATACGGGGATACGGGGATTTTTTTGGGGGGGAGGGTTTGGATACGACTGGATATGGCTGTACAAAAATATATAAAAAAAAATTATAAAATATAAAAATATAGACATATAAGCAAAGTTAACCACATAATATGCATAGAAGAAACATAATAAGTTAAATAACCACAAAACATACTAATAGTTCAATGCCAAATATCATAATATTCAATTGTCGAACTTAGATTAGTCTTATTTATTATTATAAGTACATAATGCAAATGTTACAACTTACCAATATGGACAAAAATAAAGACAAAAGAAAATCCCCTCTGCAGTTTGGTGAAGATTACAATGAGATGACCTAGTGTTAAATCAAACTTAAGACTATGCCCTGTTCTCTTCTTTGAGCTTATTCACGAGTTGAGCTTTTGTATTATACTTGTGCAAATGATCTTACTGGGACATAAAGGATAAGCAAAAAAAGACATAATTGATTTCAACCTCTCCCTCATCTTGATCATGTTACAGACATTTATTTCCTTTATTTTGGCAAGGCTGAAACGTGATCCAATAACTGGAAGACTTGCTAACTTGCACTGACAACCTTCACAGTTGTTGTATACAGCCCTAATAAAGAAGATACAGATGAATCGACTGAGGCTCACGTTTTGAAAACAGTCAAACACAGCTAGCCATTGAAACTGCAGAAAGGTTTTCATACTTTGTTTTGTTTTTTCAAGTCCGTGTTTGAATTTTTATTAAGCAAAATTGGATTAAAAAAAAAAAATCAAGAAAAGCCAGGATACGACCGGATACGGCACCCAGACGTATTCGGGTTTATCCAAAGCCTAGGGACGCTCCTTGGGCGTATCCCCACACTCCCCCCATGCTCCTATATCTGGGGAGCGTTTCCCCGCACTCCCAGGGCCTGGGGGGCGTATCCGGTAGCGTAGGTTAATGTCTAAGGGTGACACTAGGGTTGGGAGGTTGAAACCCTTGTTTGCAGCCATACATTTTCAAGGATTGAAGGAGCTATTAATTGCTAAGGATACAAGGTATTTAATTACAGCGTTGCATAGCATTTGGAGTAGTTTTCTACAGCTAGGGTTTGTTGGTTTTGAAATCATAAATTTCAATTTTACATAAGGGTTTGTTGGAAAACCTCTATTTTGTTGATTTGTTCCATTTGGGGACATTATAATGGTATCAGATCCAATTTCTTGGTAAAATTGTGGGATGGACAGGTATATATCAAACAATGACATGGCTTTAAAGGGCTAGGTTGGAGAGTCTTGTTCAAGCCCAGGATCAGTTGATAGGGACTATGACCACATGCCTTCAAACAGTGAAGGGACAAGAAGGAGATCTGCCCCTTGGAATGGAGGACCAACCTTCAATTCGCTGGGATTTAACAGAACACTATGATGAGTATTTGAAACACCCTCCAGTTCAGAAAAGAAACAACCTTCAATGAATGGGTAGCATGGAAACAAGGAAAGAGGCATCATGGACAAGTGGTTGTGCATGACGAATTAGGGAAGATTGTTCCCCCAACCTTTGATGGGGATCCAAGTACTGCAGTTAGAGCATGGGTAAACAAAATTAATGAATACCTTGACTTGAGGCCTAGAGGTGAAAGAGAAACCCTAAAGTTCCTCATCCAACATTTGGAAGGGGCTACCGATGATTTGTGGCATCTTGGGTGAAGGACACATGGACATGACCTCATTAGAACATATGAGGAACTAGGTGAGAGGATCATTAAACAGTTTGATAAGAAGGTGGAGCTACCAAAACCAAAAATCTTGATGGCTCCCACAAGGGACTTTCGATTGTATAAGGCGCAGCCATTGAAGCACCAAATGAGTATGTTGGACATCAAAAATCAGTAGCTCTCGGACAGCCAAAGGCAAATTTTCAGACTTGCAAGGAGCATCCAACACATGAGAGTTCAGGGCAACAAAAATCAATAAGTTTCAAGCCACCATTGACTAACAATCAGCTGGTTTTAAAGTCATCAAACTTAGAATTCAGAGCTTAAAGTGGAGAGATTTGAGAGATTCAAAAGCAAATTTGAAGGGCAGCCACAAGAAGAAAGACAATCAGAAAATCTTGATATAAAAATGGAAAATTTTGTGACGTAAATCTGAGTTTGAAAAAGAAGGCAGCCAACAAGGGTCAAAGGAAAAAGCGCCTAGTGAAGGTTTCCAACAAATTATGAAGCAACCAATGGGGTTGAAAATGGTAGGCACTAAGGTGGAAGTAGTAGAAAAATCAAAACTTCCAAAGGAAAAGCAAGAAGTTGTTCAACAATTTCAAGAGCAACCAAAAGATCAAGAAGAAAGCTTGGATATGTATAAGGAAACCATAATGGAAAGGTATGCCATGAAAGAAATTTTTTGCATTGCTTCTTATCATAGACCATTTTCTTTCCCTAATTTCAAATTCCAAGAGGAAGCTTGGAAGAAACAATTAACACTTGGAAAGAGTAATGTCCCCTTTTTAGGTAAAAGACCAAATAAGGGTTTTCCTTAAAATTTCAATATTATGCAAATAAATTCTGAAATTTAAAAAATCAACCAACCCTAGTTGAAAATAAAGCTTCAACACACACCCAACCTCACCAAACTCTTGGCGTAAAGTACAAGGGATAAATAAACAATTTTCAGCAATTATTTCAACCTTAATTCACCCCAAAACATGCAAATATGAGCAGCTGAAAATTAAGGAAAGTGTACCTTTTTCACTTCAATGAAGATAAATTTTTGAAATATACTTGCTGAAAAATATCTGATTTTTCTCAGAAAAATAACAGTTGTTCTCTCTTCAAAATTTTCCTCAAACCCTTGCAATCACCATAGAAAAAATGCCAAAAATATCTGAATAATTTCAGCACCCTTGTAGGGCACCCAAAGTGACCAAAAAACCTCTCAAGTGAAGTCGCTCCAAATCAAAAGGCTACAATAAATTCACAATTAAATATTCTTCACAAACTAGAGTCTAGGGCACCCTCAAGGACCTTCCAAGCTTGCCTAACCAAATTGCCATAGAAAAAATCATAAATTGTTTCGTACACCCAAATCATCATTTTCAAATTCACCATAAAATTTTATAAAATAAATAAATAATAATTTAAAAAATTATTATTTATTTTTCCAATCAATTAACCTTTGAGAACCTTGCCAATCATCCAAAAACCCAAAGCCACACTTTAAAAAATTAACAATAAATTTCAGCAATTAGTTTTGAGCAATTGGACACCCATTTCGTCCTCAAAACCCTCTCCAAAGATCACCAAGGCAAACCAACCCTCCTAGGTCAAAGCACAAAATATGTATTTGTAAGGTGGTGTCACAAAACACCTTTTTATTAATAAATCAGCTCAAAACCGTAAAAGCAATTATTGGACATACATCCCAATCCTTCTTCAAACATGAAGATTCATAATATTAAATTGAACATAAGAAGAATAAAATCTCCACCTAGAATTTGTATCCTCCAAAGAGGGGCGAACCACTTTGGAGAGATAAAATACCTCATAACACCTCCTTGCCAACTTTTTAAGATATCTTTTCTTTTTTTTGTTCATCTCTCAAGCCGACATTCCTCTTTTCTCAAATATAATATTAAATTAATTGTCTTAATAATAAATACTAATTAAAATTACTTTTAGACAATAATCCAATAATTATTTATCCTTTAACTACCATAGTGATAAAAACCACTTTTAAAAATATCATATTAATCAACTAGAATTGTCTGATATGGATAAATGATAAAAATAACTATTCGGATAATCATAATTAATTAATAAAATAAAACCTCAAAAATGATCCCTTAATCTATGGAGAAAGTAGACTAAAGGTCTTAAGTCATGTTCATAAGTGATTTAGAAATGGGGACATTATAGTCCTCCCTTTCCAAAATTGCTTGCTCTCAAGCAATTGCAAACTTGAATGCTCCAAAATTGACTCACTTTTCCAAGTGGCAAGTCCTTCCATCTAACCAAATATTCCTTGATGCGATGATTCCTTAACTTCTTCTCACATACCTCAATGATAAAATCCAGAATCAAGATAAATTTGCCATGTTGATCCAACAGGGGCAGCTCTAAAGTAGTAGTAGTATGCTGCCCAAGAACCCTTTTGAGACAATAGACATCGAACACATTGTGAATCTTACCATTTCCCGGAAGCTCCAACTCATATGCTACTTTTGTTAGCAAATGAAGAGATGTTTATGAAAACACTTGATGATTTGATCAGTGCATCAATCTTATTTATGCAATCCAAAAACTAGTTACAAGCAAATGGTTACAGCAGTTATGGAGGTTATAGGTTTAGACCTTAACTAATTTTAGTTAAGTCTCATTACATTATTTAACACCCCCTCTTAATGACTAAACTAGAGACAACTCCAAGTTTGTCTCGAAACTTTACAAAAAAAATAGAACTAAGATCTGCAGGCTGCTCTATAGAAGCACAGAAGTGAAGAGAAACGTCACTAAAATCAACCAATTGTCAAATGTAGTGACGATATATCTCGATGTGTTTGGTGCGAGCATGAAAAACAGGATTATTTACTAACTTCAATACACTTTGATTATCACAAAATAGTGGAGTAGGTGTATATGAAGGAAGTTGCAAATCAGCAAGAATCCAACATAGCCAAACTATTTCACAACTGGCACTGACTGTTGCTTTCTATTCTGTTTCAGTGGAAAAGAAGCAATGGTATGTTGAAGCTTGCTCTGCCATGAAACAACTCTTAAAACAAAAGAAAACAATACCTGATGGTAGATTTTTGAGTATCAACTGATCCTCCCCAATCAGAGTCTATATAACCAATCAATCTAAAATTTGATGTCCTCTAATAGAGAATGCCAAAGTCAAGAGTTCCTTTGACATATCGCAAAACATGTTTTACTGTAGTCCAGTGTACTAGCTTTGGTTGAGACAAAAACCGAGAAAGATAACTAACACAAAAACATAAATCTGATCGAGTGGTGGTAAGATATATCAAGTTGCCCACCAACTGTCTATATAATGATTCATTGACCAATGATGAATCATCATTAGCTGATAGTTTCAGCCCTACCTCCATAGGTGTAGAAGCAGAATTACAATCCATCATTCCAAACTTCTTCAAAAGAGTAGTGGCATACTTGACCTGAGCAATGAAAATGGAGTGGTCATGTTGCCAGAATTCTACACCCAAACAATAGTGTAAGAGGCCTAAATCAGTCATATCAAAAGCAGTGCACAAATCTGATTTGACTTTCTGAATCGTTGTGTCTCCACTACCTGTGATGGCAACATCAACATACACAATGAGTATCACAATGTCATCATCAGTGCTTTTGATATAGAGATTCGGATCAGATGGACTCCGTCTGAATCCAAAATCTCATAGATGCTGATCAATTTTGATGTACCAAGATTGAGGAGCCTGCTTAAGTCCATACAAAGACTTCACCAATTTGCAAACCAAATGATCACGACCAGGTTCCTGAAAACCTTCAGACTGTACCATGTATACTTCTTTATCCAAATCGCCATTAAGGAAGGCGCTTTTGACATCTATTTGAAATACTTTCCAACCCAACCGAGATGCGATAGAAAGAAGTAACCGAAATGTGACCATTTTTGTAGTAGGAGCAAAAGTCTCCTCATAGTCTATTCCCTCCTATTGTAAAAATCCTTTCACAGCAAGATGGGCCTTGTACTTGTCCAAAGTACTATCAGTCTTGCATTTGACTTTGTACACCCATTTCCAACTAATGGGTTGCTTCCCTAGAGGTAAATCCACCAATGTCCAGGTATTGTTTCTCATCAAGGCATCATATTCTGATTGCATTGCTTTCTCCCACTCAGGTTTGCCTAGTGCATCAAAATATCGTTGGGGCTCTGAAATACTGAAAAGATCATAAGCAAAAGCAAAATACATAAGCTCTTCATCATCAGTTGAATCCACAACTAACTTTCCTAGCTGTCAAGACTGTGTATAAAATTGAGGAAGAGCCCCCTCTCGTACATCCTATAGAGTGGTGTAATACCACTTGGGTCTCTTCTATACCAATGATTCCTGTACCTGTTGAACATCAGATGGAGTGGTCAACTCAAGTCGACGACACTGATAGACTAATAGAGTGTTAGTTGTAGATTGTTGCACTGAAAACTGTTAGGGTGTCTCCAAAACATGTGGTTCCTCATCTTTCAGAAGAAGTACAATACTAGACAGTTTGCTAGTTACAAACAAAAAATGATTTTGTTTCTTTTACATCAGCATCCCAACTAATGATGATCTTGTTAGTAGACACATCTATTAGTCTATATGCCTTGGATTGAGTACTATAACCAGCAAAGAAATATCGTGCACATTTAGAATCTAGTTTACTTCTATGTTTCTTAGGAATGAGAGCATATGCAGCAAAACCAAAACACAAAAATGTGTTACCTCTGGTTTGATGTTAGACCAAGCTTCTTTCGGAGTGATGTTCTCCAAAGCCTTGCGAGGACTTTTGTTCAATATGTAGACTGTCATGTTTACTGATACCCCCCAATATTTATATGGCACGCCTATGCTATGCATCATGGATCGAGCCATCTCCATAATGTGCAATTTCTCCTTTCAGTCACTCCATTCTGCTGAGTGTATGGGGTTGTTAGCTGTCGATGAATTCCTTCCTTGCCAGAATAGTTTTGAAATTGCTTTGAAGTGAATTCTCCCCCATTATCGGATCGTAAGGCTTTGATCCACCGACTTGTTTGATTCTCTACCAGTGCTTCGAATTGTACAAACTTAGCAAAACAGTCAGACTTCTTGTTCAATAAGTAGGCCCACATTTTTCTAGAAATATCATCTACGAACAACAAAAAATACCTTGTACCAAGAATAGTAGATGATTTCCAAGATGGCTCGCATAGATCTACATGAACAAGATCAAGGAGCCCCTTTGCTCTCCAGGCACCTTCAGTGGGAAAAGGTTTCCGCTTCTGTTTGCTAGCCAAACAACCTTCACATATATCCTACTTGACCTGGATAGTAGACAATCCAAGAACCATATTTGATTTTTGGAGTTTGGTCAAATACTAAAGATTGAGATGTCCAAATCTCTCATGCCATACAACACTGGTATTATCCTCCACAATTAATGCATTCAAATTGATAGTGGCAGGTTCAACAAGTCTATATAAGTCATTTTGCCAAATGCCTAGGGCTATGACTTTATCATTTTCGATATCAGACACAATGCATTTCTTTCCTGAAAAATTGACTATAATGTGAGGGTTTTCAATTAACTTATTGATTGATAGAAGATTTTTGTTCATTTTAAGTACATACCTAACATTCTTGACTATGAACTTTGCAGCATTATTCAATACAATGCATATATCTCATAACCCTTCTACAGCGTATGATCTACCATCACCCAAAAAAACTGAATGTGAAAAACTTTTTTTTGAAGTGAAATTAGCATACCAGTCTTTTCGACATGTAAAATGTCATGATGTACCGGAATCAAAAAACCAATCACTAGTAGTCCTCTCATCGGAACATGATGCCATGAGAGCATACTCTTCCTCAAATTCAGCTTCAAATGCTACCACATTTGCATGCCCTTTTGCCGTGTTATGTGTTAGATCATATTGTCTTTTTCTACAATCTTCCTTTTTATGACCAAATTTTTGACAATAATAACATATTCCCTTGAATTTTGGGGAAGATGAAGACGTAACTGAATGTCTTTTCCATTTCCCTTTGGATTGGGTAGCAAATGTACTTTCTGATTGACCAAAAATGGGCTCACTGAAGTGAGTCTGCCTATGTTTTTTTGCAGCAAATATGAACTCACCTGATCAAAAGTGAGAGTGTTACTCTCTGTCATCACATGCAAAGCTTCTACGAACGATTCATACGAAAGTGTCAGGGTATTCAAAACAAGAGCCACCATATAATCATCCACCTTTTGTTGATGATTAACAATTGGTCACAAAGATCTTCATCCATAATAAATGCTCTGACAAAGACTCACCTTCCGACATTTTTTTGGAAAATAACAGATTTTTCAAATAATGTACTAGAGTCTTTTTCGAAATCTGATACTTGTTCTTGAGACTAGTCCATAGTGCACTTGCTTGTGCAACATTATAAACCTCCAGAATCATGTCATCCAAGACAGAAAGTTTCAACAACAGAAGGGTTTCTTTATGACGTTTGTCATAATCAACAAAATTCGTTGTCGATCGGTGTTCTGTGTCAAGTATTATTTTGTCACAATCGCGAAATTCTACAATCATCAAGATTTTATGATTCCATACATTATAATTCTGCCCAATTAATTTTTGGGCCACAGGAAGGCTGGGATTCTGAATATTGATCATTTTTTACTCCAAAAAATAATTTTTAACCAATCAAATAAAATTCTGCAAAATTCCAAAAAATTGATCTATATATATAATCTTTTTTTGCTGATTTCGTTCAACTTTCAACCACTCGAAAAAAATATTTTTTTAAAAATCCAAAAAATTATCAAATGAACTCATGGGAATTTTATTGGGGACTGTACCTATCCTTTTGACTGCAACTACAATTTTGGAGACTGTGCCCTTCCACGATTGTCATTTTTCATGCCCTTCCTTGACATTTTTCGTGCCCTTCTGGTGTTCTATGATGTGTCGTTCCACAACTACAAACTGGACTCGGTGCCCTTCTCCATGGGACCGTGAAAAAACCCTCGACCTTCCTGTAGCATCGATTGTTCATCCTTGCAGCATCTTCGATCTTCCTGCAACATCGTGCCTTTAGCGTCATCTTTCCGCAAACCCGTGTGTGCCCTTCTTGCAACGTCGTTCGCCCTTCATTATTGCAACTTGACTCGCTTTGCATTTCTCCTCGCATTTTCTTATTGCAACTTGACTTGCTTTGCATTTCTCCTCGCATTTTCTCCTTGGCAGTAGCATTGACGTCCTATGCCGTGTCTCTTTCCACCTTGCCCGAGCCTTCTACGAGTTTTTCTTCTAATGGACTGCTATGTCTTTCCATGAATTGTCACTGTGTCTTTCCACGACCTTCAACCTCCTTCTCATTGTGTTCTTTCCACCTTCGATCTCTGCTTCCCCTGTGCAAACCAAGGTTTCCTCGAATGATGAACACTTATATCTTTTCTACCTTCCTCAAGTGGTGGCTCTAATACCACTGTTGGCAAATGAAGAGATGTTTGTGAAATCACTTGATGATTTGATCAATGCATCAATCTTATTTATGCAATCCAAAAATTGGTTACAACCAAATGGCTACAACAGTTATGGAGGTTATCAATTTAGACCTTACTAATTTTAGTTAAATCTCATTACATTATTTAACTACGCCCACCTTGTTCTTCACCTTAGATGGCCCACAAAAATGTGGTTTTAACTTTTCAGAACCACTTTGTTTGAGGGAGGATTGTCTATAGGGCTGTAACCTCAAAAAGATCCAATCTCCCTCCTCAAATGACCTCTCAATCCTATGTTGATCCGCATACAACTTATGTTGGTTTTGAGCATGTTGTAGGTTCTCTTTTAGTGCCTTCTTAATGTCATAACCTTGTTGCACCAAATCTTTTGCTCCCAGTACTCTACTATCTGTTAGAATTAAATCAATGAAGGAAAGTGCATCATAACCGTAAAGTGCTTTGAAAGGAGTCATACCTATAGACATCTGGAAAGTTCTGTTATAACAATGTTCAATCATATGCAACCATTTTACCCATGTTATTTGCTGCCCCAAAACATAGTTCCTTAAATACCTTTCCAACCATTTATTTACAATTTTCGTTTGCCCATCAGTTTGTGGTTAATAACTGGTGTTAGGTGTGAGCTCAATCCCTGTCAAATGAAAGAGCTCTTGCCAAAATAAAATCTTGAACCTGATGTCCTTGTCACTTACAAGGTTTTTGGGCAGTCCATGCAGTTTAAACACTTCTCTAAAAAACACATCAGCAACCATAGGAGCATTGCACTTGGCTAGAAGTCGATAAAAATTACCATATTTTGTGATTTTATCAACCACAACATATAAACAATACTTACCTTGAATCATAAGCAATCCGGTAATGAAATACATGGAGATGTTTTCCCACTTTTGTGAGGGAATAGGAAGGGGCTGCAAGAGACCAACTAGAAACTCATGCTCACTTTTATTTTTTTGATATACCAAACATTCTCGAATGTACTTGAGTACCTCCTTCAAGCCCTTCCAATAGAACCTCTCTCTCACAAGCTTGTAGGTCTTGAAATACCCTTGGTGACCAGCAAATGGAGTGTCATGGGCAGCCCTTAAAACCATGTGCTTTACCTTAGATTTGGGTACCAAATAGACCCTATCTTTGTAGAGTATAAACCCATCTAAAAATCTGAACCTTTCATCAATAATTACCCCTTCAAGCAAGTCGTTAGCCAACTGTTCTTTAGCATAATCCATGGTAATCAACTCTCTCCAATCTGCTACTATAAATGACATAGAACAGAATTCTACATCCTCTTGTAAAATTTTACAACATAAAGAATTTACTTGAGGGGACCCATTAATCATATCTTGAAGAGTCACTTCCTTGCCACCCACCTTGAATTTGAGTCTCAAGGTTTTATAGTCGAGGCTGAATTCCCCTAATGAATGCATCTATTGGATCCCAAGCACAAGATCCATATCCCCTATGTCAATCATGTGAAAATCAACACATACCTCACATTCCCCTAGCGAAATGGTGAGCTTGGCAATTCTTTTGGTGCATGGTAGGGAAAATCCATCCGCTATTGTCACTTTGAATCCTTTGAAATCTTCTCTTTCAATATCTAACATAGCCACCAAATTCATACCAATAAAATTGTGGGTAGCCCCATCATCAATCAAGATGGTTACCTTGTGTCCCTTTAATGTCCCGTTCACCCGAAAAGAATGATACTTTGGTGCCCCAGAAAGAGTAGCAAGAGTGCTGCCCATTTCTTGATTGTCCTCCTCATGTACATGCTCATCAACAACATTGTCATTTTCCTCAACATTAGTACCAATATAATCAAAATCTGAATCATTATCAATTACCTCAATGTAATCGACTTGTCCTTTGCCCATACAATGGTGACCTTTAGTCCATGGACCTTTTGAAAGTGAAGCACAAACTTTTCCTTCTCAATCCATCTCTTGCATCCTTCATATTGCTGCTATAGGATATCACTTGATGTGGAGGAACATAAGGCTGAAAAGGCTTCTTTGGTGGCATATTAGGTGCTGCCCTAGGCTGCCCACTTGGTGCCTTTAATGACCCCTTAAAAGCTGCCCTCTATTTCCCACTTTTGACAGCAAATAAGTGGCTGCTCTTTTGACCAAACATTGCCCCTGTAAGATGAACATTCTAGATCCAAAGCTTTAGTAATCACATCTTGCAAAGAAAAAGGGTTAAAAGATTTTACCAAACCTCTCAAAGGCTCAATCAAACCCTCCATAAAGAGAACAACCAATCTTATTTCACTAACATCCGGTACCATGATGGAAATCTTTTGAAAATCAGCAACATACCTTTCAACATTATGATCTTGCTTGAGTTGTGCCAACTCACGAAAGTGGATTTCCGGATCTCTTCTATCAAACTTCTCCATCATCCTCTTGCTAAATTATTCCAATGTAGTAATAGATTCATGGCCTTGTGTGATCATGCCATGAAGCCACCACTCATGAGCAACATCCTCCAAGTGTAACGTGACAAATTTGAGAGCCTCATCCTCAAACATGGGGTTGAGTGATAAATAGGTCTCCAATTTATATAACCAGGATATCACTAGAAGTTTATCAGTACCATCAAAATTAGGGAGAGAAACCTTACCCAACCTTTGTTGCAAATTTTCTCGAGGTTGCATGCTTGATCCTCTTGATTTTGTCTCATTCTTCATTTCACAAAAGTCACGAAAAGACAAGAGTGCTTGTGTGTCAAAACTAAGGCCTGCATACTCTTGTTGGCGTGTATCAAGTGGGTCACATATCGATGTCTCAATCTCAATCATTGGTTCTCTTTGTAAAAAATAAGCCTTGAATAATTTATGAGGAGGTTTGATGGAAACCTTCTCATTGTCACTTGAATTTCCTTTTCCGTTGAAGGGTTGGCTCTTGTTTGGAGCTAATAGTAGCCTTCAACATAGCTGCAAATTGCATACCCAATGTATGCTAAAGATCATTTTAGCTCTCTTTGATCAAGCCCTACAAAAACTTAACTTGTTCTGAAGTAAACCCTTGGTCATCCATGGCTTTTCCTCTTCTCTAATAATACAAAATATTTTTATCTGCTTGCATCCAAATCAATACCAAATCTCACAGGTAAACAAGAACAATGCTCTGATACCACTGTAATGTCCCATTTTTGGGTTAAAAGACCAAATAAAGGTTTTCCTTAAAATCCCAATATTTTGCAAATAAATTATGAATTCTAAAATTTGAAAAATCAACCAACCCTAGTTGAAAAATGAAGCTTCAACACACCCAAACTCACCAAACCCTTGGTGTCAAAGTACAAGGGATAAATAAACAATTTCCAACAATTGATTCAATCTTAATTCACCCCGAAACATACAAATATGAGCAACAACTGAAAATTAAAGTGTATCTTTTTCCACTTGAATGAAGATAAAATTTTGAAATATACTTACTGGAAAAATTTTGATTTTTCTCAAAAAAACAGTCGCTGTTCTCTCTCAAAAAAACAGTCGCTGTTCTCTCTCCTTCGCCGCATTATCAGGTGCAAACAGATGGTTCCCCAGCACATCATCCTTGCAAATTTTGGGGCCCGTCCCTTTAGACTAGAGACTACGTTCAATCTGATCTCTTTCTTGCATCACACCCGGAGCTTCGCTGACTCAATGAAGGGGATGATAGATACCCGTATTTAGCTTATTGTTCTTCAAAGGCTATTGCTTGTTCTGACCCTATTGGTCAAGGTTGTTGTTGGTACGCTAGGGTCTCAGATCTCTTAGGGTCTGTGGGAATTATGATGGATCGTCTCCCTCCATTTCAGAACTCCTTGGACGCTTCGAGCCACCTTCTACCTACCAGACAAGAGATGAAGAGGATTATCAAGGAGGATATCTACGGACAATACATTCATACCACTTGGGTTAACCCCTACTAGGGGTTACGCCCAAAGATGGCCTTTATGCGGAGCACTATCTGCAACTGAGGGATGGGCTTATTGTCCGTCCTCAATACACTTTCCGCCATTGGATGCATGCTCTCCCTATTCCCCTTGGACAGTTCAGAGTGGGTTCTCATAGGCTTCAGATTGAGACGGATCACCAGATGGATCGGACAGACAAGATATGTCGGTTATGTAGCCTTCAGAAGGTCGAGGTAGAGGAGCACTTCATCTTCCATTGCCCCATCTACTACGAGATCAGAGGGAGGTTCCACTGCCTCTTCAGGGAGACCCGAGCTCTCTCTGTCTCCTTTAGTTATGAGGACCAGATATGTCTGGCTCTATACATGCAGGAGGCCCTCAAGCTTCGTGACCACATGATTTGGGGCCACACTAGACCACAGTCTATCCAACAGATTACTTCCTTCAATGTGCTACCTTCGAGGAGAAGCACTAAGCGCCAGATTGACACCAACACGTCTTCACACTCTAGATCATTACGGATCTGGGGGACCGTTCACAACCCCCGAGATCTCATTGCCATAGCCATTCCAGTTCCATCTCCAGAAGTCAAACTAGATCCACCAAATCATTACAGTGTGTTACTCCCTCCAGACAGTAGCACCCGAGACAGACTAGACACTCCACCTCCTCCACTGGTTATCCATCTATTTTGAGTTTTTTCTCGACGGCCTTGGATGTTAAGAAAGTTGGGTCCACTCCTTGATGGACCTCTTTCATTGCTTCTCCTGGTTCTTCTCCCGCCTTGTATTTCTCCACCTCTCCGTTTGGTTGAGGTCGTTGGCTGCGGGTTGTTCTTCGCCTCTTTCCTTTCTGGCTACTCCTACTCATTGTTTATTGTTTCTCTTTCAGCTTTGCTTTCTCCTTGGGACACCATTTGGTTTTCCCGCTTTGCTATGACACTTTTATACTCTGCAATCCCTTTGACCTACTTTTGTGGTCATTTGTCGGACATTAATATATTTATCTTATCTTATATTATCTCTCCAAAATCTTTCTCAAACCCTTGCAATCCCAATAGAAAAAATGCCTAAAATATCTGAATAATTCCAACACCCTTCTAGGGCACCCAAAGTGACCAAATAACCTCTCAAGTGAAGTAGCCCCAAGTCAAAATACTGCAATAAATTCAGAATTAAATATTTTTCACAAACTAGGGTCTAGGGTGTTGTCCCCCAAAAATATCACTCATTTTTGGGACAACATATGAACTATTTTGGGCCCTGCAAGACCAAAATTGTCTCTTCCCTTTTCGAAATTTGTTCTGAGCTTTCAAATTCCTCATTTTTCAAGCTTTTCAATAAGGAGAATAGCAGGTTCAATAGGTTCAAAGGCTTCTGCAGGCAAGTTCAATCAAAAGAACCAGTTTCCAACACTTGGTCATCTTCAAGTTTGGGTCAGCGCCTTGTTTCAATCGAAAAAAAAGTCCATTGGCAAGCATTGAACCATTGAACCTTGAACCATTTCGGTTCAATGGGTTCAATGGGTTCAAAGGTTCAACGTCGTCAACGAGAGCTAAGCGCTTCGACATAGGTTCAAAGTTCAACCGTTTCAAAGTTCTACAGCTCCGAGCATCTAACGAGTTTCAAAGGCTTGAACAGTTGAACCTTGAACCATTTTGGTTCAACGGGTTCAAGCCCCAAACGGTTCAATGCGCTTGGTTCAAAGATGCCAAAGTGACTCAAAGGAACGAACCGACCAACCGTTGAACCTTGAACCACTTCATACGTTCATCGAGTTCACAGGTTCAAAGGTTCAAAGGCCGCCTCCATTAAGAAAAGAAGCGTGCGCAAAAGAAAGAGTCAGGCGGATGCTGCCAAGTGTCGTCGGCCAGGCCCCATTACACTTTGTTTCTGAGAATTCGCGGACGATGCCACGTGTCCCATGCAGAGATCGGCAGAGGCCGACAAGTGTCATCGACGAAAGAACCCGAGTGAGCCCCAAGCGTTTCTATGATGCTACAAAAGCCCGATAGCGGAAAGCGCCAGGTGTCGACGACAGAGGGTTTCAACACGATGCAGTGGAAGACTCCACGTGTCCTTGGCAAGAAGTGACAGATACTGCCACGTGTCAAAGAGGGATGCCCTTGCGGGAGGCACAGAGCCAAAGAAAGGAATTTCTTCGAACAAATTGTCCGAAGGAATTTCTTCGGATTTTTTGTTTGAAGAAAATGAAGGAATTCCTTCGAACAATTTGTCTGAAGGAAATACATGGAACAATAGGCCCGCCGAAGATGAAAAGCCCGAAGGCCACTGGGAGGATCCAAAAGGGCAGAGACCCTTGCGGAGGGACACTTGACACATAAAATGGACACTGTTCGAGATCTCGAAGGGCAAGTTCCCTTCAGGAAGGGTCGAACCTCAAAAGTGCAGCGGAAGCTGCCAAGTGTCACGTGCCAAGACACAGTTTCAAAGGAAGCTTCATAGAGCGGAATGCGCCACGTGTCCCATCCCAGTACAATGGAAACTGCCACGTGTCTGTGTCCGCGTCTCCAACCTCTAACAAGTCTCAAGGCCTATTCCCAGAAGCTTATTTCAAAGCCACCGATGCTGCCACGTGTCCTCACCCGCATCACAGCAAAATGACAGGCCTGCAAACGTCAAAATTGGGGCAAATGACCAGCCGTTAACCTTCAAAGGAAGAGATACCCGCGGACGTCAAATTAGCTGCAGTGAAGCGTCTGATTGATCCTTGCAAGCTTAGAACACGGACCCGATGCATTCAAAGACCCTAAGGCCGGGACCAAGAGAAGGAAGAGTCAAAGAGGAAAACTCAGCAGGAGTTAATTCCAATAGGTGAAACAGTTCGCCGGGTAGATATTTGGGGCCTGCAAACATTGAAAGTGCAGCCTGTTTGTCCCCTTTGAATTAAAGGCAGACTAGACATTTGTGTGGCTAGCAGGTGATGGAATGAGTGATTCAGACTCAGGAGAAGACAAGGAAGATGAACCAACATGCCACAGTTAAGGCAGCCGCCCTGCTCCAGCATGGCCCTTCCTGACAGAATCAAAAATGCAGCCAAGGCATTGATTGCGCAACATAGGTCACTCCATGGGACAAAGTGCCAAGTCTCTCTTGGCCTCTATATAATGTAAACTCTTTCATTGTTACAAAGGAGATCTTCCCCTTACCAGAAGCGAAACTCTACCCAAATTGAAAGGCATTACTGAGACTTTGAGCTCAGATTGTAATTTCATATTATTGTTCTTATGTCTGTTTCCTAGGAGCATTCTTGTTTATTTGATCTAACAAGCAGAACTAACAGAAGTAATCAGGAAGTTGTCCTGAAGTCAGTTGTAGAAGACTTTGTGTTGTCTGCAATTGTCTTTAGTGTGTTTTTATTTTCTGTTTCTGTGTAAAGGACCTTGGAACGACTTTGTGCCCCCATTGTTCTTCGTATCTCACTCTTGGGCAGTGAAGGTGGAGACTTTGTGCTACATCTTAGATTGCTGGTTAATTTGTACCCTGTTACCAATCACTTGTTACCAGAAAGAGTCCTGCTATTTGCAAGAACAAGCACTTCTGAAAAAAGAGGAGTGCCTTCTGTTGCTTCACCAGGATTTCTACTCTCCAAGAAGGGATCTGGGTCTTGGCTGAAAGTTACTTCCAAAAGAAGAGAAGTACCTTCACCAATCACCCAGGATTTCTCCTCTGTTTGTTAGCATCATCTCTAAAAAAAGAGAGATGGATGGTTTATCCCACCCCTGTGTCTTACTTTCTGCTTATTTATATAGTATATAGCCTCCACATATTTAATAGGGAACCTCCCCTTGATGAGAGGAGAGATTTGTCCCCTGTTGATGTAGTAAACCTGCACACCAGGACGACCCATCTCCCTATGCTGTGGTGATAGGAACTATTTTGGTCACCAGTTAGCTGGCCGACAAAATATTCACCCAACAGTTTTTGGCAACTCCGCTGGGGACAGTAATTTTGTGCAATTTGGAACCTCAAGTTTCAGATTGAAACATCACGTGTCTCACCCATTATCATTATAACCTTATCCATGCATTCCGATGTGGAAGAACGAACTGCTCCAGTGCTCTCCCATTGTTAATTTTTCCTCCCCAGCCTCAAGCAACAGTTTTTGGCAACTCCACTGGGGATGAACGTGCAGTCTGAAGCCTCAAATTTCAGATTGAAGCAGTTCCTTCCCTTATCCATTATACAGACTCTGGCAACTCCGTTCTGTCTTACCCATTATCATTATAGCCTTACCATTTTCCTCCATCTTCATTATTTTATCTGGTCTGCAAAACCAGAGCTGCTGAAAAAGAGTGCGCAGTTTGAAGCCTCAAGCTGAAGCAGGGCCAGTTCTTTTCCATTTTTGTTCTGCAATCTGGGCACTCCACCCAGATTTGTTATCCCTATTTTTTATAATTAAATCATGGTAGTTCGAGGCCCCTAGGGTAACTCTTTTGGTCCACTGAATTTAACTCCACCCCTGCATGAGCTTCCACGCAGTTCAAGAAAGAATTTCTCCAAATTCTTTGGTGATGGGAAGGTTCATCCTGATGAACACATTGCAGCTTTCAGCATACCCTGTGGTGTAATAGGGGTGGAATTTGAAGACATAGCGATCAGGCTATTCGTGGAGACACTACAAGGCGCTGCTGTACACTGGTTCTACCACCTGCAAGCCGGATCAGTGACTGACTGAGATACACTCAAAGCCAAGTTTGAAGCCAGGTTCAAGCCTGCAGAGGATGCACATGCTTTGCTGGCCCAACTCACTCAGATGAAGAAAGAACCTCATGAGCCTATAAGGGATTTTATTGCCAGGTTCAACAAACTGAGGCACAGGATTCCCATAGTCGCCCAGCCGACACCTCAGAATCTCAAATGCTTCTTCATCAACTCACAGCTGCCTGAAGTGAGCTTTCTGTTGAGACGGACTAGACACATAGACCTTGAGGCTGCTCAAGACTTGGCTACTGAGCTAGAAGATGACCTTATCTTGGCAGGAAAGATAAGGAGAGATCCTAACAGAGGTAAACCCTCTTCATCTTCTGAATACTCACCCACAGCCACCATTGACCCAATGGTACAAAAGCTGGCAAATGAACTGCTAGCCTTAAAAAGACAAGTGGCACAAGGTATGTCTTCTGCTCCATACAGAGATGTACCAAGAAGGACATTCCCCAATCAGCGATATCAAGACAACGCTGCCAGAAGTTAAGGGCAACCAAATCGTCTTCCTCCCCCATAGAGGAACCTTGCCCTTGAAGCACCTCCAACCAACTCAGCAGTGGGATATCTGGAAACAGAACATGTTTCCTGTTTCCAACCTGAGTTCGAGCAAGAAAATGATGTTGGTCTCTTCATGGAGAATCAAGAAGAATCAACTGGCGACTCCCACATTGGTTTCCTGAATTACCAGGATGAACCCAGAAGTGAAGGGGAAGCCAATGAGGAATCATACGCAATATTCACGCGATCCGAAAATCAGTCAGCCCAACAAGCTGATAAAGAAAGAACAAAGAAACGAACTCAGCCTGCAATTCCAATTGCTAAGCGTGGAACCACTCTGCCTTTTCAGCCAAAGGACCTGGTGGTTGCTAAAAAAGTAAGTGCATCGAACATCTCTGCACCTTCTACTTCAACTTCGCAGATCAGTCCTCCCCCTCCCAAAAACCAAAAGGATGAACTCCCATCCTTTCTTCCAAGTCCATCTCAGTCATTTGACATGATTGATCATGTCAAGAAATCCAAAATTCAAATGATTGAGTTTGAATCCCTGCAAGCGTATCCTGAGCAATTAAACATTGGTGGAGAACTCAGTATGGACCTGTCTGAGGCAAAATTTGTGGTCACCCAAACATTGGCCCCTGCAGCTCAAATTCTGTTTGAGCCGTCAGGCAGGGGTAATTACTTCTTGACCACAGAGGATGCTCATGTCTCAGCTGATGAAAGTCCTGTAGCTGGCAATCCGGGATTTGATCCAAACAAGGCATCAAAAGAATTAGTAGGGCGCAGTACAAATCAAGAAGGATCTTCCATCTCCATTGAAGAGAAATCTAATAGAAGATCAGCTTCTGATGATGCTTGGATCCTGGAATCCGATGGTAGCAATTCTTCCACAGCTGGATGCGGATCTCTGTTGCTCGTATTAAAAACTGCCCAGGATAAAGAGATCGAACTCCTTCACACCAAAGGAGATGCTGAGATGATGGTTTGTCAGGAGTTTGAGGCTGATAATCAAAGCATGTGTTGGACTGAACTAGCAAAACAACAAGCTATGGTGGTGGACCATACTGCTGTACTCCAAAGTCAGCGAAAGGAACTCTTCGCCAAGAGAGCAAGGAGTTTTGGTTTTCAGCTTGAAGACTATGTCCTACCATGGGGCAAGAAGAAGAAAGAGCCAAGAGAAAGACGCAGAAAATTGGTTTCCTGGTGGAGAGTTCCATTCGCTCGTCACTGTTTTTGAGGACAAAATGGTTTCCTGCTAGTTTATCAGGATGGCATCCCCTTTTCTTTGTCCCACGATGAGCAGCATCTGAAGTACTTCAATTCTTGAAGTATCAGATAAGTTCACCTGTACATATGTATATTTGTATAGTTTTTGTTTCTGCTTTGCATTGTTCATTTGTTTCTTTTGGAGCCTTTCTTTTTGGGTAACATGACTCCATAGCCCAACGACATCTTCAAGGCACCGGAGATTCTGGTTTCTACTCCCCTCAGTTGTTTCAAAATTTTAACCAAGGGAAGTTCCCCAACTGGAGCCAGCTGTTGTCTCCCAAAAATATCACTCATTTTTGGAACAACATATGAACTATTTTGGGCCCTGCAAGACCAAAATTGTCTCTTCCCTTTTCGAAATTTGTTCTGAGCTTTCAAATTCCTCATTTTTCAAGCTTTTCAGTAAGGGGAATAGCAGGTTCAATAGGTTCAAAGGCTTTTGCAGGCGAGTTCAATCAAAAGAACCAGTTTCCAACACTTGGTCATCTTCAGGTTTGGGTCAGCGCCTTGTTTCAGTTGAAAAAAGAGTCCATCGGCAAGCATTGAACCATTGAACCATTGAACCTTGAACCATTTCGGTTCAATGGGTTCAATGGATTCAAAGGTTCAACGTCGTCAATGAGAGCTAAGCGCTTCGACAGAGGTTCAAAGTTCAACCATTTCAAAGTTCTACAGCTCCGAGCATCTAACGAGTTTAAAAGGCTTGAACAATTGAACCTTGAACCATTTTGGTTCAACGGTTCAACGGGTTCAAGCCCCAAACGGTTCAACGCGCTTGGTTCAAAGATGCCAAAGTGACTCAAAGGAACGAACCGACCGAACCTTTGAACCTTGAACCGCTTCATACGTTCATCGGGTTCACGGGTTCAAAGGTTCAAAGGCCGCCTCCATTAAAAAAAGAAGTGCGCGCAAAAGAAAGAGTCAGACAGATGCTGCCAAGTGTCGTCGGTCGGGCCCCATTACACTTTGTTTCTGAGAATTGGCAGATGATGCACGTGTCCCGTGCAGAGATTGATGGAGGTCGACAATTGTCATCGTCCGAAAGAACCCGAGTGAGCCCAAGCGTTTCTATGATGCTACAAAATCCTGATAGCGGAAAGCGCCAGGTGTCGATGGCAGAGGGTTTCAACACGATGCAGCAGAAGACTCCATGTGTCCTTGGCAAGAAGCGACAGATACTGCCACGTGTCAAAGAGGGATGCCCTTGCGGGGGGCACAAAGCCAAAGAAAGGAATTCCTTCGGACAATTTGTCCGAAGGAAATACATGGAACAACAGGCCCGTCGAAGATGAAAAGCCCGAAGGCCACCGGGAGGATCCACAAGGACAGAGACCCTTGCGGAGGGACACTTGACACATAAAATGGACACTGTTCGAGATCTCGAAGGGCAAGTTCCCTTTAGGGAGGGTCGAGCCTCAAAAGTGTAGCGAAAGCTGCCAAGTGTCACGCGCCAAGACACAGTTTCAAATGAAGCTTCATAGAGCAAAATGTGCCACGTGTCCCATCCCAATGCAGTGGAAACTGCCACGTGTCTACGTCCGTGCCTCCAGCCTCTAACAAGTCTCAAGGCCTATGCCCAAAAGCTTATTTCAAAGCCGCCGATGCCGCCACATGTCCTCACGCGCGTCATAGCAAAATGACAGGCCCGCAAACGTCAAAATTGGGGCGAATGGCCAGCCGTTAACCTTCAAAGGAAGAGAGACTTGCGGACGTCAAAATTGCTGCAGTGAAGCGTCTGATTGATCCTTGCAAGCTTAGAACACGGACCCGATGCATTCAAAGACCCTAAGGCCAGGACCAAGAAAAGGAAGAGTCAAAGAGGGAAACTCAGCGGGAGTTAATTCCAGTAAGTGAAGCAGTTCGTCAGGTAGATATTTGGGGCCTGCAAACATTGAAAGTGCAGCCTATTTGTTCCCTTTGAATTAAAGGCAAAATAGACATTTGCGCGACTAGCAGATGATGGAATGAATGATTCAGACTCAGGAGAAGACAAGGAAGATGAACCAACACGCCACAGTTAAGGCAGCCACCTTGCTCCAGCATGGCCCTTCCTAACAAAATCAAAATTGCAGCCAAAGCATTGATTGCGCAACATAGGTCACTCCATGGGACAAAGTGCCAAGTCTCTCTTGGCCTCTATATAATGTAAACTCTTTCATTGTTACAAAGGAGATCTTCCCTTTACCAGAAGCAAAACTCTGCCCAAATTGAAAGGCATTATTGAGACTTTGAGCTCAGATTGTAATTTTATATTATTTTATTTGAATGAGAAAGCAAGTTACTTGCAGACTTTGTGATGTTATAGCTTGTGTTATTTTACGAAATTGTTTTTGTCTGTTTCCTTGGAGCATTCTTGTTTATTTGATATAACAAGCAGAACTAACGAAAGTAATCAGGAAGGTGTCCTGAAGTCAGTTGTGGAAGACTTTGTGCTGTCTACAATTGTCTTTAGTGTGTTTTTATTTTCTGTTTCTGTGTAAAGGACCTTGAGACGACTTTGTGCCCCCATTGTTCTTCGTATCTCACTCTTGGGCAGTCAAGATGGAGACTTTCTGCTACATCTTAGATTGCTGATTACTTTGTACCCTGTTACCGGTCACCTGTTACCAGAAAAAGTCATATTGTTTGCAAGAACAAGCACTTCTGAAAGAAGAGGAGTGTCTTCTGTTGCTTCACCAAGATTTCTACTCTCCAGGAATGGATCTGGCTCTTGGCTGAAAGTTACTTCTGAAAGAAGAGAAGTACCTTCACCAATCACCCAAGATTTCTCTTATGTTTGTTAGCATCATCTCTGAAAAAAGAGAGATGGATGGTTTATCCCACCCCTGTGTCTTACTTTCCGCTTATTTATATAGTATATAGCCTCCGCATATTTAATAGGGAACCTCCCCTTGATGAGAGGAGAGATTTGTCCCCTGTTGATGTAGTAAACCTGCACACCAGGACGATCCATCTCCCTATGTTATGCTGATAGGAACTATTTTGGTCACCAGTTAGCTGGCCGACAAAATATTCACCCAACATAGGGCACCCTCAAGGACCATCCAAGTTTGCCTAACCAAATCACCACAGTTGAGAAAAATCATAAATTATTTATCAGACCCAAATCATCATTTCATGAAGTCAAAATCACTATAAAATTCTGTCAAATAAATAAATAATAATTTAAAAAATTATTATTTATTTTTCAAATCAATTAACCCTTGAGAACCTTGCCAATCATCCAAAAACCTAACGTCACACTTCAAAAAATTAAAAATAAATTCCAGCAACTAGTTTTGAGCAACTGAACACCCAATTTGTCCTCAAAACCCTCTCCAAAAATCACCAAAGCAGCTCGCCCCACTCTTAGGGCAAGCACAAAATATTCTTTTGTAAGGTGGTGTCACAAAACACCTTTTTATTGATAAATCAGCTCAAAACTGCAAGATAAATTATTGGGGCATACATCCCAATCATTCTTCAAGCATGAAGATTCACAATATAAAATTCAGCATATGAAGAATAAGATCTCCACCTTGTATTTGTATCCCCCAAAGGGGGACGAACCACCTTAGAGTGGTAAAATACCTCATAACATCTTATTGTCAACTTTTTAAGATATCTTTTCTTTTCTTTGTTCATCTCTCAGATTGACATTCCTTTTTTTCCAAATATAATATTAAATTAATTATCTTAATAACAAATAGTAATTCACAATATAAAATTCAGCATATGAAGAATAAGATCACCTTGTATTTGTATCCCCCAAAGGGGGACGAACCACCTTAGGGTGGTAAAATACCTCATAACACCTTATTGTCAACTTTTTAAGATATCTTTTCTTTTCTTTGTTCATCTCCCAGATTGACATTCCTTTTTTTCCAAATATAATATTAAATTAATTATCTTAATAACAAATAGTAATTAAAATTACTCTTAGGCAATAACTCAATAATTATTTATCCTTTAATTATCATAGTGGTAAAAAACACTTTTAAAAATATTATATTAAACAACTAGAATTGTCTTATATGGATAAATGATAAAAATCACTATTTGGACAATCATAATTAATTAATAAAATAAAACTCCAAAAGTGATCTTTTAATCTATAAAGAAAGTAGACTAAAGGTCTTCAGTACTTAGTCATAAGTGATCCAAAAATAGAGACATTACAGAAAAGAAGCACGAGTCCCAACAAGATTGGACAAGACAAGTGGGTCCTTTGAAGGAGTAATGCCAAAAATATATATATATATATATATATATATATATATATATATATATATATATATATATTTGCATTTGCATTTGGAAGAAGGAAAGTCAGATTTGTGTATGGGTAAGCAATTGAGTTGTCATCTTGGTAAGTGCTCATTGATTTCTCCTCATACTTGGTTCTTTCATTATCTTGGTTGCAAATCTTGTGCTATCATTAAGGTTGAGGTGAATGTCACTCAATTGGGAAGAGAATTCTTCCAAGTAAATTCAAGGAATGAGCATGACAAGTATCCATCATGGATATGGGATCCAAGTGAGCTCTACAAGAGTAACAGTGCTATTATGTCATGTGTTGAGACAAAGAATACAATTTGAGCCAACATAAAGAAGAGAATAAGCAAGGGTTATCATGGTTCCAAGATCATAGTAACTGTTCTTTTTAGCATTTTCAATTTGTTCTCCTTGAGGTTTTTTGTCAGGTTTTTTGTCACCATGGTGAGTATGGACTTTAAAAAAAGTGTGCTTCTATGGGTAAGCAATTGAGTTGTCATCTTGGTTAGTGCTCATTGATTTCTCCTCATAGTTCTTTCGTTATCTTGGTTGCAAACGTTGTGTTATCATTAAGGTTGAGGTGAATGTGTAATGTCCCCAAATTGGGACAATGATGCAAAAAGAGAGTTTTCCAACAAACCGCTAACAATCCCAAACAAAAACTGAATTTTGAAATTTAAAACTACCAAGCTGATTTCAATGCCCTTCTCTTATCACTAAATCCAACTCTAAAAACTCTCTACAACTGAAGATAAATTGCAAACAAATTCCAACATACATATCATGTAAAACTTGGCCAATATTAGGGCCTAAAACATGATCAATTTTCCCCAAACCAAGTCGCAACAAATAGGAATATATAGCATTTTATAACTTCAGAAAATCAGACTTGTATCCATGTCAAACCCACTGAAAATAGGTTATACAATTCACCAATATTAAAAATAATTAATTCCCTATTGTTTAGGGCCAAACAAGGCACCTTAAACCCTTGCACATGCTCAAGTGAATCGCCCAACTCAAAAATAAGGGCAAAATTTTCAGAATTAAACCCTTGCCTTAACCTTTCCAAAATTCCTTCAAACCCTTATGATTTATTGCCACAAAAATCAGAAATAATATAGCAATTGTACCTTGTCAAAATAGAGTCTAAAAACCCTCTGAAGATAGCTGAAACCTCTTCCAGCTAATTCGTCCTATCTTAGAAAAATATAGGAAATAAATTAGATTATTTTCACTTACCAAAAATCTTCAAAATGGCCTCCAAAAGGCTCCTATGGCAAGTCGCCCAAGATGGAAAATTACTATAAAATATTTGCAATATTTTATACTTTGCGGACACTCCAAATCAGCCCCAAAATCCTCAAGATCAGCCCTCGAGTCAAGTCGCCACAGCTGAAAAATTAAGTAGAATATTATGCAACCCTTGTTGACTTCAACGAACTTTTTTTCCTGATAGCTCACCCAACTCTCTAGGCACGCTGCCACACCCTGGAATGGTCTTCAATGACACAAACAAGCTCCCAAGGATATTCACCACTCTCTAAGACTTGTAAAATCACGAAAATCAGATTCCGATAGGGTTTGCAATATTTCCTCAATATGGGTGGTGTTCAAAAACACCTTTGTAGATCCACTTGCATTTAAACATGCAATTTTGAAGCTCAATTACAGCCCTTGAATAGCGTTGCCCAAGTAATAGAAATAGAGTTTTTGTCCCCAAACCCTTGACACTTCTTGAAGGTTTTCGTCCTCAAAATGTGGTAATCAAACTTGACCTAATTGATCAAAGTTTTCAATTCAATATTCAGCATACCTTCCAAATGACAACTTTCTTTTTATATCTCTTTAGGAAGAAAACTCTCCCTCTCGAAACTTTAAAAGGATATTCTTTATAATTCTCCACTTGACCCTTGAGCGCCCATGACCCTCAAAAGGGCCCCAACTTAAGTGGAACTCAAATTAGATTAATATTATTAATTTATATTTAAGTATTTAAAAATACTTTTATTTTAGCAATAATATTATTTTAATTTTAAAAATGGGAACATTACAATCCTCCCCGCCCAAAATTGTTTCTCCTCAAGCAATTGCTATATCCAATGAGGTGTCCCAACACACCTTATGATGTAATGTCCTCCTGTAATCCCTTCCCATGGAAGAGAAGCTCTGAACTGAAATTTGGACCTATGTTTTGGGCGTTGCTCCCAAGTGTTCCATGTGTCAAAAGAGTCATCCAATGACTTCCCATGTCCCCATGCCAACAACATTTTCAATACCGAGTGGTGCATGATGAAGTCCATAGCCCTACCAAGCCAATTATTGCACCTGAAAAGTGCCTTCTTGCTGCCCTGTATGTAGCAATTTACTTGTACTATCCTCAAGGAGAGTAAACAAGCAAGGTTAAGGCCACCAATTACCTTACTAGTTCTTTTAGGCCATGAGGGAACCTCCCCAACTTTTAAAAAATTAACCAAATGAATCCCTCTGAGCAACATACCTTGCAAATGTCTCACCTCCACATGTAACCCTTTGTGAAGAGTCCTCATCATGTGCAAAGTGAATTCCACCCAAGGCTCCCCTTCCTTGTGGCTTATGTGCAAGTAATTGATCAAGTGGTCATCAAAGGAATGCTCAAAATGCAACCAAATACACTGTTGTTCCTTACATATTTCATCATTTCCTTGTGCAAACCATGATCCCAAAAGATGCCTCTCAGAACTTATGAGTAGCTGGAAATATGCAATGAAATCAGCCATATAGCTCTCATAAAGGGCCTGTGGTAATGTCAAAAAAATTGAGTTTTCTGATTTTAAAAAGTCAGAATTAAATAGTACACTAATTCCTCTTGGTTTGAAGGGTACCAAGCTCCAAATATCAAATTTTCTGAATGTGATAGGTAGCTGTAGTAAATGACACAACTCAAAAAATTTAGAAACAAAATTTTCATACCTTCCAACAACAATTTCAGACCTCTTAGTTGGTTGCCATGTACAATGTGCCCTTTTGTTGGACGTCAATGGCCAAGATTGTTGGCAATAATTTTCTAAATTTTTTGGAAAGGAAAAAGACAAATTTTTCCTCATCAATTTGCCTTGCCAATTGCTGCTCATGATTTGAGCCTTTGTCCAATCTATGATGGACTTTAAATATTCTTCCATGTCCATATTCTTCAACAATGCCAATATGAACTCCAACAACATGAAAAGAAAGCTAGAGTTGCTAAGAGGAAATTTTTTGGAAAGTGTTACCTTGGTGTCCTAAATGGAAAAATCCATTTGATCTCCGTCCCTTGAGTGCATACTAGGGTGGCCACCCTTCAACAACTCTTTGGTAGCCTCTACATGCCATAGAAAATCTTTCCCAACTTGCAAACAAGTGACCAAATCAAATGATTTGAACAACATACCTTGAGAATAATTTTTTCCACTTTGCAATCCCCTTTGGATGGTACCTTTTATGTCCCTCATGTGCTCAACCATTGGCTGTACTATGCCACAAAATCTGCACTTTGTGTATGATGTTAGCCATGAATGTAGCAAGACAATTTTAGAACTTACCAGAAGAAAACAGGACCAAAATTCTTCCAAAATCATACCCTATAACTGGTTGTTCACTACTTGGACCTTTGCCCAATCTAAAAGGGGAGGCACTCAACTTCACCCCTTGCATTGCTCTTGGTCATCGCAAGTTGTGTCAATAATGAACCTACACATGGAGCAAACGTGTTAGAAAAAACATTAGTGTTTAGCAACACTTTTATAATTATGTCACCATGCCTCATGAGCATGGTATGGGCCTCCTTTTTATGTTTCAGCTTAATATTATCTTTGCTTTGGGAGAGTGACAACCCCTCTCAAAAGGGCTAATATGCTTCGGAACCCTCTTCTAGGATTTAGAGGTATTTTTAGCAATTTATTCCAACTGGGCGAATTGTTTGAGGATTGATTTGCTCATGATTTAAGGTGTTTTGTGCCCTAGATAATATTTCGAATTTATTATATTATTTCAGCAGTGAAATAGGGTTTTGAGAATTTCGGGACAGCTTTTGGTGGGCTTCCCGTGATGGAAAAATTCCGATTCTAATTTTGTTTGATAACTACTATTTTTTAGATCATTTTGAACTCACTTGCATTAAAATTCCAAGTTTTGTGGAAGTTGTGAATTTATGAAATTCCGCTGTAATTTTGCAATAATAAATTCTAGAATTCTGAGTTTCGACTTCAAAATGAATATTTTGACTTCTAAAATTAGTGGCTGCAATATAAAGCTCAATTCATATTTTTTTTGAGGGTTAGAAGTATCAAATCTAATTTTTGCCCTAATCGCCTAAGGGTTTGGTGGAGGAAATTGTTGAATATTGCTTCATTTTTCAAAGTGTGTTGTTGGTTGAATTTGTATTTTTAGATTCTTTAAAGGGGTTTTGGATTAGGTAGGGTTTCTTGGAAAACTCCAACTTTGCCTAATTATCTCATTTTGGGACATTACAGTGATATCAGAGCCATATCTTGGCTATATGTGGGATTCAAGGTTTTTATCAAATAGTAACATGAACACGAGAAGGATTGAAAGTCTTACTCAGAGCTAGGATCGTGGGAATCAGCCTTTGGTTCGTTGGGATTTAATGAAAGATTATGATGAGTACTTGACACTTGCACCACAATACAGAAAGGGAAGGAGATTCAAGGATTGGCTAGGTTTGAGATATGGCAAAGGGCACCATGAGCGCATAGTTACACATGATGACATGGAAAAGATAGTTCTTCCAACATTTGATGGTGATCCAGGTATTTCGGTAAGAGCTTCGGCAAACAAAGTGAGTACCTTTATTTGAGACCTAGTAGTAGAAGGGAAGCCCTAATTTTTGTCATCCAACATTTGGATGGGATTGCCCATGAATGGTGGCATCATTGATGGAAACACAAAGACACAACATCATTGGGACACCTGAGGAATTCTTTGAGAGAATCGTTGATGAGTTTGGTAAGAAGGTGGAGCCATCACAACTAAGATCACTAAGGGCACCAAGCAAGGGTTTCCAATTGGATGAAAGGCAGCCCTCAAAACAATCAGATTCGCATAAGGGTAAGCATTTGGGTTATCCTCTTGGTAAGTGTTCATTGTTTCTCCCCATACTTGGTTCTTTCATTGTATTAAGCCTTGTGCTAACGATGAGGTTGAGGTGAAGGGCACTAAATGGAGGGAGAGATTCTCCCAAGAGAATTCAAGGAATAGGCATGGCAATACTTGGTTCTTTCATTGTATTAAGTCTTACAAGCTTGCAATTGCTTGAGGACAAGCAATTTTGGGAAGGGAGGACTGTCATGTCCCCCTTTTCAACATGATTTGTGAAGACCCTTATCTTGGTTTGTTTTCCAAAAATCTAAGGGACGAAGTGAGAGAGGGAAACATTGAGTTTTAAATGATTCTCACCAAAAAGTACTTTATGATTCTAATTTTCACTTAAAGGGACATTTGAGGGTCATGGGCACTCAAGTGATTAAATGAAAGCTTATAAGAAAAGGTCCTTTTAATAGTTGAATTGCTTTCCCTCCCTTTTGGATGCCACCCCTTTGGGGAATGCTATAAAGGTAAAAGGGGGGATATTGTGGAATTTCAACCAAGAAACTTGCACCTGACAAAAAAAAAAATACGGAAGAATATATAACACAATGCGGAAATGTGTTAGGAAACCCTTTCAAGGCAAAGAAAAACCCGTTCTGATACCAATCTGATCTGTAAACTAGGTGGATATTCCACTCTAAGTTTCACCAATACAATTTTTTTCAAAATAAGGGGTTGCTCTCACGTGCTATGCCATAGAACAACACCCAAAATGTTGTTATAAGATGTATTCCAACACTTAATACTAACATCTACAACATACAAGAGAGTATGCAACCCTTCACATGCAATCTCCACATGCTACGTCCATTACATGCATTCCTCCACACTCTAAACATACTACCACTCCATACATTATTGCAATTGAAATGCCTTCATAGAAGTGCAATACCAAAATGTGAATTTATTTAACCTCAAGAAACAAGTACTATGTTTGTGATAGATGAGTCTTGAGCTTCTTAAGTGTTTGGTGTATTAGCCTAGTTGCAAGGAATGTAAACATGCAAGCAACGGAAACAAACACATCAACAACAAAGAGAGATAGCACAAGATATACCCTACAGAAACTCAATGTGAGAAAACTCCAGCAAGAGTGAAGCCATGCTTCCTCATCTCCACTATGTTTTGCAATTTACAAGATTTTGCCTTCTTGAGCTTACAAGGAAACCAAACTCACGGGCTCCAATACTCGTAATGATTTCTACAATTTTCAATGGAAGACTTGTCTCTTCAAGCAAGAAAAACTATTGAACTCAGTTATCTCAGTCGTGTAGTCTTCAATTCATTCAAATACAGCTAAGCAACAATGAGAAAACAAGAACAAAGTCTCAAACTTGCAAACTAAGTCACAAGGAAAACAAACACAACAACAAAGAGAAATAACACAAGATATACTCTAAAAAAACTCAATGTGAGAAAACTCTAGCAAGAGTGAAGCCATGCTTCCTCAACTCCACTATGTTTTGCAATTTACAAGATTTTGCCTTCTTGGGCTTACAAGGAAACCAAACTCACGGGCTCCAATACTCGTAATGATTTCTACAATTTTCGGTGGAAGACTTGCCTCTTCAAGCAAGAAAAACTATTGAACTCAACTATCTCAATTGTGTAGTCTTCAATTCATTTACATACAGCTAAGCAACAATGAGAAAACAAGAACAAAGTCTCAAACTTGCAAGCTAAGTCACAAGGTTTGGCGAATTTCTTGAATGAAGTTCAAAATTTGTCGAACTTTTGAGATGGCAAGAAAATTTGGAAAATTTTGCTAAGTTCATGATTGTAGGGCAGGACAGGTCTGAGGTGGCACTGACATGGTTCCTTTGGTGTCTCTCACAACATCCCCAAGTGGAAGAAAACAGTGTGAAGGATCTCCGCATAATCCTCAGACGACAAAGGGTTATGGGTGGTTGTGTCTTCCAATGGATAGGGCGTTGACCATAACAAACCTAGCAAATACAACACATATGTTACACCTATCCAATATACTCTGCACTGAACCAAAGAGAGAAAAGTCAAATAATTCTAAAACCAGGAAGAGACTTGCAATCTCTTATTAGCGGCTGAAAACTTCATTTATGGCAAGTAAAACACTTAGTATGGTAACTCATTCATGAGCAAAGGTGTAGCAGGTATAGCTATCACCTCCTTTATAGCTAAACACACACATATGGCTATGACAGACTTTTCTTTGCTTTTAGAAAATCTCGTACGCTATTCTAACAAGTCCATGCCTTTCCAAGTGGGCATTACAGCAGGGTGTTTTACCAATGGCACGTGCATCTGTGTTCTCCATACATAAAAATGCATAGATTGAACCTACACTTTGTTGTATTTAATTGTTTTTGTTTTTATCATTATGTTTTTATTTTTGTTTTCTTATTTGTTTTTTTATTTTTTTAACTTATATTTATATTTTATTATATTTAATGTTAGTAAATTTTTATGTTATATATATATATATATATATATATATATATATATATATATATTGCTTATTAAAAAATTGTATTTTTTTAATTTTATATTTATAATATTATATTATTTAAATTTTATGTATTTTTATTTTTTTGGTTATTTATTTATATATATATTTTTTACTGTTCGAATTTAGTGGCGATTTTTTTTTCAAACTTTATCCATTGGCAAACTTGAACCAAATTTTATCCTCGTCGAAATTGAATTCAAAATCAAACCTTGTGACTTAGCTTGCAAGCAAGCAATGTGAATCCAACTTCCATGCATCTCACTGCATTTTCTAATGTTTTTCGATCATCTTTGATCTCTACTAATGTATTTTGCCTTGTCAAGACTTGTATTTATGCTTTCCCAGTATCACAAACCCCCAGGAAGCTCAATTGAACTGCCAAAAGGAAGGAGAAATGTTTTTAGCCATCCCAATACACGTGGCTCCAGAGCTTTATAGCTGGGTTCAGAGATCAACATCCTGGCACCGAAGTTTGACTTGCAAGAAAGTCCTCTACTTCTGAAGGCCATAGCTTTTGCCTACAAACCTGAAATGACATTCCATTTTTTTTTTTAACTTGTCTAATTTTTCAAGAGGAACTCAAATATATACTCAAAATGTACTTTTGATGCAAACCATATGTTGTTTTAACCCATACAAGAGAAACTAGCACTTTTCCAAAACTCATATTGCAAATTACTCATGTATGATAGTCGATTGACTTACCGACTGAGTTGGATGGCATACATGATCAAATTTCTGACCATTGCTTCACACCACTTAAAGTGTCTTTCATACAAATATATAATAAAAGAAGGCGGCTTCAGTGCTAAACTAAGGCATTGTTTCCATATGCATAGCCAGGGGATCAAAAAAAGATAAAGTTGATGTTATTTTGGTCATACAAATAAGGTTTCATTATAATAATTTCTCTCACCACCCCCTGCCCCCTTCAAAACACACCTTGAGCCTATTTTAACCTGCTTGAGAGGGACTAAGGAGAACAACCCTAGATCACCAACATTATTCCTGTCATTCTAAGAACTCTTATACACATGCACAAACTATATACATTCTTAGCATACTTTGTGAACTTCTGATATTCAAAAAGGGAAAAAATGCTTCTCATTTAGTTATTCATGATTGTTTTCAAAAACCATGCTTCACACAGCCAACAATACAATAGTTATCCTCTCCTAGCATTATATCAGCATGATGCCTTGCTTGCTATATGACATTGGACACAAAAAATGCATATTCATTCGTACAACAATAGCTTATGCGAGTTTGAGGTTCTACTTTTCGAGGAAGAATTTTTTATGCATAAACCTAGTTACTGTTGTCAACCTAGAGCTACGCCCTGAATCGAAGACGTGCATGAAATGGCCAATCCTCTATCCGGTTGAAACAATGGAATCTTCTCACAAGGGTGGGTGCCTCAATGGTGAGAAGAACCTCCAGAGAACGTTGGTTCCTATAAGATGTATCAATCAGGATCTCTACTCTGTACTGCGGACTACCATGGAAAAGGGAGAAGGAAACTTTAAGGGGAAACCCTACCTAATAACAGTGATACACCAAAAGATTGATCCACTCTACTTGGAATCTTGAACACTGAACAAACAAGGGAAAAGGAAGACCTTCAATTTTAATCGACCACTATGCATAAGTATTTCATGAGAAGGTTCGATCCAATGACCAAAACATGAGGGAAAACGATGGAGAGAGGTCTGATACAAGACACTTTGCAGCCACCTAACATTCACTTATAGCTTCAGTGAAAGACATAAAGAACACTTAACATTACCTACATAATACGATAAGCTAGCAACTAGGTATGAATTAGAATTTGGGAAGGGAGAGAAATCTACCACATATGCAAATTGCTGAACGAATATACTATTGACGCAGTGGATTGCACCCTGGACAAGAGACCGAGCTCCTGCCTTCCACACGCAACAATGGAAACTCCCCTCTTGCATGTGGGCCTGGCAAAACTGGGGGGAGAATCTCTAGATAAGGGCTAGCTCCCTTTGATGTATCTTTTAGGTCTTGGATTCCCTATTGCTAACAAATAAATGAAAAAAGGGGGGGTTGAAAAGGGAGAAGGATGCTGAAAACAGAACCTAAACCTAAACTAAAATGTGATACACCAAAAAAGTTGATCTACTTAGCTCAAACATACACTTTTCACCAAGAAGCTCCCATACACTTCATCTGATGTGGGAAACTCTTCTATATCAGTGAGTCAAGGGTCCGTAGAGATACAGGGAGGAAGAACTATCAAAGGTGTTCTGAGACACACTTTGGCAGCGTATTCACATGCACCTATATTCTTGCTGTAAACACTTTTGGCAGACCTGCAGAAGAAGAAACTTCACAATGCACTAGACATGCTGGAATCGTTCTGTGAAAAGCATAAAAGAAAATCACTTAACACAAAAGAAAAACATAGACATATGCGTGGGTGCAATGGAAGTAAAAATTGCTAAGTCTTGATTCAAGGTAAAATCCGACAGAGTCTGCCTTACAAACCCAGAGATTTTTGGGCAGAGCTTTGCCTTACGGGCTAATAGATTCCCTCTCAAAAATGAGAAGTTTACAATATATAGAAAAGGAGAAGAAATAAAGGCGCCCCTTTTGAAAAAAGACTTTTGGCGCCCTTTGACAAGTGGCCCATGTGCGCTGAGAGCATTGGGAAGAGGAAGTCACTGTTGCTGATGTCATTCTTTAGGAGAGGCCTGCTAGAACCATGTGTAATCGCCGGTCTTGACTTTGGCGTTCAAACATTAATGTGAAAGCACGGGCCACGCCTCGTTTCTGCAAACAAGACTGCTCCTTCTAGATATTCATGCGATTTGTCTGCTTATAAATACAAAATGGAGAAAACAGGCCATGCCGCTTACTGTTCTCGTCGTTTGATGACCACTTGGCAAGCACTGTTCCAACTGCAGGAATAAATCCCTGAGTTGACACCTCGTCTTTGCCACCTGGACTGTTTGTCCGCTTCTGCACTTTGTCTCTTCTTGGTTTTGTCTCTTTCTGGCTCCTTCGGCCCTCGGGGCTATCTTCTTGGCGGGTCGCTGAGTTCCTTGGGCTTTTCTTAAGCTTTGTTCAAAATTAACGGCTATTTTACCGCCTTAAAATTGACGTTCGTGGGCCCGTCACTGTTTGAAAACCAATGGCTAGTTTTTCGTACTTGATTTTGACGTCTTCAAGCCCGTCACCCCTTGGAATTTCTTCGGCCTTTCCTTTTTTTCGGCTTCTTGTTTTGAACCCTCCCGAAGGGAAGATGACCCTTCGGCTTTTGGAGAAGTGTCCTTCATTTTGGCTGAGAGTCCCCCGCAAGGGCACCTGCCCTTCGGGGTCCTTCGGCGGCCTTTTCTCTTCGGCTAATTTCCCGTGGACATTTTCCCTGCGGACTTTGTCTCGACCACTTTTCCCAAATTTTTTCGGACTTTTTGTCCGAAGGAATTCCTTCGGACAAATTTTATGCCTTAAGTCCTTTTTTCGTGGGATTTTGTTCGTAGCCCTTCCGAATTTCTTCGAACTTTTTGTCCGAAGGAATCATGTCCTTGTCTTTTCCTTCGATTGCCTTCAAAAGTGCCCTTTGGGAAATCTGCTTCGGTACTGTCGCCGACCAAGTGCCCTCCGCAAGGGCACTTGTCCTTCGGGAGACTCTATTGAACCTTCTCATTGAACCGCTCTTTTGAACCAAGCTGTTGAACTGACTATTGGACTTTGCTGATGAGCTTTGCCGTTGAACCAAAAAGATGAACCAAGCACTTGAACCAAACTGACTGAACCAGACTATTGAACCAAGCACTTGTCCATTTTTGCACCTAAGTGTTGGGAAACCATTTATTCTCTGTGGAGTCCGTAGAAATTCTCTGCAGAGTCTGTAGAAATGGGCCTGCAGAGTCCGTAGAAATGGGCCTGCAAAGTCCGTAGAAATGCCAAGACTTGTGCAAAATCAAAAGATGAATTGGCTTAGGGCAGCAGGGAAAGAAGGGGACTAATTTTTGGCCTGTTGGACCAAAAATGGTCAACAAATTGCTGACTCCCAGGGGAAGCATGCATGTTATGCTTAGAATCCAATTGCCTTAAAGTCCATTGGGCACGGAGTCAGAACGCAACTTGAAAGGTCAGCAACAGCCCTTATAGATACAAGAATTAATCATGAAGCTTTTACCCCACACACAAAGGAAAACACACACAAGGCTAAAAACACTACTTGTGCAAACAGCACTTAGGGAAAACAGGGAAAGAAACTGAAAGCAAACTACTATGTACAACTAACCAGGTATATTTGCCTCCCTCCTGGATCAAAGGAAATATTTCGTAAGTCCCCTTCCTGGCAAGAAAACTTATGGTGCCAAACAAGTGGCTGAATGGAATGGAGACTTGGTGCCCTGCTCCTCTTGCCTACCACCTAGATTGGCTTGCATCCGAGTGGATCAGAATCAAACATGCTCCCAACATATATGTACTCTTCTTGTTCTTGGAAGCTTGTTGAATACTGGTCCTTTATGCTGGTGCGTCTCACCATGAAATCGATGGTTGTTGGCTCATCACCATAAGCCCTCAGATATGTATAGCCCCTTTGCAGTGCATCATGGTTTGACCCATTTCCTTTTGCTTCAATGAAGACCCTGTCAAACTCATCCTCTACTCCCTCAAGGCTTTCTTGAAAAAGGGTGATTGTTGTGATGTCTGAAATGGAATCACAAACTGATTGCTCATCCCACAGAACATCACCTCTTTGTTCAAAACTCTCTTCTTCAAGGCTTTCCTCAAGAGAGACCAGCCTCTCCTTTTCCTGCTCAAGGATCAGGGTCTCTAGTTGTTCAAAGAGATTCTCTTGATCCTCCTCCAACTCTGGCTCCATGGCATGGTCATCTTCCTCATCGAAGCAACAAGGAAGTTCATCGAACAAGGGGGGAGAGAGCTCACCATGCTTATGTTCCTCCTCATATTGCTGGAACATCCGCATGTATGCGTGACTTGAGTCTTCTCCATTGCTGATGATGTCTTCAAAAGAAGCCTCCATGATGATTTATCTTCTTTGACATTCATGATAGCCTCTTGGGAAACTGCAGATTGGATCTTCCACTCATTACTCGCCTCTTGCAAAACAGGTTCCTCTTTGAGAAGGGGTGAAGTGGAAAAACCATGTGGAAGAGGAGGCAGTCCTTGAGCTAGAATCGAATGATTCTCCTCCTTCCATTTGGCCAGCACTTCATATATATCAGGTGTGGCCTGATAGCTCTCTTGGAGATCTGTAGATGGGGTGTGTTCAGACATATCCATCACACGTTGGCTGAGGAATCTCGCTTTGGATTCCAACTCTGCAATTCTCCTGGCTATGTCTTCTTGGAAGAGCCTTTCTTGGAGGTCACCAACATCGTCATGATGAGTAGGCGCAGCTTCATCTTCTTCAAGGTTTTGAGCAAAACCTTTCTCCTCCTCCTTCCTGCCCCAAGATTCCACTGTTTGCTTCCAACTCATGACCTTGGGATTGGAATTTTGCTCCTGTGAACAGGCAGCAACTTTATCCTCTTTACGGTCCTAAGCTGGTTCATGATGTTCCTTCTTCTAGCTTGGGATTTGGAGATCATACTGAGAGACCTGAGGAAGTTGGGGAAGGTAGGGGAGGGTCTGCTGATGTATAGGAAGAGCTGCCTCAAAAGAGATGTGTTGCTTCATGATGTTCCCTCCAAAGGAAGATTCACAATCTAAGGAATTTAGAAGGTTCATCTCCATGAGGGGTTGCTCTAGTTCCCTTTGATGTTTGAAGGCTAGGCGCACGGGGTTAAGAGCAGGATTGATTGATGCATCAGATGAGCTAGAATGAGCAAGTGCTATCTGATAGAAAGGATTTGGTGCACAAGAGGGGGCTTTCTTTAGAATAGGAGAGGGCACACAAGGCCAACTGCCTTGAATGAATGGACTCTTCCATTTTGCTACCTCCTCCATGGGTTGCAAAGCTTGAGCTTGCCTGAACAAACACTCCTCTTTGTACATCAGTTCTTGCTGATATCTATACCGCTCATCTAATCTGTCTATTTCCACCACTTGCTTCTCAAACTCCAGTGCTACTTCCCTTATTGTTGAAGGGCAACTAGGAGAGTTGCTTGAGGTGATTGCATAAAGATCCTGGGCTTGACTAAAACCATATGAAGTAATACAAGGCCCATGATTTTGTGCAAAAGAATTATACATACAATAAATAAGATTTCTTGATGGCACCTGGATTGCTTAACCAGCTGATTCAACTCGGAGTCGCCATTGGTGTTGGTAAAAAAGCCTCCAAAGGCTGGTTGGTTGAAGAACACACCAAAAATTCTTCAACTCTTTGGACACAACTTTAGCTTCTTCATGAGCTGCTGGAACGTTTGGAAGTATGAGATGACAATAGTATGCATGAAATTCAACGCCAATGTCAATTTTAGAACTCTGAATTGATCCGTTGGAGGCTGAGTTGGAATGTTTGAAAAGCTGAGTTAGAACGTTTGAAGATAAATTTTACTTCAACAACCAGTCAACTAAAGCCTTGACTAGTCAACCGTAACTAGCTTTTGCTTGCATGGAATTCCACGTTGACTATGTCTTTTGTTTGTGCATGGGTTTCTCTCGGCCCAATTGTCCGTGATTTCTCTTGGCTAAATCTAGAATCTTCTTCTTGACCTCTATCTGTATTTGCCTTTCCGAGGACTTCCCCTTCTACTTTATTTCCCTCGGCTTTATTGTTTTCCACTTGGCTTTATCTCCCTTTGATTTTCTCGGACTTTCCCTTCTCTGCCTTTGAACTTCGCTCTTCGAACAACAAGTCTGAGATTTTATCCTTCTTGGGCCTTTCTTTTCCTTCGGCTTTATTTCCCTCGGCTTTATGTCCTTACTTTTCCCACGGGCTTTGTATCCTTTGAATTTCTGCGGTCTTTTTCCTACGGGCTTTTTCCATTTGCACTTTCCCTGAATTAATCCTTCAGACAAAAAGTCCAAAGGAATTCCTTCGAACTTTTTTCCGAAGGATATCCTTCATTTGTTTTTTCTCTTTTGCCTTCGGACTTTTTTCCATGGTTTTTTTTTTTTTTGGTCCCGAATTCCTTCAAACTTGTTACCACCATTTTTTTTTTTTTTTGGGTCCCGAATTCCTTCGGACTTTTTTCCACGGTTTTTTTTTTTTGGTCCCAAATTCCTTCGGACTTTTTGTCTAAAGGAATTCCTTCGGACAAAAACTCCGAAGGAATTAGTCCTTTGTCTTTGTCTTTACCATCGACAAAATGTCCTTCGGAAAAAACGCAAAGGTCATGTCACTGACCAAGTGCCCTCCGCAAGGGCTTGTGTCTCTCAGAAATGGCTTTTCGGAAAAATTGTAGGACACCCGGGCTTTTTGTAGGGCGCACGGTCTTTTTGTAGGTGTCCTTATTCTTTCGAACCTTTGGATTTTCTGACTTCTCTCTCAGATTTCTTCGGACTTTTGTCCGAAGGAATTCCTTTGGACAAAAAGTCCAAAGGAATTATTCCTTGGGCTTTATTCTTTGGCGGACTTTTTGGGAGGCTGCGGGTTCTTTGTTTACAAATCCTCCGAAGTATTCCTTCGGACTTTTGCCCGAAGGATTTATGTTGTCTTCTCCTTACTCTTGGCCAATTTCTCGCAGACTTATGTCCTTTGAACTTTTCCGAAGCTATGTGAAATCAAGCCTTCTTTGTCCGAAGGAAATCCTGTGGAAGAATTGTCAATATTTCTGGCGACTCAGCTGGGCCAGTGTGCCTGCTATGCTTGAGAACTCAGACCATATAGATGCTATTCGAACTCCCAAAACAATGAAAAACCTGATTTCTGACTGAAAATCTCCTTTGATCATGGCTGAAGTAACCTCCTTCAAAATAAGAAGGGAAACACACGAAAGCAGAAAACTAACTAAGAAGCAAATGTGCAATCAAGCACTTATTGGAACAAAACTAAAAGGAACAACTGTGCTTGAACAACACTTGGAGGAAAGCAAAACAAATAAGGAACCTAGCTAACCATGATAAAACAAGATCCGCCTGGATCAAATGGGAAATCTTGAACTCACTCCTTCCAAGAGATGGTATAAGTTGCAAAGCAGGATGTTTATTAATCATAACCTTTGATGAGGCATTTTCCTTGTCCACCAACTGTATTAGCATCTTCTCAAATGAGTCATTAACAGCAACAAAGACAAACTCATCATGATGCCTTGCTATATGACATTGGACACAAAAAAAATGCATATTCATTCGTACAAGAATAGCTTATGGGAGTTTGAGGTTCTACTTTTCGAGGAAGAATTTTTTATGCATAAACTTAGTTACCAAGCAGCATATGCTATATGATTTTAATAGACTAGATATTTGTGTTATGACATGGAGAAAATTGCTAATAGCTAAATTATTGAAGCCAGTGTGACTTAAATTTAAGAGGAAATATGTAAGAATCTGATAATATTTCTCCATGAAGAACACTTGATGCAGTCATAATCTTTAGCGCTGTTGTTTACTTATTAAGAGAGAAAGACCTTGAATATGTCATAAAGGGCAATATAGAAGTTAAAACACATTACACTTATGGTTGGTCGAAATCTGTGAAATACGTGCTGCAATCTGTAAGTTGCAATGCCTCTCCATGTCAGCAATAACGGCTGCACATAAAATCACAACATGAAGGAGCAACAGTCGAATAGATAGCCCATAAAAATTAACAGTCATACTGAATATTGTAGGCATGATATAGCATGGTCTAAGAAATTCCAATACCATTGTTTCCCTTCCTTCTGAACTGGGAACTTGGAGACTCTTGCAAGACTTGCGATGAAAAAATTCCAAGCTGGACACATACCGAGACATTTATCCATGAGAACTGGTATTACTTGCATGCTCATTTTAATAAGCAACTAAAATCAGTTCAATGTTCCTAGCATATAAAACCAGACACTACGTATGCACTCAATAATCTTTCAATCTACACTGTTTTAGTTCCCATAGTGCATATTGTGAAGTAACAATTATAACTCGGTGCTCACTTTAGTTCCCATAAATAATCTAATATTGAAATTTAGTTAAAACCATAGTTCAAAAACTCGTACTCGGCATTACTTGGCAACTTTATCACTACTTTAAAAAACATATAAATTCATAAAATAAAATTACATTATATGTAAAACATTGTTAATTGACATGAGAAATGAATGTAGAGAATGTCATACAAATATTTAATCACTTCAAACTAAGTTCAATGTTAATCACTGTAATCTGGACTGAAAGTACATTGGACAGTATGTAATATGCTTAAAAACTGCACTTGAATATGGCTTTCATTCATTCATTCATATGTAAACACTAATATCAATTTTCAAATATGTACATATGACTGTATCAGACTTGACTATGAGTATGTATGACTGTATCGGACATGAATATGGCTTTCATTCATTTATGTATGACTGTATCAGACTTGACAATCACTCGAGGACTTGAACTTGAAGCCTTGAAGTGACTATATTGTGAGTCTGTATTTGACATTTGTAATAACAATTTATCAAATATGTATTAGTATGAATGATAGTATAACTATCACTGACGTATAGATTGAAACATCGTCATAATACAATATACCCTAGCCAATGTTTCAAACTTTCACTGCTGAATCGCTGATATTCAAATTTCAGATGATAGATCTATCATGCCCTGATTCGAATCTCACCGTAAATTACCACAGCTGGAAAAAATGAAGAGAAATCTCGCCATAAAATGATAAAATTGCTTTGTTTTTTTGACCTAGGCTTTTATTCTCAGATTTGCCGAATCGAGGTGGATTACTAGGCGAAAAACACTCGGTAACCGGAAAAACTTGAATCGCAATTTTCTAAAAGATATATTGTTATGTGCCCTAATTGTGATAAATCATGATTTATCACCAATTTCTGGTGATTTCTGAATCTATGGTTAAAACAATAACAAAATAATGGACTACAGGATGAGATAAGAAGATAAGTTCATCTGATGGCTTTTGGCTCTACTATATTTTGATGGAAATTCTTAAAAGTTTGAATACAAGGGTGGACATAAGACCATCCTTTTTCTTCTAGGCCCCTTCGCTTTTCTCATTTTTGATGTGTGAGATCATTTCTATTGTTATTTTCACATCCCCCATTAAAACTCCTTTTACACCCCTGTATTTTCCACATTTGGATTAGTAAATAAGTATAGTTCGCTTTTGGACATTAAAATAGGTGTTCTCTTACTTGCGAATGAGACAGTCTTTTAAATAGCAATGTCAACTCTAAGTGTGTAATGTCCCCTTTTTTGGCATAACTTGCTTATGGACCCTTAGCTTGGTTTTGTTCCCGCAAGGCTAAGGGAAAGAAAGAAAATGGAACCATGAGAAGGCTATTCTAAAAGCAAAAAGGTGAAAAGTACTTAAGTATTCTAATTTTCAATTGAGTTATGCAAAAAATGATTTTGATCTAATTTTCACTCAAGCAGGAGACCTTTAAGGGTCCTGAGAACCTAAACCCTCAAAAAGCTTATGATTCAAAAGACACATCCTTTCAACTTGGGCCCCACCCTTGGGGAATGATTATAAAAAGCAATTGAGGATTCATTTGAAAAGGTATGCTATTTTGGAATATTGAATCATTGATCAAGTATGTCAAGCTTGTTCATCACAACTTGGGGACAAAAACCTCCATTCTTACTTTTAGGGCAGCTCTATTCAAGGGCTGTAATTATGCTTCAAATTTGCATGGTTGCATGCAAGTGGACCTACAAAGGTGTGTTTGGACACCACTTCATTAAGGATTGTTTCAAACACTATAGAGAGTTGGTTTCAGATAAATTGCAGGTTTTGGAGATTGGCGACTTGCTTTGGGAGGTTGTTAGCGTGGTTTGGAGCCATTCCCTTGGATGGCGAGTTGATTTGGTCAAGAGAAAGACCCCTCTTGAGAGGGTTGCACTACACAGAGACCTCTTTGAGGGTTTGAAGATTTATTGGCGACATTCTCTCACTTGGGTGACTTGCCTAGGGCATCATAAGAGGTCATTTGGTGATCAATTGGTGAGATAAAATATTTTCATTTATTTTATAATTAATTCAGGAGTGTGGCGAATTGATTTGGAAAGGGATTAAGTCTTTTTGGAAGGCTTTTGGACTCTAATTTGGAAAGGTAGAGTCCTAATATTATTTATGACTTATTTGAGGTAAAATCAAAAGGTTTTGGAAGGTTTCGAAGAGTTAAGGTGAAGGTATTATTTCTGAAATTTTTAGCAAGTATAATCAGATTTTGGGTGAGCCACTTGGTGAAGAATTTTCAAGGGTTTGGGGTGCTTGTATGCCCTAAATCATTGAGCAAATATTATCCTTAATATTTTTGATAATTTCCGACTTGTTAGTTGAGGGTTTTGACCTCATTAATCACTTGATATTCACATCATTATAAACTGATTTTATTTGGTACTTTTCCAGCTTACTTGTGAGGATTGGTGATCTGATTTTCTTTGTTTAGTGGCCATTTTGGAGGTCTAATTATAGATTTCCTTGGCTGGGATTAATCGCTGGCCTTACCTAATTTTGCAAACTATTTTCAAGGAGTTTTGCAACAGGTTGGTGAGTGGAAAAGAAGGTTTGGGATCATTGTTTTTTGGGTATATATTTCCAACTAGTGTGAGCTTCAACCCAAGGTATTTATTACAGCAGTTTGTATCAGCTTTCATAGTGTATTCTCAGTATTTGGAGTGGTTATATATCGCTGTAGTTGTGGATTAATTTCTGCCCTAGTGGCATCTAGCATCTGGATTACATTGGGGATTATTGTGGATTGGTTGTTACACTTAGAGTTGCTGGACTGTTCCTATTATTTTCAGATTCTATGACTAGGGTTTGTGCTTACACCTAGAGTTGCCAGTTTATTTCTATTTTTTCTATTATTTACCATTTCTACTTCTTGAAAAGGAGTTAATGTAGCATCATATAAAGGATTTAGGTATTCTTTGTTGAGGTGACATTTACCTATGCATTCTTTCTCACATTAAATTTCATATCTTCCACTTGTGTGGTGAATTCCTATTGCTTTGGTTCAATGACCTCCATCTAAACAATTTATTGTGACTTGGCTTCCAATTTTTCTTCTTTCTATCAACTCCATTCCTATGTCTTCTTCCTAAGAATCTAATATATCCACCACTTTGCCTAGTTTTATGGTCTTCTTTACTGGCTCTTTTGAGTCTTCATCTGACAACACGTCCTCATAGTGCACTTGTCCACTTCTCTTCATCAATTTAATGAAGTCTAGAAAAGCTATTTCTTTTTGAATCTCTGCTGGAAGAGCTTTATATTCAACATAACTGGCAATAACTTCATCCACCATAGTTCTCTCCTTTGGCAATAACACCATGATTCACAGGCTTGTAGAATCATGCAATAATGTTAACTTCCCTACAGGCTAGCAAGTTCAATCTTTGATGCCATTGTAGTGTCCCTTTCTGGATAATCTCTGAATTCTATCTTTTATATTTAATTTTGGAAATTCACATTCAAAGACTCTAGCACATGCAACACATATTACTAAAAACCCAAATCATAAATTTCATTCCAATCAATGATTACATATAATAATGTTGAATACAAGGTCAATTGAGTAATAATTGTAAACAACCAACTCTTACGTGGAAAGATGGGTTCTAGATGTTGATGTGCAGCAACAATAAATTCACATGCAGTAAACGTTCCTAGTAGAATAGCATTTTACAGCATGCTTAAGTCCCAAAGTTGGTTGTGGTGTACAGTAGTCCAATACTGCAGTGCTTATGTTCTTTTACCTTTGACAACAACCACAATAATTACTCCATGGTCCAATAAAATTTGATTATATGATTGCAATGACAAAACAACGATAACTGAATTTTTATTTGAATGTGATACCCTCACAAGGAAATCCTAGCATGGCAGAATTAAATTGTTGCAAACCCTAGCATGGCAAAATTAAATTGCTACAAACCCTAGCATGGTAGAATTATATCATTGCAAACCCTAACATAGGTATGGCAACCACAACATACCCTCGCCAAAACCCTACACGACCTTTGTTGAGTGCAGCTAGTCGTACGACCAAGAATTGGCACTGGAAGCCCTATCAAAACCCTAGCTCAAACAACATTGCAAACAGGCCCAAAAAATGTACGCTTAGGTACAGTAGTTTGACCAAGAAATATTCCTGAATGATGCCCTGTCTAGATCGTACGGATGGCAAAATTAGTAGTTAGGGCACTAAAGGTCACCCTCAAACTCTGATTTTTTTGAATATCGTTACTCCTGCAAGCTCAGTGTGATTTCTGGATAAAATCACCAATGCTGGGATGGGAGGGTTTTCATCCTCTAATCCCCAATGGAAACCCAAAGGGTTTTCGTCCTCTAGATCTCCTTGCTCTAAGGGTTTTCCATCCTCTAAAGCCGGTAGTTAAGGAGAATGCTCCAATCTACACAATTGCAATTTTTGTTAATAAAAGATGAATAATCAATAATTTGACCCTCAAAGCAATAAATCTTACTTGTAATTAAATATTCACTTTTCATTTTCATAATATTAATTACTATTGGCCACTTAATAAATATTTGATTTTTAGCACCTTTTAATACAAATAACACCTAAGTGTTTTTTTACGCATTGTAAATTAAAGTAATTTTGGACAATTTAAATGTATTATTATTAAATTATTTCCCTCATTATAACCTTTAACTTACAGGAAATGAAAATAGACTTCGAGTCCACTCCTATCTAATTATTTTGAAAAATGGGACATGACATCAAGACTCATAAGCAAATAAGGGAAAGATTTTTCTGGAAAGGACTCAAGAAAGAGGTCCTCCAATACATCAGAGAGTGTATTACCTACCAACAAAACAAATCTGAACAGGTATTTGTAGCAAGTTTGTTGTAGCCCTAAACAATTCCAAATCAGAAATGGAAGAGTATTTCTATGGATTTCATCACTGGTCTTCCAAAAGTTCAAGATAAGAGTTGTATTTATGTTGTAGTTGACAAACTTACTAAATATGAACACTTCTTTGCTATTTCATCCGAGTTCAAGGCACCATACGTGGCTGATATAGTTTTTAGATAAGTGTTTAGGCTTCATGGGTTGCCTAAAAACATAGTAAGTGATAAGGACAACAAGTTCCTTGGCCTATTTTGGCAAGAACTCTTTCATTTGACAGGAACTAAGTTGACTCTCAGTACCAGTTACCACCGCCAAATAAAAGAGTAAACTGAAATTGTGAATAAGTGGGTTGGGAGATATTTGAAGAATTATGTATCAGAGCAACAAATAGCGTGGATCAAATGGCTCTATAAGGGGGAGCATTGCAGCAACACCTTACATCATATGTCCATTGGTATGACTCCTTTCAAGGTTTGTATGGCTATGATGCTCGTTCTTTTGTGTACCTACTCATCACAAACAGTAGAGTACCAGGGGCAAGAGATTTGGTCACACAGAGTCAATAAATATTGGAGGCACTCAAGAAAAACCTCCAACACGCACAGAATCAGTAAAGTTATATGTGAATCAGCATCATATTGAAAGAACTTTTGAGGTTGGAAACATGGTTTTCTTGAGGTTGCAACCATATAAACAGTCTTCTCTCAAGAAAATTGGCATTGAGAAGCTCAATCCTCACTTCCATGGCCCTTACTGGGTTAAGCAAAGGATTGAGGAGGTTGCTTTTGAGTTTGAATTTGTGATGTTCCCTTTTCATATAATTTTAATGATTAGTAAAATTACCTAAATAGTGATTTTAATCATTCAAAAATATAAGGCAATTAATTAATTATTAAAATAAAACTATCTTAGATAATTATTTGAATTACCGAAAATGTGGTTTTAATTATTTGAAAAATTAAGGTGATTTTAATAATTATTCTAAAGGGCTTTATAATTAATAAATTGCTTGAAAAGTGATTTTTATCACTTTAATTATTAGAGCAATTTAATTAATTATTTAAGTGTTGTCAACCTAGAGCTGCGCCCTGATTCGAAGACGTGCACGAAATGGCCAGTCCTCTATCCGGCTGAAACAATGGGATCTTCTCACGAGGGTGGGTGCCTCAATAGTGAGAAGAACCTCCAAAGAAGGCTGGTTCCTGTATGATGTATCAATTAGGACTTCTACTCTACGCTGCAGACTACCGTGGAAAAGGGAGAAAGGAAACTTAAAGGGGAAATCCTACCTAAAGGGGGTGATACACCAGAATTTTGATCCACTCAATTTGGAACCTCGAACACTGAACGAACAAAGGAGAAGCAAGACCTTAGACTTCAATTAATCACTTATGCATAAGTATTTCATGCAAAGGTTTGATCCAATAACTAAACCCTAGGGGAAAACGATGGAGAGAGGTCTGATAAAAGACACTTTGCGGTCACCTAACATCCACTTACAGTTTCAGCAAAAGACAATAAAAAACACTAAACATGCCCTGCACAAGGATAATCTAGCAACTAGGTATGAAATAGAATTTGGGAAGGGAGAGAACTCTACCACTTATGCAAATTGCTGAAGAAATATACACTATGCCAACGCTTGAAATCTGAAAGTACAGTACTTCTTATTGATCGAAGAGGTTACACAACTCACCAATGGCAGAGTCTGGTCTAACCAAGAGAGATTGAATAATTTTTAATCAAGGTTGAAAGCCATTATATAGAAAATTACAAGAGGCCAAAGATTGGCGTAGAAACTTGAAGAGAAAGATTCATTTTTGTTAACTCAGCTTTTCTTGGTCTTTCAATAAAATATATTTTCTTTTTTGTTCTTGCATGAAGCTTCTTCGTTTGAGGAAGTGAACTTGTCTTTGTCATGAACTGCCCACCTCTCTTTGCATGGAAATCTATGCAAATGTCAAATTTAGAACTCCATGTGAGTTGCTTGATGTCAAGTTGTAGCATTTGAAAACCGAGTTAACCGTTATTTAAGCTGAGTTGGACGAAGAGATCATTTTCATTTGCATGGAAAGCTTCTAGTGGATGTGGCGTTTTAATCAATTAGTCAACTCTAAATCTGGAACAGTCAACTCGTCGTTCGAATTCGAAACTCCTGCTGAAGCTGGATTAGACCTTCGAATGCATGAGCTGAATGGAGACAAATAGGACTTTAATAATCAGTCAACTGAAGCTTTGACCGATTATTCGAAAATAGTGCAATGTTCAAAAATAGCTCCTGTTTGCATGTATTCTGTTCTATTCTGATCTTCCTGTTCGCGTCTATTTCTGGCAGGATTCCGTATTCAACTCTTTCGTCGGATTATCTATTTTCTATTCTCTTTTGCACAGTCAGCCTCCATTTATTTCGGATTTCTTGTCTCTTTGGTTCCAACGGTTACTTCCCGTGGTCAAAAATTGACGGCTTGCGGGACGTCATCGGAAGCTTTATTCCTTCGGCCTTGAAGGAAATTTACAAGTTCCCGACACTTAAGCGACAAAAGGGCCTTTACAACTTTTCCGAATGGCAATTTCAAAAGTCAAGCAACGCTTGCAGAGGGCAGGAAAGCACTTAGGGGGGAGAAAGACAAAGGCGAAGATATCCTTCGGACTTTTTGTCCGAAGGAATTCCTTAGGACAAAAGTCCAAAGAAATTCAGAGACCACAGAGACAAAGGAAGTCCCGCACAAAAGGCAATCCAAAGAGTAATTCGGAAAAGGGGCATTTTCAAAAGTTCCGAAGGGCAGGGTACCTTCTGAAAGGGACACTTTCAATATTTCCGAAGGGCACCTACCCTTCGGGCAGGAGGAAGACCAAATTCGGAGACTTTTGCAAAAAGCCCGAGTGCCCGCCAATTTTTTCGAAGGGCACTGGCAGAGGACACTTGGTCGGTGCCGAAGGGCACTTGGTCGGCGAAAGGGCATGTTTGGAATTCCGAAGGGCACATTTCGGAAGAAAAGTCAAGGTAAGGAATCCTTCGGACTTTTTGTCCAAAGGAATTCCTTCGGACAAAAAGTCCGAAGAAATTTGGGAGGCTTGCAAAAAGACAAAGTCCGAGAAAACAAAAAAAAAATTGGAAATAAAGGCCAAAGCAAAACAAGAAAATGAATTCTTTCGGACTTTTGTCCAAAGGAATTCCTTCGGACAAAAAGTCCAAAGAAATTCAGAGAATACATAAGTCCAAAGAAATTCGAACAAAGGCTTGTAAAATAAACCCGACGGAAGAAATCAAAAGGGCTTCGGAAAGTTAAAGGGCGAAGGAAGAAGAGATATCCTTCGGACAAATAGTCCAAGGAAATTCTAAAGGCCACAAAGCAAAATCCGAAGAAAAGCGAAAAAATAAGACTAAGGCGAGATAGAAGTCCGAAGAGAGACGCGGGAAATAAAGTCCGAAGGAAGGAGAAAATATATACGAAGAAGTCCGAAATAAGAAAACTAATGGTGACGTCCCACAGGCTGTCAAATTTTGACCACAGGAAGTAACCGTTGGAATAGAGATAAAGCCAGAATTCTGAAAGATAAGGCCAAACGGGTAAAAATATAGACAAATATATCCGAATATAGAATCCCGCCAAAAATAGATACGAACAACAGACCAGAATAAAACGAAATACATGCAAACATTGGAGCTATTTTCGAACATCGGAGCTATTTTCCAACATCGGTCAAAGCTTCAATTGACTGATTATTAAAGTCCTGTTCATCTCTGGCCAGCTCATGCATCCGAAAGTCTAACTCAGCGTCAGCAAGTGTTCCAAATTCGAACGACAAGTTGACTGATCCAAATTTAGAGTTGACTAATTGATTAAACACCACGTCCACTAGAAGCTTTCCATGCGAAAGAGAATGATCTCTTCGTCCAACTCAGCTTAAATAACGTTTAACTCAGCTTTCAAACGCTACAACTCGGCATCAAGCAGCTCACGTGGAGTTCTAAAATTGATATCTGCGTGGATTTTCATGCAAAAAAGAGGTGAGCAGTTCATGACAAAGATAACTTCGCTTCATCAAACGAAGAAGCTTCATGTAAGGACAAAAAGGAAAATATATTTTATTGAAAGGCCAAGTAAAGCCTTGAGTTAACCAAAGTGAATCTTTCTCTTCAAGTTTCTACGCCAATCTTTGGCCTCTTGTAATGTTCTATATAAAGGATTTCAGCCTTGATTAAAAATCATCCAATCTCTCTTGGTTAGACCAGACTCTGTCATTGGTGAGTTGTGTAACCTCTTCGATCAATAAAAGGACTGTACTTTCAGATTTCAAGCATGGCATAGTGTATGTTTTTTCAGCAATTTGCATAAGTGGTAGAGTTCTCTCCCTTCCCAAATTCTGTTTCGTACCTAGTTGCTATATTATCCTTGTGCAGGTCATGTTAAAGTGTTCTTTATTGTCTTTTGTTGAAATTGTAAGTGGATGTTAGGTGGCTGCAAAGTGTCTTGTATCGAACCTCTCTCCATCGTTTTCCCTCAGATTTTAGTTCTTGGATCGAACCTCTGCATGAAATACTTATGCATAAGTGATTAATTTGAAGTCTAAGGTCTTCCTTCTCCCTTGTTCGTTCAGTGTTCAAGGTTCCAAATTGAGTGGATCAAAAATTTTGGTGTATCAACCCATTAAGATAGGATTTCCCCTTTAAGTATCCTTTCTCCCTTTTCCATGATAGTCAGCAGCGTAGAGTAGGAATCTTCATTGATACATTATACAGGAACCAGCCTCTCCTTCTCACTATTGAGGCACCCACCCTCGTGAGAAAATCCCATTGTTTCAGCCAGATAGAGGACTAGCAGTTTCACGCACGTCCTCGAATCAGGGCGCAGCTCCAAGTTGACAACAGTACCTAGATGATTTCTTTTTGCATGATTGAAAAGTGATAGCATGGCATTTCGGGGGTCATTACCCTCAGGGTAGCAAGGTAATCAAGTTTTATTACCTTTTTTATTTTAATTTTTCACCACATATCACTCCCTTGGAGGGTATAAGGGAAAGGAGCTTCCTCATCCACCCATTGGTATTGAAAGGGGTGTTTGGCTGGGAACATGTGGAGCCTTTGGAAGGTTATGAAGACACATCTAGCACTTGCCGGCAGCCCCCAAAGTATAGATACAATAGGTTCATGGCTCTGTTGAGGGCTACCACTTCTTGGAAAGCAAGGACGGATTTTGTTTGCATTATGGGACGTGTTGGCAAGGTGGAATGGCATTGAGTATCCATTTGGGGTATGTCACAATATACTTTTTGACAAAAGTTATTCCACTTAACAGGTACAGGGGCAAGATTTTTTGGGTACTACAACAGGGTTTACCATTTGGACATGGTAATTGGGCATATGAGCTTGCAGTTGCTTGACAGCGAGCAAATTTGGGAAGAGAGAACTATGATGTCTCGTTTTCATATAATTTAGATAATTTATAAAATTGCCTGAATAGTGATTTTAATCATTCGAAAATATAAGGCGATTAATTAATTATTAAAATAGAACTATTTTGGATAATTATTCAAATTACCGAAAAATTGGTTTTAACCATTTGAAAAATTAAAATAATTTTAATGATTATTCTAAAGATCTTTATAATTAATAAATTGCTTGAAAAGTGATTTTTATCAGTTTAATTATTAGAGCAATTTAATTAATTATTTAAGAACCTAATTATTTAATTTGCCAAAAAGTAATTTTCATTACTAATTTATTAAAGCAAGCTATTTAATTAATTCAAAAAGGCCTAAAGTGAAATTAAAAAGAATGTCGATTTGGGAGCTAAAGCAATATATATATATATATATATTCTAAAAAGGGCAAGGCTTATGAGGTATTTACCTCCCCAAGGTGGTTCGGCCCCTTTTGGACGGTACAAATACAAGGTGAAGATAACAATTGAAGACATATTGAATTTGATAATTGTTTCTTCAATGCTTGAAGAAACTATTGGGATGCATGCCCAGTACGTATTTGTTGTTTTGGTGTTGATTATTTTACAAAAGGTGTCTTTTGACACCACCTTTGTGAAAGGAGATCTTGTTACTTGCCCTAGAGTGAGGCGATTTGCCTTGAAGAACTATTGTGAGGTTTTGGTGAAATTTTTGAGGCTCATTTATTGCATATTATTTTTTATTAATATTTGCCCTAACTTTGCAAGTGGAGCAAACTATTTTGGGAAGCTTGATTGAGGGTTTAAAGGCCCCTTTAGGTCTATTTATGCAAATTAATATTCTGAAATTATTTGCTAATTTTTTGCATATTGACGTGGGGTTTTGAAATAAAATTGTGAAAGATCTGAAACCCTGAATTGATAGAAAATTAAATAATAATTTCAAATTATTATTTAATTATTTTTATAGAAAACTAGGGTTTTTAAAATTTTAGAGCAATTTTTGGTGACCTTCCCATGGAAGGAAAATTTCAAAATTATTTTTATTTGATAGTCATTATTTTTATAATCAGTTTGAGCAATTGTTTGCATCATAATTCCAAATATTGAGGGAGTTAATGAATTTTTGAAGTTTTAGTTATTTGTAGGAAATAATATTTGTTGATGACAGATTTGCAACGGTTTCGTTCTCAATTAATTATTGCAGTAATTTTTGGAGTTTTGGCAATTGGATTGGACTAAGCTTGAGCAAAGATTAGAGTGGAAAAAAATGACTTCATTTCAACTAGTGTAGTGTTAGGGTTTGGAGATTTGAAATATTCATTTCAGACTCTTTCCTCATTTTGACATGAGCCATTGGTAGCTAAATTCACAAGGTATTTATTTCAAAGTGAATTGGAGTTAATTTTCAATTTGGAGGTGCAATCGCAACAGCCAGGGTTTGCTGATTTTTAATTTCAGAATATGTGGATTTTGAGGAAAACCCCTTTTTGGTTAAATCATCTCATTTGGGGACATTACAAAATTGTCAAAGCACATCCAAATACATAACGTATTTCACATTTTATGCCTCAAAATGGCACTAGGACAACATATCATTCCTTCAGCTGAGTTGCCTCCTTTGGATGATGAAGACAAATTGATCTTAGTTTCAGAAACCATCATAGATATCAGGAAGAAACTAAGAAACATGCGCATAACAAAATATTTGGTGTGTTGGAAAGACTTGCCAATAGAAGATGCTACATGGGAGGGTACAGAGATTCTTGAGGATTCTAATCTGCAATTGCTTGAGGGCAAGCAATTCTGAAAAGGGTAGACTGTAATGTCGCCTTTCTAGAATTAAACTAATCAAAAAACCTGTATCCTATTCATTTTTTTCCATGGGCTAAGGGATTAAGAAAATAATTTAATAATATTTTTTAAGTCATCATAAAGTTACTTTATTTTATAACATGGAAAAATGACACTTGTGTATTATTATTATTATTATTATAAAGGGAGTTCAAAAGTAATATTCATTAAGTGGACCAAAAAGAAATATTTATCTAAAAGTGTTTTAAATGCTTTTAGGGTTAAGGCAATTGGAAAAAAATAAATTATAAAAGAAGAGCTAAGCTCAAAAGGATTCATTATTCATCTTTGAAATCAAAACCCTAGTCCAGGTTGGAGCTTTTGTGTTCAACTTTTTCATCTAAGAATGAAAACCCTCTGGTGTACAGGTTTATAGGACGAAAACCCTTTTACCTAGTGATGTGATTCCATCTAGGGATCATAATTGTGCTGACAGATCAAGTTTTTTCAGTTGGCTGAAGGTTATTATCAGTTTCCATAATTTTGTGAGGGATTATCAAATATATATATCAAGGTTTATGTAATGTCCCCAAAAATGACAATTAGCTGAAAATAAGGAATCCTATAAACCCTAATTCAATTTTTGAAAAAATCGATTTAATTGTAGCAAACCCTAGATGCCAACAACATTTCAAAATACCTGAAAAATAGCTAAAAATTATGCAAAACCCTAAGCAATTCATGGTTGTTCGAAATATGCAAAGATGACCCTCAAAATCATTTTTTTCTTCAAACCCTAGGCGTCTTTGGCTATAAAATAAATCCAAAAATTGTAGGTGTTTTTTGTGCCCAAAAACCCTTATCAAACCCTTAATAAATTGTATGAAAATCACAGATTAAATAGGTACAATTCATGACAAAAATATGAAGTATTTTGAAGCCTCAAACTCCTCCAAACAATTCTCCCAAGATGAAAATATATATAATAATTATTAAATATTTTTAGAGCAATAAATTCTTCAAAACATACTGAAATACCTCACAAAATAAATCGCCACTCTATAAAAATTTGGAAATAATTTCAAAATTGCCCCTAGGGCACAAAATCCATCAAAGAAAGATTTCACTCCAACCAAGTCGCCACTCTTCCAAAAGCAAGGCGTCAAATTGAAAATGAAAAATGATGTTTAAAACACCCTTGAATGACCAAATGAATCCAATTATAACCCCTAAATGGAGTTACCCCAAAGAAAGAAGAGTGTTTATGTCTTCTAACTTCATTTGCTTGAAAGGTTTCATCTTCAAACTATTGGCTTAGCATTTGCGTGCTAATAAACCAAGTTCTTAATATTCAAAACATGACATGCCCTCACCAAATGATTCTTATTCACTTTTGTAGCCCTCCAAGTGTGGCACCCAAAAAGAGGGAGGTAATATAAAAATTGATTTAAATGACCTTTCCTTATGATCTTTTCTTAAAATCACTTAAGTCTTTAAGACCCTTAAAGGTCCTTCTTTAAGTGAAATAAGAAACATAAGTACTTTTCAAAAAAGGTCTTTTACACATTCAATTAAAATATTTTAATACTCACTTCCTTTATAGTTGTCGCTTAAACCCGCCTCCGGGAAGGGTTTAAAGGCTAAGGGTCTTCCACCATGTCCCTATCAAAAAAGGGACATGGCAATCCTCCCTGTCCAAAATTGTTTGTCCTCAAGCAATAGAAGTAACCAAAATGCTATCTCCATGGTTGGTTTTGTGCCAAACTCGAACCTAGGCCCTTTCCAAAGGAAAGACCCCTTTTGGTGATGTCTTCTACAGCTGCATATGAAGTTTTTGTGTGGCTTAAGCAAACTGAAAATGCAAAACCAGTAGCACCTTATGTTGTCAACTCTCACTCATGAAACCATATGCTCAAAAGATGCTTCTAAGATGTTGGAAGCAAGAAAATATTTGATTTTGTCATCACAAAGGTGGCTGGAAAATGGTATTCCAGCTAGGTAGTCTTTTATTGTGGGGGCTTTGATTGCCCCTATGTCCTTATCTGCACAAGAAACAAACATTTTAGTCAAAAAAATCATTTGCCCGTTCTCTTTGGTGTTGTTGACCAATATTTGTTAGGGAAGTATGGCTGCAAATTTTTAAATTACATGAAGGATGCAGCCCCTATCAACTTCCTTATCCCTCCAAGTGTAACCTGCTATATGCAACTCAAAACAGCTGCATAAACTCTTGATTTTATTCTTCAAATTCCTCCAATGATGCATCCGAATAGCTGAAAACTTATGTGTAGGAATGTCAATTCCACTTTCGACCCACCAATTCATTTGTACCTTGGTATTGGAGTGAACCAACTCCTTTGTGAAACATCCATCCTAATTTTTCATAACCCTAGGATTCTTTGTTGAAGTTAAACTATTCACTACCAAAGTGTTGTCCAACAACTCGTTAGTGTCTTGGAAGAGTGAAGCAACAATTCAATCCTTGCCTTTAGAAAAAAAATTACCTTTCCTTTCAAAATCAAATTTTGTAGAGGGCTGCCCATTTCCCTGTTTTACCTTGTTCCAAGTGCACATATTCAGTTGAAGTGGCCCGTTTATTTCCTCATTACTATCATCACTAAGTGTCCCTTTGGTTTCAAAACTTGGAGTGTTTTTAACCAACTGAATTTACACCTTATTGGACATGTTTCCAAATTGTATGCTAGACTGGAATAAAATACAATACACAATTTTCTAAATGTACTTGAAAATTTCTCTTTAAGTCATTTTCAGATTTCTTAATTTTTCCCAAACATGGAATTCTAATTCCCCAACATACCAAAATTAAGCACAAATTTTCAAAATTGGTAAGGAAAAGAGTAATTGAGTGAACCTTTCCATACCTTGAGAACCCAATAGCATTGACTCCTTTCAACAAACCTTTCACCTTATCATGCCTTAGGATCCATATTTTAGTGCACTTAAGAAACCAGCTCATGTAAATAAAAATTTGGAAGCCCTTTTCATACCTTAGAGGCTACCTCAAACTCCCAATATTGCATTTTTTGTATTGGAAACCTTTTCCTACTTTTCCTTCACCTCATATGCCCTGTATGAGACTCTTTCCCTTCATGAGAGTTGGTTGTTCCAACTCAGAAAAATTCACTTGCTTAGCTGCCCATACATGAATTTTTTCATGTATCGTGCTCTCAATTCTTTTGGACATTGCCCCCTTGGGTTCCCTATCATGCAAAACATGAAATAACACTTCCTTCCCATTGGCATCAAATTTGAGCTCTGTTGTTTGGTAATTTTGGATGTACTCTCCAATATAAACCATGTGGAAATCTCCTTTAACCTTATGCTTACCCAAGGTGAGTTTCAAATCTGAAATCTTATGATTACAAGGAATAGAAAATCCATCTCCTAGAGTTACCTTGAAACCCTCAAAAAAAGTAGTGTTCAAACCACACCTTGTAGCCAATCTCTTGTCAACAAAATTATGTGTAGCCCCATTATCTATGAGTATAGTGACTTTTTGCCTTGCAAAACTCCTCTAACCTTAAATGGATGGTGGTTAGGAATTCCTATTATTGTTGCTAGGGTGGCCACCTTCCCTTCATCAATATTTGTAGTTTGTTTTATTGTTTTAAGGGTTGTTTTAGACCTTTCCATACTGTTGTCATTTGTTTGCAGCCCTTCCAAGGGTCCTTCCTTTGGCTAGAAACTCATTTTTTGATGCAGGAAGGTCTTTGAACTCACTTGCAGCCTCTTTGGATGCAGTTCTCCTTGCTGGAAATCTCCTTTTTCTGCACATTAGGCTGCCTTAAGTCAATTTCTGAGTTAAGTCCCTAGGCTGCCTTGCCCTCCTTCCTTCCTCATGCTCCACACAAGGTAAAGCGCTGTTCTTTGGCCTTAGGAAGGGCAGATTTTGCACAATAGGGGCTGCAAACTCACAATCTTGGGCTCTTTTGATGGCCATTTGTAAGGAAGAAGGGTTAAAAGCCTTAACCAATCCCTTGAGAGATGGAGATAATCCTTCAATGAACCATGTTGTGAGCCTATTCTCTGAAACATTCTTAACCAAGGTGGATATCCTCCATACCCCAAACAATTCTAATTTTTTATTTATTTCCATGGAATCAACCATAAAGAATTTAAAATCAGATTTGAGAACTTTTGTAAAATCAAAAAATTACTGGGATCCCATACCTCTTGGTGCCAATAATTTGGACTTGAATCAAGGAATCCTCATGCCTTATATCCTCAAGATTTCCAAATTTTTTTTATCACATAACCCTTTGTAGAGCTGTTCTGAAAATCAGTCAATGTATATTCGAAGGTTGGTGCAAGTTCTTCAAACTTGAACCCTTGGTAAACAACAAGTAATGCCCTTTTTGCTTCAATTTCACCCTTCTTTGGCTCAAGCTCCTTGTTTTCATCTTTTGTGACTTCATTGTCATGCATACAATCATTAGAAAATAAATAGACATCTTTTACAAATAAAATTTTTTACTTTTTTCTTTTGATGGCTCATGAAGTTGTTGAACTTCTTGTTTCACCTTGGGAAGTTCTGATTTTTCTATTACGCCCTCTTTAGAAACTACCTTTTGCAACCCCATTGGTTGCTCTATGGCTTGTTGGAGACTTTCAGTAAGCTGCCCTTGAATTTATGGTTCTTGTGGCTCAGAATATTCAATCATTGGCTGCTCTTTTTTTTAATTTTTGAAGCTCATCATTCACTTGTAGTTCAATCTTACCTTATTCTAAAAGAGACCTTTTAAGTCTAGGGCTTAACCCCATAGACTTTGCCACATCCTTGAGACTTAGTGCCTTTAGTCCTCTTTGATAATTCTTCATGGCTTGCAATAATTCATCCATGGCTTCATCCATTGTCTTTTTCTTTACCCTTATTTTTCAAATGCGATCTTTGTATTCCTCTTTTGGCAAAAACCTAGGTTGTCAATCCATTGAAATCACTCACACCCTATAGCTGGTCAAGAAATTGGCTCTGATACTACTGTAATATCCCCAAAAAGGAGAATTCGCTGAAAATAAAGAATATCTATAAACCTTACTTCAATTTAATTTTTTTTTAATTTAATTGCAGCAAACCCTAGCTGCCAACAACCTTTCAAAATACCTGAAAAATAGCTTAAAATTATGCAAAACCCAAAGCAATTAGTGGTTGTTCGAAATATGCAAAGATGACCCTCAAAATCAGATTTCTTTCTTCAAACCCTAGGTGCGTCCTTGGCTGTAAAATAAATCTGAAAATTGTATGTATTTTGTGCCAAAAAACCCTTATCAAACCCTCAATAAATTGCATGAAAATCACAGATTAAATAAGCAGAATTTATGACAAAAAAAATTGAAGTATTTTGGAGCCTCAAACCCCCTCCAAACAATTCGCCCAAGCTGAAAATATATATAATAATTATTGAATATTTTTAGTGCAATAAATCTTTCAAAAAATACTGCAATACCTCACAAAATAAATCGCCACCTTATAGAAATTTGCAAATAATTTCAGAATTGCCCTTAGGGCATAAAATCCATCAAAAAGTGAGATTTCACTCCTCCAACCAAGTTGCCACTCTTCCAAAAGCAAGGCATCAACCTAAAAATGACAAATGGTGTTTAAAACACCCTTGAATGACCAAATGAATCCAATGATAACTCCGAATGGAGTTACCCCAAAGAAGGAAGAGGATTTCCGTCCTCTAACTTTGTTTGCTTGAAGGGTTTCATCTTCAAACAATTGGCTTAGCATTTACGTGCTAATAGACCAAGTTTTCAATATTCAAAACATGGCATGCCTTCACCAAATGATTCATTCCTCTTTCCTTTTTTAGCCCTCCAAGTGTGGCGCCCAAAAAGAGGAAGGGTAATATAAAAATTGATTTAAAAGACCTTTCCTTATGATCTTTTCTTAAAATCACTTAAGTCTTTAAGACCCTTAAAGGTCATTCTTTAAGTGAAATAAGAAACATAAGTACTTTTCAAAAAAGGTACTTTTACACATTCAATTCAAACATTTTAATTCTCACTTCCCTTATACTTGTCTTTTAGCCCTCGAGAAGGGTTTAAAGGCTAAGGATCTTCCACCATGTCCCCATCAAAAGAGGGCCATGGCAATGTATTGTTGTTCAGGGGTTGTCGTACCTTAGAAAGGTTGTCATACAATTAAGGAACACAAATTGTTGTCCTTAGGACAATTGCACAGGTATTTGTGAGGGTTTCAGGGGGTTTTAGGGAAATCACCAACTTGGGAGAGTGATGCCCTACCTTGTTGGCCATCATTCATCTACAACAGCTGCCTTATTGCACTCCTCTACCACTGTAAAACAATTCTTCTATTGTAATGCAGTTGTAAGAGTTTTTAATTATTGATTCAGCATCATTAGGCTTGGTTGTGATACATTTATTATTCAATAAATAGTTTCATCAGTATTATGTGTATTCAGAGAATTGCAATAAGAATTATAGATTAATCTTCAATATCATTGTTGAGTACTGTTGTTTTAATATCTAATTGATGCTTCAGTTTTAGGGAAACTACAAAAAAAACAAAATTCTGAAAATTACCCAAAAAGGACATTTCATAATACATTCTGGTGAACCCGATGTGAATCCTATTGCATCATTGGTTGGATTGTCTTCACGTTTCCATTTCTTTTCCTATCTCTATAATTTTTTCCATCATTTTTGAATCATGTCATCCCCTAGGTTTCCAGTCCATGAAGAAAATTGTGTTGCTAAACATATAAATTATAATCACTTATATCATTGCTACAAAAGGAAACATTTAAATCCTTCCTTTATATCTTGATGTTCCTACAATGGTTGAAGTTCCCATGGAGAACCTTTTCATTCCTAGCATGGACGAAGACCCCATACAGGATCTTCCCATTTTTGACACCTATATTTCTTCCATGCTCAACATTGACGACAACTCCTCAAGGTGTAACTTCTCTTAACCAACATCTATCATACCATTTCCCATGGCCAAAGATCTCTTCCATGATCTCCCCATTTTTGATAACCCTCACTTTAACTCAAATAGTGACGAGGACGATTTCAACAATTTTTACCCACCCTCTATCTCACCCTTGGATGAATAACACCTAGTTTACATGCCTAGTGCAACTTGAACCATAGGTGCTCCTAAATCCCATCCAATCCAGCATGTCAAAATGAAATCCCACTCTATCTGATCATAAGCTTTATCAAAGTCAATCTTCAAAAAAAGAGCCTTCTGCCCAGATTATTTTGCCCATTCTATACCCTCTCATTCAATAATAAGTTATAAAGTCAGTCTACTCTCTTCAGATTATTCATGCCACCAATATCTTAATCCTTCTAGCAAGGGTTTTTGTTAAAATTTTATAAGAAATATTGAGGGTAATAGGTCGCCAACCACTTGCTCACTCCCCTTTGGATCCCGTTACAATGAGTTTGATCAATCCTCCATTGACTAGCTCCCCCATGACTCGCCTTTTGATGAATTCATGGCACAATTTTAAATAAGTTGGTCCAACAATAGGCCACATCTTCTTATGGAGAACTCCACTGAGAGACTATCTAGTCCTGGTGATTGGTCATTCTTCATGTCTTTCATTGCTGCCTCTAGCTCCTCTATCTTCAGTTCTCAATATAGAAAAATCTTCCCATAGCTTTCCACCTTTTTAGGAACCACTTGCTTGACAAAATCCATGCAAGTATTGCGTGAAGGGTTAGTACCCACAGACGTGAAAATTTTCTAAAAGTGGCCTTGAAAAATCTCTTGGATCTGAAGTACAACCTCTAAAAGATTATTATTAGAGTCTCAAATCAAAAGAATTATTTCTAGATTTTGCTTCTATTTTAGATATTGGAAGTAAAATTTAGAGGGCATATCACCTTTTGCAATTCAATGAAGACGTCCCCTAACTCTAGCTCCTCTTGTCCTGTACTCAGATTTTATGAGTTGAAATTCCAAATCACTAGTTGCTCCTTGTTTTTTTGCAATGAAAGGGTCCAATTGCAACTTGTGCCTAGCTTGTTGAAGTTGAAATCAAGTTTCTTTTTCTCTCCCTTTCTATGTCCTAGCAATCATTCAGCCCCACCCTCAAATAAACTTCATAGTGTGTTGAATGGTCGCTTGCAACCAAAGAATCCACCCTTCATCACCAATCAGGGTAGGCAACAAGGACCAAATTCTATCAATAGCCCTTAAACATTCTTCTAACTCGAGAAGGGAGACATTTAGCTTCTAAGAGGAATGTTTTTCTCCCTGGATATCAGCACCAATTATCAATTGAGTGGAAATTGATAAATGATCAGATTTGGTAATAGAAGGATCCACAAAAACTGAGTGCTTGCCACAAGAAGAATAAGTGGTATCTTGAGAGTTTGTATACAACCTATCCAGCCTAGACTGAATCCGATTGTTTCTCGCTTGTCGATTATACCAAGAGTACCAACCAGCTGAATCTAGATTCTTTTGCCCCGGGTTAATATCATAAATACCAAGTGTCCTCTTGCAATCATTCCAAACTTGTCTTTCTTCAAGCTGAAGTGTAGTTTCACATCCTCCAACCTGGTCCCCATCCCACTCATCCATATTAAAATCACCCCCCACAATCCATTCAACAATGGGAAGCAAATGAGCCATCCACTCCCACAATTGTATTCTACCAATTGTGTCATTAGGTGCATATACTGAACAAAAGCCCCATATTTTGCGACATAGTATGATTGTCATCCAGTTGCATCGTGGCATGGGGTCCTCACCTCTATCAAGTATGTGAGGGTTAAGCCAAGAGGAAATGGTACATATAGCCCCTCCTTAACACTCTTCATGAGAGGTAGCAATATATTCTCCATTCCAATTGTTCATCAACAATCGTAGTCGGAACCTAGTGACTTTTATTTCTTGAAGGAAGAGTACATTTGTATGAAGGTTGGCCATGACTGATTGAACAAGAGTTTGTCTACCACTTTCAAATGCTCCTCTAACATTTCAGACCAATATTTTCAGCTTCATGGGCAATCTATATCAAGTCCCTGCTCGAGGACTGAAAAATATTTTTTTATAGACTTCTTATGTTTGTAATGTTCCATGAGGTGAGTAGAAGGGGACTTGGCATTGTTCGACTTGGAATTATTCATTTCTACATGTGTTTCCACCATTGTTGTCCCCTATGATTGGCTCCTGTCATTACTGTTGTCAACCTGGAGCTGCACCTTGATTAGAAGACGTGCGTGAAATGGTGAGTCCTCTATCCAGCTGAAACAATGGGATCTCAAGAGGGTGGGTGCCTCAACGGTGAGAAGAACCTCCAGAGAAGGCTGGTTCCTGTATATTGTATCGATGAAGATCCCTACTCTACGCTGTAGACTACCATGGAAAAGGGAGGAGACTTAAAGGGGAAATCCTACCTAAAAGGGGTGATACACCAGAAGTTTGATCCACTTAAATTGGAACCTTGAACACTGAACGAACAAGGGAGAAGGAAGACCTTAGACTTCAATCAATCACTTATGCATAAATATTTCCTGAAGAAGTTCGATCTAATGACTAAAACTTGAGGGAAAACGATGGAGAGGGGTATGATAAAAGACACTTTGCAGCCACCTAACATCCACTTACAACTTCAGCAAAAGATAATAAAGAACACTTAACATAACCTGCTTAAGGATGATCTAGCAACTAGGTATGAATCAGAATTTGGGAAGGGAAAGAAATCTACCACTTGTGCAAATTGCTGAAGAGATATACACTATGCCAGCACTTGAAATCTGAAAGTACAGTCCTATTGATCGAAGAGGTTACACAACTCACCAATGGCAGAGTCTGGGCTAACCAAGAGAGATTGGATGATTTTTAAACAAGGCTAAAAGCCATTATATAGAAAATTACAAGAGGCCAAAGATTGGCGCTGAAAATTTGAAGAGAAGGATTCACTAGTGTTAACTCCAGGCTTTACTTGGCCTTTCAATAAAATATATTTTCCTTTTTGTCCTTACATGAAGCTTCTTCCTTTGACAAAGTGAACTTATCTTTGTTATGAACCGCTCACCTCTCTTTGCATGGAAATCCATGCAAATGTCAATTTTAGAACCTCTTCGTGAGCTGCTTGATGCCGAGTTGTAGTGTTTGAAAGCTGAGTTAAACAAAGAGATCATGCTGAGTTGGACGAAGAAATCATGCTCCTTCGCATGGAAAGCTCCTAGTGGATGCAGCGTTTAACAATTAATCAACTCTAAATCTGGGACAGTCAACTTGACATTTGAATTTAGAACTTCGGTTGATTCTGAGTTGGACCTTCGAATGCATGAGTTGACTGGAGACGAACAAGACTTCAGCAGCCAGTCAACTGAAGCTTTGACAGTAGTTTGAAAATAGCCCTTGCTTGCATGTATTTTGTCCTATTCTGGCCTTCCTGTTCGCGTCTATTTCTGGCAGGATTCCGTATTTAACTCTTCGTCGGATTATCTATTTTCTATCCTCTTTTTCACAGTCAACCTCCATTTCTTTTGGATTTCTTGTTGTCTCCTTGGTTTCAACGGTTACTTCCCGCGGTCAAAACTTGACGGCTTGCGGGACGTCACCGGAAGTTTTCTTATTTCCTTCGGCTTATTTCCTGCAGCTTTCTTTCCTTCGGCTTTATTGGCTTCGCATTTCTTTGGGTTTTTTCCCGCAGTCTTTTCTCCGAATTCCTTCGGACTTTTTGTCCGAAGGAATTCCTTTGGACAAAAGCCCGAAGGATATATTCCTTCATTGCACCTTCGTTTTACTTGTTTTATGCTTTTCTTCGGACTTTGCTTTGTGGCCTTCAAAATTTCTTTGGACTTTTTGTCCGAAGGAATTCCTTCGAACAAAAAGTCCGAAGGATATCTCTTCTACCTTCGCCCTTTTTCCGAAGCCTTCGGATTTCTTCTATCGGCTCTTTGTCTTTGTTTTCAGCTTTTGGTCTCCATGTGTCTTCCGAATTTCTTCGGACAAAAGTCCGAAGGATATCTTCCTTTGTCTCTTTCTCCGAATGTGCCCTTTGGCTTTTGAAACATGCCCTTCGGGAAATATGCCATGGTCCCTTCCACCGACCAAGTGCCCTCCGCAAGGGCTAGTAACTGTCCCTTTTTGCCCTTCAGAAAAATTGGAGGACACCCGAGTTATTTTGAAAAGGTCTTGAATTTGCTCCTGTGCCTTCCCGAAGGGTAGGTGCCCTTCAGGATTATTGAAAACGATCCTTCTGAAGGGTACTTATCCTTCAAGATTCTTGAAAATGTCCCCTTCTGAATTAATCCTTGACTTTTCCTTGCCTTTTGTGCAGACTTTCTTTGTCTCTGTGGTCTTCCGAATTTCTTCGGACTTTTTGTCCGAAGGAATTCCTTCGGACAAAAAGCCCGAAGAAATTCATTTGTTTTAGGCTCTTTTGCTGATTTGTTATTTCCTTGACTTTGCCTACTTTGATGAACCATTCCTTCGGACAAAAGTCCAAAGGAATTCATCCTTTTGTCGTAAAGGCCCTTACCAAAAGTAAAGTATTCTTTCTTTCTTGGCTAGAGACGTGAACTTTCTAAATAGCAAGAGACAATCTGACTTGTGGAAGAATTGTCAACAACTACCTCCAGACTTATCCTATGAACCCAAATGTGTCCCCTGAGATTTTGTTCCTGACTTACCAGCATCAAGTGCACCAGTTATTTAAAAAATTCCTAGTAGGAATCCATTTTTTTCCGCCTAAAGTTTTACCCTGTTGAGGCCCCTGCTTATTCTTATTTTTTGTTTTAGTTTTCCACCCTTGAGAGTCATTTGTAGTTTTTGTGAGAGTGGTTTTATCACTCTCATGGGATTTGTTTTGCACATCAGGATTTGAGGAAGTATTTTGTTTAATAGATAAAGGGCAGTCTTTAATCAAATGAGTGCAAGAAAAGCATGCAAAACAAGCACTGGGGAGGTTGAGATACAACACCTTTTGATTGAAGGGAGATCCATTGAAAAAAAGACAAATTTCAGATGGGAGTTTCCTTGAGATGTCCACCTCCACACAAACTCTAGCATTATGTCGCAAGGAGTGTGACCCTCGTTTATCACCTATAAGTAATCGACCAAAAGGATGAACAATTTTATCTATGCATGCCCAAAAGTGTTCTAGTAGGTGGGGTAACTCCATCCAAAGAGGGTACTTATGATGTGACGCAGATTCTGGATTGAAGTCCTCATGACACGGCTGGACATAGGCTACAGCTTCAGCAATCATCCAAACCCTATTTTGGTAAACACCTGAGCAACTTCCTCCTTGTCAAGGACACAAACATATCCTTTTCCCAAGCCCCAAGATGATTCCACATTCCATCCTCGCCTCTCAGAATTTTATGCATACCATTTGTAAATATTCTTTTCAAATGGCATTAACAAAGGTAGTTGAGGATGATAGCCCTTTTCTTTAACCTCTCAACAACCAACCTAATCTCAACATCATTTGTGAAGTCTATATCACATTCTCCCAACTGAGATTGTGCATTAGTTTTAAACAAGGACAGATCCCTTGTCATGTCCCCTTCTCGAGTTTAGAGAGGAATGAAGACCCTTAGCCTATTCTTTTGGCTTCCCAAAGGCTAAGGGAAGGAAAAAGGGGAACATGGTGTTTTCTTCAATTTGCCAAAAAGTGACTTTATGTCAGCAACTTATTTCTAATTTGACTTTTAAAAAAGGGGACTTCCTAATTTGAGAAAGTCAGCACTTAATGAAAAATTATAAGGAGAATCACTTTTTGAATATTTGAATTTTCCCCCCCACTTGGGAGTTGATTTGGAGGGAAAAGGGTATAAAGGAAGGTGGTGAGGATTGTTTTTGGGAAGGAGGATCATCTTCCATTTCATTTAATAAATTGGGCATGTTTGCTTCTACTTTTAGCTATTGAGGACAAAAACCCTCATCGGCAAATCATAAATCAGGGACAAAAACCCTCGATATTCTATTGGTGGCTTCATTCAGGGGTCACAATTGAACGAAGAATCTTGGATAAGGCACAGGGGGCAGATTTGAGTGTGGTGCAGTAGCTAGGGCATCCCTTGGAGGTTGCGTAGTAGCTTTTTGGTAGTGGCAACCAGCTAGAAGGGATTTTGTAGGCTAATGTCACCCTTTGGAGGGCTAACATCACCCTTGTGGGCTGTTATTCAGGGTTGTGCGGTATTTGGGGTCAATGTTGGCATAGCAAGCTCTGATTCATGTTTAAAAAGGCCACTTTTCGCAACTGGCCAGTCAGTAGAGTTTGGAGATTTGCATTGGTATGGTTCACTATAAATTCAATAATTTACAGCTTGGAAAATATTTGTAAAATTCAGATTTGTTGTTGCAAGGGTTTATTATTGAAATAAATCAAATTCATATTTTTTTTTAAGGGTTTCTATGTGGCATATATTTTTCCTATGATATTTCATGGTTCAAATTCAAATTTTGGTACTTTCAGGTCTGAAAGTTTATTAAAAATCAAATTTGATAGTGTGAGGATTTCACCAAGAAAATTTATTGAATTTCCATATTTTGTGTGGGTTTCTATGAGGTCCGAACTTTATTTTCATGCCTAAGTAGATCTTTTTAGAATTATACAATCTCTTGTTAGGGTTTTAGTAATATTTCAAAATTGTGTAAGAGTTTTTTACAAATTCCAAAATTGTTTAATTTGGCCCTAAAAGGGATATTACATCCCCTTGTCTATCAATGACAAAGTCTATCTCTGATAGATTTTTTGTTGGGCATGCAAGACCATCTAATCCTTGAACCCCTTTGCGACTATAAGTGATATTTTCCTTTACAGCTTCTTCCGAGGAAGGGATGTTTGTTGTGATTTCAGCAGATTAGGCCCTTACATATACTGGTGAGTTGCTTAAAGTAGAAGTTATTTTTGTTTCAAGCAATCCCCTGATGTTGTTGCCATTGAAGGGCCATACCTTTAATTTCATTCTCTGAGATCCTCTTTGTATCCCAAAATCTTAAATAACCTTAATCACAACATTTTTAAGGTCAGCCCCTAAAAGAGGGTTTTCTGCAATAAACTGGAGGTCTCCTGCAAAAAATCCATCTACGCCCTCTTTTTCAGATTTTGCTTCAGCAATAAGGACTTTATCAGCAGGAGACATCATCTCCTCAATAGCCAAGTGAGTCTCCATCGAAGTCATCCTCCTTCATTCATCTTTCAAGGATATTGATTTTGATGAGGGCAATAGTATTTTCAGTTCTGATTTTCAGCCAAAACCAGCAGTAAAATCAGATTCTCCACGTATTTTGAGTTCTAATGACATGGCTTCAAATGGTACTCAGAATATGCAGGAGGTTCTAATATTTTTGGGGCTCATAAAAGGGCTTAAATGCCTATTTGAGAGGCTGGTTTTCCTCTTGGACAGGTTGGCAATGACTTTATTTAGATTTGATCAAGCCTGAAGCAATTAAACAAGTTGCGCCAATAAGAGACCAAAGTGGTATCATATTACTTTAATGGATTTAAAGCAAGATGAGTAGTACATATCGAATGTTCCTTCAAGACCAAAGAGAAATGTCAATAATGTATATGACTCTCACATTTGATATTAGAGATCATCCTACTTTTTTTGCTAACTGTTAGTGAGCCTTCTTCTTAGAAGCACCTGGAAAGGCAGCATGGGAGGCAAGAGGCTGATAATTATGCTTTCATGTGAAACAAAAATTGGGTGCTTGCTAATTTGCCATGAGGTAAAAAGGCAATTGGTTTGTAAATGGTTTATAAAATCAAATTGAATGCAAATAGTTCACTAGACAAACATAAAGTGAGGCTTGTAGCTAAGGGGTCTGCCCACTAGGAGAGGATGGGTTATGAGGATATATTATCATATTTGCGCCTATAGCTAAGATGGTGACAGTCAGGTAATTGATTGCCATTGCTTCTTAGTTTCAATGTAAAATGTTCTAAATGGACGCCAAAAGTGCCTATTTGAACAATGATTTAGTGGAGGTTTACATAACACAACCTTAAAATTTTGTGTTTTCTTACAAGGAATAGTTGTGTGCAAGTTGGGTAAAGCGTTGTAAAGACTGAAGCAAACAGCAACAGCATGGTAAACTAAGAGTGATAATTTTTTGATATATTCGGGATTTCGGGGTCCTTTTAATTCCAATCTTTATGTCAAAATTTGGATGGATGATCTAGTCATTCTTATTATTTAAGTGGATTACTTGGTCATTCTTATTGTTTATGTCGATGACTTAATCATCACAAGAAGCAATATCAGCGGTATTAACAGGTAAAATCATATCTCCTCTCTACTTTTGACATGACAGCCTTAGGTCTCATACGCTATTGTTTATGGATTGAATTCTTGCAAATAGATAGATGTGTGTTTATTTTTAGCAGAAGTATGCAAGAGGACTACTTGAAAATTCATGATGGCAGATTATAAGCCAATAATGACCCCTATGGACATTGGTTTAAATCTGATAGCCTCAAGTGGTTCTGTTCAACAGGTCAACAAATCTCTTTATAAAAAATTGATGGGCAGCCTAATGAAAATCTATCATTCTTCCACTAGACTTGAAATTTCCTTTGTTGTTAGCCATGCTAGCAAATTTCTCAATAAGCTCAAGGCTGACCATTAGAGGGCAGAAAAGAGAATCCTAGGGTATGTCAAAGGCACATTGGTTTCCAAATTTGGTATGGCAATTCTGAGATTTTCAGCTAGTTGGTTACCTAGCTTCAAACTGGGGCAGATCAGTTGATGACATGTAGTCAACAACAAAAAATACAGTGTCAGAAGGATGGGGGCTTTCAGGATTTGCATAAGTAAGCCTGCTCAGAGCAAAGGGTGGTTCAACAACAGAATTTGGAATCCAAGAAGACTTATGGTTTATAGAATGGGCATAGATACCTCCAAGAGGGGTATTACTAAGGATTCCTATGTTAGGCCCAGGGATACTCATCTATTGGAATCTTAAGGTCAAGCATAAAGCAGATGGCACACTTAAGAAACATAAATTAAATCTGGTCGCAAAGGGCTTTGCACAAAGGAAGGGTTTGATTATGAGTGGACATTTTCTCCTAATGCAAAAATGAAAACAATCCGATTGGTTCTGGCCATGGCAGCACAGTTTGGCTAGAAAGTACATCAAATGGACGTGAAGAGTGCCTCCCGCAAGGAGACCTAGAGGAAGAAGTGTATGTGTACCAACTACAAGAATTTAAAGTTTCAAGGAAGAAACATATGGTGTGCAAAATGAAAAAAGCTCCTTATGGGCTAGAGCCTTAGGGCATGGTCCTTCACAATTGGCAGGTATGTGGGAGAACAGGGATTCAAAAGAAGTCCTTTTGACTACAATCTCTACATCAAAATCAAGAATGGTATGTGGTGATTCTAGTGGTATATGTTGATGACATCATCATCACAAGGAGTGAGATCAAAGCTATTGAAAAGGTAAAATCAAGTTTATGTTCTGATTTTGACATGACAGATCTAGGCCTCCTACGTTACTGCTTAGGTGTAGAAGATTGGCATATTGATATTTGCTTCTCAAACAAAATATGCAACAAGTTTGTTAGACAAGTTTAGGATGACAGATTGTAAGATCTTATCTATACCTGTGGAAACAGTGCTGAAACTTCAGTGAAGACTGATTTGAAAGCAATAAATGAATCGGTTTATAGGTAACCTGTTGGCAGCTTGATCTATCTTACAGCCACTAGACCTGACATGTCGTATGCAATCAGCTTTATCTCCCAGTTTATGACAGCTCAAAAAACAAAACACTAGATAGAGGCCAATAGGGAGCCACAATATGTGAAGGGAACATTAGATTTTCACATTCTATATGGTAAGAGCAAGGAGGTTCAGTTGTGTGGCTATTCAGACTCAGATTGAGCAAGATCCATGAATGACAGGAAGTCTACAATGTGCTCAGTCTAGGAGCAGGGGCAGTTTCTTGAATCAACAAGAAACAACATGTAGTTTCACTTTCCTCTACAAAAGCAAGCAGTAAATGGGGCGTGTGAAGCACTTTGGCTCTAGAAGAATGCTTTCAGATATGCAAGTTGATTAGACTGAACCTACAGTACAATTTTGTGATAACCAGGGAGTTCTTACGCTGTCAAAGAATCCCATCTTTCATGAGCGCACAAAACCAAGGAGTGCTAAAAAGCAGAATGTAGAAGAAGATAAGGAACGGGAGAGAATTGAAAAACCCAGGGAGGAAAACTTGGAGGAAGAAGGAACTGAAAGCTGGGATACAAACTCTAATGAGGATGAAGAATGTTCTGAGAAGAATGAAAAAGATGATGTCAACACAGAGGAGGATTCTGCAAACAGAACTGTAGATACGGAGGAAAACCAGAAAGTGTTGGAGGATGAATTTGTCCAGGATGACCCTGTTGAGGACCCAACTTCAAAGAACGAAAAGGAAATTTCAGGTCAGGATGATAATCAAGATACGGATATGGAAATTCAAACTGGAATTAAAGAGCGGGAACAAAAGAGTCGAGAGGATATCTTTGAAGAAGCCAGGAACAGTCCCAATAAAAATTCTAAGGAATGGAGAGGGAAAAAACAGAATGATGAAACACACACACCTATGACTTGGGTTAATTGTAAAGCAGAGGCATCATCCCAATTTGATTCTTGGACGTGTAGGGAGATTATGGATCTCAAGAGGAAAGTGGAAACTATGGAAGACACCCTGAAAGCTGTATGGAACAAAATAAACAATATGGAAAATCAGATAAGGGAGATCCCAGTCAAGCTCAAAGCCTATGAAAATAACCTCCGGGAACTTATTAAGGACAACAGAACGGAAATGGAGGAAGTTACGTCCAATATTTGTGCTGCTGCTATCAATATAGGTAAAAGAGCCAATGAGGAGACCAAAGCCCTGGAGGAACCCAGCAAAAGGACAAGACAAAGTTCTAGAAAGAAGGTTACACAAAAAGGAGCTATGCTGGAGGCAACCACTGCCCAGGACACTGTCATGAAAGGAAAAGAAACTATGAAAATGATATTGGAACTGGATGAATAATCTGGTTCTTCTTGTTGGTTTAGTAACTGGTCCTGTTCTTTGTTTTCTTTTTGTAATCCTTTGCCTTTGGTGAAACCAGATCTCTGTTAAATCTGGGTTTTCACCGGAAGTCTTTCTGGTGGTTTCAGGTCCATTAAAAACCTGTTTTTGTTACCTCCTTGTAGTTGTTTTTAGGCTTTGCCTGTGGTCTTGGACGATCTTTCTTTATTTCATTGTAACAGGGTTTCGGGGCCCCTTCAAAACCTGCTTTTACCTCAATCTAAAATGTACATTGTCACTTCATTCAACAACTTCTAGAAGATGGAGTAGTTACGCTGCAATATTGTCCAACTCAGGACCAAACTACAAACATTCTCACAAAGTCTCTTGGCCCAGATAAGTTTATAAAATTTAGAGGTAAACATGGTTTATTTTCCATAATGACCATCAAGGGAGGATGTTTTATAATAATCACACTAGTCTTAGTGATAGGCTTAGTAATAAAGTCACTTTGTGACTTTAGTTTGTTTTATCAAATAATGTAAACATGACAATCTTCACGTAAGTCATTTTAGAATTAGGATTTGTGTCACCCTTATATTAGGGTTTATGTTGTCGCTTTCCTATTAAGTGATAGTTGCTTTTTCAATAACAAACCCAAGAAGTATCTCTCTTTCAAGTTCTATCTTTTGTACTTGCTTGGTTTCTTTGTGTGTTCGGTTTTCATAATAAAGTCTCGAATGTCAAGAAAATATAACAATTGTATCTAAACCATGAGGCTGTGAGGGCAGGGGATGCATCCTTAGGGTACATTGGAATCATATTGAGATTTGGCAGTAGAAGATTAGAGGACAATCAGCAACAAGAACAAGACATCAAAAATTTGAAACATCATTGAAAGTCCTAAATATAAGATTGGTAATGATGGTTATAACAGTGGTAATAAGAGCAGGATTTAGTGTCTAGAACAAAATTCAATTCATTTCCAAAAGGACGATATACAATCATATATCTATAATAAAAACAAAGCCATAACAGACAGAGATCCAATGTCATGCAGAGCTAGCATTCATCAATGAGAAGAACCTTATTCTCATTGAAAACAATTAAGTCAGATTGTCCAATACCGATACAGAAAGGGAAAATCAGAGAACTTACCATATGATATGGACTAGACATAATTAAATATTCTTCTTGGTTGTTATCTCCATCTGTTCCACTGCAAAAGGAAAGATTATAATGCTTGTAATGCAAAGAGTACTTCAAAACTAAACAGTAATCTCAAAATATCAGAGAACTACATTCTGGAAACACCAGAGACAAATTATTATAAATGTGAACCACCATGGTCCCTACTTTTAAAATATGCAAATCAAGCTAATAAATGTCCAATTATTGCAACAATGAAGATGACAAATAACAGAATTTGGACTGGAAAGGTGCAAGATAATGATCTATAACAGATTCCTTGAGCTAACTAAAATATGCATCGAGTAGATATTAATGATCAGCAGAGTGTTAAAAGGGTTAGCATGCTTGTCATGCTCAAATTCATTATTCATTTAGCCAACATTTCTTTATCTATAAAAAAAAATGTTGACGTTGTATCATACAAATTACTCTTATCCACCTATTAGCCACCATCCGAAGTTGTCTAAAGGGCCATATGTACACTCCTTCCATGCGCATTTGTATTATCTGAGGATCGTGTTCATCTGCATACGCACCATCCTTAAAAACAATGGCTCCCTGCCAAAAGAACAGCAAATATAAGTCCTTGTTCCAAAAATCTCAGCAACCTCCAGAAAAAACGTCAAGCTTAACACAAGCTAGATATAGTTTTGTTTATAGTCAAAATCTAACCTTACAACCAGCAGAAACATACAGGTCCAATGAATTATCATGAAATTATGCAGTCCCCTTGGTTGGGGCAACTTTAAAAAAAAAAATCTGTGTTATTGACTATAACATCCTCAATAAAATGAATGTATACTTTTGTTTGACAATCCTGCTGAACTCCAAGGCATGAGTATCTTGAAATCTAGATGTTAAACTGGCATCAAGTATATGAAGACTTTTAAAAACAACTTCTTAACGTAAATAACTGTTGTCAACCTGGAGTTGCACCCTGAATCGAAGACATGCTGAAATGGTCAATCCTCTCTCCGGTTGAAACAATGGGATCTTCCCACGAGGGTGGGCGCCTCAATAGTGAGAAGAACCTCCAGAGAAGGCTGGTTCCTGTAAGATGTATCAATGGATCTCTACTCTGTGCTGCGAATCTACCATGGAAAAGAGAGAAAGAAACTTGAAAGAAAAATCCTACCTAATGACGGTGATACACCAAAATGTTGATCCACTCTACTTGGAACCTTGAACACTGAATCAAACAAGGGAAAAAGAAGACCTTTGATTTCAATTGATCACTATGCATAAATATTTCATGAGAAGGTTCGATCTAATGACCAAAACGTAAGGGAAAACGATGGAGAGAGGTCTGATACAAGACACTTTGCAGCCACCTAACATCCACTTACAGCCTTAGCAAAAGACATATACAACACTGAACATGACCTGCATAACATGATGAGCTAGCAACTAGGTACGAATCAGAATTTGGGAAGGGAGAGAAATCTACCATGTATGCAAATTGCTGAATGAATGTACACTATGCTAGCACTTGAAATCTGAAAGTATAGTCCTTCTATTGATTGAAGAGGTTACACAACTCACCAATGGCAGAGTTTGGTCTTACCAAGAGAAGGATACAAGTCAAAGCTGAAAAGCCAACTTATATAGAGAAGTATACAACAGCCAAGAGATTGGCACTGAAAATAGAAGAGGTCAACTCAATCCAACTTGTGTTATTTCAGCCTTCAAATGAAATCAATTTTTGTCTTATGCCTTACATAAAAGCTCTTTGGCATTGAAAATGGACAGTGGGCCCAAGTTGCATGATGCTACGCCAATATCCAACTATAGAACTCTTGAGCTGCTAGAACGTTTAAAAGCTTTCCTTTGCATGAAATCAACGCAAATGCCAAATTAAGAATTACGTTTGAACCGTCGAAATGTTTCGAGCTTTCGAGACAAGCACGAGTGCGTGCATGGAATCTCTTGCTGTTTGAACGTTCAACGCTTTGCCTGTTCATTATGCAAGATGACTCTATTTTCAAAACTGAAGCGTGCTTGCTTTCTTAAACGCGTTTACTTTGTTGGAGTCACTTCACGTTAGTTTGTGCATGATCTTTGTTTATCCTACCTTTGTCTTTATCCTCTCAGCCCTCTAACAATTAGTTTTCTCCAATACATCATCCTCAGCGAGATAACTACAACCCATATGAGACATTGTCTCAATTTATACAATATATGGTACCCATGGCATAGGCTTTGCATGACATCGCAAACAATTTCAAGGATTTTGATGTCATTAGCTAGCAATCTCAAGTTCTGCAGATTTTGAGTAAGGCAGTCTGCATTCGGAAATTGTGGAAGCAAGATGTCACTTAGAGTTTGTTCACATTTTTTGCAAACCAAGGATGGCCTAAGCGTAATACTCCAAAGATGTCCCAGTGGTGGATACCCACTAAAACTCATCTCGCAATTTCTTCTCTTGTTTTCGGTATGTTTGAAACATTATATTCTATTGAGCACACCTTCAAATACCAGTATTTAATGCGACAGTCTTCTATGTGTGAGAAATGTTGAACTCGAGAATGGGGCTAAATTCACCCTCAAAAATGTGGATTTATAGAGTCAAATGGAAGAGCAACATGCAAGATTTCAAGAAAAAATCCTCCAAGAGATCCACCTTACTCAAAGAAAAGCTAATAATGTTGTTAAGTATGAGCAAGGGCTGACACAACTAAAAGCTCCAGTGGTTGAACTTTAATGTAATGTCCCCAAATCGGGACAAGCCCTAAAATCTCGAAATTCTGAATTTTGGATCGACTAGGGCTGTAAAATATCATGAAAATTAAGGGAATACTCAAATTTCTAAACTGCAGTTTGGGTTTAGCTAACCCAACTAATCCCTGAGATCAAACCCTAGGGGAGGGTCACCCAGCTGCAAATAGGGCAAATTGCCATCACAAGTTTCAACAATATTTTATTCCATATATTTGCCAATAAATCCAGGAAATCAAAATCAGAAATGATCTCTTTTATCTGCTCTTTTCACCACAAATAATAACTGAAAATTATATAAAAAATATAAGAATATTTACTGAATGTTCAAACAGAATTTTGGCTTCAAATAGCCATCCAAAACAGCAAATTAGACTCCCAAGGGAGTCTCCCAGCTGCCATGAAGGAGACTGATGTGTTTTCCACCCATTGCTGCCCTAGAAACCTGAAATCCTGCCTCCCAACAGGTCACTGCCCTAGCAATCCTTATAACATAGCTTGCTGCCTTCAAACATGATCTTCCAACCCTAGGCGATGCCCTAGGATGAGCTCGCCACACTCCTAGAATGACGTTCCTTGCTGCCCTTGCCATGGATGATGAATATTCCACTAAATCAGGCCAATGAAGTGTTGTGCAAACCCCTGAAAGAGGATGCCCTACCTGAATGTAAGGGTTTCCGTCCTTACTTCAGTCCCAATGGAGGTTTTCATCCCCAAAGGTGATAAGCTAAGTGATTCAACTTATAAAATGAATTCACCAACATAACATAACCCCTTCAAATGAGCCCTTCCATCTCTTTTATAACCTTCTTGTTGCCCAAAACTAATATAAAGTCACTTTTGGCCGAATTTAGTGAATCAGCAATTTGACTTAAAGTATTTAAAAAAACTTTTTATTTTAATAATTGCTAAGAATTCTTCCAAAATTGTCAACCTTACTATTCGGAAGATGGTCTTATGGTACCAGTTTGTCTTGTAAATCAGTTTTTTGGGGTCCTTAAATAGACACCTACAGCCATGTAAATTGGTAAAGACACCTACAACCATGCAAATCCCAAGGGGCCATCTACAGCCATCATATAAAGCATGCAGTCTGTTTGAGGGAAAGACACCTACATGTTCAAAGGCCATATCCCTTATTCAAAATGTCACATACAGTCCTAAAGCTCAGCCCTGTACAAGGAACAACTTTGTGAGGTGTATAGGAGCCAATGAAGAATTAATAGCTACAGCCATCCTTGAAGTTAACTACAGGCCTGTAGGTTCACTTTCAATGAAAGCACGGAATCAAAGGCAACATTATGCAGCGTTAGTTTCTTGGATTTTTTCCCAGGTGGTTCAACAAAAGGACGTGGGTGGATTAATGGTACAAGCTTTGTTGGTGGAGTGGTTCCAATACTTAGCCCCAAGGCTCATAAATTCGCTCGATACATGTTGAAAGTTTTCGATTACAACCTTCACATAAAACATGGGATGATCCACTTGAGGATGTTACAGGTGCCCTGGGTTGCGACTGAAGATACATATGTTCTACTTGTTGAGACATACTGCATACTTGGACTGTTCGAAAACTTAGAGGTTGTTTTGCATGCGATGCGCAAAAATGGTTATTCTTATAAGGTTACTGCATACAATACATTAATTAATGCCTTAGGCAAGGTTAGAAATATGCACAAAACAAAGGAAATTAAAGAAAGATATCCTTCGGACAAAAAGTCCGAAGGAATACTTAGGAGAATTTGCAAACAAAAAACCGCAGCCAACAAAGAAATAGGAACAAAATAAGGACAGTTACAAAAAGCCCGGGTTCCTTGCAAAAAGCCCGGGTGCCCTACAAAAAGCCCAAGTGCCCTACAAAAAGCCCTGGTGCCCTTCAATTCTTCTGAAAAACCAGTTCCGAAGGACACCAGCCCTTGCGGAGGGCACTTGGTCAGTGGCAAGACCCTTCAAAATTTCCGAAGGGCACAGAGGAAGCGGAAAGAGAGATAATACCGCAAAAAAGACAAGTCCAAAATAATTCTTTCGGACAATTTGTCTGAAAGAATTCTTTCGAAAGATTTGTCCGAGAAGACATAAAGCAAAGGAAATTAAATTGAAGCAAGATATCCTTCGGACAAAAAGTCCGAAGGAATTCCTTCTCGGAGAATTTGCAAGACAAAAGTCCGCAGCCTCCAAAAAGTCCGTAGAAAATCCAAAGGAAATGAGAGTAAACATAAAGCCCGTGGGAATTTGAAAACCAGAAAGCTCGAAACAATTACAAAGGACCAATCAAAAGAAGGAAAGAATTCGTCCGAAGGAAATAAAAGAGACAATTCCTGCGGACAATTTGTCCGCAAAAGAACTGAACAAAAAGATAGGGAAAGAGAAAAGACAGAGAAAGAGAAAAGACAAAGAGTCCTTCGGACATTTTGTCCGAATCACGAAAGCCAAAATAAAGCCCGAATCCCGAATTAAAGCAGAACACGAGAAAAGCCAGAGAAAACACAAAGTGAACTGAGCATGATAAATAGCATGAGTAGAGACAAGCACAAACAGGATTGAGCCAGAACTGAACAAGAAGAAAGACAAATGCAGAAATAGATGCATGAGCAAAGATTAAAGCAGAACTGAACATGGACATAAGCATGAACAACGAATAAAACAAACATAGAATAAAGACAAAGGCAGGATAAACAAAGATTATGCACAAACTGACGTGAAGTGACTCCAACGAAGTAAACGCGTTTAAAAAAAAAAAAGAGCAAGGACGCTTCAGTTCTGAAAATAGAGTCGTCTTGCATGATGAACAGGCAAAGCGTTGAACGTTTCAAATAGCAAGAAATTCCATGCACACACTCTTGCTTATCTCGAAAGCTCAAAACGTTACGGCGGTTCAAACGTAATTCTTAATTTGGCATTTGCGTTGATTTCATGCAAAAGAAAGTTGTTAAACAATCAACGGCTCAAGAGGAAGTCCATATTTGGAGGTGAGCATAGCATTTTGCATGATAAGAGTTTGACTTTAAACAAACCCATCGTCCATTTCCTCTAACGCCAAGGAGCTTCATGCAAGACAAATAGACTTTTTGTAAAGGCTGAGTTGGACAGATTTAGCCTCTCTCCTATTTTTCAAACGCCAACTCTTGGTTGTTGTAATTTTCTATATAAGTTGGCTTTTCAGCCTTGAATTGTATCCTTCTCTTGGTAAGCCCAGACTCTGTCATTGGTGAGTTGTGTAACATCTTCAATCAATAGGACTGTACTTTCAAATTTCAAGTGCTGGCATAGTGTACATTCATTCAGCAATTTGCATACGTGGTAGATTTCTCTCCCTTCCCAAATTCTGATTCGTATCTAGTCGCTAGCTCATCATATTATGCAGGTCATGTTCAGTGTTCTGTATGTCTTTTGTTGAAGCTGTAAGTGGACGTTAGGTGGCTGCAAAGTGTCTTGTATCAAACCTCTTTCCATCGTTCTCCCTCATGTTTTGGTCATTAGATCGAACCTTCTCATGAAATATTTATGCATAGTGATCAATTGAAATCAAAGGTCTTCTTTTTCCCTTGTTTGATTCAGTGTTCAAGGTTCCCAGTAGAGTGGATCAACATTTTGGTGTATCGCCGTCATTAGGTAGGATTTCCCTTTCAAGTTTCTTTCTCCCTTTTCTTGGGTAGATTCGCAACACAGAGTAGAGATCCATTGATACATCTTAAAGGAACCAACCTTCTCTGGAGGTTCTTCTCACCATTGAGGCATCCACCCTCGTGAGAAGATCCCATTGTTTCAACTGGAGAGAGGATTGGCCATTTCAGCATGTCTTTGATTCAAGGTGCAACTACAGGGTGACAACAATAATAATAATATTGTTAAGTTGCCCAAATGTTAAAATGGCCGGGCCCAACTTAGATAATATTATTAATTATTTTGGCCTAAAAAGGGGACATGACATTTAACTGGTACATCGTGAAATAGATCAATTGAAAGGTACGGAATAGGAGGCCGTTCACATGGTCAAATGTTCACAGGGGCGTGAAATCGTAGAAGAGAGTCATTTGAAGAAACACATTGAGGAGGTTGATGCACTAAGACCTAAGTTGAAGCAGCAGAAGCCAAGTAGGGCAGCCTCTTCAAGATCACACTCAGCTGGAGCAGCCTTACTACTAGGAATGTCTTCCTCTTCCCTTCCTACACCACTTTCTTCTTCATATTTTGTATGGGTTATGTTTGGAGGATAATGTAATCCGTCATGTTAAATATTGTTATCAGCATATAATAAAATATATGTTTACGTAGCCAAGTTGATTATGTTGTTACTTCGTGTATTGTAGGCTCATGTCGTGTGTTAATCATATTTTGGTTATGTGCAATTAAGTTTGACAATTGTGTCTCAATCAACAATTGTAACAATATTGTACATAATCGTAGGTGTCATAGGATAGTTTGTCTTATTCTAATAACTTGAATTCCCATTCCCGTAGGAATAGAAAGGGTCATTTTTGGAATGTGAAGTGAACAACTATCTTGGCTTTATTTACTTGTAATGCTTTGCTCATTTCAAATTGAATCGTGAAGACAATTTTGGCTTGCACCAAGTATTTCTCATTGTTATTCCATCATTGTTTTATCCGACCTGACATAGGTACCCAACCATTTGATCTTAAATAGCAAGTTGAGTGTCAGGGTAAAGGCGCTGATGTGACAAGTCCTCCCTATACCAAGAGCTGCACTTTACACTACATTTGCAATAAAGATATTGTTTTGTCTTATTCTGTTATGTTATGTTCATGGTATGTAATTATAATTCTACAAATAATACTCTTTAGTAGTGTAGCTTTTACAGCAAATAGTCTTTTCACCTAAGCTCTGTTAAAGCACTCAAATTGTCTTGGCAATGACAAAGCATTGGTTATTGTAATAACCTCACCAAGAAATTTTGTTCCAAGTTTGCAATAATTCTGATTTTTAATTTGCAAGCATTTCGTCAAACACTTTGCATGTAATCAGATATGGAATATTCCGGAATGCAAGCACTTAGAACTGCTGCAACTAACATTCTAAATCATAAATTCACCATAAGATCATGGTGAAGTGACCAAAGGTTTCAAAGGGACATTTTGTCAAACAATTGTGCACATAGTATTAAAAAGCATGGGTAACCCACGGAAAACCTGATTTTTTTTGCAAAATGAATAGACGGCTGGGTAACTGCTCGCCGGTTACCAGATCAAAAAACCACGGTTTTTTTAGAGTGGTTACCCTCTAAAAACAATGGTTTTTGCCCAGGTAACTGGCCAAAAACCGACAACCTAAATAATTTAACAGCAATGCACTCTTATTTGCTTAAAAACTAATATAAAATATGTTTATGACTCTAAGTTGTGTGTTCTTTGAATCTCTACGATCATTTCTCTACATCAATTTCATTTTCTTGTGTATTTTATGAATTTATATATTTTTTAAATTAGCGATAAAAGTGTCGAGTAATAGCCGAGTAATTGTCGAGTCCCGAGTACGGGTCACAATTTTTGGCTGCCGAGTAACCTTGGTTCCTAAGTTTTTCTACTATGGTTGTGCACATAGAGAATTCTGATTTTTACTAATTAAAACAGCTACAACTTTTTATGAGTTATTGACATTATGACAAACAATTATCAATCATCCATCCCACAAATCACAAATTCAAATCATATTATAAAAGGGGTTTCTTTCCCAATATTTCTAAATACTAAACATATAACCTTCACTGCTGATGCAAACCCAGAAATATGTATTTACGTATAAAAATCAAATACATATGCTAAAGCTCAAGGCTGACCTTTGTTGATGCTTATTGGCAGCTACTGATATGTCGATCGATTCACCAAACATTCCAAGTAATGACCAAGAATTGAAGATGCTCCCTCAATTTATAAGTATGGTTCTCGTAGGGTTGCATAAGAATGTACGGCGGGGTATATATGCTCAACAAATAAATATATAATATTTTATTTATTTCAATATGCAAATTACTCAAACCTTCACTCTGCTAATTTCTCCGATTCTTCTACCTTTAAATATTTAGATAATTTGTTTTCCCTGCAAGACTTCACAAATTATGCAATCGCTATCCACCTGCGTGAATCTTGTGTGATTCCACCGGCAATCAGCTAGGGTAGATGTTTCACTACCAACACTGATACCCTTAGGGATTTCATCCTAGGGTTTGCTCAAGCTCAAAGCTCAAATTCCACACTAGTGAAAATAAACAAGCATACCCAAATGAGCTTTCTTTTTCACATTTATATCAATCCCCAAAGAATTTTTTCGAAGGGCCCCTTTGAAATTCACCATTTTGAAATATTTCATTAAGCTCATTAATAAAGTAACTTTTTAATATTTCCCTTAAGTCACTTAAGTTACTTTATTAAATTAATTAAAATAAAGCTATCCATAAAAATGTACTTTATTGGACAACTTTAAATTAATTAATTTAATTTATTCCCTGATATCCCCAAATTAGCCTACGGGAATAATATAAGTTAAACGGGCTCTTCCTACTACTCCTCGAAAGGGGACATTAGAGTCCTCCCTTCCCGAAATTGCTTGTCCTCAAGCAATCGAAGATTAGGATGCTGTAAAATTTGTTCACCTTCCCAAGTGGCATCCTCAATCGGCAAGTCCCTCCATCTGATGAGATACTCCTTAATTACTCTGCGCCTTATCCTCCTCTCCTGGGTATCCAGAATAGCATCAAGAATTAAATACCAAACTGCCCTCCTCATCCAATGGTGGAAGCTCAGGCAATGGCATGATGTGTTGCCCAAGTGTCTTTTTGAGACGAGACATGAAACACGTTATGTATTCTACTATTTTCTGGTAGCTCCAATTTGTACGCTACTTCACCAACCCTCCGTGCAATCTTGTACGGGCCATAGAAGCGAGGCTTCAACTTCTCTGCACCACTTTTTTTCAATGAAGACTCCCTGTAAGGCTGAAGGTGTAAGAAAACTAAATCACCCACCTCGAAACTTCTCTCAATTATGTGCCTATCTAAATAAATTTTTTGTTGTTCTGGGCACTTCGAAGATTATCTTTGAGTAACTTAAGGATACCCTGACTCTCCTAAATCCAATACTTAGCCTTAGGAGCCCTGCTATCACCAAAAGATGTAGCATCATACGCGTACAATGCTCTAAAAGGAGTCATCCCAATCGACATATGATAGGTGGTATTGTAACAATGTTCTACTAAGTGCAACCACCTGAACCAAGCCTTCTGCTGCCCAACAACATAATTATGCAAATACCCTTCCACCCATTTGTTGACAATCTCTGTCTGTCCATCCGTTTGAGGGTGGTAACTGGTGCTCGGGGTCAACTCTGTACCAACCAACCTGAACAGCTCCTACCAAAAGACACTCATAAACATGGTATCCCCATCACTGACAATAGTTCTCGGTAATCCATGGAGCCTGAATACTTCCCTAAAAAATAGCTCTACCACCTGCAGTGCTCTGTGCTCAGAAGATATGACGAAGAAGTGTGCATATTTGGTCATCCTGTCAACCACCACATAGATGCAATCTCTGCCCAGTACCCTAGGAAGACCGGTAATAAAATCCATGGATATGCTTTCCCACTTCTGCTCAAGATTGGGCAATGGCTACAGTAACCCAACTGGGAAAGTGTACTCCAACTTGTTCTACTGACAAGTCATACATTCACGTACATGTCGCAAGACATCATCCTTGAGACCCTTCCAAGAGAATTTCTCTCTAACCTACCTGTAGGTTTTGAAGTACCCTAGATGTCCCACGAGTGGTGTATCATGGATGGCTCTCAAAATCTTTTCCTTCAACTTCAATTCGGGAACCAAGTAGACCCTATCCTTGTAGTAGATGATATCATTCACCACCCTGTATCTGTCATCCTGAACCTTGGCATCCATCAATTCGCATGTAAAAGTATTCTTGGAATACTCAACTAAAAGATGAGCCTTCCAATCCGCTGAAATCTCTACTAAGGAACAAATAGTGGGTTTTTTGGAAAGTGCATCAACAACAATGTTCTTCCCTTTCACATACTCAATATCAAAATTATATGCTTGGATTTTGCTTACCCACTTTTGTTGTTCTCATTCAGATCCTTTTGCTCCAAGAAGTATTTCAAGTTATTATGATCTGTTTGGACCACAAATCTTCCACCTACCAAGCACTATCTGAACTTTGCCAACGCATGCATGATGGCAAGCATGTCTTTATCGTAGATGGAATATAACCTCTCAATATCACGGGGCTTCCTGCTCTCATAGGCAATGGGATGCCTTTTCTGCATAAGTACTGCCCCAATCCCCTCACCTGAAGCATCACACTCCAAAACAAAAGGCTAAGAGAAATAGGTAATGCTAGAATAGGACAAGTACTTATTACCTCCTTAAGTCTGTCGAAAGTGCACTGACCCTCATCTGACCATCTGAAAGCTCCCTTCTTCGTAAGGTTTGTAAGAGGTGCACCAAGCTCCGACAACCACTTCACAAACCTCCTGTAGTAACTGCATAGGCCATAGAATCCCCTCAATTTTGTTAGTGTCTTAGGGGGGCTGTTGACAATTTTGCCCCACAGGCCAAATTGTCACCCCTACTATTCGAAACTCTGCCTATGGTGCTAGTTTGTCTTGTAAATCCGTTTTGGGTCCTGAATAATGAAAAGAAAAAGCATTTTGTGAAGTTCAATGAGGCTTGGGATCTTTAAATGCATACCTACAGCCACCCAAGGAGCCATCTACAGCCAGGTATAAGCCAAGGAAAGACACCTAACGCGAGTTCAAAGGCCATATCTCCTATTCAAAATGTCACATACAGTCTTAAAGCTCCAGCCCTGTAGAAGGAATGACTTTGTAAGGTGTATAAGAGCAAATGACGAATTAATAGCTACAATCATCCTTGAAGTTAACCTAGAGCCCTGTAGGTTCATTTACAGATGAAAGCAAGCAATCATAAGCGTGAGCACAGTTTTATGTCTTTGGATTCTTTCCTAAGTGTTTCATTTCCTCAAGTGTTGTCTTTTCATATTTCTTTTGGACTAAACGTGGAAGCAATTTCCTCGGACTTTTTGTTCGAGTACAAAAGTCTGAGGGATAGAAGATTTCAAAATATTTACAAAAACCCCAGGTGCCCTCCAAAAAACTCAAGTGCCTTACAAAAAGTCCGACAAAATTACAAAGGGGCAATTCTTTGGCGAAGAAAAGGACTTTTACAAAAATCCCGAAGGGCACTTACCCTTCGGGAAGGTCCATTACAAAAGTCCAGGTGCCCTTCAAAAAACCCGGGTGCCTTTTTCTTAAGGGTTATTCGCTTTGGAAGGGTCTATTTGAAAATTCCAAGGGGTTGTTTCACAACCCGAAGGGCAAGGTACCCCTTCGAAAGGGTCGTTGACAAAAAACCCGAAGGGTAGGTACCCTTCAGGAAGGCTCATTTCAAGATCGGGAAAGTCGTTTGCAAGAAACCCGAAGGGCATGTGCCCTTCGGAGAGGTCCATCTCGCGAGTTTAAGGGCTTTACAAAAAGCCCGAAGGGCACCTGCCCTTCGGGAAAAGACCATGACAGAAAGCCCGAAGGGCTATTCTTTGGAAGGCCAAGGGACAATTCCCACAGACTTTTTGTCTGCGGGAAGTTGAAAGCAAAAAAGCCCGAGAGAATAGGAAAGAAAGCTGAAGGAAATCTGAGACCAAGGAGAAAACAAAAATCCGTAGGAAATGATTCGGACATTTTGTCCGAGAAAAGGAATTCCGAAGACCTAATGCCTTCGGACCTTTTGTCCGAAGGAATGGTCCATGACAAAGCACATGTAGAAGAGGGGCAAAGACACAAGTCTGAAGGATTCCTTCGGACATTTTGTCCGAAGGAATTCCCTCATAAAGTTTACCGTGGGGAAATGAGAAGACACAAGCCCGAGGCAGAAAACACAAAGTCCGAAAAAATGCACATGAGGCAATAAGGTCCATAAGGAAAAGCTTCGGAGACACAAAAGCCCGTGGGAAAGTGAGAAGGCATAAGCCGAGACAATTGCATGAGGAAAGACAAGTCCATGGGAATAAACCCAAGAGCAACGCATGCCCAAAAACAAAAACACAAAAACAGAAAATAGATAGCTAGGAAATAAATTCAACCTTAAGTTATCTCTCACTCAGCAAGATAGTTTTCCATGCATGCACTTTCGCTTGTCTCAATCTTGTAACGTGCCAGCAGTTCAACTGGAGTTCCAAATTCGAAGGTCGAGTTGACTGTTCTAAATTTAGAATTGACTAATTGTTAAACGCCACATCTACTAAAAGATTTCCATGCAAAGGAGGATAATCTCTTCGTCTAGCTTAGCTTTCAAACAACTCAACAAGAGTTCTATTTTTGGAGGTGGGCGTGGATTTCATGCATGTGAGAGAGTAGCCCAAGATGAGCCCACCGTCCACTTTCTAACGCCAAAGACCTTTCATGCAAGCACAAGACAAGGAGATTTTATTTTTAGATCTTTGGACAACTGTAGTTTGACTTGGGCTAATGAAAGGTTGACTCCCTCTCTATTTTCAGCGCCAAACTCTTTTGCCTTATTGTATTTCTTCTATATAAGTTGGCTTTAGCCTTGAATTTAAGAATCCCCTTGGCAGGAAAACTTCTACCAAAGATTGCGCTGTAACCTTTTTCAAAATCAATAAGAAGAGGACTGTGTTTTTTCAATTTTCAGCGACTGGTATAGTGTACTTTTGTTATTGATTTGCCTAAGTGATAGATTTTCCTTCTTCCTTGTCAAATCTAGATTCATGCCTAATTACTTGCTGGTCATTTATGCAGGTCATGTTCTGTGTTTGAACATCTTTTGTTGAGTTTATAGTGGATATTAGTAGCTGTTTAGTGCATTTCATCAAGGCTATTTTTTTATTTCCCTCAAGCTTAGATCATTAGATTAAACCTTTTCGTGAAATACTTGTGTATTGATCAATTGGAGTTGAAGTTATGCCTCTTCTTTGTCTGAATCAGTGCTCTCAGAAGCTCGATTTGAGTGGATCAAGCAAATTAGGTGTATCACCATTTTAGCTAGGATTTTCTTTCAAGTTCCTTCTTCCCTTTTCCCCAGGCAGTTTGTAGCATAGAAGTTGAGATCCTCATAGATACATCTTACAGGAACTAGCCTTCTCTGAAGGTTCTTCTTATCATTGAGGCACCCACCCTTGTGAGAAGATCCCATTGTTTCAACTAGAGCAAGGATTAGCCATTTCAGCACGTCTTCGATTAGGGTGCAACTCCAGATTGACAACAGGGGCCAATCCAAAATGCCCTGAATCTTTTCCCTATGAACCTGGACTTTGTTCGCACCAATCACATGTCCAAAGTGAAGAATCTTTGTCAACCCAAATTTGCACTTAGAAGCTTTGGCAAAAAGAGATTGTGCCTCCAAAATGCCCAACACCTTATCAAGATGCCTAAGGTGATCCTCCCATGTCTTGTTGTATATGAGTATATCATCAAAGAACACCTAAAGGAATTTTTGCAATTGTTTGTTGAAGATATGGTTCATACAAAACTGGAAGGTTGCGAGATCATTGGTCAACCAAAAGGGCATGCCTAGAAACTCAGAGTGCCCATAATGGCACCTGAATGTTGTCTTGTGAATATCTTGCTCCCTCACCCTAATCTGATGGTATCCCGATTGAAGATCAATCTTCGAAAAATACACTGCTCCATGTAGCTCATCTAATAGCTCATCTATCCTGGGAATAGGATACCTGTTTTTTATTGGCTTTTCATTCAAGGCGCAATAGTCAATGCACATCCACATAGTCCCATCCTTCTTCACCAAGACAAAAGAGGAAGCAAAGGGACTCGAGCTAGGCCTAATGTGTCCCATGTTCAGTAACTCATTAATCATTTTCTCTATCTCCTCCTTGAATCTTTTTGGATGCCGATAAGGAGTGGTGATAATAGGCTTAGAGCCCTCCTCTAGCTCTATAACATGCTCAAACCCTTTGTCAGGGCTTTTAGCAAGTAGGTCACCAAAAACCAAACTATGCTTATTCACTACAGACTGGATATCCACATAACACTGTTCATTACCATCGGAAGGATCTTTAGAGGAAATCAAACACTGGGCTGCCCAAGCAACATCACCATGTTGGAAGATACTCTCCATCCTCTTAGCCGATATGGTCCTGGGTGCACTATTAGACATACCTCTCAGAACCACCTTTTTCCCGTCAGATATAGATTTCAATTCCATTGTCTGAAACTTCTATGAATACTTTCCCAAAGAGCATAACCACTGAATACCCAAAATAACATTAGTATCCCCAATATCAGCTATATAGAAATCGTTGATGACAGTGTAGTTGCCCAAAGCAATGCTCAGTTAAGGGACTCGTCTAGTACAAGCCATGTTGAAGCCATCTGCTACAACCACATTGAAGCCCTCAAACTCCTCTGCCTGTAATCCCCTCGTAGACACCAAATTTGAATCAATAAAATTGTGGGTTGCCCCACTGTCAATTAGAATTGTGACCCGTTGTCCCTGTAAAACCCCTCTCACTCTGAATGAATTAAATCTCGAGGTACCAGAAAGGGTAGCGATGGTTCCTCCCTTTTCTTTCTGGGATGTGTGCTCCTCCAAGTCTATAAATTCCTCATCTAAATCATCCTGAATACCACCACTAGCCCCTTCTTCCTTCTCACCATTTGACACCACCTCAACATAATGCACCTTCCCCTTTCCCAAACATCTATGGCCTGGTTCCCAAGGCTCTTTGCAGTTGAAACATAACTTTTTTCTGCGTAGTTCATGTCAAACCTCATCATCCATAAAATTCTTCTTGGGCCATTCCTTTTGAAAAGGTTTTTTCTCTCTCTAGGGTTAAATGGTTTAGGCTGGAATTTGTTCTTAGGGGTTGAACTCTCCATGTTACGAGCCCTCTTGATGGCATCCTGTAAAGTGTTTGGATCAAATCCTTGATCCAGCCACGAAGAGGTTCCAACAATCCCTCCATAAACAAAACAATCAATCTATGCTCAGATATGTCTGTCACCATAACCGAAAGTTTCTGAAACTATGATATATGTAAATCAACTGAACCCCCCTGTCTCAGTGTGCCAATTATTTGAAATGCAATTCAGGGTCTTTCTTGTCAAATATGTCAATCAACCTTTGGGTAAAATCAACGTATGATGTACTACTAGCATGACCCAAAGTGACCAATCCATGGTACCACCACTTATGCGCTTCTCCATCTAGGTGCAATGTGGAGTACTTGATAGCTTCAGTTTCCATCATAGGGTTCAGCTGTAAGTACGTGTGTAACTTCTGCACCCATGAACATGCAGTGCACCTGTTAGAACCATCATAGCTAGGAATAGATAGCTTGCCAACCTTATGCTGCAAATCCTGGTTAGAACCAGGTACCCTATCTCCTCGAGGCCTATTCCTGTACTTCACCTAAAAAAACTAGATAAGGACATGGCTGCATGGAACTCATCTCCCAATGATTGGTATTCCCTTAAATAATCTACGAACCCTTCACCAACTTCCTGTTGTCCTGGTTGCACTCTAGTTGATGCCTCTATGAAATTAGGCATTAAGGGCCTATGTTCACCGGAACATTGGTGTTCCTTGCTTCTCCATTATGCCCATTGGTGACATTATGCCCTTCACCTGTATTTCCATTATTGACATTGCCATTGCTACCCTGGTTATTGTTATTAGTGTTGATAGTTTGCATCATTTGTGTCATCAAGTGTACCAACTGTTGCTGTCCTCTTACCAAATCATTTAGGATCTGCATAGTGCTTGGTTCATTTATGTCACCCATATTGTCCTCTCCTTCAGATTCAGAGTCAAGGGGTTGTCTCCTCCTATGATAGGTACCATATGTTCCCTGTCCTCTGGATTCATAAAAACACTCACAACCACAACTGAAAATAATTTTCTGCTAAACAAATATTGGTTCAAAACCCACTAGCTAGCAAGATCTCTAGCTCTGATACCACTGTAATAACCCCACCAAGAAATTTTGTTCCAAGTTTGCAATAATTCTGATTTTTAACTTGCAAGTATTTTGTTAAACACTTTGCATGTAATCAGATATGGAGTATTCTGGAATGCAAACACTTGGTGTTGACAATTCTTCCACAGGGCAAAAATTTGTCAACCTTACTATTCGGAAGACGGTCTTATAGGTACCAGTTTGTCTTGTGAATCAGTTTCAGGTACTGAATAATGAAAAGGAAAAGGTTTTGCAAAGTTCAATCAAGCCTAAATGCATACCTATAGCTACCCAAGGAGCCATCTACAGTAAGTTATCAGGGAAGGAAAGAGCCTACAACCTTGTAGGTTCGTTTATGAATGAAGGCGAGTGTTTTCTTTCGGACACCTATGGAATACAGGTTTGTTTTTCAGACTTACAATGACTATTCCCAAGTGTTTTCTTTCCAAAGTATTGTCTTCTCAAAATTTTGTCGGGCTAAGAGATGGACAATTTCCTCGGACTTTTTGTCCAAGGGAAAAGATTTTTCAAAGGACTTGGGAGAAGTCCGAGAGAATTCCAAAGGGGCAATTGACAAAGTATTCAATTCCTTCGGTCTTTTTGTCCGAAGGAATTAAGGAGACAAAAAACTCGGTTTCCCTACAAAAAACCCAGGTTCCCTACAAAAAGTCCAGGAGCCCTATGAAAAACTCGAGTGTCCTTCAATTCTTTCGAAAAGCCAGCTCCGGAGGGACACAAGCCCTTGCGGAGGGCACTTGGTCGATGACAGGACCTTTCCAATTTTCCCAAAGGGAATTCTGTCGGTGGCAAAATAAAGACAAAGGAGCCTAATTCCTTCGGACTTTTTGTCCGAAGGAATTCCTTCGGACAAAAAGTCCGAAGAAATTTGGGACAAAGAAAAACCCAATGGAAAATTACACAAAGGCAAAAGCCCGTGGGAAAGTGAGAAAAGATAAGTCCAAAGGAAATGCAGCCAAGAATAAATTCAGGAAAATTGGCAAGGAAAAAGTCCGAGGAAATCAAGACGAAGCCAAGATAGAAATCCGACGGAAATTAAAGCCAGGGGCAAACAATTTTTCCGCAGGAAATTCGCAGATAACAAAAAGTCTAAGAGAATATAGCCCGAGGAAATACAATCAAGGTAAGGCTAGGGAGATAAACAGAAAAGACCATGGGAAAAATTTGTCAAACAAAAATTCCGAAGAAAATCAAAGGGAATAAGCCAAGAAGGAAATCCAAAAGGTCCATAGAAGAACAAATGTCCGCAGAAAATAAAAGACCAAGGTGAAGTCAACGAAAAGCCAAGAAATAGAAAAACCACAAAGAGGGAAGAGAAATGCATGCACAGGAAATAAGGAAATCGAGAACGGAAAGTCGGCGAACGATTCAGTTTAAATATGTCACACTCATGCAAGCAAGCGTTATTTTTGGTAGATTGATAAGTTTCAATTGACTATTTGTTTTGTTCATGGTTTGACTAGTCATTCTCATGCATCCAAAGGTCCAACTCAGCTTCAAGCCGAGTTTCTCAGTCTAAGTTTGGCACCGTTTTCAAGTAAAAATGATTGTTTTCTCAATCCGACAGCTCAAGAGGAGTCTATTTTTGACAATTGGCGTAATCTTCCATGCAAAGGAGAAGTTGACTTTCAACAGACCCACCATCCATTTCTCAAACGCCAAGAAGCTCATGCAAAGACAAAGAGAAAATATATTTTATTGGAAGGCAAAGTTGGTCTTGAATTTATCTAAGTTGATCTTCCTCTTCTATTTTTCAACATCAATCTCTTGGCTTTTGTAATTTTCTATATTAATGGCTTTTCAGCGTTAGATTTTTTCATCCCTCTCTTGGCAAGACCAGACTCTGTCATTGGTGAGTTGTGTAACCTCTTCAATCAATAGGACTTTATTTTCAAATTTCATTCAGCAATTTGCATATGTGGTAGATTTCTCTCCCTTTCCAAATTCTGATTCATACCTAGTTGCTAGCTTATCATATTATGCAGGTCATGTTCAGTGTTCTATATGTCTTTTGTTGAAGCTGTAAGTGGATGTTAGGTGGCTGCATAGTATCTTGTATCAGACCTCTCTCCATCGTTTTCCCTCATGTTTCGGTCATTGGATCGAACCTTCTCATGAAATATTTATGTATAGTGATCAATTGAAAGCAAAGGTCTTCTTTTCCCTTGTTTGATTCAGTGTTCAGGGTTCCAAGTAGAGTGGATCAACGTTTTGGTGTATCACCGTTATTAGGTAGGATTTCCCTTTCAAGTTTTTTTCTCCCTTTTCCATGGTAGATTCGTAGCACAAAGTAGAGATCCATTGATACATCTTACAGGAACCAGCGTTCTCTGGAGGTTCTTCTCACCATTGAGGCACCCACCCTCGTGAGAAGATCCAATTGTTTCAACCGGAGAGAGGATTGGCCATTTCAGCACGTCTTCAATTCAGGGTGCAGCTCCAGGTTGACAACAGTTTTTGGCACATCCGGTGGAACCACGAAAAGAGTTATTTGCATAGATTTTTTGCAGTAGCGGAGGATATTCATTTACATCCAGTTGCAGAGTTCATAGCATCATTCAGGGAATCCGTTCATGCCAAAGGTTACTACAACATCAAGCAAAGGTATTCATTTTGAATTTGTAACTTATAAAAGAGCAAGGTCTAGGAGGGCAAATCCAGATCCTCAAAGGAAATATTTACCTCCCCTCATCCTATCATTCTAGACACTGCAATCCCCACCATCCAGATGGCCGTTACAAATCAAGTGTTTTCTCCATTCAATAGGGGAAGTCCACTAAATCTAGCACAGTTAGACAACATTCCTGTATCTGCCCTCAAAAGTATTCCATTTTTCTCAAGAGAAAATCAAACAACCCCTATTAAGCATATCCAAGATGTGGCTAATCTTTGTTCAGTTCATAATGTTGTTGAGGATAATGTTGCTATCTGATTGCTAGTTGCTTCTTTCAAAAGAAAAGCATTACAGTGTTATAGAACCCTCCCACTTAGATCCGTTTCCACCTGGGATGAATTGGGTGCAACCTTAGTTAAACAGTTTGAAGACAAATATGATCACTTATCTTTAGTTGAGCAATTAACTGCCATACAGAGAGCTCCTCATGAGTTCATGTCCGATTTTAATCTCAGATTCCAGAAGACATGGACCAGAATACCAGTTATGATTAGGCCATCCCCTGAATATGCATTTTTGTATTTATTGAAAGCTCTTAATTCTAACATTAGTGTGATGATACAGTTAACAGGTACTATTGTTGTCAACATGGAGCTGCGCCCTGAATCGAATATATGTATGAAATGGCCAATCGTCTATCCAGTTGAAACAATGGGATCTTCTCACGAGGGCGGGTGCCTCAATGGTGAGAACCTCCAAAGAACGCTGGTTCCTGTAAGATGTATCAATGAATATCTCTACTCTATGCTGCAGACTACCATGAAAAAGGAACAAGGAAACTTTAAGGGGAAATCCTACCTAATAAGGTGACACACCAGAAGATTGATCCACTCAACTTGGAACCTTGAACACTGAACAAACAAGGGAAAACGAAGACTTTTGATTTCAATCAATCACTTATGTATAAATATTTCATGAAGAGGTTCGATCCAATGACCAAAACATGAGGGAAAATGATGGAGAGAGGTCTAATACAAGACACTTTGCAGCCACCTAACATCCACTTACAGCTTCAGCAAAAGACATAAAGAACACTTAACATGACCTGCACAATACGGTAAGCTAGCAACTAGGTACGGATCAGAATTTGGAAAGGGAGAGAAATCTACCACATGCAAATTGCTGAATGAATATACACTATGCCAACACTTGAAATCTGAAAGTACAGTCCTTCTATTGATTGAAGAGGTTACACAACTCACCAATGACAAATTCTGGTCTTGCCAAGAGAGGGATGATTTTTAATCAAGGCTGAAAGCCATTTTATAGAGAATTACAAAAGCCAAAGATTGGTGTTGAAAAATTGAAGACAAGGATCAACTTAGATTAACTCAAGGCTGACTTGGCTTTTCAATAAAATATGTTTTTCCTTTGTCTTTACATGAAGCTCCTTGCGCTAGAAGAAGTGGACTTGTCTTTGTTTATTGAAACGCCCACCTCTCTTTGCATGGAAGATTACGCCAAGTTTCCAATTTTAGCTTCTTCGTGAGCTATTGGAACGTTTGAAAGTATGAGATGATAATATCATCAACACCAATGTCAATTTTAGAACTCTGACTTGATTCGTTGGAAGCCGAGTTGGAATGTTTGAACCGCTGAGTTGGACGAAGAGAAAAGCTGAGTTGGACCTTCAAATACATGAGAATGACTAGTCAAACCACAAATAAAACAAATAGTCAAACCGAAACTTAGCAATTCGCCAAAAATAGCCCTTGTTCGCATGTATTTTCTCTTATTTTGGTCTGCCTATGTCTTGTCTATTTTTGGCGGGATTCTATTTTTGGATTATCTTATCTATATTTGGTCTATATTTCCTCGGATATTTTGTTTTCAACTTTTCGTCGGATTATCTATTTTTTATCCTTTTTTGCACAGTCAAACCTCCATTTCTTTCAAATTTCTTGTTTTCTCCTTGGCTTATTTCCTTTGGCTTCATTTCCTTTGGCTTTTCTGTTGACTTCTCCTTTGGTTTATCATATCTTGCGGACTTTATTTCCTCTCTGCCTCGGGCTTATCTCCCTGTGTGGTCTTCTGAAGGAATTCTTCGGACAAAATATCCGAAGGAATGCCTTCGGATTTTTGTCCTGACCCTGTCACTTTCACGCAGACTTTTGCTTTGCAGGCTTGATTTCCCTCGGCTTTTTCTCCCAACTTATTCCTTCGGACAAAAAGTCTGAAGGATATCTTTCCTTTGTTTCTTCTCTTCTTATGTTGGCTTCAGACTTTATTTTGTCGGGTTTATTTTCTCGGGCTTTTTGCTCGGCCTACCCCTTTGAATTTTTGCGGGCTTTGTGATCGCCAACTTTTCCACATTAATCCTTCGGACTTTTGTCCGAAGGTTTCCTTTTGCTCTATTGCCTTGTCAATTTTGTTCCACAGGCTTCTTCTTTGGTCTATTTCTCTGAATTTCTTCGGACTTTTTGTCCGAAGGAATTCCTTTGGACAAAAAGCCCGAAGGAATTCATCCTTTGTCTTTTGTCTTTGCCTTTACCTTCAAAATGCCCTTCAAAAAATGCGCAAAGGTCCAGGCACCGACCAAGTGCCCTCCGCAAGGGCTCGTGGCTCTCCTTTGTGCCCTTTGGAAAAATTGCAATGGTCCTGTCACCGACCAAGTGCCCTCCGCAAGGGCTTTTGTCTTTCATCTGCGCCCTTTTCGGAAAAATTGTAGGGCACCCAGGGTTTTTGCAGGGTCCTTATTCCTTCGACCATTTTGGATTTTCTGACTTCTCTCTCAGATTTCTTCGGATTTTTGTCCAAAGAAATTATTCCTTGGTCTTTTCTTGCTTTTGGCGGACCTTTTCTTGCTTTGTAATTCTCTGAAGTATTCCTTCGGACAAAAAGTCCAAAGGAATTACTTCCTTTGTTGTAGGCTCTTTCCTTTGTAATTTCCTGCAGACTTTTTGTCCTTAGCACTTTTCCGAACCTATGTGGCATTCTGCCTTCTTTGCCCAAAGGAAATCCTGTGGAAGAATTGTCAACAACTACTTTGCCAGATGCTTATGACGTTGCAATAAGGGCAAAAAATAGTTTGATACAAGCAAGTAAACTTTCTCCAAGACCTCCAATGCCCATATTTTCAGAAATAAGTTCTGTACCAGCCCTTCAAGTTCCTCAAACTCCATCCTTGGCTACAATTCCAGCATCTCAAGTTTCTATTGCAGCCCCTACTAGTCAATCTAGTGAGATAGGAGAGTTGAAAAGTTTGCTACAATCTTTTGAAAATGAAATAGTACAGCACAAAAGGCAGCAATTTCAGTCAAATAGGCCCTATCAACAGCGAAATCAGAACAACTATCAGCCCTTCAAAGATCAAAAGTCTCCTTATTAGGGTTTCAGAGAAAATGGTCCACCCTAACAAGCACAAGGAGCCATAACTCCGGCTAAGCCATATGCTGCTCTTGATCCAAATGCTCCTTCCACTTCAAAAGCCATTGTTCCAACCCCACCTAAAAATAATTTAGTACAGGATTCAGATTGGCAGCCCTCAAATCTCAATGATGTTCAAAACCAGAACTTGGTATCACCGAACATCACCATGCCACAGATGACACAATAAGAGTTCTCTTTTCAAGGGGGTCAATATCATGAAATAGGTATGACATCACAAGGAGCGACTCAAGGGTAGCCTGATGCTATTAATGTAAATGGGCAGGTAAATCATGTCACTTTTACTCAGGATGTTAAAACTAACGTTTTAAATGGTCAAGTTGCAGCTATAACCTATCAGAGAATTAAAAGAAGAGTTGCTGAGGAAGCCCAAGCAGTAGCAAATACATCAAGTGCTCCTAGTATTATTGCTCAAAGTACAAAAGAGCAGCTTGCTGCTCCCATAGCCCAAAAAAATCAAAATATAGAGGTTAGTAAAGTGCAGCAAATACTTCTAATTCGTGAGCAGCAAGTACCACAGAAAGCACAATCAAAAGTTAGCTCATCTTAGTTCAGTATTGTAGACCAAATGAAGAAGTCTAACATCAGCATTAGCATGTGAGATTCTCTTTCAATTCCAAGGCAAAAGGATAAACTCATTCAAGAACTTTCAGCTCTTGAATTATCTCTAAAACCGGTTGAGAAAGAAGGTGTTGTCTTGACAAATTCAGATCAACCAACTAAGCAACAGGTGCAGCAAAGAGATAAAATATCAAATGTGGACAAAACTGAAGTAAAAACGAAAAAACTCCCCATTTTTATGTTTCTTTGATAGTGGGTGATACTTTGTTCATAATTGTATGGTGGATAGTGGAGCTAGCAATACAGTGATGTCCAAACAGATTGCAGATAAGCTCGGCCTTGTTTATGAGCCAAATACTAAAGGGGTACTGCAATTGGATGGTTCACCAACAAAAATGGTAGTAGGCATTATCAAAGATTTGAAATTGACATTACATGCTTGTCCTAACATGACTATTCAGCAGGATGTTGTAGTGGTGGACCTGCCTCCTTATTTCGCTGTGTCTTTCAAGAGATTTAACCTCAAAGATTGAAGGATATTTATCAACTGATTGGACCTACTTGTTGTTCAAGACCAGATATGGAACTAAGATAACAATTCATTCAGAACCTATTGCACGTTTTCACATGAAGCCTTATATGTCAAGTGTGGTCAATGCAAATTGTATCATCTCAGATGAAATAATACAAACTAGTGATGTAGAAAAGGACTCGCCTTTGGATGGAGTCCCAGATTTGTTTCTTGATGAGTGGGCTTCCACCTTGCATGAGCATGATCCCTACAAGCTGATTGAAGAAGGTCTTGGTGTGTATTGTCTTCATGAGAACGATGCACCAAATCCAGCCATGGTCAAAGAGGACAAATCTAATGAAGGCTTGTGACAATTATACTTTGATGGATCAAGAAATAAGCATGGGACCGGAGCTGGAATGATGTTAATTTCTCTTACAAAACAAAGGTATTTCTCCTCTATTAAATTTCAGTTTGGTTGTTCAAACAATGTTGCTAAATATGAAGCAATAGTCCACGGTTTGCAATGGGCTAGGAAGATTAAAGCAAATTGTTTGCAAGTGTTTGGAGATAGTGAACTTGTAGTCCACCAAGTAAGAGGTTTGAATATATGCAAGAATATGTTTCTTAAATCTTACAGACATAGAGTATGGGATCTACTTGAAGATTTTCAGGCTTTTAATATTCAGGCAATATCAAGAGATAGGAATAAACATGCTAATAGGTTGGCTATTGTCGGGGCACAATTTGATATCCCAGTTGATGTAAAAAGTGACATTTTTCAGTCACATATAAAGATAGTTGTAAGGCCTTCTGTTCTGGATAACCAAGAAAATTGGCAGGTGTTTGAAAATGACAATCAAATTATGAGATTTTTGTAGGAAGAGGCTGAGTTTTCTTTAAGGAATCAGTCGAAACGCTTACAGCAGTATGGTGATCAGATTGTACAACTGAAAACTAATAAGCTACCCAAGGGATTGATCACTTTTGAAAATATTTTCAGTGAAGATGATGAGCTAAGGAAAGAGAAACCATCCTTGTCAACAAAGGAAGAGCACTATGCCAACGTAAAGATTGTAGTTGGTAAGATTTTGAAATTGGGCAAGGTATGCACTCCTCCACAAAAAAAAGCTTTCATTGATTTATGCACAAATTTTGTTGATATATTCGCATGGCAGTATAGTGATCTCAAAGGTTGTGATCCAAGTTTGGCTCAACACACTATTGGGTTAGAAGACGAAACTAAACCAATAAGACAAAGACAAAGGCCAATCAATCCAAAGCTTGAGCCTTTGATGAAAGTTGAGCTTCACAAGCTCATAGAATCAACTATCATATTTCCAATCAAGCACTCAACTTGGGTGGCGAACCTCGTTGCAGTATGGAAAAAGAATGGCGAGATTCGTTTGTGTGTTGATTTCCGTGATTTAAACAGGGCTTCGCTTAAAGACCACTATCCATTGCCATCAATGGAACAAATTTTACAGCTTGTTGTAGGTTCAGAGAGGTTTTCCTTGTTAGATAGATATAATGGTTACAATCAGATTTTGGTCAAAAAAGAGGACCAATTCAAGACAGCCTTCACGACTAAGTGGGGGACATTTGCATACAGAAATATGCCATTCGGTTTGTCCAATGTTGGAGCAACCTTTCAGAGAGCCATGGATATGGCCTTCTAAGGCCTTCTTAACAAGTTTGTGCTTGTCTATTTGAATGATATAACAGTATTTTCAAAAGATGCAGAAGATCACATGGTTCACCTCCAGCAAGTTTTCGAAAGGTGTAGGCAATTTGGGATATCTCTAATTCCCAAAAAGTGTGTATTTTCAGTTCATGAAGGTAAGCTTCTTGGACATGTTGTTTCAAAGCATGGTTTAAACATAGATTCTGAAAGGATTCAATCCATTCTTGCATTCTCCTTGCACAAGAGCAAAAAGGCTTTGCAAAGTTTCTTTGGAAAGATCAATTTTATAAGGAGATACATTTCAGATTTCGCGACTGTAGCTAAACCACTTACAGCGATGTTAAAGAAAAATCAGAACTTCAGCTAGTCCAAGGAGGGAATAATAGGGTTTGAAGATGTTAAGAAAGCCATAGCAAGTGCTCCTACGCTTTTAAATCCAGCTTTTACGAAAGATTTCTTTTTGTATACGTATGCTAATGTGGACACCATTTTAAGCATTCTTATGTAGCAGAATCATAAAGATTTGGAGCAGCCAATAGCTTTCTACAGCCAAGGCTTGCAAGAGTATGAGACAATGTATTCTGTTGTTGAAAAACATGTCCTTTCAATTATAAGATCTCTAAAAAAATTTAGGCATTTGTTGTCTAATAATAAAATACATCTAATGGTTGTTCATCCAAGCATCAAAGAATTTCTTCTTAACAAAAACATAAATAAAAAGAGGGCTGGTTGGATAACCAAAGTAATGGACTATGACATACAAAATTAAAGTTACAAAGCTGGTTAGAGGCAAAGGACTTTGTGAGCATCTAGCTCCGGACTTGCAAGACACTAATAAAGTTGTTTAGTGTCAAATGATGAAGAGATTGCTGCTGTTGACACCTCACCTTCCGCTGGTTTCGTGATTTGGTAAGCTATTTGCAAGATGGTTGTTACCCTTCTCGCCTAAGTGCTTCAAAAAGAAAGTATTTCAAATTGTAATCAATTCCATTCTTGCTTGTTGACGGCGTTTTGTTCAAAAAGGATATCAATGGAATGTTACTAAAGTGTGTAGAACCAAGCCAAACTCAAAGATTACTTGAAGAATTCCATGATGGACTTGGTGGAGGACACTTTTTCTCAAGAACTACAGCACTTAAAATCACGAGAGGTGGGTACTATTGGCCTACTATATTTGGCAATTGTTATACATGGGTTAGGAAGTGCAAACAATGTGCTATGTTTGTAGGAAAAGTTAAACTTGCAGCCCTGCCCCTTCAGCGAATTGCAGTGGGTCAGCATTTTGTCCAGTGGGAATTGGACTTTATTGGTCTCATTAACCCTCCTTCGAGTTCAGAGCATAGGTGGATTCTAACAGCTCCAGATTATTTCACACGTTGGACGGAAGCAATTGCATTGAAAGAAGCAAACGAAACTAATGTCCTTGATTTCTATGACGGTTTGCTCACTAGGTTTGGAGTTCCTTTGACCATTATTTCTGACAATGCAATGGCTTTTGTGGGATCTAGGATCAGCCAATGGGCTGTCCAACATGGAGTTTATCTCAGCACTTCATCGAACTATTATCCACAAGGAAATGGCCTTGCTGAATCTACAAACAAAAACCTATTAAGGATCATACGAAGGACTATTGAAGACAATCAGAGGTCATGGCATCTCAAGTTGAAGTCAGCTCTATGGGCTGATAGGATCACCTACAAGAGGTCAATAGCCAACTCTCCCTACAAGCTAGTCTATGGTAAGGAAGTAAGGTTACCTATTTCTCTCGAGTTTCCAGCTTTAGAACTAATGCATCAACTTGAGTTGTTGGAGAATGAGCCTATGGAGATCAGGAATGCAGAGCTTATGGAGTTGGAAAAGACAAGAAATCAAGCCATGCTAGCCATGGAAAGTCATCAAGTACAGGTGAAAAGAACATTTGACAAAAGAGCTTCCTTACAAAGCTTCAATGACGGAGATTTGGTCCTCAAGTGGGATGAGGATCGAGCCAAACCAGGAAGGCACACAAAGTTTGATTCCCTTTGGAGTGGCCCATACATGATCTCCAGCTACAAATCCCACAACGCCTTCCAACTTGCCAAGATGGACGGCCAAAAGCTTCCAATCCCAGTCAATGGGATACATCTGAAACATTGCTCTTGAAGAGCAAAACTCTATACATAGTGGTTTTTTTTTGCTTCCCTCCAAGTGTTGTTCAAGCACAATAGTTTGCTTCAATTTTGTCCAATAAGTGCTTGTTTGCACATTTGCTTCCTAGTTAGTTTCCCTGCTTTCGTGTGTTTCCCTTCTTATTTTCAAGGAGGAAGGTTACTTCAGCCATGGTCAAAAGGAGATTTTCAGTCAGAAATCAGGGTTATCATTGTTTCAGGAGTTCAAAATATATACATGGTTTGAGTTCTCAAGCATAGCAGGCATGTTGGGCTAGCTGAGTCGCCAAAAATGTTGACAATTCTTCCACAGGCCAGAAAATTGTCAACCTTACTATTCGAAAGACGGTCTTATGGGTACCGGTTTGTCTTGTGAATCAGTTTCGGATACTGAATAATGAAAAGGAAAAGGTTTTGCAAAGTTTAATCAAGCCTAAATGCATACCTACAGCTACCCAAGGAGCCATCTACAGCAAGGTATCAGCCAAGTAAAGAGCCTACAAGCCTATAGGTTCGCTTATGAATGAAGGCGAGTGTTTTCTTTCGGACATCTACGGAATACAAGTTTGTTTTTCAGACTTACAACGACTATTCCCAAGTGTTTTCTTTCCAAAGTATTGTCTTCTCAAAATTTTGTCGAGCTAAGAGATGGACAATTTCCTAGAACTTTTTGTCCGAGGGAAAAGATTTTTCAAAGGACTTGGGAGAAGTCCGAGAGAATTAAGGAAACAAAAAACCCTGGTTCCCTACAAAAAACCCGAGTTCCCTAAAAAAAGCCCGGGTGCCCTACAAAAACCCCGAGTGTCCTTCAATTCTTATGAAAACCAACTCCGGAGGGACACAAGCCCTTGCAAAGGGCACTTGATCGGTGACAGGACCTTTCCAACTTTCCCGAAGGGCACAGAGGAAGGACACAAGCCCTTGCGGAGGGAATTTGGTCGGTGATAGGACCTTTCCAATTTTCCCGAAGGGCATTCTGCCGGTGGCAAAATAAAGACAAAGGAGACTAATTCCTTCGGACATTTTGTCCAAAGGAATTACTTCGGACAAAAAGTCTGAAGAAATTCGGGACAGAAAAACTCGATGGAAAATTACACAAAGGCAAAAGCCCGCAGGAAACTGAGAAGACAGAAACCCGAATGACACAAAAGCCCACAGGAAAGTGAGAAGACAGAAACCTGAAGGACACAAAAGCCCGCGGGAAAGTGAGAAGACAAATCCTAAGGACACAAAAGCCCACGGAAAAGTGAAAACATAAGTTCGAAGGAAATGCAACGAAGAATAAATTCAGGAAAATTGGCAAGGAAAAAGTCCGAGGAAATCAAGACGAAGCCAAGACAAAAATCCGATGGAAATTAAAGCCAGGGGCAGACAATTTTTCCGCAGAAAAATCGCAAATAAGAAAAAGTCCAAGAGAATATAGCCCGGGGAAATACAATCAAGGTAAGGCTAGGGAGATAAACAGAAAAGTCCGCGAGAAAAATTTGTCAAACGGAAATTTCGAAGAAAATCAAAGGGAATAAGCCAAGAAAGAAATCCAAAAGTTCCGTAGAAGAACAAATGTCCGCAGAAAATAAAAGACCAAGGTGAAGTCAACGAAAAGCCAAGAAATAGAAATTCCACAAACAAGGAAGAGAAATGCATGCACAGGAAATAAGGAAACCGAGAACGGAAAGTTGGCGAACGATTCAGTCTAAATATGTCTCACTCATGCAAGCAAGGGCTATTTTTGGCAGATTGATAAGTTTCAGTTGACTATTTGTTTTGTTCATGGTTTGACTAGTCATTCTCATGCATCCGAAGGTCCAACTCAGCTTCAAGCCAAGTTTCTCGATCTAAGTTTGGCACCGTTTTTCAGGCAAAAATTGATTTTTTTCTCGATCCGACAGTTCAAGAGGAGTCTATTTTTGACAATTAGCGTAATCTTCCATGCAAAGGAGAAGTTGACTTTCAACAGACCCACTGTCCATTTCTCAAACGCCAAGGAGCTCATGCAAAGACAACGGAAAAATATATTTTATTGGAAGGCAAAGTTGGTCTTGAGTTAATCTAAGTTGATCTTCCTCTTCTATTTTTCAATACCAATCTCTTGGCTTTTGTAATTTTCTATATAAATGGCTTTTCAACGTTAGATTTTTTCATCCCTCTCTTGGCAAGACCAGACTCTGCCATTAGTGAGTTGTGTAACATCTTCAATCAATAGAACTGTACTTTCAGATTTCAAGTGCTGGCATAGTGTATATTCATTCAACAAGTTGCATATGTGGTAGATTTCTCTCCCTTCTCAAATTCTGATTCGTACCTAGTTGCTAGCTTATCATATTATGCAGATCCTGTTCAGTGTTCTATATGTCTTTTGCTAAAGTTGTAAGTGGATGTTAGGTGGCTGCAAAGTGTCTTGTATCAGATCCCTCTCCATCGTTTTCCCTCATGTTTCGATCATTGGATCGAACCTTCTCATGAAATATTTATGCATAGTGATCAATTGAAATCAAAGGTCTTCTTTTTCCCTTGTTTGATTCCGTGTTCAGAGTTCCAAGTAGAGTGGATCAACGTTTTGGTGTATCACCATTATTAGGTAGGATTTCCCTTTCAAGTTTCTTTCTCCCTTTTCCATGGTAGATTCGCAGCACAGAGTAGAGATCCATTGATACATCTTACAGGAACCAGCCTTCTCTGGAGGTTCTTCTCACCATTGAGGCACCCACCCTCGTGAGAAGATCCCATTGTTTCAATCGGAAAGAGAATTGGCCATTTCAGCACCTCTTCAATTCAAGGTGCAGCTCCAGGTTGACAACACTTAGAACTACTGCAACTAACATTCTAAATCATAAATTCACCATAAGATCATGCTATTGACCAAAGGTTTCAAAGGGACATTTTGTCAAACAATTGTGCACATAGAGAATTCGGATTTTTACTGATTAAAACAGCTGCAACTTTTTATAAGTTATTGGCATTATGACAAACAATTACCAAGCATCCATCCCACAAATCACAAATTCAAATCTTATTAGAAAAGGGTTTTTTTTTCCAGTATTTCTGAATACTAAACATATAACCTTCACTGCTGATGCAAACCCAGAAATATATATTTATGTATAAAAATCAAATACATATGTTGAAGCTCAAGGCTGAATTATGTTGATGCTTATAGGCAGCTACTGTTATGTCAATTGATTCACCAGACGTTCCAAGTAATGACCAAGATTTGAAGATGCTCCCTCAATTTATAAGTACGGTTCTCTTTGTGACTGCATAATAATGTATAGTTGGGTGTATATGCTCAGCAAATAAATATATAATATTTTATTTATTTCAATCTGCAAATTCATCGAACCTTCACTCTACTAATTTCTCCGATTCTTCTACCTCTAGATATTTAGATAATTTGTCTTCCCTGCAAGACTTCACAAATTATGCAGTCGCTATCCACCTGTGTGAAACCTGTGCGATTCCACCAGCAATCAGCGAGGGTAAATGTTTCACTACCTTAACCGATACCCTTAGGGATTTTGTCCTAGGGTTTGCTCAAGCTCAAACCTCAAATTCCACGCTAGACAAAATAAACAAGCATCCCTGTGGATCAAATTCACATTTTGAAATTTTTGAGCAGTTGGCTTTTCGTCTGGACTTGCTTGAAGAGTTGGGCGGATTGAGTATCGGCATCCGCTTATCCCCCGAGTTCCCCTTTTAATGTTTGGCTAAGTCTTTGCTCCTTCGATTGATGCCACGTGGCACCCCCGCACTCATCCTTCGCAAAAGAGTCCTCTCTCCCCAAAAAGCAGACCTGCTCGCCACGTGGTAATAGGCGGGGCCCACTATGCAGGGATAACTAAATGGAAGAGAAGCTTCCACGTGGCGTCATAGAGCTACTCGAGAGCGAAGGGATTTCCTTCATGAGACATTAAAGGTGCTCCATTGGTCGTTTAAATCAGTGGGACCCACGGGGTGCCTCTATCTTCGAAAGGCATTCCCTTGTGCCACATGTCATGGCGCTTATCTACGGTAGGGTTTTTTCTATTAGATCTTTGAGTTGCGCCATTCGCTGAGGGAAGTGGGCCCCATTTTCAGTAAGAATTCCAAGAGCAGTTCGGAGAGAGACACGCGTCGCTACAACGCTTCCTCTAAGCGTTGAGGGAATCATGAGACATTAAGGTTGCGCCATATCAGGGATTTGAGGACCGTCTGCAGTTATGAGCCAAAGCTCCCCTTTCAGTTATAACGACCTCATCAGGAACGCGAGTGCCAGGCTCCAAGTGTCGATTCCTTTTTACCTTGTAAACTCCGTTGCGCCAAATCCATCATGCCTATATATTCAGGAATTCTTTCTTTTGTAAGGGGATGGCAGTTAGTTAATAGTGGGTTATTTTCACGGCTGTTACCAGAGATCAGCCATTGTAATAGTTTTAGTTTTAATAGAAATATCAGGAGTTGTTTTTCATTCTAAGACCTTAGCAGGGGCCCCTCGTGGGAAGGATTGAATAGTCTATATTGTGCCTTTGGGCCTTTGTATTTTGTTCTCTGCCCAACAATGAAGAGGACGTGGTGTTCCGTGTTAAATTGTGTTGAATCAATTGCTATCTGTTATTTTTGTTCTTTGCTTCTATAGTATTGGCTTTTGTATATATTGCAAACTTTACACCAAGCATATGCTCGTTTAAATTGTTTGTAATGTTTTAAAGGGTTCAAACTATATTATGCAATATTAAGAGCGGATACATTAAGAATTTTGGTGTATCGCCTTAGATAGTTTTATTTTTATTTGCATTTCCCTCTTCCCCTTTTCGTCCTCAATTATTCAAAGAGCCGGCTTCTAAAATCCCGGAGGTCGCTTCACAAATAGCAATTTCAGTCCCATGTCTGTAAAGCTTCCCATAAGAGGTTTGCCAAGAACGAGAGTTTTAGGCATCAACAGTTTCCTTTTTTGGCACGCCTGGTGGGACTGGTGTCTACCCACAATCCCCTGATTAGAAGTTAGAGTTTATGAGATGAAGGCCCGTCACAAGGTCACTAACAACGCAAAATCCAAGCTTACTACTACCACCTTTGGTTGTTGTAACTCACCAAAGAACCACAGGGTCTAGCGCAACACAACAACTACCGCAGATGGCAGTCCAAGGACCACCAAGGAACTTTGTAGCATGGAATAGTGGTAGCCTAGTCATCCCTCCAGCATCCCCGGCTACGTGGGATCCTATTCCTGCTAATGCTTTAAGGGCACTCCCTAAATTCACAAGGGAAGATTTCAAAAGCACGACAGAACATCTTTAGGATGTTGCCAATGTTTGTACCGTACATCATGTCACAGAGCAGAACGTAGCCTTAAGGCTATTGGCCACCTCTTTCAATGGGCGAGCTCTTGACTGGTATCAGTCCTTGCCGCCCAACTCCATCGCCACCTAGGATGAACTGGGCAACAGATTCTTCGACCAATTCAATGAGAAAGGAGACAGATCATCTCTCCTATAGCAGTTAATCACTATAAAAAGAGCCCCACAAGAGGCTATCATCGATTTTAATACCAGGTTCCATAAGACCTGGCAAAGAATCCCGATAGCGGCTCAATTGCCCGCAGGTATGGCCATCGTCTGTTACCTTAAAGCCTTCAACTCAGACATAGTTGTTATGATTTAGTCCCTTGGAGGCCAGACGTTGTCGGATGCATATGAGTTAATTGTCAGAGCGGAGAACAATTTGATAGATGTTGGGAAACTCTCCCCACGACCGTCGATGCCCATGTTCCCAGAACTATCAATGTCACCGCAAGAGGAAGTCCCAAGCACCTCACAAGCATCTCCTCCCACGTACGTATATGTTACTGCTCAAACAAGCGCGTCCACTTCATCCATGCTAGTTCTGGAGATGAATGACATGAAGAGCATCATGCGAAACCTCTCAAATGAGATCATAAACCTCAAGAGGCAGCAAGCTATGCCCCCGAAGCCCCTTTCCAAAGTTACCAAATCGGAAGAACGTCGTATCAACATAACCAGTACCAGGGAGGGTAGAGGTTGAATGATCAGGTGCAACCTGCAAATCAAATCATCCCGATTCCTAATCCTTTGCAAACGGTCCTGCCAAACTCACAGAAAGAATTGGTCGTGGGCCAAAACAACTTGTTGGATGACTCAAATTCATGATGCTTTCTGTGTAATGACGCACGTACATCTCGAAATTGTCCAATAGGTAATATGCAGCAAAAGATTACCGAGCAACGAAAACAAGGGAGTGCACCTAATTCAGCTCCTTACGGATACCAGTCCACGGGCATTGAAAATGTTGTCCTAATGGCTCAAATGCAAGGAATGTCCTTGGAGCATGAAGAGAAGATAGCCTCAGAACATGCGCTTTTCTCTTGGATGGAAGGTGAAGATGTTGTTTTTGCAAACGAGATTCCCATGTTGAAAGCCCCACAAGTCCAATCGGACTACTACACTTGATCCAAGAAGAAACCAGCCAAGATCCAAGAGGCTTTCGCAAGGCCTAAAGTGACTTTTGGAAAATTTTCTGGACCCCAACCATCACCCCCGGCATATCAAAAGTGGGGTAAAATAGCACATAACAGGATAAAGAACCCCAAAGTCCAACCTCAAGGGTCATTGAATGTGTTGGAGCCACTGAAGAAGGCCCCAGCCAATGTTTCTCTCTGGGATGTCTTGTCTATCCCCGAGTAGAAATCTCTGCTGCAAGAGGCATTAGAAGACCAAGAAACCCTGTGCAAGGTAACTCGGCTACGAAGCTAGCGCAAATTAAGGGAAGAGAAGCCAACGGGAATGCGCAACCCCATGCGCCATCCACGTTCATCAACTCCAAAGCAGGGGTAATTAAAACAAAACCCACCCCATTTTATTTAACTCTCATTGTGGGGAACAAGTTGTTGCACAATTCTATGATTGATTCTGGCACCAACACCACAATAATGCCCAAACAGATTGCGGATGCACTACAACTTCAATATGAACCTTTGGATAAAGGGGTAATGCAGTTAGACGGGAAGAAAGTTCAGACCATAGGTATTATCAAGGCTCTTCCCCTAACCTTGTATTCTTGTCCTAGTATTATAGTCCCATAAGAAGTTGTGGTAATAGACATTCCGTCAGTTTTTGGGTTATGTTTGCCAAGAGATTTCACAACCAAGATAGGCGGGTACTTATCTTTGGATTGGTCTCACTTGATCCTGAGGACCAAATACGACTCAAAAATGAAGGTGTTGTCCGAGCCGCTGCATTCAGAGCACATAGTTGATGATGTTATGATGAATTTTGAAGCGGCGCACACTTCTTTCTCAAAGAAAGAGATGTTTTGTGTAGAAATGCTCAACGAAGAAGCAGTGGTGGACAACAAGAGCCCGGAGAAAGAGGTCCTCATTAATGAATTCATCAAGAATGATCTATTTGCAAACTTTGATGCCACCATTCTCAGGACTTATGTAATCCACGATGAAGATCAAGCCATCCCCGAAGTCATGAAGAAAAGAGAGGATCAGAGCAAGGAACCTGAAAATGAGTCCAATTTTGGGACTCTATGTTTCAATAGTGCGAAATGCAAAACCAACTCCGGAGTTGTTGGTATCCGATTAATGTCTCCATCTGGAAAAGAGACCCTTAGGGCCTTCCACTTCCAGTTTGTCTGCACAAATAATGAAGCCAATTACGAAGCCCTGGTCCATGGTCTCAGCCTTGCCGAGCGCATGGGTGTGAAGCAATTAAAGGTGTTCAGAGATTCCAAACTAGTAATAAAGCGGGTAAGAGGAGTTGCGGCTGCAAAGAATGTTTGCATGAGGTCTTACTGCCATCGAATATGGGATTTAATTAAAGCGTTTGAAGCATTTAATATTCAAATCGTTCCCAGCGCCATGAACGCAGAGGCAGACAAAATGGCAGTAATTGGCTCCTAGTTTGATCTGATAACCGATTTGTTGACCAAGAATAGGCGGTGCAAGTGATTATCAGACCCGTTATTCCAGATAATGATCAGAACTGACAGCTATTTGAGAGCAACGCCCAAATTACAATGTTTCTTCAACAGACATGCAAGTTTGCAAAGCAGTTGCAGCCAAAGATTAAAGAAGCCTACAGAGATCAAATCATACAACTGAAGTCCAATAAACTTCCAAAGGGACTACTTACTCTAGAGAATCTATTTGATTCTGATGATGCAAGGAATGACAAAAGGAAGTTTGTCGCAAACAAAAGTGACTACTCCAAGCTTGATGTGGGAAATGGAAAAAAATTGAGGTGGGAATAGAAGTTTCCCAAAAAGATAAGGATTGATTGTTATCCTTCCACAACAATTATGAAGGGGTTATGGCCTGGACCTATGATGACCTGAAGGGGTATGACTGCGAGGTGATCTAGCACACCATAGATCTGATCGAAGGACCCAAGCCAATCCGCCAAAAGAAAAGACTAGTAAACCCAAAAATCGAGTCTCTCATGGCTCAGGAATTAAGGAAATTAATCAATTCAAGGATTATATACCCATTCAAGCATTTGACTTGGGTATCCAACCTGGACCCGATAAGAAATAAAAATGGGGAAATCAGACTATGCGTAGACTTCAGAGACTTGAACAAAGCATCTCTAAAAGATCATTATCCCCTTCCCTCAATGGAACAAATCCTCAAAACAGTAGCGGACATAGAAATGTTCTCTTTGCTTGACGGATTCTCAGGTTATAACCGGATATGGGTTAATAAGGAGGATCAACATAAAACCACTTTCACTACAAAATGGGGAACCTTCGCATACATGAAAATGCCTTTCGGCCTCTCTAATGCAGGGGCTTCTTTTTAGCGGGCCATGGATATAGCTATTCAAGCCCTGATCAACAAAATCATCCTCATATATTTTGATGATCTTATAGTGTTCTCCATGAAAAAGGAAGATCATTTTGATCATTTGGAGATGATTTTTCAAAGGTGCCAAGGGTTCGGGGTATCCCTCAACCCCAAAAAATGCGTCCTCGACGTCCCGCAAGGCAAGCTACTAGGATATGTGGTATCCAAAGAAGGCATCTCTATCAATCCGAATAGAGTGAAGGCCATCAGGGCCTTAACCTTACCAATTAACAAGATGGGAGTCCAGTCTTTCGTAGGGAAGGTCAACTTCGTTAGCTGACTCATATTTGACTTCGCAACGCTAGTAAGGCCAATTACATTAATGCTAAAGAAAGAGCAAGCTTTCAAATGGACTGCTGAAGGGAGAACAACATTTGACAAGATCAAGGAGGCAATATCCACCGCTCTTGTGCTAGTCAATCCCGACTTCTCTAAAGATTTTGTCATGTATGTTTATGGGAATGAACATAGTTTGGCAGCCGTGTTAACTCAGAAAGAAGACGAAGGGAAAGGTGAGCATCCTATTGCGTTCTACTAAAGAACCCTACGTGGATATGAGACTAAGTATAATTTTGTTGAGAAGCAGGCTTTCGCCATCATTAAAGGTCTCAAGAAGTTCAAACACCTAGTGGCGGGAAGCAAAGTAATGATATATATGGCGCATTCCAGCGTCAGAGAATACATCATGGAGGGAGAAATCACCGAGAAGAGAACCAATTGGATCACTAAGATCCTGGAATACGACATCGAAGTCAAACCGACCAAGGTAATCCGAGGGAGAGGACTTTGCGAGTATTTGGCCCAATGCACGAATGCCCCGATAGATGAGCAAGATACACCAGAAATAGTTTTAGTGAGTCAATACAAAATTGCGGGATCCTGGGTTGCTGACAAAACCCGCTTTATGGAAACTGGCCAATATCTGGATGGTCTCCCCGCTCACAAAAGGAAGCTCTATAGGTTGTAAGGAGCTAGTTATACAATAGTCTAGGGAGACCTTTCTAAAAAGAACTTCGATGGGGTACTACTCAAATGTGTTGACAACCACCAAGCTAGCAAAATCCTACAAGATATGAATTTTACCCCTCTGGGTGGACATTTCTCAGCGAAGACGAGCGCAATTAAAATCATGCATGTTGGATACTACTAGCCGACCCTGTTTTCAAATTGCTATCAGGCAGTGAAAAAATGCCAGCAATGCCAATTTTTTGCAAGCAAACGAAAAAAATTCAGCCATGTTGTTGAACCCGATTGTGACTGATGAGCCTTTCACGCAGTGGGGCTTGGATTTATTGGGATAATCAATCCCATGTCTAGCGTAGGCCATAAGTGGATACTCACGGCCACGGACTACTTCATAAGATGGACTGAAGTTGGTCCTTTAAAAGAAGCAACTGAAATTGTGATCCTCGACTTCCTGGAAGAACTGGTAACAAGGTTCAGCCCTCCTAAAACAATCATATCCGACAATGCAAAGGCCTTCCTCTGTTCAAAGGTTTCGGAATTTGCACTCAGGAATGGCATTTTCCTTAAGACTTCATCCAACTACTACCCACAAGGGAATGGGTTGGCCGAATCAACCAACAAGAACCTCATAAGGTTAATTAAGAGAATGGGCGTTGACCGACAGAGGGAATGGCATAAACATCTGAAAACAGCTCTATGGGTCGATCGAATCACTCCTAAGCAGATTCTAAAAACATCCCCATATGAATTAGTATATGGGAAAGAAGTGGGCATGCCCGTTTCGACGAAGATTCTTCCCGCTTTATAGTTGATAAAAGCTTCCGAAATAGCGGAAAATGGAGCAATGGACGTTAGGTTAGCGAAACTACTCAGTCTTCAGGAAGCAATAGAACAAGCAAGTGGTGCTATGATCAACCAACAGCAGGTGGTTAAGAAGTGATTCAATAAAAAGGCATCCGACCCAGGCTTTAAGCCGGGAGACTTGGTTCTGAATATGATGAAAGGGCCGTGAAGCCAAGTCAGCACACAAAGTTTGATTGCCTGTGGAGAGGACCTTTTCGCATCATCAACAATAGGCAGGGCAATGCGTTTGAATTAGCAGACAAGGAAGGCAATGCCTTAGAGATTCCGGTTAACAGAATCCACTTGAAGCACTTTAACTGATTGATCGACTTTGCTTTGTACATAGTTAGTTTCCCTTTTCGCTATTGTTTCCCTTCGCTAATAAGTGTCGTTAGCACAAGTTGTTGTTGTCCCGTTGCCAAGTCTCTGCACCTTGGCTCCCCTCATTTTGAATCCTCTTTGATAGATGGTTATCTACCCCACTCCCCATGTAATTAATGTTCAGATGCCCCACAATTGCATGATCTCCTGTAAGGATCGCCGCAAAAATTTTCCTCAAGCATGTGTGCCACCCTTCTCATTAATGGGCACCAAAATCAAAAAGCTGCATGATGATTACGCTAGAAGCATTAGCCAATAAATACCCATCTCCTGATTAAACAAAACATTTAAACACCCTAAGAGTTCCTGAGACCACTGAACTAAGCAGAGTCTTTAGCGAAGAATTATGTGTGAAATTGTGAGCAGAAGCCAGTATCCAGTGTTTTCCCTAGCAAAGAGAGGGTTATTTGAGAAGAATTACAAGATGGAACCTCCTGGGTCCTCGTCCAATGGCGGACATCCTAGAAGACAAAGATCTCACGATCCAGGCGGTTGCGGAGAGCTTCCCCCTCAATTCATAGGGAGCAAATCATATGCTTTCGCCCCTTCACAGCCTAAGCCCACAATACCAAACGTGAAGAATGTCTCAAAGGGACGTTGCACGGACCCCACACTGGTCCTCGACTTCGTAAATGGGATTTTTGATCCCAAATTGACAAAAAATACATAGAATCTAAGGGAGGGCACTCATGCCCACATGCTTGCAAAAGTTCGGAACAATGACTTTGAGTTGTTCGACTTTATAATATGGAGCTCTACCTTGGCACAATATATGGTGCCTCTCGTACACCCATGCCCAGAGCTTATTTCTCTATGCGCAAAAAGTTACAACATCAACACTGGCGTTATCATATGCCACCACCTGAATGTGGAGATAGTGCCGGAGAAGTGAGGGAGATGCTCCGGCTCCCTAACAACCCCAGCGCAGACATCTGCGATATCAAGAGCTAAAAGACCATATGGGACACTCGTGCCAGAAGTTTAAGTTCTTGAACTCAGCTCTCCGTAGCAACTACACAGAAGCGTCGTCTCTGCCCATTGCTCTCTCAAGATTTGTGGAATAAGATATGAAAGACACCCTCTTTATGCTGGCATTCGTCTTCAAACTGGACTCAAACACCAATGTCTATGATTTCCAGTTGGTTGCAGTCTTATACTTGAAAACGATGAGCAGGGGAAGGCCTATAAAATGGACTTCACAGACACCATTGTTGATGCCATTCATAATCAGCTGGTGAATTTTTCAGCTCAAAATACCTTCAAGTATTCTTCTTTCCTTCTCCACATGATCCTTTACCAAAGCACCAAGTTTTTTCCACCATACTTTACCATCAACTCGACCGAGATGGGAACATATCCCTATATGGTGATCCCCGTCTCCGCATGGACCCACATCCTTTCGACCACGTAGGATTACCATGAGATTGCGGAGCGCTTCCTATCTCTGGTCCTGATCGACCTCAGTCAAAAAGCCATTACCTTTCGTATGATAAACCGCTAGAGAGAGTGGCTCACTGGCTGCAAAATTCCATGCAACTGGTTCTTTAGAGCCCACTTCACCTTCGTCAGGGTCCATGGATTCAAGGAGGAGCCATTTCGGCTCCCGCGCATGCTCACAGATAGGACCTTGGCTCTAGAGTTGGCCCACCAGCGCGACGTGGTGGATTCAGTATATGTCACAGGCCGAAAGAAGAGGGCACTATATGACGTTCATTTTTCAAGAGGGGCATTACAGTTATGAGGAGGTCATAGGAGCATTTGCTTACGCTCAAATTGGCAAAGCTAGGCCTAGATCAAGTTAATGATCAATGGAGTTACGACCTGGCCGGCCACATAGCCGCTCTTAAGACTACCGCCCCCTTCAATCATGAACCTCGACCGTACTTCAAAGAGCGAATCCACCGATAGAAGATGACATTAAGTACTATGTTGATCTGTCAAAGATCCCCTCAGACACCTGCCAACCATGGGAGTCTTTCTACAAACCAGTCCAGGAGTTTGATCGTCCAAAGGGGTTGGAGCAAGGAAAAAATGGAAGTGCAAGTACAGGCAAGAAATCGGCCAAAGGGAACTCAATTTTGAGTTGGAGACCAACGAGCAATTTGAAAATATCTGCGATGAGTATCATGAGGTCATCTATTCAAAAGATTGACACACCCAAAGGTCATCAATCACAACCGACAATGTCACAAGGTGCATGTGCTTACCCAAGCACCCCCACATGACGACACAATGAGAGTCAAGCGTGACAAGGAACCTATATTCTCTTGTTCCAATGAGGTCAATGTCTCAGTAATCTTTGACTTACGTTGCTTGGAGAAGCTCTGTCTCCTGAGCAAGTCTCTAAAGATGACCAAAGACATGATGACCACAAACGAGTTCACTTACAAAATAATCAATGAGGTCACTACCCCGCAACAACTAACATCAACACTATGAATTCACAACCCTTAAATGAAGGTCTATCGAATTATAAAATAACAAGGTTATCCAAGATAGGTATGATCACAAATTTAATCATCCGATGATTCCTCCTCTAAGGATTCCCTTAGGATAACAATTTGACTGAGGAAATATGAATACGCAAAGTGAATTTATATGACATATCTTAATAACAAAGATTAGGGAGATAAAGGTCTCATAGTTATAATATCTCATGTACTTAACAATTACAATTGAATTTATATGATAATGGTTTCATGTTTTGTCATACTCAAGAAATCCATCTTATAGACCATCTGTCATTAAGGAAACCAATGTTGAAAACAAAGATAGTGGTTGTCTTTTATAATCACTCAATAGGTAGCAATTTCAAGTTCGACACTTGCTTAATTAACTAGATCGACAAAACTTACCTTCTAGAAACTTATTAATTTTCTCAACACCTATCTGATGAAACTCAACACGCTTAATAACTTTAAATTCAGCCTTAGAATCAGTCTTAGTGACTTTTATTTCTTTTGTGGAAGTTGTTCAAATTGAGAACTACCAATTAGTTAACCATAAGATTCTAGACTCTAGTATCTAGGGTACTTGGCATGACCCATGAGATCTATCAGATAGCACAACACATATGAATTGTGTAAGACTAGCGGGGGCACATGATGAGCAAACCAATCATAGCCAACTGGACCCTTCTCTTTCTTAGGTGTACATCAATAAGTAAGGCCTATGCCCTATCACACAAGTTATGCATATTTTGAACCAAATGGCAAGTCTCCATGAAAGAGTAATTGGATTGTGTTTGTACCTGCTCCAAATATTTTTGTCTCTTTATACCAATAACAGTGCCAAGGTTAGCTGGATATACACCAAAGGAGTTGACAGAGCTAGCTACTTTGGGACAAATTTGGTGAATTATCTCGATGCTAATTAATGTGGTGAGTCAATGGCCAGTAGTTACGCCCTAGAGCAAGTCTAGAGAATGTACCTAGAGTGGTTGTATGCTAGTACTACATGGGACCAATTATCTATATGGATGGATTACATATTCTACATGTTAAGGGTAAACTCGTGAATCCTTGCAGGAATTATCTCCAAGGTTGAGCATTATGTCATTATAACTATCAACTTGTGTGAATGATAAGTGTAGTATGGAAGACATGGAACAATACTACATTTGGAAATTACATGTATGGGTGGGATCAATTGCCATAATGTTAAGGATAAAAGTGCTCAGGCATGGTGTTGTGTCAATTGTCGCACTTGGAATAACATGTTAGCGTCATGCTAAAGTCTGCATAGTGATGTAAGGCCTAATGAATAATAATCTATCACCCTCATGCTAGTTGCATATTAATGTTAAGGCACTGAACTTGGTCAATCACATTAACACTAAGGTTGGCAAGTGACATTGACAAGTTGGAAAACTTAGTCGTCGCCTTTATGCCAAGCCACATTATGAAACTAAATTAAACAATGAATATATCTTAATATCCTAATAAGGACATATGACACCTTCTGTAGGAAAAGAATTAGTAGTGATAGTTGATCTTTAATTAGATTGTATTTTCTTGTGTTTAGGAAGTGTTATGAATGATTCACCTACATGTGATATCATCTAATTCATCTGTATTGAGAATGAATAAATATGTTAATGTACTTGTGGATAAATGAACATCTGATTGTGATATTTTGAACGTCACCTTGATTATATTTGGATTTGAGATGGATTGGCTTATAGGTGCATGGTAAACCTTGTAATTGTTTTTTTGCAAATGTTGTGTGTTATGTGCAAATATGTTGTATGTGTTTGGTGATGCTATGACATTGCATGATCCCTTGCAACGTAGAGCACTCATGACATTTGCACTGTCGTTGATGAGTTGGGACAGGTAGGAATCTAGTGTTCGCCATTTGGTTAGGATCATCTTTGCCCATTCCCTCCTCTCAATAGCCAATATCTGCAAATACCTATTGAAGACGATGAACTGAAGACTTATATCTTATCTCCTACTCATGATTTATGCAATTGAATAATTGTAATCCCCACAGGAAAAAGTGTAATGTACTAATATGAAACTCTACTAACCAACATGTGTATTGTAATTATCTTCCACATTTATCCATTTTTGGATTGTATACTTAGGATGATGATGGATGTAATTGAGTAGCTTGTTGTAATTGGTAACTTTGTTGTATGAACACTAAATTAATTAATAAACAAAAAAAATTAGTACACATTATTGATGCGTGTGTACTACAAAAGAGCTATGGGTCTGAATTTGTCCATTGTGCTGGCATATGCCTCTTTTGGAATTAAAACCATTTGAGTCAGCACATTCCAAAGATCTTTTTTAATAAGTTACGAGAATTTTTTATAGAAGGCCGGAAATCCGTCCACACCTAGGGCTTTATCTTGGCCGAATGAGAAGAATATTTCATTGAACTCTTCTTCCTTGATGGGCTGAAGCAGTTGCATATTTTCATATTCTTAAATAGGCTTTGGAATATTGCAAAGTAAGGACTCATCAGTTTTGTTAGTTCCTTGTTTGTTATTTTGTTCCGTGACCAAAAATGTTAAGAAGATTATTGCATAATCAGCTGTCTTTTGGGTCTCTTATAACTTGTTTGTTCTTATTTTTTATGGGCAAAATAGAGTTTCTGTGTTGCCTATTCAGCACATGGTTACGAAAATGGATGGACAAAATAGAGCTTCTGTTGCTATTCAGCACAAATTTATGAAAATAGGAGTTCTTGTTTCCATTAGGCCTTTTATGTAAAATCCATAAAGGAAACATGTATGTAATATGAGTTTTTGGGATTAAGCTACATAGTTTCAAGTTAATCTACATTGACCCATATTTCATAAGCCATTCAATAGAATCCATATTTAATCAGCGTGAATGGTCCACTTGACACTCATTGCATATAAGTGATGCTCATAGGGGTGAAGGATAGGAGCTTTCAAAGAGGTCACCCATCCTAATACTACTCCGGCTCAAGCACACTTAACTATGGAAGTTCCCTCAAAATCAAACCCACTTAGCATGCTACCCCATTTGCTAAAAATCTTCAGCATCCATTATTTCCTATGAACCATTCATTATGTAGCTCTCTAGATCTTTCATTTTTATGCAATTGGTGTTTCTAAAATGCATCATTACGTAATATAATTTTTTGGGATCGAGACAATGTTGGCATTCCCTCCACTATTGCATTACCACTCAGCAGAAAAATGTCTATATTTTAGGAATGAATGTTCTACTTTCCAAAACGGGAATGTCTCAACTAGATTGAATTTCCTAAAGCATCTAGAAAGGGAATTACAAGATGAGCTAGCAAGAAGAGCAACATTTGGGATGTCAAGAGCCTACAAACGAAATGATCAAGGGAAATTCCAATCGCCAAGCATCCAAACCTTCATGCTTTGTCAAATAATGCATTCGATTTTATTCATGTAGATTCCAGTAGACAGGGAAAATAGAAAAGGTGAGCAAGGCATCACCAATGAAATGTTATAGCACTCTAAAATGAAGAATTAGCAATGTTTTCAATGCTCCAAATACAGCAATATCTATGTACATCACATGCAGAACACCACCTTATATTTGGCAATAAAGACATTGTATCAAGTTTAGAAATAGGTCTCTACATGTATAAGCCTATAAATAGGTAAAAGATTGTAATATCCCTTTTTGGATAATTTATCAACTCCAAAGTTTTATGTGATTCCTTTTCAACACTGAATATCAAACAAATACTAAAACATCTCACATGTAATATTGATATTGAAAACCTAATTGAAACTTCACAGAAATTGTAATGTCCCCTTTTTCGAATTAATTAAATCGAAGATCCAAAGCTTATTTTTATTTTCCGTAGGCTAAGGGGAAATTAATAAAGGGGAATAATCTATTAATAATTTATTAAGTTGTCCAAAAGGTAATTTAAATTATAACTTTGGAAAATGGCAATTTATTATTATTAAATGGGGCCAAAAGTAAATATTGGATACATAGCCAAAAAGTAATTAATATTCATAAGTTGGAAAAAAGTAAATATTTAATTAAAAGAAATATTAATTTCTTTTAGGATTGGAATGAAAAAGTGAATAATAAAAGAATTGGGTGAAAAATGAAATTATTATTGAAATCATTTAAATAAAACTACAACCCTTTTTCTAGAAGAAAAACTTGCAGCTTCTACAAATATTCAGAGAATGAAAATTCTTGAATTTACAGGTACAAAGACGCAACCCTTCATACCCATTTGGTAATCCCATCTAGGAATTACACCAGAGCTTTTAAATTCTAAGAAAAACTAATTTTAGGCACCCTTTTGACAACACCTCTGCCTAGGATTTAGCACCACCCTTGGAGGAAGTCATCTCTACAAATTAAAGGCAATTTTTCAACATAAAATACCAAAAAGTGCAGCACCAACCAACAGCCTATCAAATTGTTGCATTTTGGAGGGATTTTAGGGCACAAACATCATTGTTTCAAGCCGTAAAGCAGGCTATACAAGCAGCAGATATGAAGAAATGAAAGTCTAGAAAATTTTAGTCAGCAGCTAACCTAAATCAGAAGATCGTACAGATACAACAACCATTTCCGGGTTAGGGTTAGCGAGTACAACAGGGTTTGAGTTGGGGTTCTAACAATTAATTACAGCAAGGTTGTCGTACCATTCCAGGTCTGAATTGGCAAGGGTTTCAGAAAAAGGTGTCTGCTTTATTGAATTCATTATATGTTGGTTAGAGTTTCATAATTATTTTGTCAAAGATTCAATCTTTATTATTGAATTCAATGTTATTTGTATAACTTTTGTTAGGGTTTGAACCAGTTGATTATATTCAGCAGTAGGTAATTTGTATTTGTTGTTGCATGTAATGTTTTATGCTCAATCAAATTGTCAATCTTTCAAAATAAATAAATAAAAACAGAAATTCAGGGTTTCAATATTTATTTGTCAAGATTTCAAATCAGAGGTTTATTTCAGTGGTATCAAAGTTGTGATCTTGCTAAACTGTGAATCATGGCGTTATTGCCAGAGGAGAGAACTATGACGGATGTTGTTATTGAGTATTATGTTGAATATAGAGCTATTCCATCAAAGATTTGGAAAGAAATATCTTTTCCAAACTTCATGAAATGGATGAAGACAAGAAGTGGACAAGTGCACTGTGAGGATGTATTGTCAAACGAAGACTCAGATGAGCTAGAAAAGAAGACCATAGAAATAAGCAAAGTATTGGATACATCGGAACCTCAAGAGGATGAAATTGTGAGGGAGGGCATGAAAAAGAAAAGAAATCAGAGTTGCATGAAATGAGTGAAAGTAAATCTTGGAGGAATCCACCATACAGATGGAAGGTATGGAATTTAATGTGAGAAAAGATGCACAAGTAAAGGTCACCACCTTCAGCAAAGAATACCTAACTCCTTTATATGATGCTACAACTCTTTTTCAAGAAGTCGAAATGGTAAAAGTTACCACTCTCGGTAAAGAGTACATAAATCCTTTATATGAAGTACACATTGAAGATCAACAAGCAAGGAAATTTGAGAATGTCATAGTTGGATGGGAATCAAAAATAATGGTTATAGCAGGTCATAATTTTTTGGCAGTAGACACGTTGACAGGGGGTAAGAAGGCTGCAAATTCAGTCAGAACTAATTTATCAGTCAACAACATAGTTGAAAATGGGTCTACTTTACAAGGAACAGCCAGGGACAAGTCTGAATTTCATAGCAGAACTTGAGGATGCAATCAGAACAATGGGATCCAATTTCTTGTTGGGAAGGACAACAATTGAAGTGGCGGAGTGGTCTAGTCAAGAAACTGATTTCCAAGTTGAAGATGGGGATGGTTATCAAACTATTTCTATGTCCCAATTGATTCATGATGCAACTATCATGGGGAAAAATTCAGATGGTTCACTTACTGAGACAATTGGAGAAGTATCAATTGGTATAGGGCTTCCAATCCCTAATTATATCAAAGTAACACAGTAAAAGCCAGCTACATCACCAGAAAGAATGGAAAAGACCAAAAGATTGGTTGGTGATCCATATATTTACAGGACAGTTCAAGCATTTCTTGAGGGCAAGCAATTTTAAGAGGAACAGACCGTAATGTCCCCTTTTTCGAATTAATTAAATAGAGGACCCAAAGATTATTTTTATTTCCCGTGGGCTGAGGAAATTAATAAAGGGAAATAATCTATTAATAATTTATTAAGTTGTCCAAAAGGTACTTTAAATTATAATTTTAGAAAATGACAATTTATTATTATTGAAGGGGGCCAAAGTAAATATTGGATACACGGCCAAAAAGTAATTAATATTCATAAGTTAGAAAAAGGTGAATATTTAATTAAAAGAAATATTAATTTCTTTTAGGATTGGAATGGAAAAGTGAATAAAAAAAAATTGAGTGAAAAATGAAATTATTTGAAAAAAAACACAACCTTTTTTTCAAAGGAAAAGCTTGTAGCTTCTGCAAATATTCAGAGGACGAAAATTGAATTTACAGGTACGAAGACGAAACACTTCATACCCATTTGGTAATCCCATCCAGGAATTACACTAGAGATTTTAGATTGTGAGAAAAACTATTTTTGGGCACCCTTTTGACAACATCTCTACCTAAGGTTCAGCACCACACTTGGAGGAAGTCACCTCTGCAGATTAAAGGCAGTTTTTTACCAAAAAATACCAAAAAGTGTAGTGCCAACCAACAGCCCATCAAATTGTTGAATTTTGGAGGGATTTTAGGGCACAAACATCATTGTTTCAGGCCATACAACAGAGTGTATGAGCAACATGCAGGAAAAAAAGAAATTATGAAAAATTTCAGGCAACAGCGAACCTAAATCAGCAAGCCTTACAGCTATAGCGACCATTTTCAGGTTAAGGATAGCGATTATAGCAGGGCTTGTAGTTGGGGTTCTAAAAATTAATTACAGCAAGGTTGTCATACCCTTCCAGGTCTAAATTGGCAAGGGTTTCAAACAAAGGTGCCTACTTTATTGAATTCGCTATATACTGGTTAGGGTTTCATATTTATTTTGTCAAATATTCAATCTTTATTGTTTAATTCAATGTTGTGAAATTTCAGATAGGGTTTGAACCAGTTGATTATATTCAACAGTAAGTATTTGTATTTGTTGTTGCATGTAATAAAATCAGAAATTCAAGGTTTCAAAATTTATTTGTCAAGATTTCAATTTAGAGGGTTATGTCAGAAACCCTTATTGTAGTGAGATGAAAGCGTACAAAATTCTGATAATGAAGCAATATCTATTATAAACCATAATAGAATGTTGTAATAAAATCCTTACATTTATTTTGTATCACAAAGCCAAAAGACAAAAACTCTTGAATAAACCTCAGTAAAATAATTATATGCAGCAATGAACAACAAATGAAGCTCGAAGTAAGGTTACAACTGGAAGTAAAGGCCACAAAATCCAATTTGATTTGCACAAATTAGACTCAGTTGGTCAGATAAACCCCAATGCAATAACCCCAATAGTACATGAAACCCCAGCTGTACATGAAACCCCAATGCAACAATCTAGAGTTGTTTTCTAACTGGTATGGCAGCGTTAGGCTCCAAAGTAATGAATGACAGTTCCAAATGAGATATGGCAACTTCCCAAGGATGCACAAGAGTGATTAAAATACTCCAAACCCTCACAAAATACTAAAAATTGATAATAATTTTCAATCACATTGAAACTGAAATTTGATCCTGATTTGTTAGAACAATTATGATTCTTGGATGAAATCATTTCGATGGGTTAGAGGGCTTTCGTCCTCAAACCTAAATATAAATAGTGAGAGTTTTCGCCCTCACAATTCGTTCCAACTATAAGGGTTTTCGTCCTTATGCTAAAAACCAATAAACTAGACGGGCTCAATCAATTGAGAAATATTGATAATAAAAATTGAATGATTTATAATGAAGAGGACTCTCAATGTATAAACTCATTTGTCACTTTTAGGGTTAGTGCTATACTTTTAGGTTTAGGATTTTACTTTTCACTTTTACCCTTTTTTTTATTTCCACTTATCATTTTTCTCACCCTTTTCTTTTATTTCTCATAATAATGGATTTGTCACTTTTTTTAATAAAAAATAAGTCACTTAGACAACTTAAAATATTAACTTCATTATTTTTTACTTTATTTGAAAAAATGAACATGACAGTCTGTCCTTCCCAAAGATTGATTGTCCTCAAGCAATGCATGAACCGTCCTACAAATATCAAGATCCCAAACTATCTTTGGGAGTTTGTTAGTCCCTCTACCCAATTTCTTTGATTCTTCAGTAGCAACCCTTAATTACTTTTCAAGCTTCAAACTCAAGATGAGTTCTTCACAAATTATTTTCCCCAAGTCTTCCCTTGTACTGCACATTGAAGCTTTTTGTCTATCGGTATCACTTGAGTATTGGCTGGCTAAAATTATGCTATTGTTTGCAGGATGCATCACATTGCCATCTAAATTTGATTTCTGTGAAGATGGTAGAGGTAACTGTTAACAAATCTGCCACAAGTCAGATTGTCTCTTGCTATTTGGAAAGTTCTCGTCTCTAGCCAAGAAAGGACGAATGCATTGTTTTCCTTTGCAGATTTTCTACGGACTCACTCAGATTTTCTACGGACTCACTCAGAAATTATTCTACGGACTCACTCAAGAAATTTTCTACGGACTCAAACAGAATTTCTACGGACTCAGTCAGATTATTCTACGGACTCACTCAGAAATTTTAAGGACGTAATCAGAAGAATTCTACAGACTCAATCAGAGAAATTTTTCTACGAGTCCAATCAGGAAATTTGGGAAGACAGAAAAAGTTAAAGGGGGAAGAAAGACAAAGGAAGAAGGGATATCCTTCGGACTTTTGTCCGAAGGAATTCCTTCGGACAAATAGTCCAAGGAAATTCGGAGAACCACAAGACAGATAGTCCGCAAAAGAAGCCAAGGATTAATTCGGAAAAAGAGACAGTTTCAAGAGTTCCGAAGGGTATGGTACCCTTCGGAAGGGACACAACAATCCCGAAGGGCACCTACCCTTCGTGCAGGAGGAAGACCAAAATCACAAACCCTTGCAAAAAGCCCGGGTGCCCTCCAATTTTTCCGAAGGGCACTGGCGGAGGACACTTAGATTGGCGGAGGACACTTGGAGGACACTTGGACTGGCGGAGGACACTTGGAATGGCTGCCGAAGGGCACATTTTAGAGCAAAGGCAAAGAAAGAATCCTTCGGACTTTTTGTCCGAAGGAATTCCTTCAGACAAAAAGTCCGAAGGATTCCAATTGTTTGTCTTTAAGGCTTTTTGAAACGTCCTTGTCCGAAGGATTCCAATTGTTTGTCTTTAAGGCTTTTTGAAACGTCCTTGGTCTTGTTTATATATTGACTTATGCCATTTCCGAATTCCTTCGGACAAAAAGTCCGAAGGAATTCGGAAATGACTTACACAGTAGAAATCTCGAGAAAAGTCAAAAAGTTGCGAAAAAGCCAAAGACGAGAGAAGGAATGAATTTCTTCGGACTTTTGTCCGAAGGAATTCCTTCGGACAAAAGTCTGAAGAAATTCGGAAGTGTCCACGGAGGCCTAGACAAAACAAAAAGGCCGCAAGACATAAAGCGAAGGAATTCGGACAAATAGCCCGAAGAGAATAAATCGCAAGAATATGAATTAGCGTTCAATACAAAAGGGCCGACAGAGCAAAGGACCACGGGAAAAAGCCTGAACTAATAAGGAGTAAAGGAAAAATGACAAAAGTAAGCCCGAGGAAATATAGCCGAAGGAAATATGACAGTTTCCGGTGATGTCCTGCAGGCCGTCAATTTTTTCCTGCAGGAAGTAACCGTTGAGACTAAGGAGATAGCAGGAAATCTGAAATAAATGGAAGCCGACTGTGCAAAAAAGAATAGAAAATAGATAATCCGACGAAGAATTGAATACGGAATCCTGTCGGAATTAGACACAATCAAAATTAAAATGAAATACATGCAAACGTTGGAGCTATTTTCGAACATCGGAGCTATTTTTGAATAAATGGTCAAAGTTTCAATTGATTGATCGTTAAAGACTTGTTCGTCTTCATTCAGCGCATGCATCTGAAGGACTAAATCCGGCTTCAGCAGGAGTTCCGAGTTCGAGCGAGGAGTTGACTATTCCAGATTTAGAGTTAACTAATTGATTTAAACGCCACGTCCACTAGAAAATTTCATGCGAAAGATAATAATCTCTTCGTCCAACTCAGTTTTCAAATACTACAACTTGGTAATCAAGCAGCTCACGTGGAGTTAAAAAAATTGACATCTGCGTTGATTTTCATGCAAAAAAGAGGTGGACGGTTCATGACAAGGATAGGTGCGCTTCATCAAACGAATAAACTTCATGCAAGGACAAAGAGAAAAATATATTTTATTAGGCCAAGTAAAGCCTTGAGTTAACCAAAGTAAATCTTTCTCTTCAAGTTCATACGCCTATCTTTGGCCTCTTGTAATTTGCTATATAATGGCTTTCAGCCTTGATTAAAGATCATCCAATCTCTCTTGGTTAGACCAGACTCTGCCATTGGTGAGTTGTGTAACCTCTTCGATCAATAAGGACTGTACTTTCAGATTTCAAACGTGGCATAGTGTATATTTCTTCAGCAATTCGCATAAGTGGTAGAGTTCTCTCCCTTCGTACCTAGTTGCTATATCGTCCTTGTGCAGGTCATGTTAAAGTGTTCTTTATTGTCTTTTGCTGAGACTGTAAGTGGATGTTAGGCGGCTGCAAAGTGTCTTTTATCAGACCTCTCTCCACCATTTTCCCTCAGGTTTTAGTCATTGGATCGAACCTCTGCATGAAATACTTATGCATAAGTGATTAATTGAAGTCTAAGGTCTTCCTTCTCTCTTGTTCGTTCAGTGTTCAAGGTTCCAAGCTGAGTAGGATCATAATTCTGGTGTGTCACCCCCTTTTAGGTAGGATTTCCCCTTTAAGTTTTCTTTCTCCCTTTTCCACGATAGTCAGCAGCGTAGAGTAGGAATCTTCATTGATACATCATACAGGAACCAGCCTCCTCTAGAGGTTCTTCTCACTATTGAGGCACCCACCCTCATGAGAAGATCCCATTGTTTCAGCCAGATAGAGGACTGGCCGTTTTGCGCACGTCTTCGAATCAGGGCGCAGCTCCAGGTTGACAACAGTTTTTGGCACGTCCGATGGGACACATTTTTTCTGGTTTTAATGAAATCGCAGTTACAACAGTGTTCTTCAAGAAGTATTCGGTGACTCCAAGCTCAAGCAGTTGCTTCTAATAGTTTAGGACAGCTTCCATGTAACTCTATTTTTATTGAATTATCGTGAATGAATTTTGATGGCTATGTATGGAGAGAATTCCTATGCTTTGTTTCCTTATCAGCCCAATGATGGATTATACCAGCCTGGTCACGATACCTATGAGCCTCTTTATGAGTCTAATCCGCCTTATCAAGGTTATTATCAAAGCTATGTTGAGCCTTATCAAGTTTCTCATGATCCTTATTATCAAGAGCATGACTCTTACTTTCCTTGTGAGACGTATCAGTCTCAGGACCGGATTTCATCTTCCCCATATGGCTATGATGTTGCATATGAGCAGTTTCGCCTTCAAGAAAAAATGAATGAAATAGAGCTCAGAATACTGGCATATGCAAGAAAGGTTTGTTCTAAATCTCAGTATGAGGAAATAAATGGTCTATTTCGAAACGTGTCTAATGATCCAGAAGAGATAAATGGACTATGTATTCTCGCATTAGAAAAGATGGAGGCTTGCGAAAGGCAGAGAATCGAGTTAAACGAATTGGCTACAAAAGGCTATGGTGCTTCTTATTCTCACGAAGTTCTTAACCATCCCCAGTGTGCGCCAAGGGAGCTGCCTAGTTGGAATCAAAAGCCTATTCAAAAGCCTATTCAAGAGCCTATTCAGGAGCATATCCAAAAACCTATTCAAGTGGCTATTTATGAGACTAGACCTTCCTATAGTCCCATCATTACCTCACCAATCATCTCTCAAGCTCAGGCTGTCCAAGAGGACAAGCAGGTTCCAAACTTTGATGAGGTAGTGGCCAAATGGAAGGAACAAAATACAGAGGTCTTTAAGAATTTCTCTTTCCCTCCCCTCCAAAACTCCCTAGAGAATTCCATTGCCCTCAAGATTCCAAAATCTGATCATGATCAACCTCTCATGCTTCATTTTCCCTCTCAAATAAATGAATTTCATCACCCTCCCGCCATCACCCTCGAAGAAGAGGATCCTGTTCTTTGGAGGATTGAGAAAGAGGTTACAGCTACAGGACAAGTTCTTGCAGAATGTATAGAGGATGCTTCAGAAGTGTTTGAGGAGGAATTTCCTATTAATACTTCTCTTGAGGTTGTAATTGAGCATCCAGTTATAGTTGAGACTAGGAAGACTGATCTTGATATAGAGAAACTTCAAGAAGAGCTGATACAGATTGAAGTCATACATGAGTTACAGGTATCTCCTATTGAGAAGGATCCAAATAGCATTATAGCCGATTCAGTTCAAATAGATCAAAGTGAGGAACAAAAAGATGATTGGCAGCTATACCTTGAGCCTCTACCAGAGATTGAAGAGCTTTGTACAAATATGTTGGCTATTGAAGAGCATGTTTATGAGAAGTTTGATCAAGAATCACCTATTCAAGGTCACAATACAGATGGAGTTGCCTGCCCAAAGCTCCTTGAAGAGCTGGATGAACTTGCAGCAGTAAGTAAGAAGGATGTGGTCACTCAAAAGGCATGCATAGATGGGGTATCACTTGACATGGTGATAGATGACAAGCAATCCGAGAACAATCAAGAAATACTTGGTGAGTTTGTCTTTGTTGGTGACTGGTTTGCTGTTGATGGCCCATTTGAGAAGATGCTAATACAGTTAGTCGACAAGGCAAATGCCTCATCAAAGGTTATGACTAATAAACATCCTGCCTTGCGAATTGTACCATCTGTCGAAAGCAGGGAGTTCAAGAAATTTTCCATTTGATCCAGGTGGATCGTGCCTTATCATGGTTAACTAGGTTATTTTAGTTGTTTCTACTTTCCTCCAAGTGTTGTTCAAGCACAGTAGTTTGCTTCAGTTTTGTTCAATAAGTGCTTGTTTGCACATTTGCTTTTTAGTTAGTTTTCGTCTTTCATATGTTTTCCTTCTTATTTTGAAGGAGGTTATCACAGCCATGATCAGAGCAGATTTTCAATCAGAACTCAGATTCACCATCTGGGAATTCGAATAATGTCTATACATGCTCTGAGTTCTCAAGCATAGCAGGCATGCTTCCCAGTTGAGTTGCTAGAATGTTAACAAATCTGCCTCAAGTCAGATTGTCTCTTGCTATTTGGAAAGTTCTCGTCTCTAGCCAAGAAAGGAAGAATGCATTGTTTTCCTTTGCAGATTTTCTACGAACTCACTCAGATTTTCTACGGACTCACTCAGAAATTATTCTACGGACTCACTCAAGAAATTTTCTACGGACTCAAACAGAATTTCTACGGACTCAGTCAGATTATTCTACGGACTCGTTCAGAAATTTTTCTAAGGGCTCAATCAGAAGAATTCTACGGACTCAATCAGAGAAATTTTTCTACGAGTCCAATTAGGAAATTTGGGAAGACAGAAAAAGTTAAAGGGGGAAGAAAGACAAAGGAAGAAGGGATATCCTTCAGACTTTTGTCCGAAGGAATTCCTTCGGACAAATAGTCCGAGGAAATTCGGAGAACCACAAGACAGAAAGTCCACAAAAGAAGCCAAGGATTAATTCGGAAAAAGAGACAGTTTCAAGAGTTCCGAAGGGTAGGGTACCTTCGAAAGGGACACTTACAACAATCCCGAAGGGCACCTACCCTTCGGGTAGGAGGAAGACCAAAATCACAAACCCTTGCAAAAAGCCCGAGTGCCCTCCAATTTTTCCGAAGGGCACTGGCCGAGGACACTTGGAGGACACTTGGAGGACACTTGGACTGGCTGCCGAAGGGCACATTTTAGAGCAAAGGCAAAGAAAGAATCCTTCGGACTTTTTGTCCGAAGGAATTCCTTCAGACAAAAAGTCTGAATGAATTCAGAAATGGCATAAGTCAATATATAAACAAGACCAAGGACGTTTCAAAAAGCCTTAAAGACAAACAATTGGAATCCTTTGGACTTTTTGTCTGAAGGAATTCCTTCGGACAAAAAGTCCAAAGGAATTCGGAAATGACTTACACAGTAGAAATCTCGAGAAAAGTCAAAAAGTTGAGAAAAAGCCAAAAACGAGGGAAGGAATGAATTCCTTCGGACTTTTGTCCGAAGGAATTCCTTCGGACAAAACTCCGAAGAAATTCGGAAGTGTCGACGGAGGCCTAGACAAAACAAAAAGGCCGCAAGATATAAAGCGAAGGAATTCGGACAAATAGCCCGAAGAGAATAAACCGCAAGAATATGAATTAGCGTTCAATACAAAAGGGCCGACAGAGCAAAGGACTGCGGGAAAAAGCTTGAACTAATAAGGAGTAAAGGAAAAATGACAGAAATAAGCTCGAGGAAATATAGCCGAAGGAAATATGACAGTTTCCGGTGACGTCCTGTAGACCGTCAATTTTTTCCTGCAGGTAGTAACCATTGAGACTAAGGAGATAGCAAGAAATCCGAAATAAATGGAAGCCGACTGTGCAAAAAAGAATAGAAAATAGATAATCTGACGAAGAATTGAATACGGAATCCTGTCGGAAATAGACACGATCAAAATTAGAATGAAATACATGCAAACGTTGGAGCTATTTTCGAACATCGGAGCTATTTTCGAATAAACGGTCAAAGTTTCAGTTCACTGATCATTAAAGACCTGTTCGTCTTCATTCAGTGCATGCATCCGAAGGACTAAATCCGGCTTCAGCAGGAGTTTCGAGTTCGAGCGAGGAGTTGACTATTCCAGATTTAGGGTTAACTAATTGATTTAAACGCCACGTCCACTAGAAAATTTCATGCGAAAGATAATAATCTCTTCGTCCAACTCAGTTTTCAAATACTACAACTTGGTAATCAAGCAGCTCACGTGGAGTTAAAAAAATTGACATCTGCGTTGATTTTCATGCAAAAAAGAGGTGGACGGTTCATGACAAGGATAGGTGCGCTTCATCAAACGAATAAACTTCATGCAAGGACAAAGAGAAAAATATATTTTATTAGGCCAAGTAAAGCCTTGAGTTAACCAAAGTAAATCTTTCTCTTCAAGTTCATACGCCTATCTTTGGCCTCTTGTAATTTGCTATATAATGGCTTTCAGCCTTGATTAAAGATCATCCAATCTCTCTTGGTTAGACCAGACTCTGCCATTGGTGAGTTGTGTAACCTCTTCGATCAATAAGGACTGTACTTTCAGATTTCAAGCGTGGCATAGTGTATATTTCTTCAGCAATTTGCATAAGTGGTAGAGTTCTCTCCCTTCGTACCTAGTTGCTATATCGTCCTTGTGCAGGTCATGTTAAAGTGTTCTTTATTGTCTTTTGCTGAGACTGTAAGTGGATGTTAGGCGGCTGCAAAGTGTCTTTTCTCAGACCTCTCTCCACCATTTTCCCTAAGGTTTTAGTCATTGGATCGAACTTCTGCATGAAATACTTATGCATAAGTGATTAATTGAAGTCTAAGGTCTTCCTTCTCTCTTGTTCGTTCAGTGTTCAAGGTTCCAAGTTGAGTAGGATCATAATTCTGGTGTATCATCCCCTTTTAGGTAGGATTTCCCCTTTAAGTTTTCTTTCTCCCTTTTCCACAGTAGTCAGCAGTGTAGAGTAGGAATCTTCATTGAACCAGCCTCCTCTGGAGGTTCTTCTCACTATTGAGGCACCCACCCTCATGAGAAGATCCCATTGTTTCAGCCGGATAGAGGACTGGCCATTTCGCGCACGTCCTCGAATCAGGGCGCAGCTCCAAGTTGACAACAGTAACTTGACAACCTTATTCTAGGAAGATGTGAAAATCTTATGTTTGGAGAGATTTGAATATTCCCAATGAAATCCTGATTTCTCTACTCTCTTTCATTAGGCTCAATTTTGCATCACTTGTTGGAGGCGTCCCTAAAAGTTTCTCAATGATCTATTGGCTCACACCACAATTAGGATGTAATTCTCTAGGAGCAATTGCAAACTCGACCCCATATCTTGTGGCAAAAATGTCACGCAAGACCTGTAGCTCTGAAATTTCTGCACATCTTGCTACAGCAAAGATCAGGCTTGACACAACTTCTCTAATGTCCTGTGGGTAGTCCCTCTACTTCCAAATGGAAGAGAGCTTGTTCAAAATGCAATCACAAATGATTTCAATCATTTAATATACAGCTAGGACATTCTCCTCTGTGAATTTACTATCCTTATCATTCAAAACTTTCCCCAGAACAGTCAAAATCCCTATAGTTGATCAACTTGTGGAATTAGCACTATCAAAGCATGAATAAAGGGGGTATGTAGGCAGTCAAGTATCCAAATACAGTCATAATGAAGACCTACAACAATGATAATCAATTGTGTTCACAAGAATGATACGTTGAAATAGGAAAGGTCTTTGTCAAGTTTTAGTGCCAAATGCTTATTATCAAAAGGAGATCTACGTTCAATCAAACAAGCTAGCTTCTAAGTGCATGAAAAGGTCTCCTACAATCTTCTCTTTGAATTTCTACAGCCACTATATAGAGCATACAATTCATTCAAGGGCAGGACACCTAGATCAAGTTCAAAGGCCATATCTCCTTTTCGAAATATCATAAACAGTTATAAAGCTACAGGCATGCAGGTTCGCTTGCAAAAGCAAGAATTGTTTCGGGTTAAGAGATGGACAATTTTCTCAGAGGGAAAGAGTTTTCAAAGGACTTTGTAAAGAGTCCAAAAGAATGTCACAATGATCATTTGCAAAGGTTTATTTCCTTAGGACAAAAAGGACTTTTCAAATAGCCCGAAGGAGGAAATGGGACACTTTGCAAAAATCCGAAGGGCACCTGCCCTTCGGAAATGACCATTTAAAGAAATCCGAGTCCATGTGCCCTTCGGAAAGCAATTGATTTCCTTCGGACTTTTTGTCCAAAGGAAATCAGGAGACAAAAAATCCAAAGTGTCGGACATTTTGTCCGAGAGACAAAGGGGCAGTTTGTGGCTAAGAAAGGGACTCTTACAAGAATTCTGAAGGGCACCTGCCCTTTGGGAAGGTCCAATTCAAAAGTACCTAAGGGTATGTACCCTTCGGGTTGGTTGGCATCATGATTCCAAAGATACATTTTTGCAAGAATTCGAAGGACTTTTGAATTAGTCCAAAGGAATTAAGAGTACATTTCGTTTGGAGAGGTCTCTTTCATTTTTGTCGAAGGGCAAGAGAATCTTGACAGGTTTTTTGAAAGGTTCATTGCACAAGTCCAAATGACCATTTGAAGAAATCCGAAGGGTTACTTCCTTTGAAAATGGGACACTATGCAAAAATCCGAAGGGCATGTGCCCTTCGGAAGGGTCATTGACAAGAATTCCAAAGGGCACCTGCCCTTCGAAAAGGCTCATTTAAGGCTGAATGGTCATTTTTAAGCTTCCAAAGGACAATTTCAAGAATCCCGAAGGGCACCTGCCCTTCAAGAAGGTACACTTCAAGTTTGGAATAGACGTTTTCAAGAATCTCGAAGGGTATGTACCCTTCAAAAAAATTTATCTCATGAATTTTAAGGGCTTTTACAAAAGCCCGAAGGGCATGTGCCCTTCAGGAAAGACATTTTCAAATTTCCCGAAGGGTATGTACCCTTCGGGAAAGTTACTCTTGTTCAAGCCAAAAGGAACAATGAAAATAATTCCCACAGACATTTTGTCCGCAGGAAAATGACAAAGGACTCGGACAAAAAGTCTGAAGGAATTCCTTCGGAAGACTTGGACAAGACAAAAGTCCGCAAAAAAAGAATGCCGAAGGAAATGAAAGGAGGCCTAAAACAAAAGTCTTAGATAATTCCCGCGGACTTTTTGTCTGTGGAAAGTTGAAAGCAAGATAATCCGAAAGAATAGACAAAGGCTTAGGGAAAGAACCCGAAGAGAATGAACAGAACCAAAGGAAATACACAAGAATATCACTGAAGGAAAGATAAAGTCCGCATGTTGAAAACCCATAAATAGATAAAATCCGAGGGAAATGCATGCACAGGAACAAGGGATCTGAGAGCAAAATGCCAGGAAATAGCAAATGATTCAGTCTAAATGTATCTCACTCACAAGAGCCTTATCCATGCAAGCACATGCTATTTTCGGTTCACTGGTCAAAACTTCAGTTGACTGCTTGTTAAAGTCATGTTTCTCCATGGTTTGACTAGTCACTCCCATGCATCCAAACATTCCAACTCAACTTCCAGCTCAGCTTAAGCTTGACTTCTAATCTTGGTGTTCTTCTCACGTTGCAAGGCTCTCAACGTTCCAGCAGTCCAAGTGGAGTTGACTGGACAAATTCGTTGCACATCTTCCTTGTTTTCCATGCAAACGAGAACAGCTCAACCACCAGCTCAGTTTTCAAATGGATCTACATGGAGTTCTTTATTTGGAAATTTTGGTATAATCTTCCATGCAAAGAAGTTGACTTTCAACAGGCCCACCGTCCGCACCTCTATGCCAGCCTTGGTCATGCATGTTTGAAGATTTTGGAGAATGTATTGTTTATTTTAAGATTAATCTTTCAAACTTGGCCTTACCACTTATTTTCTATGCCAATGTTTGAAAAGGCATGCAATTTTGTAAACAAAGGATTTTATTGAATATTCTATATTGTAAAAAGGTGTTAAGTCTTGGTTATTTAACCAAGACTAACTCTTTCCTCTTTTAAAACTGCACTTAAGGTTATTTCAGGCTTTGGAAGAGTCTATTTATTGGCTTAGAAGCCATTGAAAAGGGCCCTGAAGTTTGAAGAAAGAAATTGTACGCTGAACCAGTCATCAATAAAGAAGTTATTGTTCTAAATCTGAGTTTTGATAGAAGATAGTGTGTAATTTGATTGTGCATCAGCGTATAAGTGAGATTTATCTCCTTTTGCAGGTCCCTCACCTCTCTCTTTCTCACCCTTTTGCAGATCATTTGAAGTTGTTTTCAACCCTTCATCTGAAATATTTATGCTTAAGGATAGAATTATAGATTTCATTTGATTATATGTGTGCATTGATTTCAGTAACTTCAGAGGATTTTGACAATTCAAGTGTATCACCCCCTTTTAATTATATTTTTCTTTTCAGTTTTCTTCTCCCTTTTCACCCCAAAAATCATAGTCGTCAAGTTTATTGAAAAATCTAAAAGGAACCAGCCCTCTCTAGAGGTTCTTCTCATCAAAGCGGCACCGACGCTCAGAGAAGTTTCAATTGTATCAGCTAGAGTGAGGGTGTGCTTTGCACATCTTCAAATAGGGTGCACTCCAGAGTGATAATAGTTTCTAGCATGCCCGGTGGGACACGTTTATTCATATTTTTTGAATTGTTATCTGTGTAATTGAGTATTATATTCATTTCCAGATTTTCATGTTCAGATCTGTATATGTTTTTTATGCCCCCAAAAGTTGTCACAAGATCATCTGTAAAAGGGAAAGAAGCAGATTTTTCTGAGTTGTCTTATCAACCAAAGAAGAAAAGACCTCAGTCAAATCCAAATCCTACACCATCTGTTATCCTTGCTATTGCACAAAATTCCCCTGTTCAAGCCAATATTATTCAACCGAATATTGTTATAAATCTTATTCCTCAGATGGCCATTCCCAGAAGACAGGGTTTTGTTGCATTCAATGGTGGTAGTCATCTAAATATCACTACATGGGATGATATTCCAGTTTCAGCTCTAAAGGCTCTTCCTTATTATATAGGAGAAAATTCAACAACTCCTAAAGAACATATTGCAGATATTGTTAATCTTTGTTCAGTACATCATGTGACACAGGAGAATGTAACAATGAGGTTGTTGGCAACTTCTTTTAAAGAAAAAGCACTTCAGTGGTACAGAAGTTTGTTTTGCATCAATCAACAACTGGGATAAATTTGAAGATCTTATGTGCAAACATTTTGAAGATAAAAGTGATCATCTTTCACTTGTGGAGCAGCATACAACAATTAAGAGATTCAACCATGAGTTCATGGTGGATTTCAATTACAGATTTCAAAAGACTTGGAACAGAATTCCAGCAGTGATCAAGCCTACACCCAATTATGTTTTTTTGTACTATTTGAAGGCTCTTAATTCAGATGTGGCTGTAATGATCCAATCTATTGGAGGTGATACTTTACCTAAAGCTTTTGAAATAGCAATCAACGCTGAAAATTGCCTTATACAAGCAGGCAAGTTATCTCCAAGGCCTCCAATGCCTCTTTTTTCAGAGATTCATCCTCCTGCTCCAACTGCTACTCCAATTCTAGAGTCATCAAAGTTCCATCAAACAGAAGGTGATCAAACTGACAGATTGGGGACGATAGTCTTCTTAAGGCTCAAACTAACAAGTTGGTTGCATTGGAGAGGCAGCAAGTTCCACCATATAGGCCTTATCAGAACACTAATCAGAATTATCAGCCCAATAGGCCATCCTATCAATCCAATCAACAAAGTCAAGGGTAGAATTCTCAATCAAGGCAATATAATCCTAATGCTCCAAGCAATTCAAGAGCTATAGTGCCAACTCAGAGCAATTATGCTCAAGAAGGACAATGGAACAATCAATGGGATCAATCAAACATGGCAATGGCTACAACTGGTGAGAGTTCTCATCAATCTTTCATGCAACAAAGTTCAGTTCTTTCTTCATTTGAAAACCAGCCACGTTCTCAGAATAAAGAAGCCTCTCTACTCTATGGAGACATTCCTTCATTCACTAAAGCAGAAGTGTCAAATCAACAAGGAGAAGGTAGTGGTAAGGCACCTACTGAAACTACATTTGTCAATTTCTAGAAAAGTGAATTCTTTTTAGCATTTCACTGTAAGTCAAAATCAAGATTTACCTAATGTTGATAGTTCAATTGCAACTTATAGTAGATCCAAGAAAAAAGCAATTGGAGAAGGTTCAGGACCTGAAAGGGCAGTCCCTTCTTCTCAACCACAACAAAAAACTACACATGAGTTGCCTCAGAAGAGTTCAAGATCCAAAAGATAAGAATGTGAGAGGGCCTTACATTCCTCAAATTACACAAAATTTGGGAGCTTCTACTGTTCCTAAATTACAGTCTCAATTTTAATGTGGGATACTCTATTAATTCCAGGACAAAAGGAGTACTTGCAAGAAGAGCTTTCAAAGCTCACTATTTCTGAGAAATCACCTAAAAAAAAAAGAGTAAGTGTTGTCTTAACTAATTCTAATTCAGTTGATGAGTCTCAAAAGGTAACTAAACCTCTTACATTTTACCTTTCTGTGATCATTGGAGACTGTCTAGTTCATAATTGTATGATTGACAGTGGGGCTAGTACTTCTGTTAAGCCCAAATCAATCGCTGATAAGTTAGGTTTGCAGTATGAATCCCATGAGAAAAGTGTCTTGCAATTAGAAAGGTCTCCTACCAAGACTATGGGTGTCTTGAAAGATCTGAAAATTATACTTATTGCCTGTCCAAATTTTACCATTTTACAGGATGTTGATCTACCTCCATATTTCGCACTATGCCTATCCAGAGATTTCACTGTCAAAATAAGAGGTTATCTTTCTTTAGATTGGTCATACATAGTTTTTAGAACCAGGTATGGAACCAAAGTAACTATTAGATCAGAGACTTTTTTCAGATTTCACCTTGAGCCATATATGCCAAATATGATAAATGTGAATTGCAGTATTACAGAAGAAAATGATAACGCCATTGATCAAGAGCCTTCTAAGTCTCTTGAAGGCATTCCCGATCTTCTTCTTGATGAATGGGCTGCTAATAATCATGGACATGACCCCTATAAAAGTATTGAAGATGTTGGTTTTGAAGTTTACTGTATGCACGAAGAAGGTGACTTATTGCCTAGTCTCACTAACTCATTACAGGATCAAGAGGGAGTTTGAAATCTATTCTTTGATGGATCTAGAACAAAGAATAGTAGTGGGGTTGGTGTTATGTTGGTTTTACCACAAAATCAAAAGTAATATTCTTTTGTTAGATTTCAGTTCAGTTGTACTTCCAATACTGTAGAATATGAAGCTCTTATTTATGGTCTTCAGTGGGCTAGAAAGAGGGATATTAAACTCTTGCAGGTAAAAGGTGACAGTCAATTGGTAGTACAGCAAGTAAGAGGTTTAAGTACAGAAAAGAATCCTCTTCTAAAGGCTTACAAACATAGAGTTTGGGATCTCCTGGAAGATTTCCTTGCATTTGACATTCGCTCTATTCTTAGAAGAGCAAATCAGCATGCAGATAGACTTGCTGTCATAGGTGCACAGTATGATATTCCTGATCAGATTAAGGATGATAAAAATCAGACTCAAATCAAAGTGGTATGCAGGCCTTCAGTTCTCAATAATGATGTAAGTTGACAAGCTTTTTATTCTGATAAACAAATAGCATATTTTCTACAGAATGAGATAGAATTTTGCCAAAGAAATCATGATAAATTGCAGGATCAATATGGAAATCAGATTGTGTAATTGAAATCAAACAAGATGCCTAAAGGTTTGGTGACTTTAGAGACCATATTCAATGAAGATGATCAGCTAAAGAAAGGTAAAATGAGTATTTCTTTCAAGAAAGAGCATTACGAGTCAATTTTCATAGCTGAAGGTAAGCAACTCAAATTGGGTAAAGTAAATAATGATTCTAAGAGAATAGCTTTCATTTCGTTATGTCAAGAGTCTATGCGTGTCTTTGCTTGGAAATATCATGATTTGAAAGGTTTTGATTTCAAATTAGCACAACATACTATTGAATTGGAACAAGATGCAAAACCGGTAAGACAAAAGCAAAGGCCAATTAATCCCAGGGTTGAGATCTTCATGAGGAAGGAACTTACAAAGCTCATTGAATCAGGTATTATTTTTCCTATTAAGCATTCAACAGGGGTTGCAAATCTTGTTCCAATAAGAAAAAAGAATGAAAGAATAAGACTTTGTGTAGATTTCAAAGATTTGAATAGAGTATCATTAAAAGATCATTATCCACTTCTTTCCATGGATAAAATCTTACAAAGAGTTTCAGGTTCACAGAGGTTTTCTTTATTGGATGGGTATTCAGGATACAATCAGACACTGGTGAAAGAGCAAGATCGATATAAAACAACTTTCACCAACAAATGGGGTACTTTTGCTTACAAGAAGATGCCTTTTGGACTCTCTAATGCTAGAGCTACCTTCCAAAGAGCAATAGATGTTTTTTATGGTCTTTTGAATGAAATGGTTTTGGTCTATCTTGATGACATTACAGTATTTTCAAAGGATCATAATGATCATCTAACTCATTTGAAAATTGTTTTTGATAGATGTAGAGAATTTGGTCTCTTTAAATCCAAAGAAATGCATTTTTTAAGTGCATGAAGGGAGACTTCTTGGACATGTGGTGTCCAAAGCTGGTCTTTCTATTGATCCAGAAAGAATAGAAGCAATCCTTGCTCTATCATTGCCTAAACACAAGAAAGGATTACAGAGCTTCTTAAGTGGGATTAATTTTATTAGAAGATTCATTCCTGGTTTTGGAGAACTAGAAAAGCCACTTACTCAAATGCTTAAGAAACATCAAGAGTTCACTTGGAGTAAGGAAGGTAAAAGAAGTTTTGAAGCCATCAAAGAAGCAATCAGCCAAGCTCCTACTTTGCTCAATCCGGATTTCAGTAAGGATTTCTTCTTGTATGCTTTCTCTACTTCCAGTACTATTTCATCCATGCTTATGCAACAAAATGATGAAGGTTTGGAACAGCCTATTGCTTTCTTTAGTCAATCTTTAAAAGGTTATGAAGAGAGATATTATTTTGTAGAAAAACACGTACTTGTTATAAGCGGTCTAAAAAAAATCAGACATTTGGTTTCAAATAACAAGATTATACTAATGGTTGCTCATCCAAGTGTGAAGGATTTCACTCTCAACTGAGATTTGAATGAGATGAGAGCTGGATGGGTTACTAAATGCATGGAATATGACATTGAAGTCAAAGCTACAAAGCGGGTTCGAGGCAAATGATTATGTGAACATCTTGCTAAAGATGTAAAAGAAGAGAAAGAGACAATTTTGACAGTTCAGGACACTCAACAAGAAGCTGAAGATACACCTACAAGCTAGACACAAAACATTGCTAGATTTCTTCAAACTAGAGAGTGTCCAAGGGGTTTGAATGCATCTCAAAGAAGACACTTCAGGCTGCAATCAGTTCCATATATTCTGATTGACGGAGTTCTTTTCAAAAAAGACATTGGAGGTAATGCTTCTAAGGTGTGTTGAAACTAATCAATTTGATAAGCTTTTTGAGCAATTTCATGATAGTCCTTCTAGAGGTCATTTTGTAGCCAAGACCACAGCTGCAAAAATCATTAAAGCTGGTTATTTTTGGCATAATTTATTTAGAGATGCACATGCATGGGTTCGGAAATGTTCAAAGTGTGCAATGTTTGTAAAAAAACAAAGACTAGTAGCCATGCCACTAAAGCCAATTCAAGTTGAGCAGCCTTTCATACAATGAGATTTAGACTTCATTGGCTTGATTAATCCTCTATCTAGTGCTGGTCATAAATGGATTTTGACAGCTACAGATTATTTCACCAGATGGGTGGAAGCAATACTTTTGAAAAAATTAAATGAGAACTCAAGTGCTTGAGTTCTATGAGAGTCTAGTCACTCATTTTGGACCACCTTCTACTATCATATCAGATAATGCTTTGGCATTCAGCAGTACAAAGGTATGTGAATGGGCTCTTGAACATAATATTTATTTGACAGCTTCATCCAATTACTATCCACAAGGTAATGAACTAGCGAAATCTACTAATAAGAATCTGATTGGATCATCAAAAGAACAATGGAAGATAATCAGAGATCTTGGCATACAAAGTTGAAGACTGCTTTATGCACTGATAGGATCACCCCTAAGAAATCCATTGGTCATTCACCTTATCTCCTAGTTTATGGAAGAGAAACAAGGCTGCCTATCTCATTGGAGCTTCTAGCTTTGGAGCTTGCACATCAGCTAGAGCTTCTGGAAAGTGATGCAATGAAGGTAAGAATGAATGAATTGAGAGAGTTGGAAGAGATAAGAGATGAAGCTATGCATACCGTGTGGTCAAATCAAAAGCAAGTCTAGAAGACTTTTGACAACAGAGCTTCATCAAAAACATTTCAGCAAGGAGACAGTTCTCAAATGGGATGAAGAACGTGCAAAGCCAGGTAAGCACACCAAATTTGATAGCCTTTGGAGTGGACCTTATATTATCACTAATTCCAAGAAGAACAATGCTTTTCAATTATCCAGATTGAGTGGAGAAGAACTTCTCAATCCTGCGAATGGGATCTTTCTTAAATACTGCTATTAGGAGAGTCACTCCTTTGTACATAGTCATAGTTTCATTCCTCTAAGTGCTTAACAACACATGCTTTCGTAGTAGTTGTTTTTCCTTTCAGTTTCGTTGTTGTCCTTTCCTATAAGTGCACATCTGCACATGTTGTTGAGTCAGTTTCTCTTTTGTGTTTTGGTCTCCAGCTTTCCAATTTTCAGTCATGTCCAGTTTGTCATAATCAAATTTTTTGAGTTCTTTGACCAGCAGGCTGGTCAAACCCTGAAAGTCACCAAAATTGTTAGTAATTTGGCTCGCCAAGACCAAATTACTATCCTTATCATTCAAAACTTTCCCTAGAACAGTCAAAATCCCTACAGTTGATCAACTTGTGGAATTAGCACTATCAAAGCATGAATAAAGGGGGTATGTAGACAGTCAAGTATCCAAATACAGTCATAATGAAGACCTATAGCACTGATAATCAATTGTGTTCACAAGAATGATACGTTGAAATAGGAAAGGTCTTTGTCAAGTTTTAGTGCCAAATGCTTATTATCAAAAGGAGATCTACGTTCAATCAAACAAGCTAGCTTCTAAGTGCATGAAAAGGTCTCCTACAATCTTCTCTTTGAACTTCTACATCCACCATATAGAGCATACAGTTCGTTCAAGGGCAGGACACCTACAGCAAGTTCAAAAGCCATATCTCCTTTTCGAAATATCATATACAGTTATAAAGCTACAGGCCTGCAGGTTCGCTTGCAAAACCAAGAATTGTTTGGGGTTGAGAGATGGACAATTTTCTCGGAGAGAAAGAGTTTTCAAAGGACTTTGTAAAGAGTCCAAAAGAATGTCACAGTGATCATTTACAAAGGTTTATTTCCTTCGGACATTTTGTCCGAAGGAAAGGAAACAATCACTTGGCTATCCAAAGGACTTTTCAAATAGCCCGAAGGCATTTCTCAAGGAAATGGGAAACTTTGCAAAAATCCGAAGGGCACCTGCCCTTCAAAAATGACCATTTGAAGAAATCTGAGTGCCATGTGCCCTTCGGGAAGGAGTTGATTTCCTTTGGACTTTTTGTCCAAAGGAAATTACGAGACTAAAAAATCCAAAGTGTCGGACATTTTGTCCGAGAGACAAAGGGGCAATTCTTGGTTAAGAAAGGGACTCTTACAAGAAATCCAAAGGGCACCTGCCCTTCAGGAAGCTCCAATTCAAAAGTCTCGAAGGGTATGTACCCTTCGAGTTGGTTTGCATCATGATTCTGAAGATACATTTTTGCAGGAATTCGGAGGAATTTTGAATTAGTGCAAAGGAATTAAGGGTACATTTCGTTTGGAGAGGTCTCTTTCATTTTTGCCGAAGGGTAAGAAGATCTTGACGGGTTTTTCGAAAGGTTCATTGCACAAGTCTGAATGACCATTTGAAGAAATCCGAAGGGTTATTGACAAGAATTTCGAAGGGCACCTGCCCTTCAGAAAGGCTCATTTTAGGGCCAAAGGTACATTTTAAGCTTCTGGAGGACAATTTCAAAAATCCCAAAGGGCACCTGCCCTTCGGGAAGGTACACTTCAAGTTTGGAAGGGACGTTTTCAAGAATCCCGAAGGGTATGTACCCTTCGAGAAAGTTTATCTCATGAATTTTAAGGGCTTTTACAAAAGCCCGAAGGGCATGTGCCCTTCGGGAAAAACATTTTCAAATTTCCTGAAGGCTATGTACCCTTCAAGAAAGTTACCCCTATTGAAGCCAAAAGGAACAATGAAAATAGTTCCCACAGACTTTTTGTCCGCGGAAAAATGACAAAGGACTCGGACAAAAAGTTCGAATGAATTCCTTCAAACAAATCGTCCGAAGGATTCCTTTGGAAGACATGGACAAGACAAAAGTCCGTAAAAAAAGAATGCCAAAGGAAATGAAAGGAGGCCTAAAACAAAAGTCTTAGATAATTCCCACGGACTTTTTGTCTGCGGTAAGTTGAAAGCAAGATAATCCAAAAGAATAGACAAAGGCTTAGGGAAAGAACCCGAAGAGAATGAACAGAACCAAAGGAAATACACAAGAATATCACTGAAGGAAAGATAAAGTCCGCATGTTGAAAACCCATAAATAGATAAAATCCGAGGGAAATGCATGCACAGGAACAAGGGAACTGAGAGCAAAATGCCAGGAAATAGCAAATGATTCAGTCTAAATGTATCTCACTCACAAGAGCCTTATCCATGCAAGCACATGCTATTTTCGGTTCACTGGTCAAAACTTCAGTTGACTGCTTGTTAAAGTCATGTTTCTCCATGGTTTGACTAGTCACTCCCATGCATCGAAACATTCCAACTCAACTTCCAGCTCAGCTTAAGCTTGACTTCTAATCTTGGTGTTCTTCTCACGTTGCAAGGCTCTCAACCTTCCAGCAGTCCAAGTGGAGTTGATTGGACAAATTCGTTGCACATCTTCCTTGTTTTCCATGCAAACGAGAACAGCTCAACCACCAGCTCAGTTTTCAAATGGATCTACATGGAGTTCTTTATTTGGAAATTTTGGCGTAATCTTCTATCAAAGAAGAAGTTGACTTTCAACAAGTCCACCGTCTACACCTCTACGCCAGCCTTGGTCATGCATGTTTGAAGATTTTAGAGAATGTATTGTTTATTTTAAGATTAATCTTTCAAACTTGGCCTTACCACTTATTTTCTATGCCAATGTTTGAAAAGGCATGCAGTTTTGCAAACAAAGGATTTTATTGAATATTCTAGATGATAAAAAGGTGTTAAGTCTTGGTTATTTAACCAAGACTAACCCTTTCCTCTTTTAGAACTACACTTAAGGCTATTTCAGGTTTTGGAAAAGTCTATTTATTGGCTTAGTCAAGCCATTGAAAAGGGCCCTGAAGTTTGAAGAAAGAAATTGTAATCTGGACCAGTCATCAATAAAGAAGTTATTGTTCTGAATCTGAGTTTTACAGAAGATAGTGTGTAATTTGATTGTGCATCAGCGTATAAGTGAGATTTATCTCCTTTTGTAGGTCCCTTCCTCACCTATCTCTCCCTTTCTCACCATTCTGCAGGCCATTTGAAGTGGTTTTCAACCCTTCATCTGAAATATTTATGCTTAAGGACAGAATTATAGATTTCATTTGATTATATGTGTGCATTATTTCAGCAACTTCAGAGGATTTTGACAATTCAGGTGTATCATCCCCCTTCAATTATATTTCCCTTTTCAGTTTCCTTCTCCCTTTTCACCCCAAAAATCACAAAAAATCACAGTAGTCAAGTTTATTGAAAAATCTAAAGGGAACCAGCCCTCTCTGGAGGTTCTTCTCATCAAAGAGGCACCCACGCTCAGAGAAGTTCCAATTGTATCAGCTGGAGTGAGGGTGTGCTTTGCACATCTTCAAACAAGGTGCACTCCAGAGTGATAACAAATAGTACATCATTTTCTCCTTGTTGAGCTGATCCATTGCTAGTCGTAATTGATCCTTCTATTGCAATATTATAGTTGTCTAGTAACTTCCTATTCTCAAGCCCCTTAGCAATTTCTTGGAAATTTTTTCCATCCACATTCAAATAAGATGCTCTGCCCGTAGGCTTACTTTTGTGAACCGCATCTGATTTAATAGGGTTAGCAGATTTCAAGCCAAAATATTTTTCTAGTATCCCATTGCTTTCTTCCAAGAATGAAGCATTAGCATGCTCATGTACATTACTTTTGTGAAGTGCATCTGATTGAAGCAGGTAAGCTAAATTCAAGCCAAAATCTTTCTCTACTATCCCATTGCTTTCTTCCAAGAATGAAGCATTAGCATGCTCATATACATTGTGTTGAAGTCATTTCTTGCCTCTGCAAAATAAGTAAATGCATGTCCATTTGTATATTTTGGATGAAAGAACTTTCTTTCCTCGTGGAAATGTTGACGCAGTGGATTGCACCATGGACAGAACGCTGAGCTCCTGACTTCCACACGTCAAAATGGAAACTCCCCTTTCGCCTGTGGGACCGGCGAAGCTGGAGGGAAGAGTCTCTAGATAAGGGCTAGCTCCCTTTGATGCATCTGAGTTATTCCAATAAGTGCTAATACACACACACATATATATATATATATAATGGGGGGGATGAAAAGGGAGAAGGATTACAGGAAAACAAAACCTACTCTAAAAGGGTGATGCACCAAATGATTCGACCTACTCACACTCACTCTGAACCATAAAAACACATACATACACTTTAACTGGTAAAAGGACCAGGCTGCAGGAAGGTTAACAGGGAGGCTTTAATGGAACACACAGAAAACAGGACTCACCATAGGTGTTGTAGAAAAAGCACACTATCTAGTAACCTTCTGTCTCTGCGCTCCAGGTACAATTCTTCTTGTCACCTACAGGAATGGCGCCTTATAGATACTAGATGCGTTGGTGTCAACCCTGTGAAAGCATTAGGAAGCAATGACTAAACACAAGACTAACACTCAGACACACTCAGAGGTATCTAACCATAATAGAGGTAAAAATGCATTTTATTGATTCCATGTGAAAATTGTCAGGGCTTCGCCTTACAATGTGAAAGATAGCCCTTTTTAAAATGAGAAGTTACAATATATATAGAGAAGAGGGAACAACAGCGCCTTCTTTGAAAAAGACTTTTGGCACCCTTTGACAAGTGGCCCATGTGCATCCCAAGGGCGTTGGGAAGGGGAAGTCGCTAAAATATAAATGTTGTGTCGGTTCCGATTCTGACTTTAGGCGTTTAAAAAACATAGGCCGCGCCGTTTCTCCATAACCAAGACTGCTCCTTGAAGGCACCCACGCGGTTTGTCTGCTCATAAATGCAAAATGAAAAAAAAATGGGTCGCGCTCTTCACTGTTTGCATCCCATTTATGACCACTTGGCAAGCACTATTCCAACCGCTGGAATAACTCCTTGAGTCAACGCCTTCCCTCGCCACTTGAACTGTTTTGTCTGTTTCTACACTTGGCTCTTTTGTCTTTTCCTTGCCTTGTCTTTTCTGGCTCCTTTGGCCCTCGGGGGCTATCTTCTCGTCCTTGCTGGCTCCTTGGGCTCTTTTATTAGCAGGTTGCTGAGTTTATTCTCAACTTTTGTCCTTTTCTAGCGTTGTCTTCCTGGTTTTGCCGTTTGTTGGCTCTGTCTCTTTGTTCTTTGGGCTCTTTTCTGGTTGGCGCTCAAGAACTCAAAGATCAAACGCTTATTTCTCTGTTGTAAAAATGACGTTTGCAGGCCCGTCACCGTTTGAAAAAAACAATGGCTAGTCCATTTCCTTGAAGTTGAAGGCTTCGGAGACGTCACCTTTGGCAATTCCTGCAATCTTTTCTCTTCGGCCTTTTGTCGCTCCCTTACCCTCGGGCTTTGCTTTGGACCCTCCGGAAGGGGAGGTGTCCCTTCGGCTTTGGAGAAGTGCCCTTCGTTCGCCAGCCGAGAGTCCCCCGCAAGGGCACCTGCCCTTCGGGGTCCTTCGGCGGCCTTTCCCCTTGACTATTTTCCCACGGACGAAATTCCGCAAGAATTATCTTGCTCATTCCTTTCCTTCGGAGACTTCTCCTCAGGCTTTTTTCCCGCGGACAAAAAGTTCGCAAGAATTGTCTTTGACCACTTTGCCTTTGTCCTTCAGAATTTCCATCGGCTTTTCCTCCCGCAGCCTTCCTCCGAATTTCTTCAGAATTCCTTTGGACAAAAAGTCCGAAGAAATTATTCTAGCCTTTGCCTTAATCTTTTTTGCGAGATTTTTGTTTGTGTCCCTTCCGAATTCCTTCGGACTTTTTGTTCGAAGGATTTCTTCCTTTGCTTCTTCGACCGCTTTTGAAAAGTGCCTTTCGGAAAAATTGGAAACGACCCTTCCAAAGGGTACTTCCTTTGCCTTAAACAAATTCCGAAGGAAACTTACCTTTGCGGCTTTTCTCTGTGGCCTCTTTGAAAGTGTTCCCTGCCCTCCGCAAGGGCTCTTGAGTCCCAAACTGCCCTCCGCAAGGGCACTTGAAATGGTCCATTTTGCGCCTAAGTGTCGGGGACTCATCTCTTTGAAACAACCCATTGAACCGAACGTTGAACGAAGGCATTGAACCGACTGTTGAACCGAGCCACTGAAACAAGCCGTTGAAGCAAAACAATGAACTAGGCACTTGAATCAAACCAACTGAACCAGACTCTTGAAACAAGCACTTGTCCATTTTGCACCTAAGTGTTGGGAACCCATTCATACTTGCAGAGTCCATAGAAATGGACCTGCAGAGTCCGTAGAAATGGACCTGCGGAGTCTGTAGAAATTCTTGTGGAGTCCGTAGAAAACCCTGTGGAGTCCGTAGAAAATTCCAGACTTGTGCAAAATCAAAAAATGAAACTGGCTCAGGACACCAGGGAAGGAAGGGGACCGATTTTGGCCTATTGGACCAAAAATGGTCAACAGAAAATCAATATTTGGATGCTTCTTTCCACATTTTGTGTAAGGATCTTTATATTGACCATTTGAAGTGTGTCTTGACTTCTTATTTTGCCAAGATCTATTGTAGGCATTATTGTGTCTTCATGAACTTCCCCTCTTTCTGAGCCGATATTGAAAGAATGGTTAACAACGTCTACTTTGACCCACTGCTTAGTTGAAGTTATCTCACAAATAGCATCCAAAGATGTCACGCCATCTATCTGATTAACAATGTCAGCAACAAATTTCTGCACATTTCTCTTTGAACTAGAAAATGGCTTTCGCTTCTCTTCTTGAGAAGTCTTTTCATGGTTATCTAAAATAATAGGAATCTCTTTGACACTACTTGAAACAATAGGAATGACTCTCTTGTATATATCTACTTCTATTGTTGTCTTTGAGAAATTTGCATCAACTCCATTCGGGTGACTCAGTTATTTGGATTTTACCAAAAGATTCTTCTCACTTTTATTTTTACAGCTATCATGCAAATCACCTTCAAGTGGCACGAACCCCATCTTTAGGAGATTGATAGGTGCTCCTTGAACAGGAACATCTTTTTCAACGTACTCTTGTATGGTGGATTCCTCCATGGGTTGCTTCCTTTCAATTTCTTGCAACTCTGATTGTTCTTCTTTCTTCTTCAGCCTTCCACTTTTATTTTCTTTGAATATTTTCAAGAATTCTCCAAAGGTAAAGTCAAACTTTTTTCATCATATGTGGGAAGCTTGCTCAAACGATTTTTAGTGATCCTTCTTCCTCTTCTTCTTGGCCCATGCCTCCTTTTTAAGTACATGAACCCCAATGCAATAACCCCAGCTGTACATGAAACCCCAATGCCATAGTCTAGGGCTGTTTTTTTGACTAATATGGCAGCAGGAAGCTCCAAACTGATGAATGGTAGTTCTAGAAGAGGTATGGCAGCTTCACAAAGATGCACAAAATTGATTATAATACTCCAAGGCCTCACAAAAAAATTAATTAGATAATAATCTTCAAATCACATTGAAACTAGAATTTGATCCTGATTTGCAAGCACAATATTGATTCTTGGATGGAATCACCTATATAGTTTATAGGGTTTTCGTCCTCAAACCTAAATCCGAATAGTGAGAGTTTTAGTCCTCACAATTTGTTCCAACCTAAGTCACAAGGTTTGCCATTTTTTCATCTCGAAATTCAAAATTCACCATTTTTTTGCCGGCTCATAAAATTTGCCAGAAATTGCCCAGGTTCGAGGTAAAAAAACCACGGAAAAATTTGGCACCAAAAAATAGGGCAAATGTAATGTCTCCACTTTGGGACAATCATGCAAAATAAGGGTTTCCCAACAAACCAATGAATTGGTAATGATATTTACTTCAATAAATCATTTCTAAATGTGTAAAGATGAGCCAAAAATCAAAGCGCTGAATTAGGTACTTTTCCGTGCCAATGATGAGAATCTTATGTTGATTTGTCAATCTCTGTATTTCTAATTTTACCCCACAAGATACAGCAGTTGGTCCCCTCACAACAACCTCAAAAACCCTTGCAATTACTCACCAGTATTATGCCAAAATATACAAATTTATCACAGCATCAAATAACCATGAAATGAAGGTACAAATGGTTCAATGACCTTACCCATGAAGTCGCCAATATTCAAGAAAATTACATAATTAATTAGCATGTGAATTCCTCCAATAACCCTTATCCAATGACGCTAAAATGATTAGAATCAATCATCAAAATTCAACATAGAATATATGTACCAATTCTAGGGTCTAAGAGCACTATAAAAGGTCTCCCCAAGCTCCCCAAGTGATTCGCCCCACTTAGAAAAATCACAATAAAATATTCAGAATTTATTATGCCACAAATGGCCTCAAAATCACCTCAAATCAGTGTGACAAATATTAGAAAAATATGATAATGATTTCAAAACTATTATTATCAAATTAGGGCATCTTTTGGCCACTCAAAAGGCCTTACAATCCTTCCTAACCGAGTCTCTCAACCTGGAGAAGTCACAATAAAAATCAAAAATTAATATCCAAACCCTAGGAGAGGGTTTCCTTGTAGAGCAACCCTCAATGAGGAGTCTTCAAACCTAGGGGCCAAATCGCCCCTCCTCCAAGATCCCACAAACTTGTAAATGGCTTCCAAAAACCAACCACTTGTCCAATCCGAATAATGAAGCACGAATTGTAGCTCTTGATGTAGAGCCACTCACATAGAACTTTAAAGGGTATGAAAGTTTCTGTCCTCATGCCTTACACTTCAAAGGGTTTCGTCCTCAAAGTGCCTTAGCCAAGCTTGACATACTTGACCAAAGATCCAATATCCAAAAATAGCATCCCCTTCAATGAATTCCAAGCTTCCTTTATACACTCACCCTTTTAAGTCATGAGGGAAGAGTTAAACACATAAAGGTCGGTTAGCTTTTAAAACTTACTTAAAGGCACTTTATGTCCTTTAAGTCATAAAAGGCCCCTCCTCAATGCAAAAATAGAACTTAAGTGACCCCTTCACTTTTATCTTTCAAAGAGGATAGTGTGTGTTTCCTTTTTCTCTTCCTTTCCCATATCCTAGGGGAAACACCAAAAATAGGCTAGGGGACATGTCCAAAGCCCTTCGGCCAAAAAGGGAGACATTACAGCACAATAATTTATGAAGCCGCAGATTCAGGTCATGGATATGCAAAAAAACTCAATAAGGGAGGTATGAGCCGTTTTAAGTTTATTGATCTTAACATTTGTTGTGTTTACATCTATGTCTGCTCAGGGAGGGGAACCGTTGATTAAACCCTATGCGCAGTTCAGAACCATTGAGGAAGTGACCGCGTGAGGTTGTCATTGGACATCGTGCTAAGTAGTGAGTGGTCCCCTGAGGTTCGAGCTTGGATGTTAAGTAGGGACTGGTTGTGTGACACTGAGCTCAACACAATCTACGACTGCAAGCAGAGGAGGGAAAGGAGCTTCGAATAGTCGGCAGACTTGCAGAGGTCCAAGGAGGAGAACAAAGTAGCATCAGTAGAGGAGAAAAAAGTAGCGTCCACCATCTGCAAAGGAGAGGAGAGGTAGGGTTTTCTTTGTTTTTTTAATTACATTTAGTTTTAAGCTATTTTGTTTGTTTTGTTTTTTTAATACATTTTGTTTTATTTTTTTAGGTTTTGTTTTTATATTTTATTTTGATTATAAACTTTTTATTTTTTATTTTTCACTTTTGTTTTAATTTATTTTATTTTATGTTTTTTATTTTTATTTTATTTTCTTTTGATTATTATTTTTTATTTTATAATTTTGTTTTAATTTATTTTATTTTATCTTTTGTTTTTGATTTTGTATTAATTTCTTTTTATTTTTTTGTTTATTTTTTATGATTTTTAGTTTTTTTAATTATGTTTTTAAATTGTTTTATTTCCTTTTTTAATATATATTTATTTTTAATAATCTTTATTTATAATTTTAAAATCAAAATTATAATGTATTTTAATTTTTTCATTTTCTTTTATAATGCTTATTTATTTTTAATAATTTTTGTTTATAATTTTTATAAAAAAAATTATTAGGTATTTTATTTTATTTTACGTGTTTGTTTTTTAAAATCATGTTATTGATTTTTTTTATTATTATTTTTATTCCTTATGTTTTTTAATTTATTTTTTTATAATTTTATTTATTTATTTTATAATATAATTATTTTTAAATTTTTATTTTATAATTATAAATTTATAATTATAATTTGAATTTTTTTTCATTTTATTTTTTCGTTTATAATTATTTTTTTTTTAATATTTTTATTTCTTTTTTTTAATTATTTTTTTAGTTTAATGTTTTATTATTTGTTTTAAATATATTTATTTATTTATTTTCTACCCTCTTTTTAATGATTTGTTTATTTATTTTAATGTAATTATTTTAATGATTTGTTTATTTTTTATTTTAGTGTTTTTTAATTATGTATTTTTAAATTTTTATTTTATGTTTTCTAAATTTATAATTATATTTTAAATATCTTTTAATGTATATCTTGTTTTTTAATCAGTTTTATTATTTTTTTAATATATTTTTATTTTTTTATGTTTTATAATGATTTATTTATTTAAATTTTTTTAAATTATGTATTTCATGTTTATTTATATATTTTTCTTTGTTTTTAAAAAAATAAATATATTTTGACATTAAATTTTCATTTAAATTTTGTAGACGATTTCATGTCTCCTCCAAAATCAAAAGCCGGGGGATGGAAGCATATGTCACGCCCCAGATTAGCGAATGGAGTCAAATGTATTATATGTGGTAAAATATTTTTTGGGAGTTTAACAAGGGTCGTGGACCAACTACTTGGCATATCGGGTGGTCCTGGTGGGGGTGTTAAAGCATGCCCTAACCTATGCAACAGCATTGGAGGACGCAGATGAATCCGACGTGATGACGATGATGATGAGCCAAGTGCTCTTGATGATATGGAACTTTTGGCTGTTGCTAGTAGCCTATAAGGCCATATAGTGTATTGGCTTTTAATCATGTATAACTTTTTTATGTATAGCTCATATGAAGCTTAAGAACTTAGTATTACATGTTTTAGATTTGAAACACTTAGTTTTTCAAAAAGTATCTTTAATATTCTTATTTGACTTATTTTTATATGTTTTTAAGTTTTTTTATGTTTCGAATTTAATGGCGATTTTTATCTGAACTCGAACTCGAACCGATTTTTATCCTCATTGAACTCAAACTCGAACCTTGTGACTTAAGTTCCAACTATAAGGGTTTTCATCTTTATGCTGAAAATCGATGAACTGGGAGGTTCAATCAATTGAGAGATATTGATAATAAAAAATGAATGATTTACAATGAGGACTCTCAATATATAGACTCAATTGTCACTTTTAGGGTTAGGGTTATAATTTTAGGTTTAGAGTTTTACTTTTCACTTTTACCCTTTTCTTTTATTTCCACTTTTCCATTTTCTCACCATTTTATTTTATTTCTAATAATAATAAAGTAATATTAAATTGTCACTTTTTTTTAATTAAAAGTAAGTCACTTAGAGTCTTAAGACAACTTCAAATATTAACTTTATTATTTTTTACTTTATTTGAAAAAGGGTTGATTTTCATATCAAAATAGCTCAAGAGATCGCTACAGCAGTTCAAGGACACATGCAGTTTGAGGAAACTCATGCAGGGCAATCTAGATAGCACAATTCATCCACAACACCACAAGGATCTACTAAATAGGGATTTGTCTAATTTTTTAGTGGGGGGTAGCGTAGGCAGCTTAGTGGAAACTTGGGTAAATTAGATATCACCAAGTAGCCTATTTATGCTTAAGTTGTCTAAAGGCATTTTTTAATTAAGCATTGTTATGGTTAAAAAAAGGTACCAACAAAGGTGTGACCTTTGACAATCGCCTTAGACTCATATTTATGTTCACATGTTTTGGTATTGAAACATCATCCTTCTATTGCAATTCATAGAATCTATTTGCATACATAGTTGGTTGTGCATTGTTGTTGTATTATGTCATTTGTTTATGTTGTTATATTGCTTACCATACTTTTCAAATATGTTGTAAAGAACACTTTAACCTAAATGAATGTTTTCAATCTTCTTTTGTGCAAAAATTCGATAAGATTCACACCAAAAATCAAGGCATTGGCCACATGCCCATGCCAGATTCAAGGTACTCCATGGCCATATTGAGTACCACACTTTTCTAAGTTGGTGACTGTATTTGGCTTCACTTGGATAAACAAAGATTTTATAACACCACAAGTTGAAATCCACCAAATATAAGCCTTACACTGTTCTCCAAACTGTCCGCCTAATGTCTTTCCCATAGTTTTCCATCTCAGCTTAGCATACATGATGTTGTAAGCGTGAGCCACCAAGGACTATATTCCATTTCTGCGAGCTTGCCCTTTCAAAACCATGTCTTCTATGTCTCCTACCATCTTGCGGATGCGGCCACAACTTTGCCTTGAGGGGGAAGCCATGGAAGCCCAAGATACTATTGTCAAATTCAATCCAAAAAGAGAAGCATGAATGATATAAAGTAGGAAGTCATAGGGATATAAGAAATAACCACTCACAACAATTTCCAATGATTGACTTGTTGGGGGGTGATTGCTAATACCAAAGCATTATTCCTCCTAGCACTCCATCCAATGAATCCAACTTTCACTACCTTCATGAAATTAATTTTTACATAAAATCTCGCTTCTAGTGATTAGCATGGGATAAACTTAAGAGGCAAAAATAAATTTGAATTTTTGGAGTTTGTGCCACCTCCATTCTTAATAAAATTGTAATCAAAAGTTAGGATCCATGCCACAAATAGAACTATAATTAAGGGTGTTCTTGAGGGGGAGTGTCACCAACAAGCACTAATCTTAGTCGCTCCCAGTCACTATACGGTCACATGTCACCAACTCCAAACTTCCTAGGAGTTTAGCAAGAAAATTGGCTCCCTTTTAAATCAAATCTTGTTGAAATTTTAAAGGAGAAGGGATTCCTCTGTGATACTTTGACACTGCCAACAATAGCCTTATCTTTCATGTCCTCAATGATATGTATAGAACCCACTTCCAACTTCGACCACATTCAAATTCTTGCTCAAAGCAATCTTCAATTCTTGAACTTAATTCTGCCTTTGTAATGTCCCCATTTTTCCCTCATGAATAAACAGGTATTGAAGACCTTAGTCTATCTCTCCACAGACTAAAGGAGCCCTTTTTGAGGAATGCTATTTTATTAGTTATTTATTAATTGTCGAAATAGTGATTTTTATCATAAAGCAATTATTAATTAATTCATAAAATATTTTAAAAGTGATTTTTACCACTAAAGTGCTTAAGTGAATTAAATATTAATTTATTTGCCTTAAAGTAATTTTAATTACTATTTTAATTAAGGCCAACAATTAATATATTATTCAAAAAGGAGATATCGGCATGGGAACTAAAGCAAAGATAAGGAAAGGTGTTTTATCTTTCCAAAGTGGTTCACCCTCTTTGGAAAGTTATAAATACATGGCAAAGACTACAATGGAGGATATGTTGAATTTGATATTTTTGTTCTTCATGTTTGAAAAAAACTATTGGGATGCATGCCCAATAGAGTTTCGCTATTGTTGGTGATTGATCAATCTAAAAGGTGTCTTTTGACACCTCCTTTGCAAAAGATCTTGTTTATGCCCTAAGGAGTGGAGTGAATTGCTTTAGAGGTTGTGTTCATAATTTTGAGGGTTTCGTGATATTTTCTTTGCATCTTGAGTTTATTAATTTATTGTGCTAATTTTGCAAGTGGAGTGAACCACTTGGGGAGTTTGGTGCTAGGATTTGAAGACTTCAATTGGACAAAAATTCACAAATTAATTAATTTGATTTTATTTGATATTTTTCTAATTATCCTTGTGAAGTTTTGGATGATTTGGGAAGAGTTGGGAAGGAGAAAAATTAAATAATAATTTGCAGAATTATTATTTAATTATCTAACAAGTTTTCGAAGGATTTTCCACTTGCGGAAGGCAAGAATATTTTCTATATTTTTTTGCTATTTTTCTAGGCACTTTGGAAGTGTGGTGATTGACCAAGAAGGGCAAATTTGACATTTTTCATGTTCAAACAAGTTGCTGAAATTTTCCTGGTATTTTTTGGAGGATCGTAGCTAGTTTTGGCAAGGGTTTGAAAAGGAATTTCACTCCGAACAGCAGCTGTAATTTTGATGTTAAATCAGAATTTTCTGCCATCTTTTTATGGCATTTGAGCTTCAAAAAATGGGTAAAAAAGGTACTTATTTGTGCAAAATTGCGAATTTAATTCTGAAATTTTCTTGCACATTTTCAATTATTTCAGAGCAACTTGTTAGCTGAATTTTATCCACAAAACCCTCTCTTTTTGGCACCTAGGGTTACCTAGGTTAATTAATGGATTTAGAATTTATTTTGCAATCTAGGGTTTGCTGATTGCATTTTCAGATTTAAGGATTTTGGGGAAAACCCTTTTTGCCCTACTTTGTCGCATTTGGGGACATTACAGCCTCAATGACGGTAGCGAGAGAAAGCCATCAACATAGACAAAAAGAAAGTTACCCTTGCGATCTTTGAAGAAGCCACATACCCTGGTGATCTCGCTGAAGTGCCATCAAAATCAGTTTAACTCTGCCTTGCATAGGGACAGTCCGCCTTACACCATCCCTAGAAATGTGATTGGCTCATACCCCATAAGAGTGGGCAGGGGAGTGCAATATCTTGTAGTTGACCTTTAAGGTACGTACATATTTAATATATGCCTAATAGAAACATACTATTACTTTTTCTATTGGTTGAATCTTAAGGATAACCCTAACATTAAAAATTTAAAGACTTCATCTATGTTATGAAATTAGTGTTGCATAGTTGTAATTTCATATTAGTATGTATGTGTATTAAATAAATAAATGTAAATGAGTTGTTATTAACAACTCATAGCTAGTTCAAGTTGAGATATTATGTGAGTCAGAATAATACTAATATATGCTTGTGTATTAGATGTATGTGAGTTGTAACTACAACTCGCCTCTCTAGTCTTTAGGAGTGTTTATAGGTTTGTTGAGTAAGTCTAGGGATATGAGAGATTAAGGGAAATATCTAAGGGATTGAAGGTTGGTATTGACTCTTCCTTTGTAGGAGCATATCAAACTATTTATATGTATCATATGTTAAATGTCTTGAATGAATTAGAAATGAAGAATATTATTATGTGTTCAAATTGTGTATAATATGCTCCAATTTTTATCAGTGGCATCTGAGCAGGTTGATACTCCGTTTCATTGACGATTGATTACTCTGTGAGGGGCAGACATAATGCTAATCGCCCCTTTCAATGATAGTTTGTTTTGTGAATGAAATTAGTTTATTTGTCTGAAAGAAGAGTTATTGTTAGTATTTGAAGGCAGATTGTCGTGTGCCTGATTAGAAGCATGTTGATTTTGTCATATCACTAAGCAACATAGTCAAGTGTGTGGAGGAGGACGTGCTCCCAACGACATAGTCTCAAAAATGGCAACCTGCTGTGCAGACCTGTCCATGTAAGAACACCATTCAACTTTGCCATGCGATCGTGTGTATTTTGATCTGTTAAGACCTTCAACTCAGCACAGAACCTATTCATTATTGCATCAATGTGTATTCAAAGCATGGATTGATAGCGATATGGAATTGTAGAATTCGGACGGACGATTCTGTATAGTTTGCAGGAGCTCGATTTGAATACATGCATTGTCACGTACACCTGGTGTTCACAGTCCAGACATCTAAACCTTCTTGTGTGCATGTAGGCTCCTGCCTTCTTTGTTTACTGTTTTGGGAGAGTGGACATTGTGCTCCTGGAGATTCGTGAGCAATGATATACATTCCCATAAGTGTCCATTTGTGCACAGTTTTGAGGGATCAATTAAAATTCAATGCAGTCCAACTTCCACGACTACCATTTAGTGCAAAGAGACATCTTTTGCTTCTGCCAAACAGTGCTCTAACACGTGATTTTCAACATCCATAAGATTTATAAAATTTTCAATAACATTTGAGTCGGTAAAATTAATAGTCATCTATATTGTAATCGGTTTGGTTGCCTAGTGTTTAGCGTTGGTTTTAATCCAAAGAGGTCTTGTATTGTCATGGTTTAGTCTTGAGTATAGTAGAAGATTAAATGTTCAATTGTTCTTTAAATGTATCGTTCAAATAAGTCTCACGTATAAGGATTACTAGTGATTAAATTTTTTTAGTGTCTTTAAATCAGGTCTTTATTCCCATGTAAAGAGTCTATCTGTAGTCCTTAAGAACAAGGTATTTGTGTATTAATAGTCAATGTCAAATGAACTAAAATAGGTTGTTTACAAAGTAATATCAAATTATTACTTTTTAAATATATTTGTTCATTTCAAAGTGTCTCTTGTCATTAGAGTTTCATTGTTGTATCTTTTGTCAAAAAGTGTATTAAAAAAATAAAATAAAGAGCGGGAAAATTTAAGAATTTGCCTCAATTTCAAATTGGATGCATTATCAGTGTCATCCAACGTCCATATTGAGGGGGGGAGTATTTTCTCAAATGGAACTTCAAGTCTTATTTTGCTAAGTAGCATGTGTTTGGAGGATGGCGGCAATGGAGGTTGGAGGAATTTCAACATCTTCTAGTTAGTCATTAGAAACGGGGCTGCCTTATGATGTAATGACATTTGTTTTTTCAGTTCAGTGTGTTTGCTTTCCATTGTGCAATGATTTAAGTGTTCTTGTTTTGCATAGTTTGTTGTTTTCAATAAAACCTCTACAGTGAATTTTGGGAAAGACATGAATATTCAAAGAATCAGATTCTGGGGGGGCAGGAGAAGGTTTTGAAGTAAACTTCTATCATATAGTTAATTTGGGAAGCTCTAGGAATCTAGGGGAGATTCAAAATTCATGCTCGGCAACCTCGCAAAATTCAGCTCAGCTTGGGAGCTCTAGAAATCTGAAGGATTCCAAATTCAGGGCCCAGAAACCTCAATGGAATTCGGTTCACATCTACAATCGGATGAAATGTTACTTGGTCTAAGCAGTGTCTTCAAAGAACAACATTTCTAGGATATCTATCTCTTCTCCCACGTTCACACTAAGGGGGGGAATGTTATGAAATTAGTGTTGCATAGTTGTAATTTCATATTAGTGTGTACTGGCAGAACATCGGATGGATTTGTTGCCTTTATTTTTGCGAAAAAACTAGGATGTACTACCAATAATATGGTGGAGATCAAAACTATCTATAACGGGATGCAAGAAGCTTTAAAAACAGGTTGGCAAAAATTGCAAATTGAATCAGATTCTAAGGTTATTGTGGGGTTGTTATCGGAGCCTAAGGGAGATCCTAGTAAGAATTGGCAAATAGCTAGAGAAATGAGGAAGATTAGTACTTTGCAAGATAAGTTTCAGGAGGCTTATTTTTGTCATGTTCCTAGAGAAAGTAACAAAGTCGCTAATAGTTTGGCATACTGGGCATTGGATAATCACAACATTCTTTGCTATGGTGTGCCTCCAATCTAGTGTCAAGCAAACTGCAAGAAGTTTGAGAAAGATTTTTGGATCTGGATTTGCATCAATGAGTGTTTATTGGATATCCTTTATGTTCAATGCCAGAGATTGGACTATTAGTTTTCAAGCTTGGCATATTAGAATATGTACTCTTTGAGTTTGCTTTAATATATTTTTCCTTTATATATATATATATATATATATAAAAGTGTGTTATATATTATTCTTTAAATATATTATATATATATTTTTAAAGAATAATATTTAACACACTAACTAATATATATATTAGTTAGTGTGATATATATATATATATATAAAACACACTAACATATATATATATATATATGTTAGTGTGTTTTATATATATATATATATATCACACTAACTAATATATATATTAGTTAGTGTGTTAAATATTATTCTTTAAAAATATATATATAATATATTTAAAGAATAATATATAACACACTTTTATATATATATATATATTAGTTAGTGTGATATATATATATATAAAACACACTAACATATATATATATATATGTTAGTGTGTTTTATATATATATATATATCACACTAACTAATATATATATTAGTTAGTGTGTTAAATATTATTCTTTAAAAATATATATATAATATATTTAAAGAATAATATATAACACACTTTTATATATTATATATATATGTTAGTGTGTTTTATATATATATATATATATATATCACACTAACTAATATATATATTAGTTAGTGTGTTAAATATTATTCTTTAAAAATATATATATAATATATTTAAAGAATAATATATAACACACTAACTAATATATATATTAGTTAGTGTGATATATATATATATAAAACACACTAACATATATATATATGTGTGTGTGTGTGTGTGTTAGTGTGTTTTATATATATATATATATCACACTAACTAATATATATATTAGTTAGTGTGTTAAATATTATTCTTTAAAAATATATATATAATATATTTAAAGAATAATATATAACACACTTTTATATATATTATATATATATATATGTTAGTGTGTTTTATATATATATATATATCACACTAACTAATATATATATTAGTTAGTGTGTTAAATATTATTCTTTAAAAATATATATATAATATATTTAAAGAATAATATATAACACACTAACTAATATATATATTAGTTAGTGTGATATATATATATATAAAACACACTAACATATATATATATATATATATATATATATATATATATATATATATATATGTTAGTGTTTTTTATATATATATATATCACACTAACTAATATATATATTAGTTAGTGTGTTAAATATTATTCTTTAAAAATATATATATAATATATTTAAAGAATAATATATAACACACTTTTATATATATGTGTTAAATAAATAAATGTAAATGAATTGTTATTAACAACTCATAGTTAGTTGAGATATTATGTGAGTAAGAATAATACTAATACATGCTTATGTATTAGATGTACACAAGTTGTAACTACAACTCACCTCTCTAGTCTTTAGGAGTGTTTATAGGTTTATTGAGTAAGACTAGGGATATGAGAGATTAGGGGAGATATCTAAGGGATTGAAGGTTGGTATTGACTCTTCCTTTGTAGGAGCATATCACAGTATTTATATTGAACTCCTATCATATGTTAAATGTCCCAAATGAATTAGAAATGAAGAATATTATTATGTGTTTAAATTGTGTATACTCTGCTCCAATTTTTATCAATCTACTCTTAATGGAATAGATAATGCATTACCTATTTTTTTTCTGAATCTGAAAGAAATACAAGTAATGGCCAACGAGCTAATCTCATCCATGCAATGCATTTTAAAAACAATAAATTGTGATACGCTTAGCACATAATGCATCATTTAAGGAGATATGTAATGATAAGCAATGTTCAAAGATGATTTAAATACAATCATTATGCTGCAACTAAATACTTATAAAGTATTAAATGAAATGCATACCCTCTCTAAAAGAACTTCAAAGATGGACATAAGGCTTACTTGGATATAATGTACACCATATATTTTTGTAGGAGAACTAACTAACTCGAAAACAGACTGTCCGCTAGATTTCCTGAAGTCTGGCAATCTGGATGAACCATTGTTTGCCTCTTGGAATCGCCATGTTCCTGCAAAAGGGTGTCCTAACATACTAAATATGAAAAAAATCTAAAGTTAAGTCTCTTCAAGCCTATACAATTTATTGATAAAGAAGAGTCTGAAATAGTGGAGCTAAAGTTTTCTTGAAAACACTTATAATAAAATCAAATCCAGTAATGTAAAATAGTGAAATAAACAAAATATAATGTTGGCATCTAGATAATTTAAGATATAGAAAACCCAAAAGAATTGGGGCAAGTTATTTGCAAAGAAAATAATTTGTGCAGGGCAGTAGATCTCAAAAGAAGTCATAGAAACCCCACTTTATTAAAATATAACCTGTGCATAATATTAGTAATTCCAACGTCTGCAACAAAGAGTACAAGCAACATAAGGAGCCTTATTCTTTCTTGGAGTTGTCTTTCGTTTGGTAGTTATAGATTTTACTTCTGCTTCTTTCATTTTGTTTTGTTTTTGTTTTGGGGTTCTCTATTTTGCAGATCAGCCTGAATAACGGTGAAAGGTTTTCCTTTGAAGCATGAAGTAAGAAGAAATTGGGCTTAAAAGAAAAGGTGTCAAGTGTGGAGACTGAGTAGGGCTACCACTGAGTATTCTTCAAATCTGAATTGGGGTTAGATGCTGAATACTGCAAGGCAAATAGTATGTAAAAGCCTGAGTTAATTCATATTAATAAAACCCTTTTCCATTTCCTGATGGCAAAGAAAAGCCTCAACTGAATGGGGAATGTCTACCACTATTAGACTTAGTTTGAATCACCCTTGGAATAATAAAATGATCTAGGGGATAGTTGGTGACAAGCAAATCTAAAATCTTGTTAAATCCTCTACTCACCACAGTGGCCCTAAACCCCTCCAATGTTTTCATTAGCTCTATACATTTATACAAATATTTAATGGGGCAATTTGGGATACCTCTAGTACCAGAGTTACAGACGCTTAATGGCAGTAGAAACAGACCTAGAAGGGACCAAAGATATCTCCTTTGGGGCTATAAATGCCTGTCCAGCAGCGGAGCAATGCCCGAGTGAGAAAGCAACATGTCTACCAGGGTTATAAATACCTCTTGGAAGTAGACCTATGTTGTATTGGGAATGACTTGCATTTCTAACTCTAAACTTGTGATTCCCCTAAAATATAATAAAACCCCTGGATGGCAGTAAACGAATACTCATTGAATCATGCACACACTTAATCCTGTTCAACTGGGTTCTTAGCAAATTAATTTTGATCGGGAGCTTACTCGTGTTAAATTTTAACTCTCTCTTTTACTCTCTTGTTTGCTCTAGAATTCAGATGATAACTAAAATTCCGGATTCATTTAATACTCAGAGTATTACCCCATAAAACCTATAATTTGGGACATTCCATTTTAAAATTTCAGATCCCAGAGGATTTTTAAAAAAAAAATGTATATATGGTTTCACATTTGAATGTGTTTAATTTTTTAAGGAATGTGGATATCGTTTTGATAATAATATCAAGCTATTTGTTTGCATTCCACATGTTATTCTTTGCTGAGCATTAAAACCTTTTCGAATTTGTGTACTTCCTGGGTTAAAAAATCCTGATTGCTCGTCTTATTTTTCCCCAAATGTTTAATGCATTCTGAGCGAATTCAATCTTTATCTTCATGGTATTTGTTTCCAAGTATTGCCCCAGATTTTGTTTCTGTCAGTTGATAGATTTCCGTTGTTTTAAGTTTTGCATACTTTATTCCAAGGTTATCTTGCAAGAGTGGGCTCCACTGGTTTGACTTTTATTACTCACTCTCATGTGGTGTAAAAATGCCTTTTGGATCTTTATGCTTTTATTACTTTCAAATTGAATGAGAGGATGACAAGTGTCATTTCCCCACTCACCATTGTCCTTCCAATAATTGAATCCAATTTATATTGCTTTGCACTATCCTCTGTGCTCAAACTCCAAGAGATATCTCCACGTGTCCACATCCTGGTGCACAAAGTGTTTCTTTGTTTTATGGTGAGCACAACCTTTCGTCTTTGAGGTCTGTGTGCACAGGATGCTGCCATGCAGCCTCATCTCATGTTTGTTTGGTTATTTACCATTTCCATAAGACTGTAATTAGAAGTGCATTTCACTCACATTTGTGTTGTCTAATACACAAGTATGACAAATGCGGCAGCATGGAGTAATGTTTACGAAGAATTCAGGATGGATATTTGATGGCACCAAGTGCGCCTCCTCTTCCAAGTCAGCATCATGTAAGCAAAATGTTCCAAGTTTGAAACTTGTGCATGAAGAACGGTGTGCTTCTACTACAGAGTTTGCTAAATTTCTTGCTTAAACTTTTGTGGTTTAAGAGCCAGGTGTTAGTGCATCTGAGCTTTACAATCTGATTGAGGCTCTAGGGAAGGTGGCACAAATGCCAGGCTCCCGAGTCCTTGAAACAATTGATTGAAGATGTGAAGGATACTTCATTAAATGTGGCCTCTTAAACTGCATCTTTGGTTGACAAGGAGGAGAAAGCTAGACAATCTAGAGATAAAAAGGTCACTTTCGGTCGTGCTGGGACAAATAGGGATGACAACAAACTTGTTAGTCATGGCGGTGGATTGGCTGATCCCCCTGGTTTTCATGAACAAGTTGCACTTCTAGTTAATGATTGAGGTCGCATATATGATTCTCCTGGAGTATATGATGAAGTACATGCACTTTACAAGTCACAATCGCAGCAAACTGGGGATGTTCAAAGGAGATGATGTTCCTGATCTTTTTTTTTTATCTTTTGTGTGTTTTGACAGAACTCTCTGTTGCATATTGCTTGGCTTCTGAAGTTTCAGTTCCTGGTTCAATTCCACTTTCGTCCCAATAAAGAATGCAAGGCTTTTCTTTTACTACAACAGATATGTATGCAAAGCTTGTGGTTTTGTTGGTTACATATTGTGCAGCAGACTCACGAATGATCAAAGTTAATCTTTGAGTAACTGCATATCATTCAAAGGGGCGCCAAAGAAAAAAAACAATTTTCAGGCACTTAATATGTTTGCAAAAGCTTTCCATATTCTAGACAGCAGAACTTGCATCAGAAATAACATTTATTTCTTCTTTTGTACTGGATTTTACCATGATGCGGTGGATGAGGCACCATAAAATATCTCTTACGAAAAACATCATAAATATTGCATTTGAAGGATGAGTATGTGAAACATAATGAGAATGAACTGAAGGTGAAGCAGGTGTAATTCGTAAAGTATGAAGAAAGAAATTGAATCGTTGATGGCATGATTGAGAACAGTTGTTTTGATTGCAAATCTGGGACTTGCACCCATACTTTTCTTTGTGTGGTTGCCCTTATAAATCACTTTCATCAACTCAGTCACGACATTATCAACATTTTTAAAGTTGACAATTGGCTATGGGGATGGTTTGTGGTTTTCCTTGGAACAAATGGTCTTGTTATGTTCTATAGATGTAGTATTAAGGACCCTGGATATATCAAAATGAATCCATGCAAACTGCAAAATACTAAATGAAGATAAATCTTTGTTAAACAGTGAGCCAAGCAATTCTGCTCGGTGGGCAGGGTTTTGGTCTCTTCTTTGCCCAACTTACAAGATAATCAGGCCTATACGTTCCAAGCATTGCTCTTCTTGCAACCGTTGTGTTGAGCAATATGACCAGTGACCACCATTGCCCATGGATTTCTAACTATGTTAGCAAGAAGAATAAATGGAACTTTTTTGTGTTCATATGCCTTCAAATTTCTGCAACGTTTATTCAGCAGCTTTGGACTGATCCTAAGGCACCTTCATCTTCTAGTACATGGATGCATTATTAACTTGTTCACCACCTTGATGCAGTAGTGTTTCTATGTGTACATACGTTTATTTTCCTTGGAGCTGTAATGCAACTGTCACACATGCATCACTGATTGCACGGAATATGACAACAAATGAGATGGAAAACCATAATCATTACAGTTTTCCCAAAGCCCAGATAGCCAACTTTGGAATTCTTATAATCACTGGTTTAAAAAGAATTACATGAAATTCCTTATTAATGATTATAATGACAACGATGAGGTTCCCTACAGAATCCTTTGCAACAAAATAAAGTTTGAATACAGGGGAAAGTTTCTGATGTTAAGGGCTGTGGAGTCGGGGCTGAAGGCTATATTTAGGTCCCTTCATGCATGAAAGCACCCATGTTGGGATGGGGTGATTATGTTCAGAATAACATCTGTGAACATTGAAACTACAGTTGCTACAAAAATCATGCCATTCGTATGTTTGAAAGGCCAATCTCATCACCTACGCAAGGATGATAATCAGCTAAACATCATGATGACCCCTAATACCTGTGGTGACAAAAGCACAAGTATTGTTTTAATCTTGTTGTCCTGAAAAACCTTTGTTTACTGGTTAACGAGGAGCATTCACCTGTCTGGATCCTGTTGCACAGACTCATGGGATGAGAAGAAGTTGTTCATTGGTATTTTATGCCTTGTATTTAAGGCTCATGGGATTTTCCCACATGTCCCCATCCCGATCCACGGATTATTTCTCTATTTTATTTTGAGTGCATTCTTCTTTTGAGCCCCGAGTACAAGGGATGATTCCACGTGGCTGAATCTAGTGCATGAAATTAAGGTGATATATGGTGCTGGAAAAGATATTGCTGTAAGACAGGTATGAAAAGATGTTCCACACTTCCTTGACGATGCAATTCAGAACTAAAATGCATAGATATTATTCAAATTTCAAATGATGGACACAAAAAATTATGTGCTAACTGCTATGCCCCAAACGCATAATTTGATCAAGCTCTAAGCGTTTTAAATGGCCTTGAGTCAAAGAATGAAGCATCATCTTTTGGCCCAAAAATGTGTAAGAGAATGAAACATTATCTTTTGGCCCCAAAAAGTATGGGAAAACTGTTAATTTTTTAATGCAAAGTTTAGGCTAAAATGCCTTTCAAAAGACACTGAGAGGTTTGGAAAGAACAATCCAAATGACATTGAGATAATCCATGGCAGGGTTAGTACAAGCTCTGCAAAATGTTAATCAGAATAAGGCAAACCAAGGAGAGGGAAGCTCATTAGCTAATGAGCGAGCCTCAATCAATACCCCTTCCAAGACTTTCCAAGCAAAATTCTGCAAAAAAAAGAACACCCAGAAGAGGTAGAGCCCCGACATCACGCAGGTAATGATTTTTCAGTATATCATGCTGAATATGAAGAACTCAGCCTTGCAATACAGCAGGCATTGACTTTCCAAGAGTTTTGTGATCTAAGAATGAAGAATAGTACAGGGAGGGGAAGGAGAACTCAACAAGATCAGACCCGTAAAGATATCCAATAGCGTTTAGGTAAGACTACAATTCCTACATATGATGGATCTAATAAATGTTCTGCCAGGTCTTGGTTGCAAAAGTTGGACACATGCTTATCATTGAATCCAATGTATGAAGAAAAGGCAATCAAATTTGTTACTCTTCACTTGGAAGGAGTAGCACAAGTGGTGGTACCATGCTATGGTCATCCAAGGACACAGTTCCATTTCTACATTGGAAGAATTCAGACAAAGATTAACAGAGAGATTTGATAGAAAAAACCCTGAGATCCATTTCAAAGAATTAGCTCGAGATTTGACTGAGTCAATGGAGGACCCCAAGAGAGCAAAGTTTGTCTACAACATGCCGAGGGGGCATACATCCTTGTGGTGGTATCATGTGCAACTAGAAAGGGAGAGAAGAGTTAAAGACAAAATCAAAACTTGCGACAAAATGATTGCTAAGCTAAAAGTGAAGTTGTCACGTTTTGATTATCAGTTGAGTTTATTCAAAAAGTTGCAAAATTTGAAACAAAGAGGAATGAATAAGTGTGAAAGGCTACATAGAGGAGTTCTATAAGCTCGCCATCAAAGTTGGTCATGTGGAGGATAATCAAGAGAAGATATCAAGGTATGTAAATGTACTTCGTATTTTGATTCAATATGAGTTTGGAATGTTCAAGTTGATGTTGGTAGAAGAGGCCTATTAGTGTGCATTCAAGGCCGAAGAAAAGTTGTCAAGAAGCCAACAAAAAACATCTAGACATAGATGAAGGTTCTCAAAAGGAAGAGGACAAGCAAACAGTGGTAGAGGACAACATAATCATGAAGGAGAAGCTAGCACTTCTCAAAATCAAAATCAAACACAAAGAGAAAGAGGGTATTTCTATGTAGGAAGAGAATACTTTGGTAGAGGAAGAGGTAAGAGGATTCATGGGTAAGTGCTTTGAATGTGGATATGTTGGACATGGAGCTTTTGAATGTTATAAAGTATTCTAGAATAGTAGTACAAGGATTGAAGCAAGCAATCATATTGCTCATGCAGATGAGGAGAGTTTTGCCTCCAAAAATGGCATGTGGGAACTAGAACATGGTGAAGCTCTTATGATTAAAAAAATGTTGTTAAAACCATCCAAGGAAGAGAATGAACCGGTGCAAAGAAAGAATATTTTTCAAGCTATACACAAAGCAAGAGGTAAGTGTTGCAAGGTTATTTTTTATAATAGAAGCATAGATAATTTAGTTTCAAATGAAATGGTAAATAAGCTTGGGCTGAAAAGAATTGTGCATCCAAGGTTTCTTGGTCGCTTAAAGGTCATCAAGTGTTAGTAAATGAGCAACGTATGGTTAAATTTCACATTGGGTCTCACAAACATGAGGTTTTGTGTGACATAATACCCATGGATGTATGTCATGTGTTATTGGGAAGACCATGGTAGTTTGATAGAAAGACTATGCATGATGGTAGAGCAAATACTTACACGTTTGTCAATGATGGTAAGAGGATTGCATTGAGCCCATTGAAATAAAAAGGAGAAGAGATGGACAACAATTGTAAGGTTTTGTTGTTTCCGGTAAACAAATTTTGAAGGAGGCAAAGAAGGAGAAGGCATGTTTTGCTTTCATCCCCAAACAAGTGTAAGTTGTAATCACAAAAGGGGTGAGTGATATTCCACTTGAAGTATAGAAATTGTTGAATGAGTTTGCTGAAGTTGTTTCGAAAGATTTGTCGAATGGATTACCAACCATGAGAAGCATAAGTCATCATATGGATCTATTATCTGGATCTAGTTTGCCCAACAAGGCAACATTTAGGTTAACACTTGTGGAAAATGAGCAAGTGAAGTAGCAAGTACAATATCTGTTGGAGATAAGATAATTATATTATGTCCAACAAATGACCACAAAAGTAGGTCAATGGGATTGTACAGTACAATGTCAAAAGATCCAGCAAGAAGACCCAAGAGGGTCATCTGAAAACAACAAGAGAAGAAAGAAGAAAAAAGAAGCAGCATGGGCCAAAAGGGCCAAGAGAGTACAGAAGGAGAGGTGGAGGGTGTTGAAGGGGAGGGAGGCGGAAAAAGAGCCTCACTCCCAACACCATCACCTAGCATCCAAGGCAGACTGAAAGTAACTAGCGATATGCCGGTGCCCAGTAGCTAAAACTGCGAGAGGTTTGGAATGCCGATGTCCGGGAGAACGATCCATTGGGGGGGGGGGGCAAGTTGAGTGCGATTCTAGAAGCCTCTGGTGTAGGAAGTAGTGTCTCGAGTCCTGACAGATTTGAGCTAGGGGTCAATACTAGTATCAAGATGCCACTTGGTGCCTCTCTCAGGAGGAAGCACCGTAAAGGAGGTGATATGTCTAATAGCCGTCTGTCTGGAAGGAGGGTGCAGGGTCCCGTCTTGGAGCCTGAGAGCCTCCTACAGATAGAGAGCAAGGCATCTCTGATAATAGTATCTAAAGAAAGCCGCAAAAGTCGAACGTTCTCAGAACAGGCAACGGAATCTCCCTCTAATCTCATAGTAGATGAGGCACCGTAAAATGAAGTGTTCTTCAATTTCAACTTCCTGGAGAGAACAAAGCTGGCAAATCCTCTCAGAGCGGTCCAGCTGGTGATCATACTCCACACGAAGTCTATGTAATCCAACTTTGAATTTACCTAAGGATATGCAGAAGGCCTGCAACTAATGTTGGGAGATATACATGGGCCGAATAATAAGCCCATCGGTGACCTCGAGAAAATGTGCAACATAGAAGGCCATCTTCGGACGTAACCCACCCGGAGGGTTGGTCCAAGTAGACTGGATGAACTATCTGTAGATATCATCTTTGATAATTCTGTGCAGATCCTGTTTGCTCGATAGGAGATGGGCAGGAGCGTAACAATGTAGCTGTATGGTGGAAGGCGGTCCATTTGGATCCCAAAAGATCCAAGAAGACGTGAAACTCCGGCATACCAGCAGTGAGATTGACCACTATGGTCAGAAAGAGCAATAGCCTCAGAAGAGCGGTAGGCGAGGTAGAGGTACTTGCTCTGGCGCAGAAGAATCCGAAAACCTCTGAATGCGGTGCAAAAGCGACATAAGGCTGAAAATAGTCTCCAGTCTAAAAGGACGAGCCTCGAATTCAGCTAGGATGATATTGTGTGGGACGGTGTCTTTGCACCTGATGATACATCTGAGCATGAGGATCTGGACTCGCTCAACTGTAGCCTAGTCAGACTCAATCAAGGAGGATCCCCAAACCTCAAAGCCATAAAGAACTGTGGGCCTCAAAAGGGAATCCGAGAGAGACATCTTAGACAAGATGTCTTGGAAATGATGACGGAAGCACTATCTTTCCAATAATGCCAAAGAACCATACCCCTTGTTAACACAGGGCTGAAGAGCAGGCTGAAGACTGAAGTGAGGCCCAGAGAACAAAACCCCCAAATAAGTGTAAGCGCAAGTGATCTCAATCTCCTCCCCCCTATAGAAGAAATGAAAATCAGAGGTCTTCAGCCAAGGTTAACTGTTAGCAGTCTGTGATCACAAAAGAGGGCTATTTGAAGTGCCTCCATGGAAGAGGCAAGGAGGACCACATCATCTGCAAAAAGGAGAATGTAGATCAGAACCTGGTGAGGAAGACAACCATTCCCCTCCTAGATATGGTCTTTTGATAAACTCCTCTAACTCGTCAATGTAGATACCAAACAAGGTAGGAGACATAGGGCAGCTCTGTTTAACCCCGATGGTGCTCCTGATGAAATTAGAGAAACCAGTAGAAGTGTGAAGACGGCCCAAGACCTCCTCATACAGGCGCATTCCCATGGCACCGAATCAAAGGCTTTCCGAAAATCCACAAAGCAACAGAAAACTCTAGAAGAGCGGTGGCGTGCCTCCTCAATAATTGCCCGAAGAGTGAGAATGTGGTCAATGGTCTGATAAGCAAACCGGAACCCTGCCTGCCCCCTAGCTCTGCAGTGGTACTGCTCTAAGAACTCAGAAAACCGCATGTGGACTGTGGCGTATAGCTTGGAGAATGTGTGGCCCACCATGATTGTCTTGTAGTTGTTCAGGTCGAAAGTGGGTCTCGATTTGTGGATGGGATGAATAGTATGGCGGGACCAAGACTTTGAAAAACCTGTACAAACCACTTGATTGAAAAGAAAGTCTAAGCCCATGTGTAGTTCTAGCAGTATTGGCACCTAATGAAGGTGGAGAATGGCAGATGTGTATTCAAGAGTCATTAACAAAATCACTATCAAATACATATTTCCATTGCCAAAGATGGATGATTTTATGGATTGTTTAGGTGACACAAGATATTTCACAAAGATTGATTTAAAGAGTGGCTATCACCGAATCAGAATTAGAGAAGGTGATGATTGGAAGACCCGCATTGAAGACAAAATATGGGTTGTATGAGTGGCTTGTTATGCCATTCAGATTTTCAATACCTAGCACATTCATGAGACTTGTGAATAAGTGTTGAAACCTTACTTAGGTAAGTTTTTCATTATGTATTTAGATGACATTTTGATTTACCGTCATACAAAAGACAAGCATTTGAGATTTCTGTTACAAATGTTGAAGGAGAAAAAGTTTTTGGTCAACTTGAAAAAGTATAGCTCGATGAAGGAGCTAGTCTATTTGGAATTTGTAATCTCATATGATGGGTTGAAAATGGACCCAGAAAAGGTAAGAGAAATTGTTGAATGGCCATCACCTAGGAGCATTTTTGAAGCAAGAAGCTTTCATGGGTTAGCTAGTTTTTATAGGAAATTCATTAAAAACTTTAGTAGTATATGTGCACATATTATGGAAACAATGAAAGGTGATAGGAAAGGAAAAAGTTTTTAAGTGGATTGTTGCAACATAGAAGAGTTTTCAGCTTTTGAAGAAACGAGTGACGGAACAGTTGTTATTAGCATTGCCAAATTTCAACAAGGTATTTCAGTTTGATTGTGAGGCTAGTGGGATAGCCATAGGAGCAATTTCAAGACAATAAGGTAAGCCCATTGCTTACTTTAATGAGAAGTTGAATGCATCGAAGCAAAAGTATTATGTGTTAAATAATGTAAAGACTTAACTGCATATTAGTTAAGGTCTAACCGATAACCTCCATAATTATTGTAACCATTTGCTTCTAACCAATTTTGGACTGCATAAATAAGATTGATGCACTGATCAAATCATCAAGTGCTTTCACAAACATCTCTTCATTTGCTAACAGTGGTATCAGAGCCACCACTCAAGGAAGCCAACAAAGGTACGAGTGATTCACCATTCGAGGAAATCCTAGTTCGCACAGGAGAAACGGAGATCGAAAGTGTGGAGATCATGGAGAGGAAGAAGGCAGTCCCGTGGAAGCACGCAAGGGTCATGGTTTTGAGGAAGTACGCAGGGGTCGTGAAGTCTCAAAAGAAATGCAGTCGTGTTTTGCAACGCTGTGGAAGGAGCAGTCCAAACAACTTAAGAAGACGCTGCAGAAACAACACTGCAGGAAGATAGAAGACATTGCAGGGAAGGTCGTCGAGGGCTTTTTTCACAGTCCCGTGGAGGTGGAGAAGGGCACGCAAGCAATCACAGTGGAAAGAGACATGGAGTACACAGTCATCGAAGGGAGACGCAGGAGAAATGCCAAGGCACAATAAAAACGACAATCGTAAGAAGGGTTTCGTGGAGGTTTCATGGAGTTTGCAGGGACGTCTAGTCCCAGTCACTAGAAAAGTACGTGGAGGTTGCAGGAAACTCATGGGAAATACATAGTGGGATCCATGTCCAATCAAAAACGTGACCATTGTGGAGCAGATCCAGTCAACAATGTGAAAATCGTGGAAAATCGTGGAAGATCCAATAAGTTTCAATCAATTTTTTATGATTAAAAATTATGGATGTTGAACATATTCAAATTGGTGTCAAATATTTCTATTAAATTCCAAAATCAAGAAAATCAAACTAGTTCAATTTGTTGGAATTTTTTATTGTTACAAATTATTTTTTGGAGTGAAAAATGGCCAATATTCAAAACCTCCTTCCTGAGACCCAAAAATTAACTAGGCAAAATTATAATGTATGGAGTCATAAAATCTTGACGATTGCAGAATGTTGTGATTGTGACAAGATAATACTTGACACAAAACACCGATCAGCAACGAATTTTGCCGATTATGACAAATGTCATAAATAAACCCTTCTATTGTTAAAACTGTGTCAAATGACATGATTTCGGAGGTCCGGAATGCTGCACAAGCAAGTGCACTATGGACCAGTCCCAAGACGAAGTACCAAACTTCGAAAAAGAATCGAGTACATTATTTGAAAAATCTGCAATTTTCCACAAAAATGTCAGAACATTTATTACAGATGAAAGATCTTCGTGACCAATTGTCTGCCATCAACAAAAATGTGGATGACAATGATATGATGGCTCTTGTTTTGAACAGCCTAACACCTTCGTATGAATCGTTCGTGGAAGCTTTGCACCTGATGATAGAGAGTAACACTCACTTTTGATCAGGTGAATTCATATTTGCTGCAAAAAGAATGCAGGTAGACACACTTCAAGTAGTCCAATTCTGGCCAATCGAAAAGTGCATTTGCTGTCCAATCCAAAGGAAAATGGAAAAGACATTCAGATACATCTTCATTTTGCCCATAATTCAAGGTAAAATGTTATTACTGTTAAAAATTTGGTCATATTAAGAAATATTGTAGAAAAAGACAATATGATCTAACACATAACAAGAAAGCAAAAGGGCATGCAAATGTGGCAGCAGTTGAAGCTGAATCTGAGGAATAATATGCTCTCATGGCATATGTTCCAATGAGAGGACTACCAAGGATTGGTTTTTTTATTCCAGTGCATCACGGCATTTTACATGTCGAAAAGACTGGTATGTAAATTTCACTACAAAAGAAAGTTTTTCAAATTTAGTTTCCTTGGGTGATGGTAGATCACATATTGTAGAAGGGATAGGAGATATAAGCATTGTATTGAATAATACCGCAAATTTCATAGTCAAGAATGTTAGGTACGTACCTAAGATGAACAAAAATCTTCTATCAATCAGTTAGTTAACTGAAAACCCTCACATTACAATCAATTTCTCAGAAAAAAATGTATTGTCTAATATCAAAAATGATAGTCATAGCCCTAGGCATTGGGCAAAATGGCTTGTGTAGACTTGTTGATCCCGCCACTGTCAGTTTGAATGCATTAATCGTGGAGGATAATACCTGTGTTGTGTGGCATGAGAGATTTGGACATCTCAATCTTCAATATTTGGCCAAACTCCAAAAATCGAATATGGTTCTTGGATTGCCTAATATCCAAGTCAAGCAAGATATATATGCAGGTTGTTTGGCTGGCAAACAAAAGCGGAAACCTTTTCCCACTGAAAGTGCTTGGAGAGCAAAGGGGCTCCTTGATCTTGTTCATGCAAATCTATGCAAGCCATCTTGGAAGTCATCTACCATTCTTGGTGCAAAGTATTTTTGGTTGTACGTAGATGATTTTTCTAAAAAGATATGGGTCTACTTCTTGAACAAGAAGTCTAATTGTTTTGTTGAGTTTGTAAAATTCAAAGCATTGGTAGAAAATCAAACAAGTCAACGGATCAAAGCCTTAAGATCCAATAAAGGGGGAGAATTCACTTCAAAGCAATTTTAGAACTATTGCGGCAAGGAAGGAATTCATCGGCAGCTAACAACTCCATACACTCCTCAGTAGAATGGAGTGATTGAAAGACGGAATCACACAATCATGGAGATGGCTCGATTCATGATGCATAGAAGAGGTGTGTCGTATAAATATTGGGAATACATATTGAACAGAAGTCCGTGTAAGGCTTTGGAGAACATCACTCCGGAAGAACCCTGGTCTAGCATCAAACCAGAGGTAACACATTTTGGTGTTTTTGGTTCTACAGCATATGCTCTCATTCCTAAGAAATAGAGAAGTAAACTAGATTCTAAACATACACGATATTTCTTTGCTAGATATAGTACTCAATCCAAGGGATATAGACTAATAGATGTGTCTACTAACAAGATCATCATTAGTCAAGATGTTGATGTAAAAGAAACATAATCATTTTTTGTTTGTAATCAACAAGTTGTCTCTGCTAATCTAGAGGTTTCTAGTATTGTACTTCCTCTAAAAAATAAGGAACCACATGTTTTGGAGACATCCTCACAGTCTTCAGTGTAGCAATCTACAACTAACACTCCGTTAGTCTATCAGCATTGTCGACCTGAGTCAACCACTCCATCTGATGTTCAGCAGGTAAAGGGATCAGTGGTACAAAAGAGACCCAAGTGGTATTACACCATTGTACAGGATGTACGAGAGGGGGATCTTCCTAAATCTCATACACGGTCTTGGCAACCAGGAAAGTCAATTGTGGATTCAACTAATGATGAAGAGTTTATGTATTTTGCTCTTGCTTCTGATCTTTTCAGTATTTCATAGCCCTAGCGATATTCTGATACACAAGGCAAACTTGAGTGGGAGAAAGCGATGCAATCAGAATAGAATGCCTTGATGAGAAATAATACCTGGACATTGGTGGATTTACCTCCAAGGAAGTAACCCATTGGCTGCAAATGGGTGTACAAAGTCAAATGCAAGGCTAATGGTACGTTGGACAAGTACAAACACTGTCTTGTTGAGAAAGGATTTTCACAACAAGAGGGAATAGACTACGAAGAGACTTTTGTTTCTACTGCAAAAATGGTCACATTTCGGTTACTTCTTTCTATCGCATCTCAATTTGGTTGGAAACTATTTCAAATGGATATCAAAAGCGCTTTCCTTAATGACGATTTGGATGAAGAAGGATACATGGTACAGGAATCTGGTCGTGATCATTTGGTTAGCAAATTGGTGAAATCTTTGTATGGGCTTAAGAAGGCTCCTCGAGCTTTGGTACATCAAGATTGATCAACATCTACGAGATTCTAGATTCAAACAGAGTCCATCTGATCCGAATCTTTATATCAAAAGCACTGATGATAATATTGTGATACTCATTGTGTATGTTAATGACCTTGCCATCATAGGTAGCGGGGAGACAACAATTTAAAAATCCAAAACAGCTTTGTACACTGCTTTTGATATGACTGATTTAAGCCTCCTGCACTATTGTTTGGGTGTAGAATTCTGGCAACATGACCACTCCATTTTCATTGCTCAGGTCAAGTATGCCACTACTATTTTGAAGAAGTTTGGAATGGTGGATTGTAATTCTGAATCATCATAAAGATAGTTGGTGGGCAGCTTGATATATCTTACCACCACTCGACCAGATTTATGTTTTGTTAGATACTTTTCTCGATTTTTGTCTCAACCGAAGCTAGTACACTGGACAGCAGCAAAACATGTTTTGCGATATGTCAAAGGAACTCTTGACTTTGGCATTCTCTATCAGAGGACAGCAGATTTCAGTTTGATTGGTTATACAGACTCTGATTGGGGAGGATCGGTTGATACTCGAAAATCTACCACAGGGTATATGTTTTCTTTTGGTGCAGGAGTGGTTTCATGGTAGAGCAAGCTTCAACATACCATTGCTCTCTCTTCCACTGAAGCAGAATACAAAGCAACACTCAATGCCAGTTCTGAAGCAATTTGGCTACGTCAGATTCTTGTTGATTTTCAACTTCCTTCATATACACCTACTCCACTATTTTGTAATAATCAAAATGTATTGAAGTTAGTAAAGAATCATGTTTTTCATGCTCGCACCAAACACATTGAGATACATCACCACTACATTCGACAGTGGGTCGATTCTAGTGACGTTTCTTGAAATATTCCGAGCCAATTTTTTCGATTTTTACAAATTGCAAATTACAATCAATGCACCCGTTAAGGTTAGAGGATAAACCAAAACGTGCAGAAAGCAACTCTAACCAGAATGTACACCAGTACCCCGATGTGGGCCAGGTGTGAGCATTGGTCAGAGGATCTGAAACAAAGTGCTTATGCAGGAAGTAACTCTAACCAAGGATGGCGCCGATGATGGCGAGCATATGGTCAGAGGATCTTCTACTTCTAAATGCTGAAAGGGAACTCAACGTCAAGTATGTGCTACCCAATCCAATGCGGAGTGAGGGGCGACCATCTGACGGAGTGATGCTGAAAGGGAACTCAACGTCAAGTATGTGCTACCCAATCCAATGCGGAGTGAGGGGCGACCATCTGACGGAGTGATTACAAATAACAGTGTTTGAAAGAAAATACTGAAAGCTGGAAATACTCAACACTCAGAATGTGCTTGCTAACCCAGAGTGGGAGAGTAGCTACCATAGGGCGGAGATTTATCTATTACAAACAATTACTGAATGAGAAGCTGAACATTACAAACTATGATGAGCAAGAATAACTATATTGTCAGTACTACTGCCAGTTTACAATATGAATGATAAGATCTTGTTTTGAATGTGGATCAACATATAAATCAAGCTGCAATAATATGTATTGAACTTCCTTCACTGAATAACAAGGATTATATCTAAAAGTACAACAAGCAGACCAACCTCAAATTCTGATTTATGACAGCCCAAATTTCCGTGTGCACGAACAGCAGCCCTGTACTTCACAATTTTACTCACAACTTGCTCAAAACTTCATCAATTCTCATGAAACGAATTGCACAATGACTCTAGTATGATGGCGACCAAATCAGAACACTGAAACTCACTCAAAAGATACTATTTATTTGATGCACGTAGCCCAATGCAGATCTGAAACAGTACGGACCAGCAACCTATGAATTTACTCATATGCTCATAACTCTCTCATTTCTCACCCTAATGATCTCAAATCTGATGCAATAGACCCTCAAAATGATGGCGCCTAACTTAGTAATAAGAAATGGCATCTAAATATGGTTATTAATTACTGACACGAATCTCAATGCACTCTAAAAAGTACAGCGTTCAAAGAATGACGGATTTGCATTATAAAATCATAAGCTTCGTATTAAAATCTGCAAATATTCATGAAGGGGCGCCCTTACCAATAAGATGCAATGACACAATACCCAGAACAATCTTTTTGGTATTTTTGGATTTACAAATTAAAATTCGAATCTGTTGTAGCTAAAATGTAAGATCTGAAAACCTCTAATATGCAAAATCAGAATACTAATTAGACACAATGCAGATTACAATGCACAAAACCCAATGAACTCACAAAACTAAACTAAATCACCACTAGTTGTCTCTCAAACAAGAAGCGATGCCCGAGCTAGGAGGCCTTCATTCCTCGAAGCAATCCCAAAACCAATCTGGCAGCAAAACATTCATGTAGACAAAAGATAATGAAATGAGAGCACTCCTCCTTTTATACTTTTTCAACCGGGAGTCTCTAAAATCCTCTTGTATATGGGATAAAACATGAGAGGGAAAATAATATAATCCTCTTTAATTCTTTTATTTTTCAACTTCAACATTAAGTCGTTGAGCCTAGGCACGAAGGTCCAAAATTAAATAATAATGTTTAATTTACGGACTTTAAAACGGAGGCCAAGATGATGTCGGAAACCAATGATCTATAGCTCGTTGGAAAGGTCTTGACAAAACGAATCCAACCCCACTCTCAAAATCTCGTTCCGGTGCCAATCCCGAACTTACTAAAAATAGTAAATTCCTGAAAGTGCTCTGAATGCCGAAATGAACATACCACTGCGAAGCTCTCTTCCGACTAGCCTTCGAGTTCCCAGAAAAAGGCCAACGGTCACGGTGAAGATCAGGTTTGAGAAGGGGACATTACATTTCTCTCCACTTCTGTGCTTCTACAAAGCAACCAACAAATCTAATGACTAAAACCTCTTAGTCCTATTCTTTTTGTAAAGTTTTGAGACAAACTTGGAGTTGTCTCTAGTTTAGTCATTAAGAGAGGGTGTTAAATAATGTAAGGACTTAACTACATATTAGTTAAGGACTTAACTCCATAACTGTTGTAACCATTTTGCTTATAACCACTTTTGAACTGCATAAATAAGATTATACACTAATCAAATCATCAGTGCTTTCACAAACATCTCTTCATTTGCTAACATTATGTTTATCATCAAAAGTTTTATGCTATAATACAAGCTCTCAAGAAGTGGAGGCATTATTTGTTGCCCAAGGAGTTAGTGTTGTACATGGATCATCAAACACTACAGTTCATAAACAACCAAGGTAAGTTGAATTCAAAGCACATAAAGTGGGTTGAATTTCCAAAGAAGTTATCTATTTGTTTTGATGCATAGGAGTGGCAAGTCAAACAAAGTCGCATATGTTTTGAGTAAGAGATTTCTTGTTATGAATGAAATAAGAGGGAAAGTCATTGGATTTGACTTGATGAAAGAGTTGTACGAAGAATATTTGGATTTTCGATATGCATTGTAATGTCCCCAAATGGGACGATTTTATGCAAAAAGGGTATTTCCCAAAATTCACAAATCTGAAAATGCAATCAACCCTAAATTGCAAAATAAGCTCACAAAACCCTTAATAAGCCCTAAAAACCCTAGACATCACAATAGTAGGTTTTTGTATATGATTTTCATCTAATAACTTGTCTCAAAATTAACTGAATACTTGCCAAAAACGATCAAAAAATTAAATGCACGAAACAAATACCTTTTTGCCAAATTATTAAAGCTCAAATGCCACTTTTTGATGGCTAGAAAATTTGATTTAATTCCAAAAATACAGCGGTTCTGAAAAAAAATTCGCTTCAAAGCCTTGCCAAAAATCTGCACTCAACAAATATTATTTTCTACAAACAGTGGAAAACTTCAAAAATTCATAACTCCCTCAATATTTGAAATTATGATGCAAACAAGAACTCAAACTAATCATAAAAATAATAGCTATCAAATAAAAATAATTTTAAAATTTTCCTTCCATGAGAAGGTCACCAAAAGTTTCTCCGAAATTCTGAAAACCTTAGTTTTATGTCAAAATAATTAAATAATAATTCTAAAAATTACTATTTAATTTTCTACTTCAAAACCTTCACGAACTCCTCCAATTCTTCACACCAACATGCAAAAAATTAATAAATAAAATCAAAATATTTAATTTGCAATAAATAGACCAAAAGAGGCCTCCAAACCCTAGATCCAAACTCCCCAAGTGGTTCGCTCCACTTGCAAAAATAGTATAATTAATTAGCAAGCGTAACATGCAAAATAAAACCACGAAACCCTCACAAAAACACACAAACTCTTCAAAGCAATTTGCCCCATTTCTAGGGCAAGAACAAGATCTCCTCAGCAAAAGTGGTGTCAAAAGACACATTTTTAGATTGATCAACACCAATGGTAGCGAACCTCTATTAAGCATGCATCCCAATAGTTTTTTTCAAGCCTGAAGAACAATTTTATCAAAATTCAGCATATCCTCCATTGTAGCCTTCGCCATGTATTTATAACTTTCAAAGAGGGTGAACCACTTAGGGAAGATAAAACACCTTTCTTTTTCTTTGTTTTAGCTCCCATGTCGACATCTTCTTTTTGAATAATATATTAATTAGTTGCCTTAATTTTAAAATAGTAATTAAAATTACTTTTAAGGCAAATAAATTAATAATTTATTTATTTAAGCATTGTAGTGGTAAAACCCACTTTTTAAATATTCTATTAATTAAATAATAATTGCTTTATGATAAAAATCACTATTTTGACAATTAATAACTAATAAAATATAATCCCCCCAAAAGAGCTCTTTTAGTCTATGGGGAAATAGACTAAAGTTTTTCAATTCCTGTTTAATCATGATGTGGAAATGAGGTCATTACAATCCTCCCCACCCAAAATTATTTGTCCTCAAGCAATTGCAAAATCCAAGTGGGTGTCCCAACACTCCTTATCAAACAATGTCCACATTTACTTGTTTTCCAATGAAAAAATCATCACGTCTTCTTTATACTGTTGTCCCTGTATTTTGGGGGTTGCCCCCAAGTGCTAGATGCATCCTCATGGCCTTCCCAAGGCTCCACATGTTCCCAACCAAACACCCCTTTCAATACCCAGTGGTGGATGAAGAAGCTCCTTTTCCTTATACCCTCCAAGGAAGTGATATATGGACAAAAGTTAGAATAAAAAACATAATAGAATTTGATTACCTTGCTGCCCCGAGGGTAATGACTCTCCAAATGCTATGTTATAACTCTCCAATCATGCCAAAAAAATCAGCTAAGTACCATCTTGTAAACTTACTATGATGTGAGGTCTCAAGGTAGTACAATTCAACATATATGGGCTTTCTTGTACATGCCATGTGCCCTATCAAAGGCTGCCCTTTATCAACATTCTCATGTATGCATGTAACACTCCATAAGCTAATCAAGAGTCCCCAAATGTTTATCAATGAGAGTTGTATCCCCTTTGTGCATGTGTTACTTCTATCACTTGTGAATGGAACTCAAACATGCATGTTTCCAAAACCTTGCAAAAGATGGAATGTACCCAAAAAATCAGTTTTTCTTCCTTCATGATACAGTTGTAAGTACATGCCTAATTCTGATTTTTCATGATGACAAAATTCAAAATTAATACTTATGTTTCCTCCTCTTCCCAAGATCTATGGGATGCCATCAGAACTTCTTACCTTGCAATACCTGTACCTAGTATGCCGCTCAAGAGAATTCAATGTGTTATGCAACTCAAAATAGTAGCTATCATATCTCTTATCATGCTTCGAACTTATCCACAAGGTCTCCTTATGAATTGAAACCTCTCCCCAAAGATTGTGTATGCAAATATGTTGGTTGTCATAGTAAAACATAACCATGCCTCTATTCAGAAATTTTAATTTGTTCATTACCAAGTTGATCCTTAATGGGCTCTCTAACTCCATGTTGCCCCAACAAACAATCATGGACTTATGCCCTTGCAAGTGCATATCATAACCATCTAAACCCATTGCTAGGGATCCCCTTATATAGGATGTATGTCCTTCCCTTGGTTGCCCTTTGTTAGCTTCCTCACACATGTATGCATCATCAGACAAACCCCACCAATATTGAATTCTATCCCTTTTTATATACTGTTGTACCTGCCATGTTAATTCAAAATTTTGGGAGCAAGTGATTTCAAATTTTGTCCATGCATGAACTCTCCTCCTTGTCAACCAAAACATATTTCGAGAGGGCAATATTATGCTTGTATGTAGGGGCTGGAATTGACTAGATGTCTCAAAATTTTCTGAGTCATAAAATTCAAACTTCAATCCAACATATGCATGATAAAAATCAGAACTAGATAAACTTGCCAATTGTGTTGTAGCATCCCCTTTTTTGCAAGCACATGGCTGTCCATGATGTCTCATAACAGCCCTATCATTGTTCCTTTCATCCTCCTTCCTCATACTCATAAAATCTCCTCCTATCATATTGATTGATGAAGATAAAGGAGCCTTCTTGTTATTCAAACCATGCAAAATATCCTCATTATCTCCCACCTTAAACTCTAGTTCCAATGTTAATTTGTGCATACCTATATTCCTCCATGCCTCACACGATTTTGATTCTTTCTTTATTCCCATGGAATTAGTCATAAAGAATTTAAAATCATAATTGAGAATTTTTGTAAAACTCAGAAAATTACCAGAATCCCATACCTCTTGGTGCCAATAATTGTGAACTTGAATCAAGAAATCCTCATGCCTCAATTTGCAAACCATATCTTTCATTGTATCACTTTTAATGACTTCATTGTCATATATGCAATCATTAGAAGATAAATACACATCTCTTATCAATAAAAGATCCTTACCTTGCACTTCTTTTATTTAATGCTCTTTGGTTTCCTCCTCTTTTATCATCCACTTGCACACCTATGGGCTGCCCCAAAGTGTCATCTTTTTGTAGCTCACCTTCCTTCAAATATGATTTTTATATTTCATTGGCCTCTTCATGAAGGGTTGTCCGTTCATTATTTTCCTTCAACTCTCCATGTTCAATACTCTTTTCTTCTATGTGCTCCACTATCAAATAAGGCTTTAATTTTTCTTCACAAATATTTACAATTTTTTCAAACAGCATTTGGGCAACTGAAAATTTATTCTTTTATAACCTTAAATCTGCCAATAAGATAGACAACAATGGCTCGGAAAGATCATCACTTTTATTGAGTGTTAAGGTCATTACCTTTTGTATGGAAGTTATCATATCTTCTGTAGGATTTTTACTTGCAACTATAAGAAAATGTTGGAACATTTCAAGAATAAGTGTATCACACTCTAAATCCAACATTAACACACAAAATTTGACCTTTGCCATATTTCTCAGAATAGTGATCCTCTTAGTAAAAAAACAACTTGTGATGTCACCAAGACCTTCAAAACTTTCCACCATCAATTGAAATATTTCTTTTATGATGTTGTCACTGTATGGCTATTCCGAAGCTATTATCTTTTTAATTTCACTAATACAAGTGATAGCTACAAGTTTCACATTTGAATCTGGATATCTCAAAATATTGGGTCTAGCCAAATAAACCACCAAAGGATTCATTGCCCAAAACATAGACTTAGAATCTGATTGTTCTATCATGGACAAATAGTTTGTTGCTTCTTCCAAAATATTGAGCAAAACATTTTTTAAATGATGTGGAAGCTCAAGCTTTTTTCTTGATTTATGAAGCTTTGTTCTAAATTGATCTTCACTTATTAACTCCATGATTCATATATTATGCATCCACATATGCAATCATAAACCCTCATAGACTAGACAAGATCGGTGCTCTGATACCACTGTATTGTCCTCAAATTGGACGACTTTATGCAAAAGGGGTTTTTCCCAAAATCCATAAATCTAAAAAAGCAATCAACAAAACCCTAGATTGCAAAATAAGCTCACAAAACCTTTAATAAGCCCTAGAAACCCTAGACGCCACAATAGTCGAGTTTTGTATATGATTTTCAGCCAATAACTTGTCTCAAAATTAATTGAATACTTGCAAAAAACAATCAAAAAATTAAATGCACGAAACAAGTACCTTTTTGCCAAATTATTGAAGTTCAAATGCCACTTTATGATCGCTGAAAAATCTAATTTAATTCAAAAAATACAGTTATTGTTTTGAATATTTTTTTGCTTTAAACCCTTGCCAAAAATCTGCCCTCAACAACTATTATTTCCTACAAACAGCTGAAAACTTCAAAAATTCATAACTCCTTCAATATTTGGAATTATGATGCAAACAAGAACTCAAATTGATCATAAAAATAATGGATATCAAATAAAAATAATTTTGGAATTTTCCTTCCATAAGAAAAAGTCCCCAAAAGTTGCTCCGAAATTTTAAAAATCCAAATTTCTTGTCAAAATAATTAAATAATAATTCTAAAAAAAATTATATTTAATTTTCTACTTCAAACCCTTCATGAACTCCTCCATTTTCTCACACCAACATACAAAAAATTAGCAAATAAAATCAAAATATTTAATTTGCAATAAATAGACCAAAAAAGGCCTCCAAACCCTAGATCCAAGCTCTCCAAGTGGTTCGCTCCACTTGCAAAAATAGTATAATTAATTAGCAAGCTTAACATCATAGTTGCTAAGAGGGGTATGGGGAGACGCGTACAAGTATGGGTACGTTTTTTTTTTTTTTTAAAAACAAGGGTACGGGGAGACGGCATATATATAATTTAAAAAAGATGAACCACACATTATATATATAAAATAAACATTTAAGTATAAGTTTATACTTTAAGTTATATAAAATATAGTACTACTGACAGAGGTACGAGGAGACGCGTCTCAAAGGGTAAATGACGCATATCCCTGCAACACTACTTAACATGCAAAAAAAGAACCACGAAACCCTCACAAAAACCCACACAAACTCTCCAAAGCAATTCGCCCCACTTTTACGGCAAGAACAAGATCTTCTTAGCAAAGGTGATGTCAAAAAACACCTTTTTGGATTGATCAACACCAACGGTAGCGAACCTCTATTGAGCATGCATTCCAATAGTTTTCTTCAAGCATGAATAACAATTTTATCAAAATTCAACATATCGTCCATTGTAGCCTTCACAATGTATTTATAACTTTCAAAAAGGGTGAACCACTTTGGGAAGATAAAACACCTTTCATTTCTCTTGCTTTAGCTCTCATGCCGACATCTCTTTTTTTAATAATTTATTAATTAGTTGCCTTAATTTTAGAATACTAATTAAAATTAATTAATAGTTAATTCATTTAAGCACTTTAGTGGTAAAACCTACTTTTTAAATATTCTATTAATTAAATAATAATTGTCTTATAATAAAAATCACTATTTTGATAATTAATAAATAACTAATAAAATATAATCCCCAAAAGAGCTCTTTTAGTCTATGGAGAAACAAACTAAAGGTCTTCAATACCTATTTAATCATGATGTGGAAATGGGGACATTACATGCATAGGCATTGGTGTCCCCAAGATTTCACCTGGAAACCTTGGACTACCCCTTTTATAAAATTTTCGATTTTTTTTTTTTTAAAGCTAAGGGTCATGTTGTCACTTTCATGTTTAGTTTTAACTTTTTAAGTTTTGCTTTCCGCTTTCGATTGCACACGTTGCTCAATATTGTCTCCAGGAAGTCATAAAGCCACTCGTAAAATGCCCACGTGCTTAAAGTCGCTCAATTTTTTGTCCTAGACCCAATCGGGTTTTATAAAGCACTTCACTTGCTTTAAATGAGTAAAAAAAAAGTTCATTTGATATAAATTGAGTTAATGAGTTAAAGTGGGAGATTAGAAAATATATAAAGTACTTTTCCAGGTCATAGTTGCCACATCATTTTTATTTTCACCTCACTTTGGAGCATCCATCCATGCAAGAGTTTTTCACAGATTGACTAATTGGAAAAAAAATTGAGCTATCTCCCGCAATCTTTTTTTCGCTTTCAGATATGTGTTTTTCTTTATTTTAGCTTTGTTTTGTGTGTTTTGCCCTAAATCCATTTTCCCAGAATTCAAACATTCTTCCAGCTGAAAACCCTAATCGATTTCTTTTTGCCTTGGTATGCATTGACAATTGTTTGAGCTTTTCTCTGCCTAGGGTTTGGAATTATCATTTCACCAAACTGCAAACCTGGGTTGTGGTTTTCAAAATCCATTTTATTTCCTCCAGGAAACCAGTCGATCATTTTCCCAATGCCATTCAAAGGGACTGCAATATAAATCGGGTTTTTCCTAAAGCTCGACTCATTCTTTTCCAAAAGCAAGTCGATGCATTTAAAAAGTCCACGTTTTGGGTATGAGTGGATCAGAACTTTTGTAACTGTTTGCTTCCTTCAAAAATAAGTAATGAAGCCCTCCAAAGCCGCCCAAGATTGCAGCAGCAAAACAGAGTTTTATTAAGCCATTACTTGCTTTGTGTTATAAGTTGAGCATATTAAAAAATCCGTAGGTCAAAGGGAAAGGGTTCGGGTTTTCAATAAATCATTTCTTCATCTCCAAAATCAGTCAAGCCTTTCAAAATTCCCGCAGCCCACTTAAAATACCAAATCGGAATTTCTTATCCTCATTACTTGCTTTATTGAAACAAGTCGAACCTACCCAAAAGTCCACCATATAAAGGCTTAGTGTAAAGTGGAGTTCCTAGGAGTCATTACTTATTTTCATAGAGCTCAAAAAGTCCACCATACAAGGGAATAGTGTAAAGTGGATTTTTTAGGAGTCATTACTTGGTTTCACAAAGTAAATTACCTATAAAAACCCGCTATACATCCGAGAGACCAAATCGGGTTTTTTGTAAAGCTTTGCTTAAATGGTTTAACTCACACTTCCAGGGTATTCCCTCCTATAAATCCGCATCACTTGCATGAGATTTCTCTTAGTTATTTTTGAAGTAACTGAATGTTAACTAGAGAAAAGTTGTGAATAACTCATGTTCCTATCTCATGTGAAAATAGGGTTGACATCTCAATTACTATAAGTATTCAGATCTGTTAATAGCAAATGTCTGAGACAGGAAAAGGGGCAGCAGCAACAGTAGCAACATCAGAAACAATATCTGGAGCAGCCGTGATTCAAGAAGACCCGAATGTTGCAACGGAAGAAATTCATGAAACAAAAAGAAAGGGAAAGTCTAAAGGCAAGCCAAGGGTTCAATCTCAATCAAAGAAAATGATATATGAATACAAGGGGTATCCGATTGGGTCCTACATTGAATCTAAGCTGTCTAAAATTAATGATACTAATATGGGACATGTATCCGTGTCAGAATTGATTGAAAGATCCAAGGCAGCGATTAAGACACCACTAATAAAGGCTTTAACCAATAGTGGGATTTTTCAAGCAGCGGCCTTTCCAAATACTGCTCACTTGCCTGAGTTTGTGTTGGAATGTGCCAAATTTTATGATTCTCTCACTAGAACAATAAAAGATACATCAGGTAATGTGGTGGTGAGATTAGACACCCAATTTTTCAACTACTGCCTCAAGATTCTAACAAGTACAAAAGTAATGGATGTAAGCATGAAAGAGGTAGTTGTTCAATGGGAAAACAATACAGTCGAATGTATCAGAATCGTGAATTTGAGTTATTTGAAGAAACCAAGGCAGATATCCAGGTTTCCCAGGTCTATAGTAAGGTCAGATTTGGTCAGAGAAGTTGATGACATGACACAATTGTTATGTAGGATTAACGGAGAAAAGAATGTCAGATGCTTCCTTCATTGGATGAATTATTTTATCAAAACAATTGATGTTAATAAATCCAGTGCATTAATTAATTGGGCTGAAATGATAAGCAATAACATTGATCTCCAGCTCAGAAAAGTGAGGCAAACCTTAGACTTCAAAATGACTTCATACCTAGTGTATGCTGCAGCGTCTCAAGGAATATTCAATAAATTGTACAGTAAAGGAGTTTTGGCAATTGATCCCATCTATGAATATTATCCACAACTAGTGATGTCTAAATATTTCAAAAAGTACAAATGGGTAAATGATGGGTTCTTCTATGAAGTTATTTGCAGACTCAACCCTGATCTGAAAGCAAAGCGAGTGACAAAAAATTCATGGGAAGCAGTCCGCCAATATGGGTGCCTTTTTATTCAATTTATTGATTTCACATATCTAAGAGTTTGCGGTTTCACAGGAGCACCAATCAAGCTTCTAAGATATCCAAGTGACAAATGGATATTGATGGAGTTATGTAGGCAAATTGTAGAACTTCATGATTTACAGTCTCGGGCTCACAGAACAGCCATCAGTTTTTCTATTACAATTGGTAACTATCACTGTGCCAGCATACACAAGGCCAAAGATATCCAGATGGAAATGTTTCATCGCTACAATCAGGAATTCCTTGAAGCCAGAATCAATATTGATTTTAGAAAACTGGCTCAGAAAATTTCTCTGGAACACATGCACTTACCAGCACTTGAGGATTTCTGGATAGATTGCAGAGATGAGTTTGAAAAAAGAAAAAGAGACTTGAGCAGGCTGATAGCGAGGCAAATCATAGAGTATGGATTGGCAAAGATCTCTGAGGATCTTCCTAATGATGAAGATGTTATACATGAAGCCTATAACCAAATGGGAGGTAATAAGGCTCCACTTCCTTCAGTTGATTTCAGAATAAACAATGTAAGAATAATTGATGATAGGACTTCAAGGGTTTTGGCATACACTTCAAATTGGCTTTTAAATAAAGGTCACTACTTGGAGGAATCAATAATGGGCAGAATGATCCAAGATGGTCATAAAAGAAAGAAAGACCAAGGTGAAAGTAGCGAAAAACCAAGGGACCATTCTACAAGAAGTCCAAGACATTGAAAGATAAAAAACGATCATCAACTACACAGGAAGATGCCCCTGAGGGTACTACTGGTAATTTCTCTATTTTCTCAACTCAGGGTATTTCTTCATCCTCAGAGGCCACCACAACACAAGCTGCAACTGGTCCAATTCACATAGAAATACCACCTCTGAAACTTGCTTCCTTCACTCTTCCACCAGCTAATAATCCACCACCACAAACTCCTTCCTCACACCAAATAATGATCAACCTAGCAATCATCAGGAGGAAGATCCCAAGGCTAATTCTTTGTCTCACAAAGGGTTAGAGGGGAAAGGAGAAACTGAAGTAAAAATTACGAAAGCTGATATAATAAAAGAAGGAAAAATTAGAGCTGAAATTGAACAGGTTCACCGAGAAGCCAATGAAGAGATTCAAGTGTGGAAAGGAGCAAAGATGGAGAAAAGAGTTGAAGAGAGCAATGGCGATAAGACTATAGAGGGACTTGAAGCAGAAACCCTGTTGATGAATCAGAAAATGGAAGAACTTCAAGAGTTCATGCTTCAAGATAATTCAGTAGAAAGAAGTCGTGAGGCAACACTGCAAGTTGACACAGTAGTGACAAGTCAAACAATGATGGTGCACACTGATGCTCCAAATCTTCCAGACCAAGATTTCTCATCTTGGCTAGCAGCACAAACAATTCCAAGTGCCAAAGAAGTGATTAATCTAGGAGAATTGGATCTACAACTACTTAAAAGCTTAGATAAAAAAGGAAAGAGATCAAAAGCTGCTAAAACAACTTCAAAGCTTGTGATTGAATCATCTGGGCAAGAAGTTTGCCGAAGTATCTACCCCAGCAGCAGGAAAGCAGAAAGGAGAATTAATGGCGAAGGATATAACTGTTGACAATTTTGCCCCACAGGCCAAATCGTCACCATTACCATTCAAAACTTCACTCACCATGACCATTTGCCCTGAAAACCAGGTCTTGACCCTTGAGAAATCGAAGATAAGTCACTTTTGTGCAGGTAAAGGTGTTTTCTCATCAGGGAATGATCATTTCTAGCACTTAGAGAGCAATTCGGGTTTGCAAGACAGAATTACTTATAAGTTTTATAAGTTATACGCAGGAGCACCTAGAGAACCCGAAAGGGTCTATGGCAGTTTCAGTGTTAATCGGGTTTGTGATGTTGCATTACTTATTAGCTTTTATAATTTGAGGCACTCGAAGAACCCGAATGGGTCTACAGTGCATATCGGGTTTACGGTGGTGTCTTATTTACTTTTATAAGTAAAAGCAATCCAAGGGCCCGAGTTGGTCTCCAGAGGGAAGCGGGTTTGTGCATCGACTTGTCTTATAAAGTTTTTTATAAGTAATGGCACTTGTAAAGCCCGAAAAGGTCTTCGACATTGCGAAGGGCAGGTGATTTCTTTCGGAGGGCTTTTTCATCGACGAGGTGGACTTTACAAAAGTTCCGAAGGGTTATTTACAAAAAGCCCGAAGGGCAACTGCCCTTGCGAGGTGCACTTCAACAACAAAGTGGACCTTTCATTTTTCTCAAAGGGTCATTTTTAGAAACCTCGAAGGGTATGTGCCCTTGCGGGGGACACTTCAAGCACGAAGAGGACCTTTGCAAGACTTCCGAGGGGTCGTTTACAGTTTCTTTAAAGGGTACCTGCCCTTATGGAGGGCACCTTGGTCGGTGGCAGGACCATTTGGAAAAGCTCGAAGGGCACTTTTGGAGGCAGACATACCCTTGAGGAGGGCACACAGGCGGTGAGAGGACCTTTTCCATTCTTTCAAAGGGCACTTCTGGAAGCAACAAACCCTTGTGGGGAGCACCAAAGCCAAAGACAAAACCTTTTGTAAAATTTTGAAGGGCACTTTTGGGAAGTGGAAGCCCTTGCAGAGGGCACCTTGATAAAGCGAAGGACAAAAACAAAGTTCCCGAAGGGCACTTGCCCTTCGGGGAAAGACAGCCCAAAGACGGATTTCCTTCGAAAATTCGGGAAGGACAAAAAGTCCGATAGCAAAGACAAGAATTCCTTCAGACTTTTTGTCCGAAGGAATTCGGGAGGGACAAAAAGCCCGATAGAAAAGACAAGGCCACAAGCAAGGAACAAAATCCCGAAGGCTAAAGCATGAACAAGGCCAAGACAAAGAACAAGCCGCGGAAGAAAGAACAGAGTCCTTAAGACAATTTGTCCGAAGGACATATATGAAAATCCCGAACCTGACTGTGAAAGCAATAAATAGATAGAACACATAACAAAGGAAGCACAAACCCGGACAGAATACAGAGAAGAGTCCATGAACAAAAAAGCCGCTCAAAAGCAAAGACTAACGTAAAAAAGACAGATACAATGAAGACACAGACAAATGCAAAAAACAAAATCCACGGGAAAAGATGACCCGAAGAATCAAAACACAGATGTTAGATGCAGAAACCCGACGGATATACAAGATGAACATGCGCATGAACAATGGCATAAGGGAAGATTCGTGGAAAAGACATACAGACGGTGAACATGCCTAAATAGTCCGAGAATACAAGAGCATGCAACAGCCATGAACAGGAATAGACACGTCTAGATTTGACCGTTCTAACACGTCACCTTCAGTTCTTAAACAGAGGTTTGCTTTGCATGAGGACTAGAGTAGTGTAACAGTGGAAGGCTTAAACAAAAGAAATTCCATGCACGCACTGTCGTTTGTCTCAAAGCTTGAAACGTTTTGGTGGTTCAAACGTAATTCTTAATTTGGCATGTGCGTTGATTTCATGCAAAGAGGAGACTTTCAAACGTTCCAGCAATTCGAGTGGCTTTGACTACTCTTGTTTTGGAGTTGACTCGTTTTCAAGTCAAGACATCTATTCGTAGATTTCATGCATCCAAAGCTTGTCTTCTTTTTTTCAACGCAAGGAATTTTCATGCAAGACAAAAGACTTTTGTAAAGGCTAAGTTGGTTTGAGTTTACTCCCTCTCTATTTTCCAACACCAATCTCTTGGTTTTTTGTAATTTTCTATATTAATGGCTTTTCAGCCTTGTAAAAATGATCCCTCTTTTGACAAGAAAACTTCTGATAAAGTTTTTGTTGTAACCTTTTTCAAAATCAATAAGAGGACTGTGTTTTTTCAATTTTCAGCAGCTGGTATAGTGTACTTTTGTTACAGATTTGCCTAAGTGAAAGATTTTCCTTCTTTGTCAAATTTGGATTCATACTTAGTTACTAGCTGATCATTTATGATGGTCACGCTCTGTGTTTGAATGTCTTTTGCTGAGTTTATAGTGGATATTAGTGTTGACAATTCTTCCACAAGTCAGATTGTCTCTTGCCATTCAAAAAGTTCACGTCTCTAGCCAAGGAAGAAAGAATACATTGTTTTTTCTTTGGGAAGGGCCTTTGCTACAACAGGAATTCCTTCGGACTTTTGTCCGAAGGAATGGTTCATCAAAGAAGGCTTCCGCAGGACATAACTTCGGAGAAGTGCTAAGGGAATAAGTCCGCAAGAAATTACAAGTTTGAATTCCTTCAGGGAATTTGCAGAGCTTACAACAAAGGAAGTAATTCCTTCAGACTTTTTGTCCGAAGGAATACTTCGGAGAATTTACAAAGAGAACACCCGCAGCCAAGCAAAAGTCTGCCCAAAAGCAAAAAAGCCCAAGGAATAATTCCTTCGAACTTTTTGTCCGAAGGATTTCCTTCGGACAAAAGTCCAAAGAAATCCGAAGGAAGTCCGTGGAATGGCAAAGGGCTTTGGAAGACAGAAGGGGACCCTTGCAAAACCCGAAGGGCAAGATACCCTTCGGAAGGGTCATTTTCAACAATCCTGAAGGGCACCTACCCTTCGAGAAGTTACACGTCAAGTTCGAGACCCCTACAAAAACCCGGGTGCCCTACAATTTTTCCGACAAGGGCGCAGATGAAGGGACATTAGCCCATGCGGAGGGCACTTGGTGCCTGGACCTTTGTGCATTTTCCGAAGGGCAATTTTTCCAAAGGCAGTCAAAGACAAAAGAAGAGGAAGGAATTCCTTCAGGATTTTTGTCCGAAGGAATTCCTTTGGACAAAAAGTCCAAAAAAATTCGGAAAATTACAAAGAAGGAAAGTCCGAAGAAACAGGTGAAGAAGGCAAAGACGAAGGATTAATTCCTTCAGGGTTTTTGTCCGAAGGAATTCCTTTGGACAAAAAGTCCGAAGAAATTCAGAGAGAAGCCGCCAAAAGAGAAAACCTGGCAGAAAAAAACCCGAGCAAAGGAAAAGAAAAGGAAGAATTCCTTCGGACTTTTTGTCCGAAGGAATACTTCGGAGGATAAAGCCGAGGAAATATGAAGCCATAGGATTCCTTCGGAAAAGTTGCAAACAGAAAGTTCCGAAGGTTCGGCAAAATTGGCAAGCATAAAGTCGAAGGAAATCAAAGGTAAAGTCAACAAGAATTCCGAAGGAAATAAGAAGACTAAGGGGCCTAACAGAAAATAAGCCCGATAAAATGCCAAAGGGTGACGTCCCGCAAGACGTCAAAGTTTGATCACGGGAAGTAACCGTTGAAACAAAGGTAAAGCCAGAATTCGAAAAGAATTAAACCACGGGAAGTTGACCTCAGATTAAGTGACGGGAAGTTGAAAAAGGCCAAACGGAGGAAATATAGACCAGATATAGACAAAAATACATCCGAATATAGAATCCCATCAGAAATAGACATGAACAAGCAGACCAGAACAAGATAAAATACATGCAAGCAGGGGCTATTTTCGATCGACCGGTCAAAGCTTCAATTGACTGGTTGTTGAAATCCTGCTCATCTCCAGATCAACTCATGCATCCGAAGGTCCAACTCAGCGTCAACCGGAGTTCCAAATTCGAACATCAAGTTGACTGTTCTAGATTTAGAGTTGACTAATTGTTAAACGCCACATCTACCAGGAGTTTCCCATGCAAAGGAGAATAATCTCTTCGTCCAACTCAGCTTATCAAACAGCCAACTCAGCCTTTCAAACGTTCCAACTCGACATCAAGCAGCTCACGTAGAGTTCTAAAAATGACATTGGCGTGGATCTCCATGCAAAGAGAGGTGGGCGGTTCAGAACAAAGACAAGTTCACTTCCTCAAGCGCAAGAAGCTTCATGCAAAGACAAAAAAAAATCATATTCTATTGAAAGGCCAAGTCAACGTTGAGTTAATTTAGGTTAATCCTTCTCTTCAAATTTTTCAACGCCAATCTTTGGCTTTTGTAATTCTCTATAAATTGGCTTTCAGCCTTGATTAAAATCATCCCTCTCGTGCTAGACCAGACTCTGCCATTGGTGAGTTGTATAACCTCTTCAATCAATAGGACTGTACTTTCAGATTTCAAGTGTTGGCATAGTATATATTTCTTCATCAATTTGCATATGTGGTAGATTTCTCTCCCTTCCCAAATTCTGATTTGTACCTAGTTGCTAGTTCATCGTATTATGCAAGTCATGTTCAGTGTTCTTTATGTCTTTTGCTGAAGCTGTAAGTGGATGTTAGGTGGCTGCAAAGTGTCTTGTATCAGACCTCTCTCCATTTTCCCTCATGTTTTGGTCATTGGATCGAACCTCTTCATGAAATATTTATGCATAAGTGATTGATTGAAATCGAAGGTCTTCCTTTTCCCTTGTTTGTTCAGTGTTCAAGGTTCTAAGTTGAGTGGATCAATTTTTTGGTGTATTATCCTTTTTAGGTAAGATTTCCCCTTATGGTTTCCTTCTCCCTTTTCCATGGTAGTCCGCAGCATAGAGTAGAGATCCTCATTGATACATCATACAGGAACTATCCTTCTCTGGAAGTTCTTCTCACCATTGAGGCACCAACCCTCGTGAGAAGATCCCGTTGTTTCAACCGGATAGAGGGCTGGCCATTTCACGCACGTCTTCGATTCAGGGTGCAGCTCATAGTTAACAATTTTTGGCACGCCCAATGGGACCTATTTTAGCTAGTCTTAATGAAATTGCAGTTGTAAGGACATAAGTCCGCAGGAAATAACAAAGGAAAGAGCCTAAGACAAAGAAAGTAATTCCTTCCAACTTTTTGTCTGAAGGAATACTTTGGAGAATCCAAAAGTCCGCCCAAAAAGCAAGGAAAAGCCAAGTAATAATTCCTTCGGACAAAAAGTCCGAAGAAATCCGAATGGATGAGTCCATAGAATTGCAAAGGGCTTTGGAAGGCAGAAGAGAGCAAAACAAGAAACCCGAAGGGCAAGATACCCTTTGGAAGGGTCATTTTCAACAATCCCGAAGGGCACCTACCCTTCGGGAAGGTACACGTCAAATTCGGGACCCCTGCAAAAACCCGGGTGCCCTACAATTTTTTCGACAAAGGCGCAGATGAGGGACAGAAGCCCTTGCGAAGGGCACTTGGTTGGTCCCTGTACCCTTGTAAAAAGTCCGAAGGGCATTCTCAGCAAAGTTAAAAAAAAAACAAGGATTAATTCCTTCGGAACAGAAGCCCTTGCGGAGGGCACTTGGTTGATGCCTGTACCCTTGTAAAAAGTCCTAAGGGCATTCTCAGCAGAGTTAAAAAAAAAACAAGGATTAATTCCTTCGGACTTTTTACAAGGGTACAGGCACCGACCAAGTGCCCTCCGCAAGGGCTTCTGTCCCTCATCTACGCCTTTGTTGGAAAAATTGTAGGGCACTCGGGTTTTTGCAGGGGTCCCGAATTTGACGTGTACCTTCCCGAAGGGTAGGTGCCCTTCGAGATTGTTGAAAATGACCCTTCCAAAGGGTATCTTGCCGAAGTCCGAAGAAATTCGGAGTAAGCCAAGGAAGACAAGCCTGTGGAGAAACGTCGACGAGGCAGACAGAAAAAAAACAAAGGAAACCTTCAGACTTTTTGTCCGAAGGATTAATGCGGTAAAGAATCCCAAAGGAAATAAGACAAAAGATGAAGCTAATAAAGCCGCAAGAAAATCCAAGGAAATGAAAAAAGAAAACATGGAATTGCAGCCAGAAAAGCCAAGGGAAATAAAGCCAAGGCAAAACAAAAGTCCGCAAGAACAAATTCGAGATAATTGGCAAGCATAAAGCCGAAGGAAATCAAAGGTAAAGTCAACAAGAATTTCAAAGGAAATAAGAACACTAAGGGGCCTGACAACAAATAAGCCCGAGAAAATGCCAAAGGGTGACGTCCTGCGAGACGTCAAATTTTGACCGCGGGAAGTAACCGTTGAAACAAAGGTAAAGCCAAAATTCCGAAAGGATTAAACCACGGGAAGTTGACCTCAGATTAAGCGACGAAAAGTTGAAAAAGGCCAAACGGAGGAAATATAGACAAAATACATCCAAATATAGAATCCTGCTTGTTGGGTGAATATTTTGTCAATCAGCGTACTGATAAACAAAATAGGTCTGATCAACCATAGCCGGAAGATTGATCGGCCAAATGTGTAGGTTTACCACATCAAAAGGAGACTAATCTCTCCTCTCATCAAGGGGAGGTTCCCTATAAATACGCAAGAGCTATATACTACATAAATAAGCAGAAAATAACACTCAGGGCAGAATACATCATCCATCTCTCTTCTTTCAGAGATGATGTTAACATAGAAAGGAGAAAAATCCTAGTGAAAACACTGAAGGCACTTCTCTTCTTTCAGAAGTTTTCTTGCAGGGAACAGCAGGATTTTCTTTCAGGTAGTAAAAGTAACTGGTGACAAAAGGGCGCAGTAACCAGCAGGATGAAACAAAACACAAAGTTTCCACCTCAACTGCCCGAAGAGTATAACACAAAGGATAATGGGGGCACAAAGTCGTCCCAGAATCCTCAACACAGAAAGAAAAGAAAAACACGCGCTGAAAACAATTGTGAAAGCACAAAGTCTTCCCACAGTTGGCTTCAGGTTACCTCCCTTATTACCTTCACTAATTCTGCTTGTCAAATTAAATAAATAAGAACACATTCAGAAGATAGACATAAGAATAATCTTCTAAAATGATACAAGCCAAAACAGCACAAAGTCTGCAAACAACTTGCTTTCTCATTCAAATAAAAAGAAATGAAATTACAATTTGAGCTCAAAGTCTCAGTATTCTTCTTTCAACTGGGCAAAGTTTCGCTCCTATAAAAATGAAAAGTCTCCTTTACTAATGAGAGAAATTACAATCTTATAGCAACTACACAAGGCTTGGCGTTCTTTCCCATGGGACGGCCCATGCTGCAGTCAACGTCTTCAATGCGCCTTCAGTTTTGTCTGGAGGGACCATGTTGAGAACAGTGTATTGCCATAACTATGGCGTATCCATTCTTCTAATATGTCTCTTCTTAGTATGGACTGTCTGGTCATTTTTCTGATATCTCCTCAGCTGTCCAATTCGCCATTACTTTATGGAAGAAAAACAGGTTTGCGTCCTTGATTTGGTGCGCTCAGAAGTCTAAGTCTACTTGATCCACTATTCCACCTACTGGAAATAACTCTTTTGAAAATATTTCTGGTCCTTTGGTCTCGGTCCTCTCTCCCTTGCAGTAATTTGAGTCTTCGAGCTCTCTTTTCAGTCAATCGCTTGATTCTTCTTTTAAATTCCGCGCTTTATTTGAATTTCCACGAATATTCCCTTTAAATTTGACGTCTACGAGACCGTCAATGGTCGCCGACTGCTTGAACCATGTTGAACCTTGAACCTATGAAAGTTCATTGGTTCATTGGTTCATTCTGTCTCTTTTATTCCATTGCTTCCTGGTTCAATCGCTTTTCCGCTCCTTGGTTGAACCATCCGTTGAACCACCTGTTTGTTGCTTCTTTCCTTGGCTGAGGCTGCCTTTGACCCTTTGAACCCATGAACCATTGAACTTTGAACTCTTTTGGTTCAAGGTTCAATCGGTTCATTGGTTCATCCTGTGTCTCGCTCAATCATTGCTTCCTTTACCTTTCTAAGCTCTGGTTGAACCTTTGAACCTGTGAACTCGTTGAACCTTTTGGTTCAACGGTTCAATGGTTCAATCGGTTCATTCAATTCATCCTTTGAAGTCCTTTTTGTCTAAGTCTTTGAAGGTTCCTTTCTGCGTCTTTGTTCAGCCTTTGGAACATCCCGAAGGGAAGGTGTCCCTTCGGCCTTTTAAAACGGTCCTTTCTCTCTCGTCAAGTGCCCCCCGCAAGGGTACCTATCCTTCGGGATTTTTCGAGCAGACTTCAAGCTTCAACTTCCCCGGTGGGCTTTTGGCTTTCGGGCTTTTTTCATCGGGCAAAAAGCCCGAAAGAATCCCTCCGGACAAAATGTCCGAAGGAAAGTTTCTGTTAGTTAGCCATTTGTTCTTTTCCATTTGTTCGGACTTTCTCTCCGAGTGAATTCCTTCGGAAAAAAAGTCCGAAGGAATTTTGCCTTAAACATTTTTTCGAGAAAAATCTTCCCGAAAGAATTCTTTCGACCTCTTTTACTTAGCCAATTTCTCGAGGGATTTCCAACTTTTGCCCGCTTTTGCTCACTGTCGTCCGCAAGGGCACTTGTTCCTTTGACTTTGGGGCAGCCCCTTGAACCTACCGATTGAACCAACCTTGGTTCAACGGTTCGATGGTTCAATCGATTCATTCTTTGTTATTTGGCTAAGTCTTTTTAATCTTTTGCACCAAGCGCGTTGAACCAATTGGTCGTTGAACCCGTCGAACCATTGAACCAAAGTGGTTCAAGGTTCAATGGTTCAAGCCTTTGTTGTTTATCATTTGCCGATTGAACTCTTTTGATTGAACCGAGGCACTGAACCAATCCTAGAAATGACTAAGTGTTAGAAACTTGTTCTTTTGATTGAACTCGCCTGCAGAAGCCTTTTACTTAGCCAATTTCTCGAGGGATTTCCAACTTTTGCCCGCTTTTGCTCACTGTCGTCCGCAAGGGCACTTGTTCCTTTGACTTTGGGGCAGCCCCTTGAACCTACCGATTGAACCAACCTTGGTTCAACGGTTCGATGGTTCAATCGATTCATTCTTTGTTATTTGGCTAAGTCTTTTTAATCTTTTGCACCAAGCGCGTTGAACCAATTGGTCGTTGAACCCGTCGAACCATTGAACCAAAGTGGTTCAAGGTTCAATGGTTCAAGCCTTTGTTGTTTATCATTTGCCGATTGAACTCTTTTGATTGAACCGAGGCACTGAACCAATCCTAGAAATGACTAAGTGTTAGAAACTTGTTCTTTTGATTGAACTCGCCTGCAGAAGCCTTTTAACTTGTTGAACCTGCTAATCCCTTTACTGAAAAAGCTTGAAAAATGAGAAATTTGAAAGCTCGGAACAAATTTTGAGAAGGGAAGAGAGAAATTTTGGTCTGTGCAGGGCCAAAATAGTCCGTAGGTTGTCCCAAAATGAGTGACATTTTTCGGGGACAACACCGCCAAAAATAGACATGAACAGGCAGACCAAAATAGGTTAAAATACATGCAAGTAAGGGTTATTTTCGATCGACCGGTCAAAGCTTCAATTGACTGGTTGTTGAAGACCTGCTCATCTCCGGATCAACTCATCCGAAGGTCCAACTCAGCTTCAACTAGAGTTCTAAATTTGAACGTCGAGTTGACTGTCCTAGATTTAGAGTTGACTAATTGTTAAACGCCACATCTACCAGGAGTTTCCCATGCAAAGGAGAATGATCTCTTCGTCCAACTCAGCTTATCAAATGGCCAACTCAGCGTTTCAGACGTTCCAACTCGGCATCAAGTAGCTCACGTAGAGTTCTAAAAATGACATTGGCATGGATCTCCATGCAAAGAGAGGTGGGCGGTTCAGAACAAAGACAAGTTCACTTCCTCAAGCACAAGAAGCTTCATGCAAAGACAAAGAGAAAACATATTTTATTGAAAGGCCAAGTCAGCCTTGAGTTAATCTAAGTTAATCCTTCTCTTCAATTTTTCAACGCCAATCTTTGACTTTTGTAATTCTCTATAAAATGGCTTTTCAGCCTTAGAAAAATTATCCCTCTTGGCTAGACCAGACTCTGCCATTGGTGAGTTGTGTAACCTCTTCAATCAATAAGACTGTACTTTCAGATTTCAAGTGTTGGCATAGTGTACATTCATTCAGCAATTTGCATAAGTAGTAGATTTCTCTCCCTTCCCAAATTCTGATTCGTACCTAGTTGCTAACTTACCATATTACATGTTAAGTGTTCTTATGTCTTTTGCTAAAGTTGTAAGTGGATGTTAGGTGGCTGCAAAGTGTCTTGTATCAGATCTCTCTCCATCATTTTTGCCTCATGTTTTGGTTATTGGATCGAACCTTCTCACGAAATATTTATGCATAGTGGTCGATTGAAACCTAAGGTCTTCATTTTCCCTTGTTTGTTCAGTGTTCTAGGTTACAAGTTGAGTGGATCAATCTTCTAGTGTATCACCTTTATTAGGTAGGATTTCCCTTTAAAATCTTCCTTCTCCCTTTTCCATGGTAGTCCGCAGCATAGAGTAGAGATCTTCATTGATACATCTTACAAGAACCAACCTTCTCTGGAGGTTCTTCTTACCATTGAAGCACCCACCTTCGTGAGAAGATCCCATTGTTTCAACCGGATAGAGGACTGGCTATTTCATGCACGTCTTCGATTCAGGGCGCAGCTCCAGGTTGACAACAGTTTTTGGCACGCCCGGTGGGACCTATTTTAGCTGGTCTTGATGAAATTGCAGTTGTAGTAGTGTTCTTCAAGAAGTATTTGGTGATTCCAAGCTCAAGCAATTGCTTCTAACAGTTCAAGGACAGTTTCCATGTGAGTCTATTTTTATTGCATTATCGTGAATGAATTTTGATCACTGTGTATGAAGAGAATTTGTTATGTTTCCTTATCAACGCAATGATAGATCATACCAGCCTGGTCATGATACCTACGAGCCTCTTTATGAGCCTAAGCAGCCTTATCAAGAGTATTATCAAAGCTATGTTGAGCCTTATCAAGTTTCTCATAATCAGCCTTATCAAGAGCGTGAATCTTACCTTTCTGGTAAGTCATATCAGTCTCAGGACAGGATTTCATCTTTCCCATATGGCTATGATGTTGCATATGAGCAGTCTTGCCTTCAAGAAAGAATGAATGAAATAGAGTCAGAATACTAGCATATGCAAGAAAGGTTTGTTCTAACTCTCAGTATGAGGAAGTGAATGGTCTATTTCGAAATGTGTCCAATGATCTAGAAGAGATAAATGGACTATGTATTCTTGTATTGGAAAAGATGGAGGCTTGGGAAAGGCAGAAAATTGAGTTAAACCAATTGTCTACAAAGGGCTATTGTGCTTCTTATTCTCATGAAGTTCTTAACCATGCCTAGTGTGTGCGGAGCTTCCTAGTTGGAGTCAAGAGCCTATTCAAGAGCATATTCATGAGACTAAACCTTCATATAGTCCCCTTTCCTCACCAATCATCCCTCAAGCTCAGATTGTCCAGGAAGACAAGCAGGTTCCAGACTTTGATGAGGTGATGGCCAAGCGGAAGGAACAAAATACAAACGTCTTTAAGAGATTCTCTTTCCCTCCTCTCCAAAACTCCCTAGATAATTCTTTTTCCCTCAAGATTCCAAAATTTGATCATGATCGACCTCCCATGCTTCATTTTCCCTCTCAAACAAATGAATTTCATCACCCTCCCACCATCCCCCTTCCTTAGGAGGAGCCTGTTCTTTGGAGGATTAAGAAAGAGGTCGCAGCGACAGGTCAAGTTCTTGCAGAGTGTGTAGAGGATGCTTCAGGAGTGTTTGAGGAAGAGTTTCCTATTGATACTTCACTTGAGGTTGTAATTGAACATCCAATTATGGCTGAGAGTGGGAAGACTGATCTTGATGTAGAAGAACTTCAAGAGGAGCTGATACAAATTGAAGTTATAAATGAGTTACAAGTATCTCTTATTGAGAAGGATCCAGATAGCATTACAGTCGATTCAGTGCAAATAGATCAAAATGAGGAACAAAAGGATGATTCGCAGTTGTACCTTGAATCTCTACAAGAGATTGAAGAGCTTTGTATGGATATGTTGTCTATTGAAGGACACGTTTACAAAAAAATTGATCAAGAATCACCTATTCAAGATCACAGTACAAATTGGGTTGCCTACTCAAAGCTCCTTGAAGCGCTGGATGAACTTGCAGCAATCAATAAGAAGAATGTGGTCACCAAAAAACAATGCGTAGATGAGGTATCACTTGACAAGGTCGTAGATGCCAAGCAATCTGAAAAAGATCAAGAGGTACTTGATGAGTTTGTCTTTGTTGCTATTGATGACTCATTTGAGAAGATGTTAATATAGTTGGTGGACAAAGAAAATGCCTCATCAAAGGTTATGACTAATAAACATCCTGCTTTGCAACTTGTACCATCTCTTGGAATGAGTGAGTTCAAGAATTTCCCATTTGATCCAGGCAGATCGTGCTTTATCATGGTTAGCTAGGTTATTTAGTTGTTTCTACTTTCCTCCAAGTGTTGTTCAAGCACAGTAGTTTGCTTCAGTTTTGTCCAATAAGTGCTTGTTTGCACATTTGCTTCTTAGTTTTCTGCTTTCGTGTGTTTCCCTTCTTATTTTGAAGGAGGTTACTTCAGTGATGATCAGAGAAGAGTTTCAGTCATAAATCAGGTTCCCCATTTGGGAATTCAAATAGCGTCTATATATGGTCTGATTTTTTAAGCATAGCAGGCATGCTGAGCCAGCTGAGTCGCCAGAAATGTTGACAATTCTTCCACAAGACAGATTGTCTCTTGCCATTCGGAAAATTCACATCTCCATCCAAGGAAAGAAAGAATACATTGTTTTTTCTTTGGTAAGGGCCTTTGCTACAATAGGTATTCCTTCGGACTTTTGTCCGAAGGAATGGTTCATCAAAGAAGGCTTTTGCTAAGGACATAACTTCGGAGAAGTGCTAAGTACATAAGTCCGTAGGAAATAACAAAGGAAAGAGCCTAAGACAAAGGAAGTAATTCCTTCGGAATTTTTGTCCGAAGGAATACTTCGGAGAATCCAAAATTCCGCCCAAAAAGCAAGGAAAAGCCAAGTAATAATTCCTTCGGACAAAAAGTCCGAAGAAATCCGAATGGATGAGTCCATAGAATTGCAAAGGGCTTTGGAAGGCAGAAGAGGGCAAAACAAGAAACCCGAAGAGCAAGATACCCTTCGAAAGGGTCATTTTCAACAATCCCGAAGGGCACCTACCCTTCGGCAAGGTACACGTCAAATTCGGGACCCCTGCAAAAACCCGGGTGCCCTACAATTTTTCCGACAAAGGTGCAGATGAGGGACAGAAGCCCTTGCAGAGGGCACTTGGTCGGTGCCTAGACCCTTGTAAAAAGTCCGAATGGCATTCTTAGCAAAGTTAAAAAAAAAAACAAGGATTAATTCCTTCGGACAAAAAGTCCGAAGAAATTCAGAGTAAGCCAAGGAAGACAGGCTTGTGGAGAAAAGCCTACGAGGCAGACAGAAAAAAAACAAAGGAAACCTTCGAACAAAAAGTCCGAAGGAATTCCTTCGGACTTTTTGTCCGAAGGATTAATGCGGCAAAGAATCCCAAAGGAAATAAGGCAAAAGATGAATCTAAGAAAGCCGCAAGAAAATCCAAGGACATGAAAGAAGAAAACATAGAATTGCAGCCAGAAAAGCCGAGGGAAATAAAGCCATGGCAAAACAAAAGTCCGCGGGAACAAATTCGAGATAATTGGCAAGCATAAAGCCGAAGGAAATCAAAGGTAAAGTCAACAACAATTCCGAAGGAAATAAGAAGACTAAGGGGCCTAACAACAAATAAGCCACAGAAAATGCCAAAGGGTGACGTCCTGCGAGATGTCAAATTTTGACCGCAAGAAGTAATCGTTGAAACAAAGGTAAAGCCAGAATTCCGAAAGGATTAAGCCATGGGAAGTTGACCTCAGATTAAGCGACAAGAAGTTGAAAAAGGCCAAACGGAGAAAATATAGACAATACATCCAAATATAGAATCCTGCCAGAAATAGACATAACAGGCAGACCAGAATAGGATAAAATACATGCAAGCAAGGGCTATTTTTGATCGACCGGTCAAAGCTTCAGTTGACTGGTTGTTGAAGTCCTGCTCATCTCCAGATCAACTCATCCGAAGGTCCAACTTAGCTTCAACCGGAGTTCTAAATTTGAACGTTGAGTTGACTGTCCTAGATTTAGAGTTGACTAATTGTTAAACGCCACATCTACCAGGAGTTTCCCATGCAAAGGAGAATGATCTCTTCGTCCAACTCAGCTTATCAAACAGCCAACTCAGCCTTTCAAACGTTCCAACTCGGCATCAAGTAGCTCATGTAGAGTTCTAAAAATGACATTGGCGTGGATCTCCATGCAAAGAGAGGTGGGCAGTTCAAAACAAAGACAAGTTCACTTCCTCAAGCATAAGTAGCTTCATGCAAAGACAAAGAGAAAACATATTTTATTGAGAGGCCAAGTCAGCCTTGAGTTAATCTAAGTTAATCCTTCTCTTCAATTTTTCAACGCCAATCTTTGGCTTTTGTAATTCTCTATAAAATGGCTTTTCAGCCTTAGAAAAATTATCCCTCTCTTGGCTAGACCAGACTCTGCCATTGGTGAGTTGTGTAACTTCTTCAATCAATAGGACTGTACTTTCAAATTTCAAGTGCTGGCATAGTGTACATTCATTTAGCAATTTGCATAAGTGGTAGATTTCTCTCCCTTCCCAAATTCTGAATCGTACCTAGTTGCTAACTTACCATATTATGCAGGTCATGTTAAGTGTTCTTATGTCTTTTGCTAAAGCTGTAAGTGGATGTTAGGTGGCTGCAAAGTGTCTTGTATTAGACCTCTCTCCATCAATTTTCCCTCATGTTTTGGTTATTGGATTGAACCTTCTCACGAAATATTTATGCATAGTGGTCGATTGAAATCTAAGGTCTTCATTTTCCCTTGTTTGTTCAGTGTTCTAGGTTACAAGTTGAGTGGATCAATCTTCTGGTGTATCACCTTTATTAGGTAGGATTTCCCCTTAAAAGTTTCCTTCTCCCTTTTCCATGGTAGTCCGCAGCATAGAGTAGAGATCCTCATTGATACATCTTTCAGGAACCAGCCTTCTCTGGAGGTTCTTCTCACCATTGAAGCACCCACCCTCGTGAAAAGATCCCATTGTTTTCAACCGGATAGAGGACTGGCCATTTCATGCACGTCTTCGATTCAGGGCGCAGCTCCAGGTTGACAATAGAACCATTCCTTCAAACGAAAGTCCGAAGGAATTCCTGTTGTAGCAAAGGCCCTCACAAAAGAAAAAACAATGTATTCTTTCCCAATGTATTCTTTCTTCCTTGGATGGAGATGTGAATTTTCCGAATGGCAAGAGACAATCTATCATGTGGAAGAATTGTCAACACTAACCATAACAGACCACAAGAAACCTGGGTTTAGTACCTTCTTCTTTTTCTCTCAGCAATGGCTTCACCCCACACAACCACATGCACATGATGTATGTGTTGTAATTATTATTCTTATTCTTCTTCTTGCCTTATTTAGGGATTCCCCTTAAATAGGAAGATGGTTGAGTCACAACCGTCCATCCTAGGTTGGTTTGGGGTCACAACTCCTCACCTATAACTATTTTATAGTAATATTTAATTAATTAAATATTAATTAGATATTATAAAGTAACCTTTATAATTATCTAATTATTATTTAAATAATAATTATAAAGCTTCCTTTATAATTGTCCGTAAGATTAATATAGCATAGCTATATTATTTTATTTATTATAAGATTAAATATAGTAGGAGCCTTATAAATATTTGGCAGCCACTGTCGTTAATCTGTGGATCCCCATAAATATTATGCTCTAACAGAAACTATTTAACCTGACTTGCCAAACATACTTTCTCAATATGGTATTTCAATAACACTACATTTGCGTTCACATTCAAGCAATCGCAGTATTTTTTTCATTATTGCCCAATTATATAGATCTTTCATGAGACAAATTCCTTCTCCATTCTTTAGAACAGAATAACAAAAAAAAAATCAGTGAGAAATAAGATATCAGATTTCTATTTCTTCAGTTCAGATTAAGACCCATTGGTTTCTGCCATAGAATATACAGCAATAATGGCAGGTTTACAGTTGGGCTCTTACCACCATCCAAAAGCTGGCACGAATTAACGAACACAAAATTATTTAGTGATACACTGTTGAGATCTTGGCAAAACCTTCTTATGTTTCCAACCAGATGACCAATAAAACATTAATACTAATAATTTGCAGTGGTGAAATTTTCTTGACAAAAATATAGGTTTGAAAAAACGAATTGTTCAAAATTGCATAGTTGAAGAAACATTCCTCATTATTAGTAAGGGCCAAGGCCAATGCTTACTAGATTTTTATCAACTTGGGGACTTAGTAGTTCAGATATGTATCATTTTTTTCCAGATCCATACATTTCATCCTGTTTTATTACATCAATCAAACATCAGCATACATGTGATTTTCACAGGAACTAGTAATGTTTAACTTCTGCAGATTAGTCAATAGAACAAACAAATGGACTCTTACCCCTCAACTTGAGTATAGACAACAATCTCCTAAACATACGGCTTCTATTATATTCAAGAGATAAAGTCAGTGAATAACCAACCTCTGTAGGTACCGGATATATTCCACATTGAAAACGGCCCCAGAGCATTTTCAACTCTGTCACTAAAAAGATGCTGCCATAAATTAGAATTTGAATCAGTTTGTGCTGTTCACACCATTCTAACTCCCCCTACCATAATTAAAAATCAAATTCCTGGCAAGTAAACAGCAGATGATGTTCTGACTACATTTACAAAAAAAAATCAGGCCGCCAACAGAAAAGTAAATTATATATTAAATCAAAGTTGTTAGATCCCTTTGATAGAGCTCTTAGGTACAAGTACAACAAACAATTTATTCATATAAGTGGTGCTTATAGAAACTGAAGAATGTTTAAACGGGCTGGCTACCATTACATAATGGATGCTGAGTTGAAACCTAGTATGGAAAAAATACAAAATAGATAGTACAAATTCTATTCACTATACAAACAAGTACAACAAACAATTTATTCAAATAATAGGTGCTTGTAAAAACCAAAGACCTTTTAAAAAGGCAGGCTACCATTAAAATGGATGCTAGGTTGAAACCTAGTATGGAAAAAATACAATATACATAGTACTAATTCTATTCATTATTACAAAAGAAAAAATGGAAGTTTTGGCAGTTAGTAACTAGTGAGGAAAAGTTGTGCCTGCAAAAATGGCAAACAAGGTGAATTAGGGAACACAAATAGCACGATGTTTTAGATGATGATTACAAGCAAGAAGGCAATTCCGATATATGTACTGCTGAAGCTTGTAAACTGTGTTTATTATCCTTCAAGCATTGAATTGAAGTGCTTCTAAGTGCCGTAAATGAAATTAGCAGTTCTCAGTAATTGAGCAAGTAAATGAATAACAGCAATCACACAAAGGCAAATGACACACATTTACCCTGAAGAAATCTAATGTGGAAAAGCTCCAGCAGTTTGGGGCCATACCTCATTATGTCAACAAAAAATACCAAGAATTATAAGTTGATGGCTCCCACAGAGCCTCCAAGAACACTGTGGACTGAATCAACACTCCTACAATGCTCTCACAAGCTTGCCTTGCTCTCCAACTCACCCAAACAACATGCTTAATTCCTAAACTCTATTGTACAAGCATTCTCCAACTCAAAATGCCTTTTACAAGTTCCCGAGGGCTTATTTATACACAGTTGAGTTACCAAACAAACAGAGAGAAAACCAACCCACATTCCATCTCAACGGTGGCAATGGGGAATACCTCAGCTCCAGAACTGGGTGGTTAGTCATCAGCCTTGTTGCATTCAAGAAGATTTGGTGCCCATTGAATCTGCATGTTTGACACTAGCTGAAAGTGGCAGGTTCGCCAGTGGGCAAATTTGTTGGGCAGATTCATCGGCTGTTGAATCTGCCAAGTTCAGCCTGTTCACATATGACTAATTCGTCATACTTCCCTGTTTATTAAAAAAAGGAAGAACCGAACATGTCCCTGAGGGTCCAGACCATCCACAAAGCCTTTTCCTTCTTCCTTCTTCTCTGGTCATGTACTTGCAACGATCCATTTAATGTTCTTCTGAAGTCTGTCTTCATTATTTGGAGTGTCTTAGTGTTGTTGAGTGCTAATCATGGTCCCCACTCAACCAATATTATCCGAATTTAAAAATTCATTTAGCTCAAAGTGTCTTGAGAATTTATTGAAAGCAGTTCAGAAAAAAAAAATACAGAAAGACATCCAAATGGTACATTTATTGATATTGCATGGAAGAGAAAAAAAAAACTCTCCTGACAAGGATTGGATGCTAACAAGGGTCAAAAAAACTCCAAAAGCAATATGGGTGGATCATCACTTCACTAAGTACTTAGTCTTTCACCAATTACATGCATAAACACTCCAAAATTAATTTTGAGGCTTCATGGCATATCCAAAAAGATTCCCACACTTTCCTCATTTGTCTTTTGAATGTAAGATAAGTAATTTTAACATGGTAAACTCTATTCTATTACTGTTTTGACCAAATACCCCATCCTCTTATTTTAAGAGTAACATGTCGCTTTTAGTGCCTCCTACGTCTGATGCTAGCCCCTTCCAACACAACCCAGGATTTCCCACATCCTTTTATTCACTTTTAGCATTTCATTTCAGTTAGAAACAGTACATGGTCATTAGATATCTGACAGTGGCCCATCCAATTGCTTTTCCCCAAATTAAATTGGAGTGCTAGATGTTAAAGTATTATCTGGCCTTCACAAATAGCATCCTGTAAGGGTATATAACTAATCAATTTATGATACCTACAGGGAGGAACAATGACCAATTTGGACTCCAATTCCAACTCAATGATCTGTTCTTGCCCTTATCAGATGGCAGCTGGTGAAAATGGATCGTGAAATACACATCTGCAAACTCATCAATCAAGCTCTATACTTCCGTGTATTATTTTTTGCACATTTACATTGATATGAATGCCCTTCGTTAAATTATATTACAAAACTGAAACATAGCTCACCCTGGAAAATACGTCTGACCATCTTGTGTGATGAAATCAGTCCATTTGGACCAGGTTTAAACCCTCCAACTATGATCACCTGCATTCCTTTCTCTTCATGTACAATCCATACAGATTCGTGTGGGATTCACCCAAGGTTTTCAATCATTGTGCTCCCATGACATAAAAATCAAAACTAAATTCTTTGTTGTCCAATTATAATTCCAGAGCCTTAACCACATTTTGTAGTCCATCATATTGTCATTGGCTACTACCACTTGGAAAAAAATTATTTCTCAACTTCAAGTCCCTTAGATGCCCTAACTTGGATTCTATGAAGTTATGATAACTCATAATCAATGACTTCCACCACTATTCTTCACTTGACCAGAAAAAAATAATCAGAATCGTATTAAAGATGAAAAGATTGTATAGAAGAACAAAATGTAGTGCAGACCAGAAAAGCCCATATAAAAAGAGGACCACCTTAACAACCAACTAACCCAAACCCCCTACAGCTAACTCATAAGCCAGAGTTCATGTTTGTCAAGGATTAAATTTAAAACAATTTAGTCAGCTGATAAAAATTGGGGAAAAATCCATGATTAAGTTCGAAGAATATAAATCTGCATTTTTTATTTTTTCATTCTCAAAAGAAGAAATAAATGCACAAGAATGTCAAAATAGATAAATATTACCAACTAGCTTCAGAAACTATACATTAAAATCAGAATCAAAACATTAAAAAAACTTATGAAATCACAATTTAAAAAGAGGATTTCTATTTTTTCAAAAAGTGATAGTCCAAACTCTAAAGCATTTAAGATTGTTCTCAAACTTCCTATGGATTGCTCCCCACATGTTACATCGAAAAAGTTCTAAATCATCAAAAGCACTTGGCTGAGTTTGCTCAATATCATCATCACTAGAATCACCCCTAAAATGGTCACGAAGTCAGTCAAGCTCATTTGCATCTGCTATGTCTTCTAGAATGGGTTGGAGTTGTGAAGAAACTTGGGTAGATGAAACTTATGTCGCTTTGTTCATAAAAAATTGTGAATTATTGTGAATATAAACAAGATCTTCCAACCTTCCAAACAACAACTTGTTCCTTTTCTTAAATTGAATGTGGTCAAACCAACTCCAATTCCTTTCACAAGCTGATGAACTCGCTCCCTAGCTCAAGATTATAACTGTGAAGCATTGTAGTTCAGGAGCATTTGCTTCATAGGAACACCATTTGTATCCAAGGAATTGAACACATGACATGTCATACTTGGCCGATGGTATTCCAAACATCCTTTTTCCTGACCTGTAATCCCTTATTTTACTTTCAAGTGTCGGATCTGATTCAAACCTTCTTATGGCTTCATAAAGCCCACCTGTGACTTCTTTATCATCTTGTCTGTCTATATAAAATAGTTTAGACTCCAAACAAGAATTTGTTGCATGCAAAGCGATGTGCATAATTTTCCATCTCGAATCAATTTATCACATATCTCAATGTAGTCAACTTTCACATTATAAAACGCTTTTTGAATCGCTTATTTACAATGGTCCATGCTCTCATAAAGCATGCCAAGATAAGGGATGTTGACATGAACCATACGAATCACTTCATCAGTTGGTTCACACATTTTTACAACCTTTGTTGCACTTTCCCAGAAATTGTTATTTAGAATTATTTGTTTTATGCTCTTTCCTTTAGGATCTTATAAAATAACAAAATTTCCCCACTCATTGGAACAAATAACTGAATTTAGAGTTGTTTTCTCTTCAACCACTCTTTGAAAGTGATATAAAATGAGGAAAATCTTGTTTCACAAGGCCCAAACAACTCCCAGAATGCATCTTGCTCGTAAATGTTCAAAGTGAGGCAATAGTTTCTAATGAAATTGCAATAGCCTCATACACTTATGAAAATTTAGCTAGGTTATGAAATTACAAATCAAGGCAATCTCAAGCATAGTCCTCTACACCTATAACAATTTTTTCTCTTCCTTTCCTTTTACCTTTTCCATAAGAATATGCTTCACTACTTTCACCATCAACATCTTCTTGTTGCCTAACTATAAAATTTCTTCTCCTAGAAAATTCACCACTGCGTCCTCCTTTGTTAGAACCAAACACAAGCACTTGGTCCTCAATTGCAACAAGAATTTTTTCTCATTAAAATTGAGAGCACACTCCTCCAAGAGACTTGCCAATTCAATAAATGTCATTTGATCTGACTTCTCCATTGCATGCAAAATCTCAAAGAATTTTTTGTAAAGAGGTGATCCATTGATTGTCACTCCAACCAAATGATCTTCCTTCAATCCTAATTCCTTCATTTCCAATCTTGATAAGATACTCAAAAACATCATCTCCATCCTCCATTTCTATGCTTTAACAATTTTAGATGAAGGTCAACCTTGTTGCTACAAGACATCGTATGTGTATTTTTCAACTTGTACCATGCCACAAATGAAAGAACCCAAAGCCTCTTATCATTTCCCGTAGGCTAAGGGGCATTAATAAAAGTGAAATGATTTAATAATAATGTTTTAAGTTGTTAACGTCACTTTATTTAATAACATGAAAAAGCACACTTATTCATTGTTATTATTTTTTAGATAGATACGAAGCTTCTGATCGAAGCAACAACTAGTTACATCAATGGCCACAATCGGTCAATACCAACACTACTGCCACAACCAGCGAATACCAACGAAACCAACATTACCGTCACAACCGGCAAATACCAACAATACTGCTACATCCGATGAATACCAACAATACCAACATTACCGTCACAACTGACGAATACCACCAATACGGCCACAACCGGCCTTTCAATACCTCTGAGATTTGAACCTAAGTGGTGCATATAACAATCAAGTTGCTTTACCAATGCACCCCCATCTCATCGATTATTCATTGTTATTATTAAGTGTGGCCAAAAAGCATTTTTATTACATGGCCAAAAAAGTAATTATTATGAGGGGGGGAAATGAATATTTAATTTAAATTTAATTCTAATTACTTTAGGGTTAGTGTGATGTCTCATTTCCACATCATGAATAAACAAGTCTTAAAGACCTTTAGTCTATTCCCCACAAACTAAAGTAGTCATTTCCGAAGAATATTATTTTATAAATTATTTATTAATTGTCGAAATAGCGATTTTTATCATAAGACAATTATTAATTAATTAATAAAATATTAAAAAAATCGTTTTTACCACTAAAATGCTTACATGAATTAATTATTAATTTATTTGCCTTAAAAGTAAATTTAAATATTATTTTAATTAAAGCAATTAATTAATATATTATTCAAAAAGGAGATGTTGGCATGGGAGCTAAAGCAAAGAAAAAGAAAGGTGTTTTATCCTCCCAAAGTGGTTCACCCTATTTGGAAGTTATAAATATATGGCGAAGGCTAAATGAAGGATATGTTGAATTTTGATAAAATTGTTTTTCATGCTTGAAGAAACTATTAGGATGCATGCCCAATACGAGTTCGCTACCATTGGTGTGTAATCAATCTAAAAAGGTATTTTTTGACACCACATATCACTAAAAGATCTTGCTCTTGCCCTAGAAGTGGGATGATTTGCTTTGGAGGGTTTCGTGGTTCTTTTCTTGCATGTTAGTCTTGCTAATTAATTATTCCATTTTTTCAAGTAGAGCAAACTATCTGGGGAGCTTGGATCTAGGGTTGGAGGTCTCATTTGGTCTAAAATATACAAATTAAATATTTTAATTTTATTCGCTCTAATTTTTTGAATATTAGTGTGAAGAATTGAAGAAGTTCGTGAAGAGTTTGAAGTAGACAATTAAATAATAATTTTTAGAATTATTATTTAATTATTTTGATAAGAAACTAAGGTTTTCAAAATTTCGGATCAACTTTTGATGATCTTACCATAGAAGGAAAAGTCCAAAATTATTTTTATTTGATAGTCATTATTTTCATGATCAGTTTAAACTCTTGTTTGCATCATAATTCACAATATTGAGATAGTTATGAATTTTTGAAGTTTTCAGCTTTTCGTAGGAAATAATATTTATTGAGGGCAGATTTTTGGCAAGGGTTTTGAAGCAAAAAATATTAAAAACAGCAGTTGTATTTTTCGAATTAAATCAGATTTTTAGCCATCATAAAGTGGCATTTGAGCTTCAATAATTGGCAAAAAGAAATTTGTTTCGTGCACTTAATTTTCTGATTGTTTTCTGCAAGTATTCAATTAATTTTGAGACATTATTCATTGAAAATCATCTACAAAACTTTGTTATTGTGGTGTCTAGGGTTTTTAGAGCTTGACAAGGGTTTTTGAGCTTATTTTGCAAACTAGGGTTTGTTGATTTCATTTTCAAAATTTTGAAATTTTGGGGAAAACCTCTTTGCATGAAATCGTCCCATTTGAAAACATTACAGTGGTATCAGAGCACCAATCTTGTCTACCCTGTGAGGGTTTGTGTTTGCAGATTTGGATACATAGTCTATGAATCATGGAGTTAATGAGTGAAAATGAATTCAAAACAAAGCTTCACAGATTGGGAGAAAAACTCGAGCATCCACATCATTTAAAAAATGTTTTGCTCAATAATTTGGAGGAATCAGCAAAATGTTTGTCAATGATAGAACAATCAAATTCTAAGTCTATGTTTTGGGCAATGAAACCTGTGATGGTTTATTTGACTAGACCAAAGATTTTTGAGACATTCAAATTCGGACGTGAAACTTGTAGCTATCATTTGTATTAGTGAAATTACAAGGATAATAGCTCCAGAACAGCCATACAGTGACATCATGAAGAAAATATTTCAATTGATGGTAGAAAGTTTTGAAGGTCTTGGTGACATCACAAGTTCTTTTGATAAGATCACTATTTTGGGAAATATGGCAAAGGTCAGATCTTGTATGTTAATGTTGGATTTAGACTATGATACACTTATTCTTGAAATGTTCCAACATTTTTTTACAGCTACAAGTAAAAATCCTATAGAAAGTATGATAACTTCCATACAAAAGGTGATGACCTTAACACTCAATGAAAGTGATGATCTTTCTAAGCCATTGATGTCTATCTTATTGGCGGGTTTAAAGTTAGAAAAAAATAAATTTTCAGTTGCCCAAATGTTGTTTGAAAGTGTTGCAAATATTTGTGAGAAAAAATTAAGGCCATATTTGATAATGGAGCATGTAGAAGAAGACAAATCAAAGTTTGTGAGCACCCATCAACCGAAATTTTTGTGGCACAAGAACTAGAAATTTATAAGCAACAAGGGTTGCAAGTAGGAGAAAAAGAGTGGATAGATAGCCCTTCACGAGGATTCCTATGGAGAAATCAACCAAACAGAAAAATCAGATTTGAGAGAAGGCAAGCAACAAAAATATGACACTTTGGGGCAGCTTAGAGTGGAAAATTGTGAGCATCAAAAATCTGAGTTTTTGGAGCAGCAAAGAGGGCTGCAAATGATTGACCAACATGGAGAAATGCTAAGTACTTTGGGGCAGCGAAGTATCACAAATTTTGAAATTCAAAGAGAAGAAGACATAGAAACTTAGGTATTCATGGATGACCCCGTAAAGAGGTATGTTGTGGATGGAAATATTGATTCTTGCAATGATTCTAATAATTGTTCATTTTCATTGCATGATTCTAGAGTGGATGACGGATATTGGAAAGAACAATTGTTAATCACAAGTGAAAGGGAAGTACAAACCCTAACAAAGTGGAATGGCACAAAAAGGCTTCTTGATGAATTAATGCACAATGTGAAAGGGGAATGTTTGAAGAGAAGGGTCATTGTGATGGACTTGCACACAATCAAAGTTGTAATGGAGACAACAAAATCAGATTATCTTCACATGATCAAGGACAAAGATGTGGCCATCAAAGTTGCAGATGAGGTCTTAAATGCACATAGAACAATGAAGCTTAAGGTGGAGGAGCTCACCTTTGAGCTAGAATCAACCAAGGACCCCTTAAAAGGTAGTCAAAAGGCACTTTTAGAGACAGAAAATTAGATTGTGATGGCAAAACATTTAAGGGAGCAAGAGAATGAGGCAAGGGCTAAGGAAATTGAACAAGTGATTGAACTCCTTAAGCTCCAAGAAGAATTTGATTTGAGATGCTTTTCGGAAAAACCAAAAGATACAAAGGTAGAAATCGAGTATTGTATGGACAATCCATTGTTTGAAATGGATCGTGCTTCGAACTTATTTTGGAATACAAGTGATTTTTGTTGTATCGACAATCCATTGTTTGAAATGGATAAGGAGGTAGATCAAGGTTCCGAATTGTTGTAGGATGCAAGTGTGATTTTTAGGCCATGGCAAAAGGCTGCAAATTTCGATCATGGACAGCCAATGACTTCAAAGAAATTTCAGCCTTCCACTAAATCAGTAAGTATGACTAAATTTGAATTTTGTTTTGCATTGGAGTTGACATCAAAACCCATGAAAAAGTCTTTCTCAAGAAGAAATGGATAAGGGCAGCAAAGAACCAGGGCTTTCCTAAGCTAGAACAGCCCTCAAGGTATGAAAAGCACTATTTGTTTCCATGTGTATTGAGCCCAATGATTGTTGGAAATAATAATTTAAGTCATTAGATCAAGGAGGTGAAAATTGGCTTTTTTCTCTCCAAAAAATTCGAAATTTATTTAGATACATTCATGTTCCTTACTCTATACAAAGATGTGATGTCCCCATTTCCACATCATGAATAAACAAGTCTTGAAGACCTTTAGTCTATTCCCCACAGACTAAAGCAGTCCTTTCAAGAGAATATTATTTTATTAATTGTCGAAATGGTGATTTTTATCATTAGACAATTATTAATTAATTAATAAAATATTTAAAAAGTCGTTTTTACCACTAAAATGCTTACATAAATTAATTATTAATTTATTTGCCTTAAAAGTAAATTTAATTATTATTTTAATTAAAGTAATTAACTAATATATTATTCAAAAAGAAGATGTTGGCATGGGAGCTAAAGCAAGGAAAAATAAAGGTGTTTTATCCTCCCAAAGTGGTTCACCCTCTTTGGAAGTTATAAATACATGGCGAAGGCTAAATGAAGGATATGCTGAATTTTGATAAAATTGTCTTTCATGCTTGAAGAAAACTATTAGGATGCATGCCCAATACGAGTTCGCTACCATTGGTGTTTGATCAATCTAAAAAGGTATTTTTTGACACCACCTATCGCTAAAGAGATCTTGTTCTTGCCCTAGAAGTGGGACGATTTGTTTGGAGAGTTTGTGTGGATTTTTGTAAGAGTTTCGTGGTTCTTTTCTTGCATGTTAGCCTTGCTAATTAATTATTTTATTTTTTCAAATGGAGCAAACCACCTAGGGAGCTTGGATCTAGGGTTGGAGGTCTCATTTGGTCTAAAATATACAACTTAAATATTTTGATTTTATTTGTTAATTTTTTGAATATTTGTGTGAAGAATTGAAGAAGTTCATGAAGAGTTTGAAGTACAAAATTAAATAATAATTTTCAGAATTATTATTTAATTATTTTGACAACTATGGTTTTCTAATTTTTGTATCAACTTTTGATGACTTTCCCATAGACGAGAAATTTCAAAATTATTTTTATTTGAGTCATTATTTTTATGAGTTTAAACTCTTGTTTGCATCATAATTCCCAATATTGAGGGAGCTATGAATTTTTTAAGTTTTCAGCTGTTCGTAGGAAATAATATTTGTTGAGGGTAGATTTTTGGCAAGGGTTTCGAAGCGAAAAAATATTAAGAACAGCAGTTGTATTTTTGGAATTAAATCAGATTTTTCAACCATCATGAAGTGGCATTTGAGCTTCAATAATTGGCAAAAAGATATTTGTTTCATGCATTTAACTTTCTAATTGTTTTCTGCAAGTATTCAATTAATTTTGAGACAAGTTATTGACTGAAAAATTATCTACAAAACCTTACCATTGTGGCATCTAGGGTTTCTAGAGCTGGACAAGGGTTTTTGGCCTTATTTTGCAAACTTAGGTTTGTTGATCTCATTTTCAAAATATTGGGATTTAGGGGAAAACCCCTTTTACATGAAATTGTCTCATTTGGGAATATTACAGTGGTATCAGAGAACAAATCTTGTCTAGCATGTTAGGATTTGTGTTTACAGATTTGGATGCATAGTCTATGAATCATGGAGTTAATGAGTGAAGATGAATTCAAAACAAAGCTTCACAGATTGGGAAAAAAGCTTGAGCATCCACATCATTTAAAAAATGTTTTGCTTAATATTTTGGATGAAGCAGCAAAATGTTTTTCTATGATAAGACAATCAAATTCTACGTCTATGTTTTGAGCAATGAATCCTTTGGTAGTTTATTTGGCTAAACCCAAGATTCTGAGACATTCAGATTCGGACGTGAAACTTGTAGCTATCACTTGTATTAGTGTAATTACAAACATAATAGCTCCAAAACAACCATGCAATGACAACATCAAGAAGAAAATATTTTAGTTGATGGTGGAAAGTTTTGAAGGTCTTGGTAACATCACAAGTTCTTTTAATAAGAAGATCACTATTTTGGAAAATATGGCAAAAGTCAGATCTTGTATGTTAATGTTGGATTTAGACTATGATACACTTATTCTTGAAATGTTCTAACATTTCCTTACAACTACAAGTAAAAATCCTATAGAAAGTATGATAACTTCCATACAAAAGGTGATGACATTAACACTCAATGAAAGTGATGATTTTTATGAGCCATTGATGTCTATCTTATTGGCGGGTTTAAAGTTAGAAAAGAATAAATTTTCAGTTGCCCAAATGTTGTTTGAAAATGTTGTAAATATTTGTGAGGAAAAATTAAAGCCATATTTGATAATGGAGCATGTAGAAGAAGACAAATCAGAGGTTTGTGAGCACTCATTAATCGAAATTTCTGTACCACAAGAACTAAAAATTTATAAGCAACAAGGGTTGCAAGTAGGAGACAAAAAGAGTGGATAGACAGCGCTTCACGAGGATTTCTATGGAAAAATCAACCAAACAGAAAAATCAGATTTGAGAGGAGGCAAGTAACAAAAATGTGACACTTTGGGGCAGTCTAGGGTAGAAAATTGTGAGCATCAAAAATCTGAGTTTTTGAAGCAGCAAAGAGGGCTGCAAATGATTGACCAACATAGAGAAATGCTAAGTACTTTGGGGCAGCGAAGTATCACAAAGTTTGAAATTCAAAGAGAAGACATAGAAACCGAGGTATTCATGGATGACCCCGTAAAGAGGTATGTTGTGGATGGAAATATTGATTCTTACAATGATTCTAATAATTGTTCATTTTCATTGCATGATTCTAGAGTGGATGACAGATATTGGAAAGAACAATTGTTAATCACAAGTGAAAGGGAAGTACAAACCCTAACAAAGTGGAATGGCACAAAAAGGCTTCTTGATGAATTAATGCACAATGTGAAAGGGGAATGTTTGAAGAGAAGGGTCATTGTGATGGACTTGCACACAATCAAAGTTGTAATGGAGACAACAAAATCAGATTATCTTCACATGATCAAGGACAAAGATGTGGCCATCAAAGTTGCAGATGAGGTCTTAAATGCACATAAAGCAATGAAGCTTAAGGTGGAGAAGCTCACCTTTGAGCTAGAATCAACCAAGGACCCCTTAAAAGGTAGTCAAAGGGCACTTCAAGAGACGGAAAATTAGATTGTGATGGCAAAACATTTAAGGGAGCAAGAGGATGAGGCAAGGGCTAAGGAAATTGAACAAGTGATTGAACTCCTTAAGCTCCAAGAAGAATTTGATTTGGGATGCTTTTCGAAAAAACCAAAAGATACAAAGATAGAAATCGAGTATTGTAAGGACAATCCATTGTTTGAAATGGATCGAGCTTTGAACTTATTTTGGAATACAAGTGATTTTCGTTGAATGGAAAATCCATTGTTTGAAATGGATAAGGAGGTAGATCAAGGTTCCGAATTGTTGTGGGATGCAAGTGTGATTTTTAGGCCATGGCAAAAGGCTGCAAATTTCGATCATGGACAGCCAATGACTTCAAAGAAAATTCAGCGTTCCACTAAATCAGTATGACTAAATCTGAATTTTGTTTTGCATTGGAGGTGACATCAAAACCCATGAAAAAAGTCTTTCTCAAGAAGAAATGGATAAAGGCAGCAAAGAACCAGGGCTTTCCTAAACTAGAACAGCGCTCAAGGTATGAAAAGCACTATTTGTTTCCATGTGTATTGAGCCCAATGATTGCTGAAAATAATAATTTAAGTCATCATATCAAGGAGGTGGAAAATTGGCTTTTTTCTCTCCAAAAAATTTGGAATTTATTTAGATACATTCATGTTCCTTACTCTATCCATAGATGTGATGTCCTCATTTCCACATCATGAATAAATAGGGCTTGAAGACCTTTAGCCTATTCTCCATAGACTAAAAGAGCCCTTTTTGGAGAATATTATTTTATTAATTATTTATTAATTGTCGAAATAATGATTTTTATCATAAGACAATTATTAATTAATTAATAGAATATTTAAAAAGCCATTTTTACCACTAAAATGTTTACATGAATTAATTATTAATTTATTTGCCTTAAAAGTAAATGTGATTATTATTTTAATTAAAGCAATTAATTAATATATTATTCAAAAAGGAGATGTTGGCATGGGAGCTAAAGCAAAAAAAAAAAAAGTGTTTTATCGTCTCAAAGTGATTCACCTTATTTGGAAGTTATAAATACATGGCGAAGGCTAAATGAAGGATATGTTGAATTTTCATAAAATTGTTTTTCATACTTGAAGAAAACTATTAGGATGCATGTCCAATACGAGTTCGCTATCATTGGTGTTTGATCAATCTAAAAAGGTTTCGTGGTTCTTTTCTCGCATGTTAGCCTTGGTAATTAATTATTTTATTTTTTCAAGTGGATTAAACCACTTGGGAAGCTTGGATCTAGGGTTTGAAAGTCTCATTTGGTCTAAAATATACAAATTAAATATTTTGATTTTATTTGCTAATTTTTTGAATATTAGTGTGAAGAATTGAAGAAGATCGTGAAGGGTTTGAAGTAGAAAATTAAATAATAATTTTCGAAATTATTATTTAATTATTTTGACAATAAACTAGGGTTTTCAAATTTTCGAATCAATTTTTGATGACCTTCCCATAGAAGGAAAATTCCAAAATTATTTTTATTTGATATTCATTATTTTTATGATCAGTTTAAACTCTTGTTTGCATCATAATTTCCAATATTGAGGGAGTTATGAATTTTTAAAGTTTTCAGCTGTTCGTAGGAAATAATATTTGTTGAGGGCAGATTTTTGGCAAGGGTTTTGAAGCGAAAAAATATTAATAGCAGTTGCATTTTTGAAATTAAATCAAATTTTTTAGCCATCATAATGTGGCATTTGAGCTTCAATAATTGGCAAAAAGATATTTGTTTCGTGCATTTAATTTTTTGATTTTTTTTGCAAGTATTCAGTTAATTTTGAAACAAGTTGACTGAAAATTATCTACAAAACCTTACTATTCTGGCATCTAGGGTTTCTAGAGCTGGACAAGTGTTTTTGACCTTATTTTGCAAACTAAGATTTGTTGATTTCATTTTCAAAATTTTGGGATTTAGGGGAAAACCCGTTTTGCATGAAATTGTCCCATTTTGGGATATTACAGTGGTATCAGAGCACCGATCTTGTCTAGCATGTGAGTGTTTGTGTTTGCAGATTCGGATGCATAGTCTATGAATCATGGAGTTAATGAGTGAAGATGAATTCAAAACAAAGCTTCACAAATTGGGAAAAAAGCTTGAGCATCCACATCATTTAAAAAATGTTTTGCTAAATATTTTGTAGAAAGAAGCAAAATGTTTTTCCATGATAAGACAATCAAATTCTAAGTCTATGTTTTGCGCAATGAATCTTTTGGTGGTTTATTTGGCTAAACCCAAGATCTGAGACATTCAGATTCGGACGTGAAACTTGTAGCTATCACTTGTATTAGTGAAATTACAAGGATAATAGCTCCAGAACAGCCATACAGTGACAACATCATGAAGAAAATATTTCAGTTGGTGGAAAGTTTTGAAGGTCTTGGTGACATCACAAGTTCTTTTAAAAAGATCACTATTTTGGAAAATACGGCAAAAGTTAGATCTTGTATGTTAATGTTGGATTGAGACTATGATACACTTATTCTTGAAATGTTCCAACGTTTCCTTACAGCTACAAGTAAAAATCCTATATAAAGTATGATAACTTCCATACAAAAGGTGATGACCTTAACACTCAATGAAAGTGATGATTTTTTCGAGCCATTTCTGTCTATCTTATTGGCGGGTTTAAAGTTAGAAAAGAATAAATTTTCAGTTGCCCAAATGTTGTTTGAAAGTATTGCAAATATTTGTGAGGAAAAAATAAGGCCATATTTAATAATGGAGCATGTAGAAGAAGACAAATCAGAGTTTGTGAGCACCCATCAACCGAAATTTATGTGCCACAAGAACTAGAAATTTATAAGCAACAAGGGTTGCAAGTAGGAGACAAAAAGAGTGGATAGATAGCCCTTCACGAGGATTTCTATGGAGAAATCAACCAAACAAAAAAATCAGATTTGAGAGGAGGCAAGCAACAAAAATGTGACACTTTGGGGCAGCCTAGAGTGGAAAATTGTGAGCATCAAAAATCTGAGTTTTTGAAGCAGCAAAGAGGGCTGCAAATGATTTACCAACATGGAGAAATGCTAAGTACTTTGGGGCAGCGAAGTATCACAAATTTTGAAATTCAAAGAGAAGAAGACATAAAAACCGAGGTATTCATGGATGACCCCGTAAAGAGGTATGTTGTGGATGGAAATATTGATTCTTGCAATGATTCTAATAATTGTTCATTTTCATTGCATGATTCTAGAATGGATGACGGATATAGGAAAGAACAATTGTTAATCACAAGTGAAAGGGAAGTACAAACCCTAACAAAGTGGAATGGCACAAAAAGGCATCTTGATGAATTAATGCACAATGTGAGAGGGGAATGTTTGAAGAGAAGGGTCATTGTGATGGACTTGCATACAATCAAAGTTGTAATGGAAACAACAAAATCATATTATCTTCAGATGATCAAGGACAAAGATGTGGCCATCAAAGTTGCAGATGAGGTCTTAAATGCACATAAAGCAATGAAGCTTAAGGTGGAGGAGCTCACCTTTGAGCTAGAATCAACCAAGGATTTCTTAAAAAGTAGTCAAAGGGCACTTCAAGAGACGAAAAATTAGATTGTGATGGCAAAACATTTAAGGGAGCAAGAGGATGAGGCAAGGGCTAAGGAAATTGAACAAGTGATTGAACTCCTTAAGCTCCAAGAAGAATTTGATTTGGGATGCTTTTCGAAAAAACCAAAAGATACAAAGATAGAAATCGAGTATTGTATGGACAATCCATTGTTTGAAATGGATTGAGCTTCGAACTTATTTTGGAATACAAGTGATTTTCGTTGTATGGACAATCCATTGTTTGAAATGGATAAGGAGGTAGATCAAGGTTCCGAATTGTTGTGGGATGCAAGTCTGATTTTTAGGTCATTGCAAAACGCTGCAAATTTCGATCATGGACAGTGAATGACTTCAAAGAAAATTCAGCGTTCCACTAAATCAGTATGACTAAATCTGAATTTTGTTTTGCATTGGAGGTGACATCAAAACCCATGAAAAAGTCTTTCTCAAAAAGAAATGGATAAGGGCAGCAAAGAACCGGGTCTTTCCTAAGCTAGAACAGCGCTCAAGGTATGAAAAGCACTATTTGTTTCCATGTGTATTGAGCCCAATGATTGCTGAAAATAATAATTTAAGTCATGAGATCATGGAGGTGGAAAATTGGCTTTTTTCTCTCCAAAAAATTCAGAATTTATTTAGATACATTCATGTTCCTTACTCTATGCAAAGATGTGATGTCCCCATTTCCACATCATGATTAAACAGGGCTTGAAGACCTTTAGCCTATTCTCCATAGACTAAAGGAGCCCTTTTTGGAGAATATTATTTTATTAATTATTTATTAATTGTCGAAATAGTGATTTTTATCATTAGACGATTATTAATTAATTAATAGAATATTTAAAAAGTCGTTTTTACCACTAAAATTTTTACATGAATTAATTATTAATTTATTTGCCTTAAAAGTAAATTTAATTATTATTTTAATTAAGGCAATTAAATAATATATTATTCAAAAAGGAGATGTTGGCATGGGAGCTAAAGCAAGGAAAAATGAAGGTGTTTTATCCTCCCAAAGTGGTTCACCCTCTTTGAAAGTTATAAATACATGGCGAAAGCTAAATGAAGGATATGCTGAATTTTGATAAAATTATTTTTCATGCTTGAAAAAAACTATTAGGATGCAAGCCCAATACGAGTTCGCTACCATTGGTGTTTGATCAATCTAAAAAGATATTTTTTGACACCACCTATCGCTAAGGAGATCTTGTTCTTGCCCTAGAAGTGGGACGATTTGATTTGGAGAGTTTGTGTGGATTTTTGTGAGGGTTTCGTGGTTATTTTCTTGTATGTTAACCTTGCTAATTAATTAGTTTATTTTTTCAAGTGGAGCAAACCATTTGGGGAGGTTGGATCTAGGGTTTGGAGATCTCAGTTGGTCTAAAATATACAAATTAAATATTTTAATTTTATTTGCTAATTTTTTGAATATTAGTGTGAAGAATTGAAGAAGTTAGTGAAGGGTTTGAAATACAAAATTAAATAATAATTTTTGAAATTATAATTTAATTATTTTGACAAGAAACTAGGGTTTTCAAAATTTCGGATCAACTTTTGATGACCTTCCCATAGAAGGAAAATTCCAAAATTATTTTTATTTGATAGTCATTATTTTTATGATCAGTTTAAACTCTTGTTTGCATCATAATTTCCAATATTGAGGGAGTTATGAATTTTTTAAGTTTTCAGCTGTTTGTATGAAATAATATTTGTTGAAGGCAGATTTTTGGCAAGGGTTTTGAAGCGACAAAATATTAAGAACAGCTGTTGCATTTTTAGAATTAAATCAGATTTTTCAACCATCATAAAGTGGCATTTGAGCTTCAATAATTGGCAAAAAGATATTTGTTTCGTGCATTTAATTTTCTGATTGTTTTCTGCAAGTATTCAATTAATTTTGAGACAAGTTATTGACTGAAAATTATCTATAAAACCTTACTATTCTGGCATCTAGGGTTTCTAGAGCTGGACAAGGTTTTTTGAGCTTATTTTGCAAACTAAGGTTTGTTGATTTCATTTTCAAAATTTTGGGATTTAAGGGGAAACCGCTTTTGCATGAAATTGTCCCATTTGGAGATATTACAATGGTATCAGAGCACCGATCTTGTTTAGAATGTAAGAGTTTGTGTTTGCAGATTTGGATGCATAGTCTATGAATCATGGAGTTAATGAGTGAAGATGAATTCAAAACAAAGCTTCACAGATTGGGAAAAAAGCTTGAGCATCCACATCATTTAAAAAATGTTTTGCTCAATATTTTGGAGGAAGCTGCAAAATGATTTTCCATGATAAGACAATCAAATTCTAAGTCTATGTTTTGGGCAATGAATCCTTTGGTGGTTTATTTGGCTAAACCCAATATTCTGAGACATTCAAATTTGGATGTGAGACTTGTAGCTATCACTTGTATTAGTGTAATTACAAGAACAATAGCTCCAAAATAGCTATATAGTTACAACATCATGAAGAAAATATTTCAATTGATAGTGGAAAGTTTTGACAGTCTTGGTGACATCACAAGTTTTTTAAATAAGAGGATCACTACTCTGGAAAATATGGCAAAGGTCGGATTTTGTGTGCTAATGTTGGGTTTAGACTGTGATACACTTATTCTTGAAATGTTCTAACATTTCCTTACAACTACAAGTAAAAATCCTATAGAAGGTATGATAACTTCCATACAAAAGGTGATGACCTTAACACTCAATGAAAGTGATGATTTTTTCGAGCCATTTCTGTCTATCTTATTGGCGGGTTTAAAGTTAGATAAGATAAGATAATTATATTAATGTCCAACAAATGACCACAAAAATAGGTCAATGGAACTGCACCGTACAAAGCCAAATGACCCAACAGGAAGACCTAAACAGGCCGTCTGAAAACAACAATAGCGAAAAAGATAGGAGAAGCAGAAGAGGAAGAAGCAGCATGGACTAGAGAGGTAGGAGAGAGGAGAGGTGGAGGGTGCCAAAGAGGAGGAAGGTGGAGGACGAGCCCCATCCCCAACACCCTCACCTAGTATCCAAGGCCGACTGAAAATAGCTGGCGATATGTTGGTGCCTAGTAGTTGGAGCTGTGGAAACTCTGGAATACCTGTGTCTGGGAGAGATGTGAGCCCTGATCGTTCGCCTAGGGTTCCCTCGACGAGTGTCATCCTAGACGCCTCTAGTGTGGGGGGTAGTGACTCAAGTCCTGACAGACCGGGTCTAGGGGTCCGCACTAGTGTCTAGATGCCACTTGGTGACTCTCTCAGGGAGGAGCACCGCAAAGGAGGTAATTTGTCTAGTTGTCGTCTATCTAAAAGGAGGGTGAAGGGTCTCATCACGAAGTCTGATAGTCTCCTGAAGATAGAGAGCAAGGCATCTCTGGTCATAATATCTAAAGAAAGCTGCAAAGGATGGGCGCTCTCGAAACAGGCAATGGAATCTTCCTCTGATCTCGTAGTAGATGGGGCACTGGAAAATGAAATGTTTCAACTTCCTAGAGTGAGCAAAGTTGGCAAATCCTCTTAGAGCGGTCCAGTTGGTGATCATATTCTACCCGAAGTCTGTGAGAGCCAACTCTAAACTGACTTAAGGATATGCGAAGACCCTGCAACCAATGCTGGGAAAGATATGTAGGTCGAATAATCAGCCCATAGTTGACCTCAAAGAACTGCGTAGCATAGAAGGCCATCTTCAGACGTAACCCCCCTAGAGGGTTGGTCCAAGTGTATTGGATGAACTGTCTATAAATGTCATCTCTAATAATTCTGTGCAGATCCTATTTGCACGGTAGAAGGTGGCCAGGAGCGTCCAGGGAGTAGTTGAAGGGTGGAAAGCGGTCCATATGAATCCCGAGAGATCCAAGAAGCTGAGAGACTCCAACATACCAACATCGTGAGCGACCACCATGATCAGAAAGAGCGATAACCTCATAAGAGCGATAGGCGAGGTAGATGTATCTGTCCCTACCAGTTGGAGAATCTGACAAACCTCGGATGTGGTGTAAAAGCGACACAACGCTGAAAATAGTCCCCAGTCTAAAAGGACAAGCCCTGAACTCAACTAGAAAAGAATAAATTTTCAGTTGCCCAAATGTTGTTTGAAAATGTTGCAAATATTTGTGAAAAAAATTAAGGTCATATTTGATAATGGAGCATGTATGAAAAGACAAATCAGAAGTTTGTGAGCAGCCATTAACTGAAATTTTTGTGCCACAAGAACCAAAAATTTATAAGCAACAAGGGTTGCAAGTAGAAGACAAAAAGAGTGGATGGACAACCCTTCATGAGGATTCCTATAAAGGAATCAACCAAACAGAAAAAATCAGATTTGAGAGGAAGCAAGCAACAAAAATGTGACACTTTGAAGCAGCCTAAAGTGGAAAATTGTGAGCATCAAAAATCTGAGTTTTTGAAGCAGCAAAGAGGGCTGCAAATGATTGGCCAACATGGAGAAATGCTAGGTACTTTGGGGCAACCAAGTATCACGAAGTTTGAAATTCAAAGAGAAGAAGACATAAAAACCGAGGTATTAATGGATGATCCCGTAAAGAGGTATGTTGTGGATGGAAATATTGATTCTTTCAATGATTCTAATAATTGTTCATTTTCATTCCATGATTCTAGAGTGGATGAGAGAGATTAGAAAGAACAATTGTTAATCACAAGTGAGAGGGAAGTGCAAACCCTAACAAGGTGGAATGGCACAAAAAGGCTTCTTCATGAATTAATGCACAATGTGAAAGGGGATTGTTTGAAGAGAAGGGTCACTATGATGGACTTGCACACAATCAAAGTTGCAATGGAGACAACAAAATCAGATTATCTTCACATGATCAAAGACAAGGATGTGGCCATCAAAGTTGCAGATGAGGCCTTAAATGTAGTCAAAGGGCACTTTTAGAGATGAAAATTCAGATTGTGAAGGCAAAACAATTAAGGGAGCAAGAGGATGAGGCAAGGGATAAGGAAATTGAACAAGTGATTGATGAACTCCTTAGGCTCCAAGAAGACTTTGATTTGGGATGCTTTCTGAAAAAACCAAAAGATACAAAGATATAATTGAGTATTGTATGGACAATCCATTGTTTGAAATGGATCGAGCTTCGAACTTGTTGTGAAATGCAAGTGATTTCCAATGTATGGCCAATCCATTGTTTGAAATGGATAAGGAGGTAGATCAAGGTTTCGAATTGTTGTGGGATGCAAGTGTGATTTTTAGGCCACGGCAAGACGCTGTAAATTTCGATCATGGACAGCAAATGACTTCAAAGAAAATTCAGCTTTCCACTAAATCAGTATGATTAAATCTGAATTTTGTTTTGCATTGGAAGTGACATCAAAAACCATGGAAAAAGTCTTTATCAAGAAGAAATGGATAAGGGCAGCAAAGAACCAGGGCTTTCCTAAGTTGGAACAACACTCAAGGTATGAAAAGCACTATTTGTTTCCATGTGTATTGAGCCCAATGATTGTTGAAAATAAAATTTAAGTCATGAGATCAACAAGGTGGAAAATTGGTTTTCTTTCTCTCCGAAAAAATCGGAATTTATTTGGATACATTCATGTTCCTTGCTCTATGCAAAGAACAACTTATCTTGCACGTGGCAGCGAAGGAAGAAAGCTGGAAAAAATGGTATAAGTCTGATTTTTGTTTCTCGAAAATTTCTAAGTCGAAACGGCAATTCCAGCCACTTAACATGATCACAAAATTGCAAAATCAGGGCATGCTTCAGCGCATAGGAGGATGGATGAATGCATATATTAATTATAAACTTTTTCCTCCGAAAAAATCAGATCTAAGAGGTCAAACACAGTCATGCATGGAAGGAAAACACTCTGAATTTTATGACATGTTCCAACTCTTGGGTCAAAAAAGGTATGAGTATATTGATTTTCATGTTTGTCCACATGAAAAATCAATAGTCTACTTGCATATACAGCCATCTTACCATAAAGGAAAAATTGATTTGATCCAGCTCATACAAGATTTTGAAAACATATTTATGTTGGCACCTCGGGAAGGTGATGTAAGAAGCATTCACAATGGGAGGGTACAACCTTCTTGTGGGAATGTTTGGGAGCATATGGAGGAGCCTTCAGAAGTCTATAAAGACACTTCTAGCACGAGGGGGCAGCCACCAAAGTACAGGGACAGTAGTATGAAGAAGTCATTTGAGGATTTTTTTCATTGAGAAACAGGGAAATGTGGACATTGCTTGATAAGGTGTGTTGGGACACCTACTTGGATTTTGCAATTGCTTGAGACAAACAATTTTGAGTGGGGAGGACTGTGATGTCCTCATTTCCACATCATGAATAAACAAGGGTTGAAGACTTTTAGTCTATTCTCCATAGACTACAGGAACCCTTTTTGGAGAATATTATTTTATTAATTGTCAAAATAGTAATTTTTATCATAAGGCAATTATTGATTAATTAATAGAATATTTAAAAAGTAGTATTTACCACTAAAATGCGTAAATGAATTAAATATTAATTTATTTACCTTAAAAATATTTTTAATTATTATTTTAATTAAGACAATTAATTAATATATCATTCAAAAAGGAGATGTCAGCATAGAAGCTAAAGCAAGGAAAAAAAAATGTGTTTTATCTTCCCAAAGTGGTTCACCTTCTTTGGAAGTTTTAAATACATGACGAAGACTACAATGAAAGATATACTGAATTTTGATAAAATTGTTTTTCATGCTTGAAGAAAACTATTGGGATGCATGCCCAATAGAGATTCGCTACCTTTGGTGTTTGATCAATCTAAAAAGGTGTCTTTTGACACCACCTATCACTAAAAAGATCTTGTTCTTGCTCTAGAAGTGGGATGATTTGCTTTGGAGAGTTTGTATGGATTTTTGTGAGGATTTCGTGGTTCTTTTCTTGCATGTTAGCCTTGCTAATTAATTATTCTATTTTTGCAAGTGGAGCGAACCACCCAGGTAATTTGGATCTAGGGTTTGGAGGTCTCATTTGCTCTAAAATATACAAATTAAATATTTTAATTTTATTTGCTAATTTTTTTAATATTAGTGTGAAGAATTGGAGGAGTTGTGAAGGGTTTAAAGTAGAAAATTAGATAATAATTTTCAAAATTATTATTTAATTATTTTGACAAGAAACTAGGGTTTTCAGAATTTATGAACAACTTTTGGTGACCTTCTCATGGAAGAAAATTTTCAAAATTATTTTTATTTGATAGTCATTATTTTTATGATCAGTTGAAGCTCTTGTTTGCATCATAATTCCAAATATTGAGGGAGTTATGAATTTTTTAAGTTTTCAGTTGTTCTTAGGAAATAATATTTGCTGAGAGCATTTTTTTGCAAGGGTTTTGAAGTGGAAAAATATTCAGAACAGCAGTTTTAATTTTGGAATTAAATCAAATTTTTCGACCATCATAAAGTGGCATTTGAGCTTCAATAAGTTGGTAAAAAGGTACTTGTTTCGTGCATTTAATTTTCTGATTGTTTTCTGCAAGTATTCAGTTAATTTTGAGACAAGTTATTGGCTGAAAATCATCTACAAAACCCTATCATTGTGGTGTCTAGGGTTTCTAGAGCTTGACAAGAGTTTTTGAGCTTATTTTGCAAACTAGAGTTTGCTGATTTCATTTTCAGAATTTTGGGATTTAAGGGAAAACCCCTTTTGTATGAAACCGTCTCATTTGGGAACCATGACAGTTAGGGTGAAATTGAAAAAGTGTGTTTCATAAAAAGACAAAAGGGCAATCATTATTGAGGATTATTCATTATTCATTTGCGATGAAAATCAAATCCCTTTTCCAGAGCTTGAGCATTTGGTTCAAATTATGCATCTAAGGACGAAAACCCTACAAGTTTACCAGATCTAAGGATGAAAACCCTCCATTCCTTCATGGTAATTTCATCCAGAGATTACATTTGTGCTAACAAGGTTTGTGAGGAATCACAGAGGAATTTATGGGGAATTAATGTTGCTACTATTGGGCTGCTGTACCATCTGACAAATAAAGAGGGTTTAGCAGCTTCCTTTTGTACTCCCTACCTACCTACTGCCATACAAGGACCAAGTCGTGGTCTTGTGGACTGTTGGAAGTAAGAGTGTGGTCCTAAATTGATTCGTTGGGAGCTGATTGGTGGTAACTGACCATTGGCGTGGGTGTAAGATTACTATTTAGGGCTGCCGTGCCTTTCCTAGGCAGCTGCATTGACCTTTCCAGCATCTGTATGCATTAATCATCCAACGCTGACCATTGGGGAACAGCTGTACACAGTTCAGGGGTTCGCCAACCTTGAGAGCAGAATTCAGACCCCTTCCCAATTGGTGTTTCAACTAATTCCCCTATCATAGCGGGTTGTTGGTCTTTTGAGCATCCATTGGGGTTACTGTAGAGGAAAGAACCCCCATCACTACACAGCTGAACAGCCATCTTCATCACAGCCGGCATATCAGGCTGAATCACCTATTTGACTGTGACTAATTGCTGTTTGGACCAATTGTTGTTGTACATCAGCAGTTGGAACTCATTCCTTTCAAGTAAGAAGTTGACTGGTTGCAATTAATACTCAACTGACATTGTTTTTCAGAGTTATTTTATGTAATCATTGCCTGGAATAAAAATTACAATTTTGGGTTTTTCTGCATTATAAGTTGCATGTGCTAGTGTGGTCTTTGAATGTGAATTTCCATAATTAAATAAAAAATCAGAACTCAGAATTTTTCCAGAAAGGGACACTTCATTGGTATCAGACCCTGATCTTGCCAGCCTACAAGTAAAGTTAACTTTATTGCATGATTTTGCCAGCTTATGAATCATGGCATTATTGCCAGAGAAGAGAACTATGGTGAATGATGTTATTCCCAGTTATGCTAAATATAGAGCTCTTCCAGTAGAGATTCAAAAAGAAATATTTTTTCCAGACTTCATGAAATTAATGAGGACAAGTAGACAAATGCACTATGAGGACATGTCAGATGAAGACTTAGAAGACCCAGAAAAGAAGACCATAGAACCAGGGAAAGTGTTGGATACATCAAAACCTCAAGAGGAAGAATTGTGCAAGAGGAGAATGAGAAAGAAGAAAAATCAGAGTTGCAAGAAATTAGAAGAAAGCAAACCTTGGAGGAATCTGCAATGCAGGGCAAAGGTATGAAATTTAATGTGAGAACAGATGCACAGGTAAAGGTCACCATTTTCAGCAAAGAATACCTAAATCCTTTATATGATGTTATAGTAACTCCTTTCCAAGAAGTAGAAATGGTAAAAGTCACCACTCTTGGTAAAAAGTACATAAATCCCTTATATGAAGCAGACATCGAAGATCAAACCCTAAGTTTGAAAAGTGCTCAAATCGAGGAGAATATTTTGATTGACCCTGACTTGGGAGTTTTGAGTCTCAAGGATGGAGGTATTGAGGATATCACAACAATTCTTATTTTAGCAAAAGAAGGCGAGCACCTCGTTTGTAACCCAAGGTATGAAAGGATGGTCATATTTCAGATTTGTTGCTTCATACTATGCCATTGCAAAATTCTTGTCATCATGGAAAGCATTCTAAAAATGGGTGATAGGGTGAAGGATACAACTTGCAACATAGGGCATAAGTTGATAATCGTTGAGGTGCATGGTGCTCTAGATTTATTTCAAAGAAGAAAGCGGAGGGTTTTATTCATATGGTAGTTTCTTTTATACCAGCGTAGAAAATTTGGCTCAGTATCCAAATCTAGTTCTCAGTCTAGGCGGTGGACTTGATGGCCAACTCAGAGTAGAGGGTATGGCAAATTTGTTGGAGAGTTGTCAATGATGTCATGGTGATGTCATAAAAGTGACCTGGTGAGTGAAGTGCTTTGATAGCCTAAGTGATAATGACAAAGTGTGCAATGTGTTTGTCCTAGTGTGCTTGAAGTTGGCTTGGTTGATCTTCAGTTTTGGCATGATTAGAGATGTTAAAGTATGAGTATGGAGTATTGAGCATGTGCTAGGGGTCCTATAAGAGGTTTTTTATGCTTTGGAGAGCTTGTATGCATAAGTGAAATTCACCCAATTCATCATTGTTCCCATCTAGACATTTTTTGATCCAATGGCAGAAAATTTGAGTAGGCAGTTTGATGATGTCATAATTGCCACGTATAGATGAGTCAGGGGGAGTTGGCCATATAGTTGTGATCACATTAGTCCCTAGTTTCTATGCACAAAGTCTCAAGTCTAGTGATAAAACGCACAAAAAATATGCAAGTGCAAAGTTGGGCTTTCAGGCATTTTGACAGTATTTTCTCATACTTGGCCAAATTTGCAATGTGGCAAGAAAAGCTGAGTAGGCATTTTGATGATGGCATATCTCACACGTGTGGACGTTTCAGGGGAAGGTGATCATATGAGTTTGCTCAGTTTTGTGCCTAGTTGATTTGCGCTAACTTTCAGGTCAAGCGCTGAAGCGCAACAAAAGATATGCATGTTCAAAGTTGGCCTCCCAAACAAGTTTTTGACATAGTTGGCTCTATGGCATAAAAATTTGAGTAAACATTTTAATGTCATTATATCTCACACATGTGAGGGTTCCAAGAGCAGATTGACATATGGTTGGATTCTCCTATGTGAGGAGATCATATGGTCCAAATTTCAGAACATACGCTCGAGCGAAGCAAAAAATATGGAGGTGCAAAGTTGGCCTTCCAAGCAGATAGCAATGGTCCCCATACTTAGTCTATTTTACATGATGTTAAAGATCAAGATCAAATGAAGATCTAATGGCTCGCAGGGGATCGTAAAGTGAATATTTATAGTGCGCAACAAGTCAAATAGGTCAAAGTGTTCGTTGTTAATAGAAATAAAGATCGAGCTTCTTATAAGATCCAACGATGCACAGGCAATCGTACAGTTTTGATCTAATGGTGCGTGTTGAGCAAGATGGTAAGAAGTGCACAATATTTAACAGTATAAGTGCTCATAAGGCACGCGAGGGTGCCAGGTGTCATGATCACGGGGATTCTGAGCAAAATCCAACGATGAGCGCTATAAGATAAAGCCTTGACTGATCCGCAAAGATCGACGGTGCGCTTTGAGTCAATATTGCAAGAGTGCACGAGATGAGGTCAACATGTTCAAAGTTTAATGTTTGGCATTAGCGCACTATGTGTTAAAGGTCGAGCTTCGTACAATAAGATCGTGGTGCATGTTTAATTTGAGCAGCGAGGACTCGAGATGATAGCATGATGTTTGAGGTTTAACTGTAACTGTTTGAATTCAAATATTTGAATTTAACAAAGGAAAAATCAGTGCTTAGTTTTTGAGCCATAACTTTTGATCTATACAAAATTTGACCATGGTGTAAAAACTAAATTTGTAGAGGACTCCAAGGCGCATCTGACAATATGAATTTGAAGGTCTAATTGTGTGTACATTCAAAGATATTGAGGTTCAAAGTTCACTGTTGGCACTTAAGGAGAACCTATAGATCATGTGGCATGGGTTCATGAGTTAGAAAGTGTTCATGTGTTCTTAGTTTGCTCGGAGAAGTGTCAAAGAGGTGAATGGGTCTCCATAGGACCTAAAAGGTGACTTGGGCCTATTTGAAAGAGTTGTGCTTAAGGGTGAAGGCATGTGTTGTGGCCGACAAGAAAGATTGTGATCTGATACTCATGATAGCTCTATATATAGTGAAATCAAAGATGATGATTTCAAGACTTTGTGAAACGAGTGCAAGGTGTATGTGAGAATTGTGGAGCGAAGGAGGTAGAGTGCCCAATTGATAAGTTAATGCGTAGAGCAGATTGAGGACTATGTGTATGACCTATAGGTCATATTTATGATGCCCAAATAGTGATCTTGCAGTTTGAGGATATGCGAAAAGGTTTGAGTGTGCATATGAGGACAGTTTGAGTGAAGGAGAGAGATTGTGGCATGCCTATGTGAGAGGCTTGTATGAGATAGAGAGAGAGTGTGCAAGGGTTAGATAATCAGAGATCCATCATCAGATGTTGAAGACATCAATTCTAAGGTGGAGGTGTTCACATCAAAGGAGGGTCTAAAGGAGTTGATTTTCTTTAGAGGCAGTTGCTCCTTGTGAAATAGGAGTTTCACTAAAGTCCTTTGGTCAAGAGGATATGATCAAGCTTTGTTGGTCTAAAGGAGTTGCCCAGTCACTAGTTTGTATTTTCTTATAAGACAAGTAGTCCATGTGTTGCAGGCTTGAAAGTGGGTTTTATTCCCCATGAGGGTTTCCCACAGGAACTATGTGTTACGTAATCTTGTGTATGCATTGAATGAATGAGCTCTCTTATTAATGTTGCTTGATCAAGTTGATATATGCTGATTGTTTAAATAGTTTGAAAGGATTGGAATTGAGATTGAAATATCTGGGCTCACTGATTCACCCCCCCTCTCAATGATTGTACCTCTAACAAAAGCATGCAGATGAAATACATGCATTAGAATCAAAAATGGGGGATTTCAACACAAATGTTGGTCTGATCGCTGCTGCTGCAACCCTCAAAAATCAGATCACAGCTGTCTTGTGGGCCTGTGGGACACTCCAGCTGCCTGGCGTCATACATGCAGGTCTACTATACCAGCAGTCAGGGTTTTGCAGCCTGTCATACACAACATTCATCCTCCATAGCTGCCATATTGTTTGAATTAAATCACAGACCTGTCTAGGGCTGTATTTGATAAATTAGTAAGTATAAATTGGTATTTATTGCTTCATCTTGATGTATGTACCCTCCAGAAAATAAATAAGAGTTTATTGATGTTTGTTTGTCAAGATTACACTAGCATCATGTGTATATGTTATCCCAGATTTGATTTAAAAGTAATAAAAATTACGAATATCAGATTTGTTCTAGAAAGGGATATTTCATCAGGTGATCTGGTTTTTTATATCAATCACATCTACCTTGTACCCAAATCTAAATTTAAAAGGAAGGTACTAGGAGAATTTCATTCCTCACAAGTTGTTGGTCAAATAGGCTTCTTTAAGACCCGGTGATGTGAAAACTTTCTATCTTCTTGTGAAACTTGCCACGGGAATCAAACAAACTGTGACAAGTCCAGGTCTAGTGAAGCCCTTACCCATTCCCAACCAAAAATGGGAATCCTTTAGTATGTTCTTCATAACTGGCCTACCACATGTGAGAGGAAAAACCATATTTATGTAGTGGTTGACCAGTTGACTAAGTATACACATTTGGTATAGGTATTGACAAATCTTCACAAGTTGTTGAACTATTTATATAACATATTTACAAATTGCATAAACTTCCGAAGAACATTGTTAGTGATCAAGATAAAATATTAACTAGTATTTTCAGGAAAGAGTTGTTCAAACGTGTTGGGACAATCTTAACACCAAGTACTAGCTATCATCCTCAAACAAATGGACAATACGAGATTTTTAATAAATGTTTAAAAGGATAATTGAGGAATTATGTTGCATAGCAATAAACCTCATGGCCAAATTAGTTCATTTGGTTGAGAATTGGTACAATACCACAAATTACACAACTATTGTCATGTCACCGAGTCGCCATTAAGGCCTTGTACATTTATGATCCTCCATCGATGATAAATTGGTTCATTGAAGACACTCAAGCTTCAATTGTTTGTTATTTCCTTTAAGAGAGCCAATAGATTTTAAAACAATTAAAAGAGAACATCAAAATGGCTCAATATCGAATGAAATCTCAGCAGGCCTGACATTCAAGTGAGAGAGAATTCAAGGTAGGTAATTGGGATTACCTTAAGTGGCAGTCTTATAAGCACAATTCTATTAAAGGAAAAGGAGCTGTGAAACATGGGCCTCAATACAATAGGCCTTACAAGATCTATTTGCGCAAGTGGGAATGGTTGTTACAGTCTTGAGCTGCCAACATGAACCCAAGTGCACCATACCTTCCATGTAGTCAGAGTAGTCAGAGAAAATGTCAAAACATCAAAGGGCCTTGCCACCAACAGATGTCAGAGGACACACACTTTTGATTCTAGAGCGCATTTTGGCAACTAGGGTGACGTAGAGGACTAAAGTGTTGCCAGAAGAAGAAACTGCCTTCAAGGGATGCTACATGGGAGGCACCTGAGATACTTCAACATCCAGCACTCCAATTGCATTGAAGGTAAAGATTCAAGCAGGGGGCAGAAAGAGGAGCCGGGGACTATGATGACTCTTGATAAAGGCACCCTTGTGTTCATCAAAGTATCTTTTTATAGTTGTGCACACATAATCAATCATGCAGGTATATAAGGGGTTGTGGTATAATGGTGAAGTGGTGCATTCATAAAGAGCATGACTCCAGTTCAAATCCCCATATCACAATAAGGCAACCCACAACTCGACAGACACACGTGTAATAACATGTCCAGTACTAGGGTCTGTTCATCTCTAGAACCAGTATAGGACCGGTGATGTTCCCAATTACCTTTAGCTTAAAAGCAATTATGCAGAAATATATTAGTTGTGCAGATATACTCAATTATGCAGAAATAAATGAGTTGAAGGAATAGCCAATTCTGCAGAATTTTTTTTCCGTGGAGGAATAGTCATTTATACAGAAAAAGATTAGTTGGGGAGGAATAAACCAGTTATTCTTAGAGTAAGTTATCTAGAACTCAGTTATGTCCTGCTACAGTCATCAGTTCCTCAGTTATTATGCAGGTTAGTCATCGGTTATAAAGACCGCAGGCAGTCAATTACTCATCACTTATGCAGTCAAAAACAGAAAAAATATCAGTTACAATAAAATGGCCTACAGGTAGCGAAGGGCATCTGAAGTCAGTTATACTAAGATCTGAAGCTGCAGGAGTTGTGAGAAGGTTTTACCCTCAAGGAAAAAGGTTCTTCTGGCTGAAAATATATTTAGCGCGATCTGGAGGATTTTTGTGGCTAAGTGTAGCACCCATACTGTTCTTGGAAAGGGACTGACTTGGGACCCATACCTTCTCAGTAAAGTTTTTATTATTCTATCTAGTCTGAAAATGTTTTGCAAAATTTAATACAGTTACGTTTGGTTTTCCTTCCAATTTTGGTGTGTTTTCTTTGCGATCTAAATATTGTAGTTCCTTTCAAGAAATTCAGATTTCAGTTCAACAAGTAAAATCAGAAGAAACTTAAGTTCATATCTTTCTATCCAAAGTTTCAACTTGTAAACTTTTTACTGTATCTGCTGTCTGTTTTCATCAGTTCAGATGTGGGTAACAACACTTGCAAAGAAGAAGCATGAAGGAATTAGGAGAAAGTTTTGGAGGGTTTGAGCTTGCGAGACCAAATTTTGAGGCTGTAAATGCATATGGGAGTCATAGATGCTAGATTTACACATTGAAGGTGAGTTGCATATTTTTTTAGGCATTTTGTTCTTCTTCAGTTTTTTTTTTAATGTCTCGAGCACTGTGCTCTTTTGCATTATAGATTAATAATAATGAATAACTACTAGTTCACACTATAGATTAAAGTTTACTTTAAGTTTGCAAAAACACAAATAATCATAGCAAATGTTAATATTGTTAACATTTTCTATGTTAAATGATTTGTAGTTTTTGTGCACTTACATTCACTGTCAGATTATATCTCTACAAGAAATGTACAAGTTATCTATATAGTTGACTTTCCATTGATAAATGTGATCACTTCTAAAGTTTTCATGGATTCACCAAATCATTTTCTCATATACATAATAGGTGGGGGATGGGGGGATGGAGGTTGAAGGGAGAGAGGGATCCTTTTTTAAGAGTCTGGTCCCATGCTGCTGCACTGCAAAAAAATCAGTGGGTGCCTCTGAGATTATTTAGGCACAGATCTGCACTGAAATGGTCTCATGGATTTAAAATGTGATAATATTATATACACAGAAACTTTAAGAGCTTTGGATGATGAAAGAGAATTATAAGATATTTATATAATACTTTTTTATTGGTTTTAAAGTGTTTTTTTAGTGCTGGAATATTCTCTGCAGTTGTTGCATATCTTAATCCCAAGACTCTACCCGTCTGTGAAAATCTCTCTTAAGAGCCTATGTTACCAGAAATGAGAATTAGGAAATAAAATGGGAAATGGAAACAAAAAGATAGAAGAGGGGCAGAGGTTCTGGGTGTAAGAACCTGCTCCCATGGAAAGGGTAACTACAACTATTTTCATGTTGGTTATGGTCTTATGCAACAACAAACTTCACAAGATAGTATAAAATTGAATTTCTACCTAGAAAATAGGTGCATATCTTAATCCCCAGACTCTACCTGTCTGTGAAAATCTCTCTTTAAGATATGCACCTATTTTTCAGGTAAAAATTCAATTTTTTACTATCCTGTGAAGTCTGTTGTTGCATAAGACCATGACCAACATGAAAATAGTTGTAGTTACCCCTTCCATGGGACCAGGCTCTTACACCCAGAACCTCTGCCCCTCTTCTATCTTTTTGTTTCCATTTACCATTTTATTTCCTAATTCTCATTTATGGTAGCATAGGCTCATTTTGTGACTGAGTCACCAAAGTACAAGATTCCGACATAGTTGTATACAGTGGAGTTTCTGCTTAGTGTATTACTAAGGCGCCTATGTTGAAGTTGAGTATATAAACTCATCGATTTATAAAGGCGAATGTTGGAACACTGTAGGTTCTGATATCTTATTAGTGTTAATTTTGTTGCAGAAAGAGCAATAGACAAACAACTTTTAAAATCAGTTGTAGCAATGTTCCGTTAAATAATTTTTTAATAGTGATTCGAGAAGTTTGCGAGATTTACAGAAAATTTGAACGGTAGTTATGAGTAACTGATTATGGTCGAAATTTATTTTTTCTGTCTGAAATTTGAGATGGCCACCGGGAACTGTATTGGTAAAGGCAGCCATTGAGTATCTTCTCCAACTGCGTCAATCAATCTCTTTGGAGGCGGGATCGGACTCAGATTCGGATTCAGATTCAGATCCAGATTATCGGATCATTATGTAAGAAGATGTGTCCTGTCACGTTACGATTTAAAATGCCTATATCATATTGGTAGATGACCTATAGTTGTGTGTTTTCACGGCCATGTGGTTTACCCGATTTTGCAGGCATATCCGAAGCTTGTTCTGAATAAAAAGGTGATAAGGAAAGAGGAATTTGCCTGGTCTCCCCATGTCGTGTCTGTGAGAGGCCTGAGCGCTGCCAAGGGCCATGATAATGATAACTGTGTCATCAACATCAACATCAACCCTCTTCTCCAACTCGCATTCGCCTTCGGCTTCGGCTTCTGCTGAATTGCTCCCATTCTATTATTTTATATTCTGTTCTATTGTTTACCCCTTCCTTGTTATGGCCCCGAAACTGTGGAGCTAAACCTCTCCTCTGCCTGTGCAACCGGTGGACTGGACCGTAATGGAATGATTAAGAGCATGTTCGCTCCAGTCGGGTCGGGTTGAATGAATTAATTAAGCAACCCACCGAACCCAGACAACAAGAAGAAGAAGAAAGCAAAGAGTGGCCGCTACGGGAAGGGGAAGGGGGAAGGAGTGCCCACGGGCTGAGCTAAAAACGATGTAATGAGTAATCTGAAAATAACTTGCCCATCTTTCATCTCTAGTGATGGAATCTCATGGTGCTTTGACAGCGATATAGGTGTCAAGCAGGGCTGCCCACTTTCACCAATTTTATTTGGACGGTACATTGATAAATTAGAAGAATGGGTAAATAAAGATAGTGGGGAAGGGATTCAACTAGCTAAGTCTATTATAAAACTGCTTCTTTATGCGGATGACCTCATTTTAATTCCCAGAACAGCGAGCAGCTTGAGGGAACATTTGAGAGCACTTGAAACTTTTTGTCAAGAGGTTGGAATGCAGGGGAACACAAGCAAAACCAAAGTAATGATCTTCTCTCTGAAAAGAAAAAAGAAACAATATAGCTTTACCTTTGAAGGTAGCTCGTTAGAGATAGTCGAGGAGTACAAGTACCTCAAGCTTGATTTTCACCACAAGCTCAACGGGGAAATGTGTAGAGCAAAAAGAATCCAAGGAGGATGGAAAGCATTGTACTCTCTTCAAAATAGGTGCAGGATTGCGGAGTTATGGGATTGGAAGACCAAGAGAACACTCTTTGGTTTGTTGGTTACTCTGGTGATTCTCTACGGGTGTGAAATTTGGGGCAGCAGTATGTTAGATCAGAAATGGAAACAAATAGAGAGAATCCAGAAACACTTCATTATAAGCAATCTCAAAGTCAAGAATTCGGTGCCGTATGAGATCCTACTTGTTGAAACGGGGTCCTTCCCTCTAGAGGCATTGACGATGATACGGTTACTAAGCTACCTCAAGAAGATTCAAAACATGAAAAAGCACAGGGGGGCTAGACTAATTATGGAGGAAGAGCTAACTAGAAGAAAAAACACTTGGAAGAAGCAAAATGACAAATGGGTAAAGAGGTGGGATATTAGCATGCAGGAGTGCCCAAATACTAATGAAGAAATAAAAAAATATGTAAGAAGGAAATTCAAGTGCATCATGTGGACAAAACAAATGGGCCATAAAAATGAATACTACCTCAAAGAATTCAACTCCACATGTGATTTTGAAGAAAAAGCCTATATAGGAGCAGACATTAAGTGGAAAGCGAAAATGTTGATTGCCCAACTTAGGATGAAGTCTCATCATCTTAGGTGTGAAATGAGTAGATGGCTAACTCCTAAAGAGGACTGGAAGGAGAGAATATGCCTCTTTTGCAACAAAGACGTGGTGGAGACAGAACGTCACTTTCTCTTGGAATGCGAGGCATACAAAGACATCTGATATGGTTATGGGGAAACTTTGAAAATTACCAACCTGGACACCCTGTTTGAAGTGACAAGGTTGGAAAATACGGTGAACCTCATGATCAAACTTCACAGCAGAAGGGAAGATCTCAAGAAGGAAGTTCAGGCAACTTAGGGAACGTTTTTGTGGTTGAGGTCCCGCTTTGAAGAGGATGTGCGCAACGGATGGGTCCCATAGGCTGCTGCGGTCTCGTGGACGTTATTAAAATCCTTCATTCATTCATTCATTCTCATCGTATTTTTCACACGCGATCGGTGCCTTGTTATTATTATTATTATTATTAAAATATTGAATTATGTTGTGGCGTCAAGGGATGGATAGATAGATATAAATTTTAATAACGTTCGTGAGACTAAAAATAGTCTATGGGACTCCCAAACTGAAAATCAAAATCCAAAGAAGTGAAGAAATCATGAGAAAATGAGAGTTTTTTAACTTTAGTTCCCTAGCTTGTCGTTGTTTTGTGTTTGAAGGTTCACTCTCCCACTATGGATCCTAATCTAGAATTCCCCATTTCTATCAATGTTTTCACCCTCAAATATAGAAAACATAGAAACTCCCTGTAGGTTGCCCACGTATTTAGCTCGGATGTCATCATATGCGAAGCATTCCATGAGATAATGTCATTCCGTCTAAACCATACCTGAAGTGCACATAGGACATATTCTCTCTTCCCACTTTTCTTTTGGGATCTTCCACCTACCTTACTCACATTGAAGTTGATGTGACCCCGTTCTCAAATGTCCTATGAGCATCTTCATTCTCCATTTAATTTTTGACCATGTGTAGGTTTTTTGGTCATGCTCATAATTAGGGTTGAACTTGGTCATGTAGTACTACTTTTTCCTCCCTATCTGCTTTGTCCACATGTTTATTTTAAACTTCTCGCTGACATATCTTTTTATCTCTTGATTGGTCTCTAGGCAGTAGTGAATGTTAATGTCCCACTTATCCATCCAGGCCATGTTTTGTTTCATCCACATCCTCTTTCGCTTGTTCAACTCTTCTTTTATTACTACCTTTGGCCACCTATCCTCCTGCATGCCCTCTACTTTATTTATGTACCCTAAGAGACGTATCATAGTTGCAACTTCTATTGAAAAACTACTTGTTTCTGCTAGACTTATCTCATATGAAATTGACACTTTAAACTTAAAGGCACTTGTGATTAGACATTTATGAATTCTCTCAAATTACCTCCACTTTAACATTGACATACCGTTGGCCCAAACCTCACACCCATATATTACCACTGGTACTACTAGTAAACCGAACAAGACCCTGGTGGTCTTCCAATCCCAGAAATCAGCATCTTTGCACTTGTTTTGAAGAGAGTACAACGCTCTCCATCATCCTTGAATTATTTTCATTATGTATGCATCCCAATTAAGCTTGTTGGTGAAATCCAACCCTAAATATTTGTATCTGGGACTATCTTCAGTGGGCTCCCCTCAAACATGAAGCTTGCATGTCTTTTTTCTTTTCGATGCGAGAAGATCAAAATCTTAGTTTTGCTAGTATTGACTTGCATCCCGACCTCTTTACAAAAGAGCTCTAAAACTTTTAAATGTTCCCTTAGGCTTTGGGTTGTAGTTATGATCAAAATAAGATCATCAGTGTATAGGAGTTTGATCACATAACTCGTTATGTGGACTCCACCACCCCCTAGTTTGCTTATCCATTCTTCCAACTTGTCAATATAGAGGCCAAATAGAGTTGGAGACAAAGGACATACTTGTTTAACCCCTATGTCACTACTAAAACTTTATGATAAACCTATACGTAATCTAATCTTAGATCTAACCTGCTCATATAGTCGATGCACTATTGCCCTATAATATTTTAGAATTCCAAGTTCCTTTATCTAGCACCATAACTTATCTCTAGGGATTGTGTCAAAGGCTTTCCTGAAATCTATGAAGCAACAGCAAACTTCTTCATCTTTGTCTTCCCATACTTTTTCAATTAAATGTCTTAGAGTGATACAATGATCTATAGTTGAATGCTTTGGCCTAAACCTGCTTGTCCTCTTGCTCTCTTTCCCTATTTTTTAACCCATTCACTGATTTTATGTTCAACCATGCTTCCAAACAATTTTGCCATGAGAGGATTAACCATAATAATTTTGTAGTTGGATGGGTTATTGACCTCTCCACTTTTGAAGAGAGGTATGACTAGGCTAGTGGTCCATTCTATGGGGAAACCATCCCGAGCGATGTTGTTGAGATGTCCCTTATGTGAGGTGTCAATATATCTATCCCCCATTTTAAATGTTCATCTTATAGACCATCTACATCTTGTGCTTTATCACTTGCCAACCTGTTAATTCCTTTTGTTACCTCCTTCATGGTAAACAACTTTTCCTATGTGTTGATTATTGGGGGGTTGCCCTTGTCTTCTCTGCATTCATATAATAACCTCGCATACTTTAGCCATTGCACTGGTATAATATTGTTCTTTGTTTGCTTTTCACTTGTTTGGAGCTTTTCCAAAAACATTTAGGGTCATGTTTTCCAAGCCAAGTCAACTCTTCATGCCTTGTTTTCATGTATTCTTACTTCTTTGTTTTTACCAATTGCATGTACTCTTTTTTATCTGCTTTCTTCCCAATTTTCTTGAGATTCTTCTTTGTTACCTTACATTCTTCATCGAACCAAATATTTATTGGGAAATTGACTTTTCTCATTTTCTTGGGCTTATCTTTTGCACTTGTTTAATGCCTCTTTGATTGCACCCATTAACTTCTTGTTGTTGATGTGACTCTTGTGAGGCCCATATTATCCCCTTCCTACCTCATGTAGGCTGACTTTCAGAGTTGTTCTAAAAATTTACTGGTTATCTTGCATCACGCTTATGTTTCCCTTCCCTTGTTTTTCCTTTTGATTGTCTTGGATCTAGTCATGTTGATTCTTGGGCCCTGGCATGTTGATTTTTAAGTATATTGGCTTGTGATCAAACTTAAGGTCAATCAGTGATTCCCCAATGTTCATCTCAGTAATACTTTGTGTCAACTCATGAGATTAAATGATGTAATCTACCACACTTTGCCTATTATAAGTTTTGCAAGTATGCCCCCCTGATATTGGCCATGCCTTCATGCCATTGCATATAATAAGATTATGTATGCTACATATCCCCAACAGTTCTTCCCCAAAGTATGTTACATTCTTTTGCCCATCTTTTGACTTCCTTTTCCACATGTTGTTATCTTCTTCCACTAACCATAAAGGGTTGTTATTTGTGTCTTCGTTGTCCCTTAATGTACTGGCTTGTTTGTTTGTTGTCCTGGCATTGAAATCTCCCATTAAGATTACCTCTCCCATTTGACTACAAACTAAAATGTCCCTCTTTAAAGCTACATATGGTTCTTCACAATACATCTTTAGTTTCTTATATAGTTTTGACTATTGTGGTGCAAAGTAACATGTTGCTATGCTAATTGTTCTTCCATTTTCAATGATTTGAATCCATATATATTGTTTATTTGGGTCTTTTTTTACTATTTGTATCACTCTGTCTTGCCTTTCTTTTATGAGTATCATCACCCCTCTATGTCCTCTCCCTTTTTCTTTTATTTCATTCCACACTGATGCTTTTGTATATCATATAAATTCTGGTGTTTTACACCCATCATGCTCATGTGTCTCTACTAGAGCAATTACATATTTTCTTTCCACTATGGGCCCTAAACTGGGACCTCTATTCCAAGGGTACCCTCTGCAATTCTAGCTTACCATTGTTAAGTACTCTTGGTGGGCCCTATCTCCCTATTTGTCACATGGTACATGACTTTCAATGCATGCCTTACCATTTTTCAACCATGCCCATTTGCCTTCTGATCTAGCTATTTTTATTTTTTTCCACTCTCTCCTTTGATCTTCATGTTGTAACTATGTCAAATCTTCATCTAAATAAAATATTGATCCCTTCAATAGTCCCATATTTCTTAAAATTTGTATTTTTTCAGCTTTGTCTTTCAATATAACTCGAATTTTTTGTCTCTTCTTCCTTCCCTTACTTTTCCTATCCTATGAACTTGGTGTATTTGTGCTTTCCAAAGTAGTTTATCCTCAAGGAATCCTCTAGCTAGGTTGTTGGTGTCCTCATTTTCCCCATAGTCTCTTACTCCTGTAATAATTATGTTATTTGACCTATTACCTCTCTCCCTTTCCTCCATCAGTTGTAGTTTTACCTACTCTTGTATTATTTCCCTTTGCTTTTCTAATGATTCCTTGACTACTCTCTCCCATGTCTTGGCTTCTCCAAGTTGATTTCTCATGTCATTTTCCTTTGCTTCTGCATTTGATATCACCATTTGTAGCTCTTTGATCTATCCTATACTTGTCTTTTGTATGGTCTATGTTCTGCCTTGCCTTGTGAATGTTTGTGACATGTTTTATTTTATCATGTGTAGCTTTTGATGCCCAATTTCCATCATTTTTTGTAGGTTATTCATTTTCTCTCTAAGCACCTCATTTTCTCTTTCTAGACTTTGTTTCACTTGTACCATTTTTGCAAACTTGGCCTCTTGTATTTGTTCTCTTTTTTCAAGGCCCTCAACCTTCTCTTTAATGCTCAAAAGTTCCCTTACATACAATTCTATTGACCAAACCAATGGTGTTGATGTGGGGTTGTATATTTCCTCTTCACCTATGATTTTCCCTCTGACAGCTTTTGTTTTTGATGCTCTTAGGTATTACCCTCTGCTAATGGTTTTTTACTATGTTGTGCATGTGCTTCGTTGTTCAAGGTCTAGGTTGTCTCCTCTTGCCTTATCAGTCCCTTTATGGGATATAATTTTACTTCAAATCCCATGTTTGTTCTTGGTAAAATAACAAATTTGTTGTTCTTTTCTTCTTTCTTTATCATTTTTTGTTTTGTATTTAGCTTCTTTACCACCACTGTTTTAGCCTTGGATAGTTGTCATCTCATTATTCCTCGGTATTGCTTTGCATTAACAAAAATTGGTTGCTCCTATGCCCTTGTTGCTTCCTTGCAAGTATGAGTTGGTATCCCATTGTGTGAAATGTTCAAAAAATTTAGGCATGGGTATCCTTATTTTTCAAGAAATCTCACCTTGTCCCCAATATGTTAGGCATCATAAGTTACCATCATCTGCCCTAGTGGTTGTGGTGTTATTTGTTCCACTAAAATATTGTTCTCATTTTCAAAGTTTTTCCCTAGACACCCTTTTGGTTCTTCTTGCATTGTGTTAAACCTCGTGTCTTGTGTCTTATGCTTGTCATTTCTACTATTATTTTGTTGTTTGCCCTTCTTTGTATTAACTAAGTTATGTGCCCTTCTTTGTGAATGAATAGGCCTACCTTTTAGTTGTACTTCCCCAGTTTTGTAAAGTTTATACCCTAGATGGTGTTTGTTGCTCAGATCTAATGGTTAATATGATGCATAGGCAATCTCTATTTTACAACTCTTCCTAGACCTAATTAGGGCTACAAATCCTAATAGGTAATGGTTTCCAGCTAAGAAGAGATTCCACGTTAAGGTTTATAATTCTTGATAGTGAGGGGGGAGGAAATAGGGCAAAGAGACAAATACTACATAGAGATTTTAGAGTTTTTATGGATGTCATACATGTGCCTTATTGTGTAGTGCTCGATTGCCATTATTGGTGTTTGCCACTATTTTCAAACCATTGCCACTACCTGCCATTGCTTGCAGTCTGCATTATAACTGCATTGCCTCTCTATCTGCATTCTATCTGCCACTACTGAAAATTCCTTCTCTGTCAAATGCAATGTGAACCAAGTGAGAATAGTGAAACCATAATTATTAAAAAAATCAAATCATTAAAATACCTCCTTCACTCTTTCGCCAATTACATAATATTTTTTTTGGTTTATTTAAAATTATAATGATTTTAGCATAGAAGGTGGATATTTTTTTAACCAAATATATATAAATAAATTAATGAAAGATTTAGATAATGTCCGTGTGACCAAGTAATTTATGGAATCAAGAGTTATAATAAAATTATTCTATACTAATACATAAGTTGTTCTACATTAGCACGTTCTAGTCATTTTTTTATGTTATATCTTTTATTGTGGATCTTGATCCAAAAACTACTTTTTTTTAAGCCTAGCCTCCTCAAACAAGTCAATTAAGTCATCTACCCTCAATTTATCATTGTACTTGATAGAAATGTTATTATAGGTTGTGTACTCTATGTTGTAGTGTCATTTTATCTCTACCACCCCCTTTTACAAAATAGGCATTTCTCATTTTCCAACTCTTCCTTAGGCATTGTCTACTTGTAGATCTCACACCTAAGATGTGTGAGCTAGTCCTTAACTGAGTTGTCAACATTTTCGCGCTCCACTTGATTTTTGCTCCTATGTAATTCTTTTCGTTATAGCCATGTGTGGGATTAAACACTTTGAGTTAGTATGTTGTCTTTGTCCCAACTACTTTATTCACATGCTTGTCTTGAATTTCTCTCACATACTTTTTTATTTTCTCATTAGTGTTTGGACATTCTTGCATGTGTATTCACTAAAATTAACATTTAATGATAAAATAATGTACTTATGACCATCTTTTTTTTACACACTTAACTCATGCTCAATTCCATTATTCTAAATCATTATTCCTCTACTTTAATGCAAATGATCTTTATCTTTTAAAAAATTGATACTTGATATTCATATTTCTCATTCCAAACAACCTAATCTCATCCTTTAACTGATTCACACTTCTAGCTTAGATGTCTCTTCTTCCTAGATAAGGTTTCTCCTTCAAGACAATCTCGCTCGCTGGTAATGTCTAAAGTTATCAGTTTTATCTTCCCACAAAAAATGGCTAATTACACAAATTCAAATTCACCCAATGGGTCATCTCACATGTTTCGCAAGTCCCATTCAAGGAATTTCCAAAAACACTACTATATAAGCATATTTTCCATTCATTTTTGTAAGAGGCTTCTATATTAAAAATCTTAGATTTATTATAAATGCACGTTGAGAGAAAAACACATTCTTCTCAATTCTAAGTTTACACAGCCCAAGTAGCCCTGAGCTAACTCTGAATACACCTCCAAGGTCACAAGTCATTATTGAATCACATAATTACACTAGGATTTCACCAACATAAAGGATTACACAAATATTTCACACATACCACCGTAGCATGGGAGAACTACATAGAATTTGATATCTATTCAGAGTATTAGTATGTAGGCAACACTCAATAAAAGGGCTGTTGAGGTGTCATGTCCCCCTTTTCAATATGACTCTTTTGAAGACCCTTGGCTGGGTTTGTTTCCCAAAGGGCCAAGGTCTAAGAAGTGAGTGAAAGGGAAATGTTTGGTTTTTTAAGTGCATTCATCAAAAAGTACTTTATGATTTTATTTTCACTTAAGTGGGGGACACTTGAGGGTCATAGGTGCCCAAGTGTTTAAATAGAAGCTTGTAAGGAAGGGTCCTTTTAATATTTGAAATGTTTTTCCCTTCCTTTTCGATGCACCCCTTAGGGGAATGGCTATAAAGGTAAAGGGAGGATCTTGTGAAAAGGTTCATGTTATTTTTTATAATTGAATTCATCAAGTCTTAAGCACAAAAATATGGACTTTCCTTTGAGGATGAAACCCTTCAAGGTTGTTTGGAACTAAGGATGAAAACCTTTGATTTCTGACCTAGGGAAGCTTCATCAAGAATTTGTATTGAGCAAATTTGGCAACAAAAGGGTGTTTTCAACGCTATTTCTTCTTCCTACAAGTGGGCAAGTAGGTTTTTGGGACTCCACATCAATAGTAGTGCCTCAAGCATCAATGATTTCACTTGAAAGGGGAATCAAATACCTGAGAGAGGTCAACAACCCCTCCCTAGGGCTGAGCAAATAGATTTTAAGGGATTATTCAACCTCATTCCCAATTGGGCAATAGTAGAGAATTTTTAATAATTTTGTAATTCATTTTCTACAATATTATGTTGGAAAATTCAGTTTTGAGGATTATCTTGTTGGCTAGAATTACTGTGTATTTTATATAATTTTTAGAATTAATAAATATTATTTTGTGGTGATTTTAGCCTCTTTCCATCATTCTAAAATTTGTTACAATAGCTAGGGTTTGTATAACAATCATAAAAATAAAATAATTTATAGGGTTTGTGGGAAACCTTATTTTTAATTGGTAGCCCCTAAAAGGGATATTTCAGTGGTATCATAGCCATTTTTTAGCTAGTTGTGGGACAACAATGATTTTTTGTCAAACAGTGACATGGATAGAGCTAGGTTTGAGAGGTTGTCTCAAGCCCAAGAGCGAATGAAGGAAGTGAGGAATAAGTTCATTCAAATAGTGAGGGATATGAAAGGAGACATAACATAGGTGGTAATGGACAACACTTTGGGCACGATCCTAAGGTCTATGCCAAAACTTAATGGACCTAGGTTTCTTCAAAAAGAGGAAACTTTGTTGGGAAGGAAGAACAACCCTCCTTTAGATCTAAGTTGATGACAACCTATGGAGATTACATGACCTACCCACCCCCATTTAGGGAAGAAATGAGTTTCAATGATTTTGTAGCTTGAAAAAGAGGTAGAGGAGGTTCAGACATTGGATAGGCCAACCATAAATAATTACATGATGATGTGGGAAAGGTTACCCTACCCACATTCGATGGTTCCATGAATATTTTAGCCAAGTCTTGGATTAACAAGGTGGATACCTAATTTCCACTATGTCATATAAGGGAAGATGAAGCATTGAAGTTGATTACACTACACTTAGAAGGGGTTTCTCATGAGTTGTGGCACTACAAGTTAATAACCCTAGGGCACAACCTCATCAAGACTTATGAGAGTTTAACATGAGGGTCGTTGATAGATTCAATAGGGTGGGTTCAAAATTGCTCATCAAAAATTTGGCAAACTTATAACAAGGGACTTTGGTGAAGGAGTATCTTATAGAATTTCAAAGGATATTAGCTATGGTGATGGATATTTTAGAAAATAGACTCATGGTTTTATTCCTTGAAGGTTTAATGAACCCCCTTAAAGGTTTGTTCAAAGCTTTTGACCCTCCCTCTCTCCAAATGAGCATCAAAAGGGCCATAGACCTTGAACATTCAACTCTGATATTTTAATATTTTCTCCTTGAGGCAGAAAACCAACACTTCACAGACTGTGGGGCAACGAGAAGAAGGAATTTCAAGACAACCTAGGGATGTTAGCTCTAAATCTCAAAAATCATACCTTTTTGGGCATAAAAAGGGGATTTTCCATCAAGATAAAGGGAAATCAAAGGAGCTACAAATAAATGACAACATAGGAAATCCAAGAGAAGTAGACCAAGGTATGAGGAAGTAAACAAAGGTGATAGAAGTAGTCATCTGAGGAAAGGAACAAACTATATATAAAGGGAAATGCAACTGATCTATTAATCAATTTTATCTCAGAGAACATAAATCCTAATTACACTTCTAGTTGTTGAGAAATTAGATATTCGAGGTCATGACCAAGATGGATCTGCTAGACATAACCAAGGGATCTCAAACATATCAAACATTATTTTATCATCACCATTTAGATCAAACATGGTACTCAGACAAATGGAGGACCACTTATGGACTGTACTAGCATTTCAAGAGCAAGGCATATGACATTTCTTGAAGACTAACAACAAGGGAATTCTTATTAAGAGAGGACATATGAAATGTGGGAGAGTGAGGAGATTATTTATGAACAATGGAGTACTGAAAACCCCTAAAAGTGACCAACACCTCAGACAAACAAAACTTTCAATAGGAGTGAGTGAAACACTTTGTACATCAAGACCACTTTCCTTCAAAGTGAAGACATTCATGAAGATGAATTGGATAATAAATCCACCATGAAAAGGAGATCCTTGACCTATAAAAACATCACTCAAGACTGTTCTTCTCCATCAAATTCTGATGTGGATAAATAAATGAAAGAACAAACTCTGCTTGGATGGATATGACATAGTGATCTGTTGTCACTGTTAGTGATTATTCATAAATAAGGGGCCATTAATTTGAAAAATAATGCCATTGATTTCAAGATTACTATGACCCCTAAAAATGGCCAATTTTCAGCTCCTAACTCTCTCTCTCTCTTAGTTGTATCATTCATTTCAAATTTTTCTTCCTGAGCTTGTAAAGGTAGTGATAAAGGAGAAAGAGTGACTAAAGCAATTGTTAAACTTTTTACTTGGTCCAAATATGTAAAATTAACCAAGGGATCCCAAGGGACACTTAAAAACTATTTCCAACTGAAATTTGATCTTGCAAGATTGTACAAGTGCCCAAAAGTGCTTGTAAAGTGTCATTTTACTTAGTTTAAGCATTGAACTACAGGTGTTGTCAATCTCTGACCATCTCCAAACATTTTATAACCCAATTCTAACATCATGTATGTTGGTAATCTTATTGAAACATTTTCTTCTTGAAATGGTACATGCAACTCCTCTAAATAAGCCCAAAAAGTGTCCAAAATGTGATTTTTGCATATGAGAGTTAAATAAAAGGTTAGTGCATGATATTATGACTTTAATGAAACCTCAATAACCTTTTACAATGACCTTAAACCATACTAAACCTTTGACCATGTTTGACAATTTCAAGACCTTGAAATTGACTCATAAGACTAGACAAGTTGACATAAGACCAAACTTTGAACAATGCTAGACAAGGACAAATATAAACATATTGAACTATTTAAGACCATTTAAAACCTTGAGAAGACTATGACAATTTTTTAAAACCCTATGAAGTTTCAACCATGAGGGGGTGACCAATGTTGTCTTGAGGTCAAAATTTGGTTAATAATTTGGTGATTCACAGGGGTAGCATGCCTACAATGTTAATGGACTAGTAGCCTTGTACTTCCATTGGACAATGGAGTCACTATTATGCTAAAATATGAAACTGACATGCCTTCTAAAGATTTCAAACTCACACCAAACACACAACAAAAAGAAAATGCACTATGGTAAAGGAATTTAGGGAAACCACACACAAAAGACTCAAAATAACACACCTAACCTACTATGTACATACCTCAAAACATGTTTGAGGTGATGAAACACTTCCTCTTTGCTTCAACCAGGGTCAAAAACAATATTCCTTGAGTCACAGCTACTCCATGAGAACAAGTCACCATATGATGGATGTTTGCCAAAGAAAATTTGTTTGTAATGGCGATCAAAGGACTTACCACTCATGAGACCTCTGCTAGCTGCAAATGAATCACTTGAAACTCCATTGAATGGTCCTCTTAGGTCCTCTTGAAGTCTACTTGATAGTGTAGACTGCTTGTTCCCTTTCATGTTCATTTGATGCTCTCAACTTGTTTCTTAAGAGTCCTAAAAACCTTCTCAGCTTTACCTTCATCTAGACCATGATGTGCTTGATGTTTAGAACCATCATACTTGCCTTCTTATTGGGTAATAATATATGCAAGTGACTCAATGTTAGATTGAGGCCTAGGCTACTCTTCAACCACGTAAACTTCTACCTTGTCTTGATTGAATTCCTTCAAGATTGTAGCCTACTTGACAGTGATTTGACACTCTTCTTCATGCTCATTGAGTCCACCAATGACATTACTATCAAGTTCATGTAGTTTTTGAGGGAGAGCTTCCTTACTTATTCAAATTATTGAACTATAGCATGAAAATGCTACCATATATCATCATCTTCTTCTTGATTTCCACTCTCATGAAATTTTTCATCTTGCACAAACATAATTGCACCATCTTTATTACCATGTTTTATTACACTTTGAAACTCATATTCATCATTTATATGAAGATAGTAGTTACCCATTATAACTTGTGTGAGGGAGTCATCAAGACTTACCTTAGTATGTTCATCACCCTCATCATGAATGATATATGTGCTAAGTCTCGTCTCTTCAATGAAAACATAGGGATCATACTCATAGATCTCAACACCATATTCATCTAAGAAGAGATCAGAAATACCTTAAATTTTGGAAGATACTCCATCATCTATGGCATGTTCCTCTTGGTCATTGATAGTGCAATTTAGATTGGAACTAGTTTCCACGTATGGTTCAATGTGGAATTTGGATAATGGTTGTGTTATTATTGTAAATTTATCTCCATATATCATAATAAAATTAGAGAAAGACTAATCAGTAGAAACATACCCTCCTATCTTGTTAGTGAAGTCTCTTGATAGGAAAATGGCAAAGTGTGTAGGCAGATCTGCCACCATTATGTCTTGTAGAATTGGAAAACTTGGTAAGTCATGCAAGAAAATTTTCAAACCTTTGATAAACCCTATTGACTTTCCTATTATTCCATCAAATTGAAACACTCCTTTTTTATAAGTTTCATACTTCAAGCCCAACTTGTCTGCAACTAGTTTAGGCATGACTGAAGTGCTTGCCCTACTATCCACAATGCAATTATAGACCAACTTATCTCCCAAAATGAGGGTAAGATATAAAGGTAGGGGATTTTAAGACTTGGTAGAAGGTTCAACAATATGAGTAGGTGCATTTTTTAGGGCTAAACCAATATGTTTGGCTAGTTGGGGGGAAATATGGAGTTGGGACAACTACTCTTGGAGTAACTCTTTTTGACCAAGTAGATGGAGTACCTCCCAAAGAGATATTCTTGTTTTTGTATTCTTTAAAGAGTTAATGATATTCAAAGGGGATACACTAACCTTTTTTTCATCCTTGGAGGCAATTAAGTACCTTGATATTGAGGAAATGAAGGCTTGACCACCTTTCTCAAGTTTTTATTTTGAAAAGGTGTAGGACTTGTAGAGCCTATCAAATTTGCATCCATACCTTGTTACCTTAAAGGGGGGTTATTTGAAGGTCTATCCACATCTTGAGCATATCCCAAAGCTCTCCTCTTTGACCTTGTATTGCTTGCAACTGAGGTAATCCGATTTAGAGTAAAATTGTCCTCCATTTGGTAGTTCATAAAGCTTATTCCTAAATTACTACACTCTCCATTTGGTTTTGCTTGCATAGAGCTATCATATTTTGTTATAAAGTAATGAGTAGTCCATCTTTAACACACCAAAGCTTGACCTTCCTCATCATTATCATTCATGTACTAACCTTGAGACTACCCCCAAGAATTTACCCATTCTTCGCCTTAAACTAGGTTACTATAAACTAGAACCATAGCTCTTGAAGTGGGAGAAGAATTTGGATTGTAGGCATTAGGTGACCTATTGAAATTACGTTTAACCTATCCCCTCTCTTGACCATTATGCTGAGGTGTAATTCTATTTAATTGTGGAAGGTAATATTAGGAGTTTTGGTAAGCTCCAATGTGTTGATTTGATTACCTAGTTGAAGCTTATAAGGCCTTATATTTTGCTTGCCAATCAACTTCATCATCTGATTTCTTTGAAGTAGCTTTAGACTTTCTATTTATATTTGAAAAAGGAGTAAGGCTTGGAGGAGTAGTAGGTATGTTAGTCAAAGTAGGCATTGAGAACTTTGGAGGGAGTTTACCCACTTGGATCAAACCATTCTTATCTCTAATAGCCACATCATAGGTATCATGCAAGGTATACCCTCCCATGGACTAAAACATGACAACTATATCAATCCCAATAGCTCTGAGGTAGGTTGGGAAAACAAAACTTTTGGGGGGTATCGTGGGAGGTGGAATCGTATTCCACGTTTTTGGAACCTTTCATTGAAATCGTGCATAGATTCCTTAGGCCCTCTTTGGATGACATTTAGGTAATGAATCAGTGATGTATGATCACTCCTATCTTCAAATATTTGATTCAAAAACTCCCAAAATTCATCCCACATAGTAATGCATCCTCTTGGCAAGGTTCTATACCAATGAAAGAATTTTACCCTGAGGGAAATGGTAAGCAATTTGATTGTTATATTAATCTCTATGATATTATGAAAATTGTAAAAGTTAGATATGTATTTAATGTTCTTACTTGGGGTGATAAGACCTTCCCTATTGAAATTAGGGACACTTTTAGTGGCATTGGGAGGGATATCATCATAGGCAACAAGGTTTATGGGATTTTTAGTATTAAAAGTTAGGAAAGCATGTTGCCTAGCCATGATACCTTCAATCTCTTCTTCACTCTCTTACTCTTCTTGAATTTCAAAGTCTTCTTGCTCTTTAGGATCTTCTTCAAGATTCTCAAGTGTCAAGAAAGGCTTAGGGTATTGCAATTCAAGAGGAAGTTCAGGATGAGGGAGTGGATTTACAAAATAATACCTTTACTAGTAACTAATCTAGTAGTGACCATGAAGCATAAAAAAATGAGAAATTAGTCTAAAAATAAATGTTATACCTTCAATGGAGTTGTAAAATATTGAGTAAGAAACACTTGTTGAACTATGGTCTTATCATATCCAACATTCAACTTGATAAGAAGTGATTAGGACAATTGTCCCATCGGGTATGCCAGAAATGTTGTCACTCAATTTTTCACCCTTGGCGAGGTAGTTCAATCCTACTCCAATTAAGTGAAATAATGGGATTATCTTTACATGTGTGGGTTTTTTATAGTGTGAGTAAACCTCTAAATTGAATGCCTAGCTCCCTTGATATGTCTATTTAAGCTCATCACCTATTCTGCTAACTTATTAGAATGGAAAGGGAAAGAGGAAAATGAAATATGCCTAATTTAATGAGGTGATACACCAAATTTAATTCCACAACACTACCATGAACTTGCACTATGAAAGGTGATTCACAAAAATGATCTCAACATCTAAGGTTTCTATAACATAAATATTTCAACATGGAGGTAAGATGCGATGAATTTCCAAAGGTGGGTGAATAAGAGGTCTAATTGTGGACAATGGTAATATTCCTTGCACTTAAATACATAAAATAACATTAATTAAACTTCATGTGACTTGTTATCAATCAAACTTGCACCCTTGTGAAGGTAGTTTCTGGCCTTCACAATCTGCTAAAACATGGAAACAATCCTAGGTTATGGGTGACCTAATAAGTGGATTGAATCTCTAGATTATAAGGGCTAGCTCCCTTTGGTGTATCAATTAGGACCTTTCTCTATGCTAAAAATTGTTGGGAAAAAGGGAACAAATGAACTTGAAGGGAAATCCTATCTAATGATGATGATACACTTGAATTTTGGTTGATCCACTCAATTTGAGCTTCTAAAACACTGATCAGATATGAAAAGACTAAATATTGAACTCTAGATAGCTCTTATGCATTAATATTTCATGAAAAGGTTTTATCTAGTGATCCAAGCTTGAGGGAAATGAAAGAATAGGCTTGATTTAAGGCACTAACCAACTACTTATATCCACTATAAACTCAACCAAGAGACATCAAACACAGAACATGACCTACATAAACTGATCAACTATGTTGCTAGGTAAGAATCAATACTTGGCAGCAAGGAAGAAAACTCTATCACTTATGCAAATCACTAACATAAATACACTATACCATCTTACTAGAATTTGAAAACAATAGTCCTTCTATTTATCTGAAAAGGTTACAACTCAATCTTTGACATAATTTTTGTCTTGCCAAAAGAGGGATACAATTCAAGGCTGAAAAGCCAACATATATAGAAAACATACAACAACCAAGACATTAGCACTAAAAATAGAAGAAGAGATTAACTCAAATTCAACTTATGCTATCCAAAGATCTAAAAATAAATCCCTTTATCTTATGCTTTGCATGGACATATATTTGGCATTGAAAATGGATGGTGGATCTAGTTTGAGTAAAAACTCTCATCATGCATGATGCTACGCCAATCTTCAAATATAAAATCCTATTGAACTACCTAAACCAAGAGAATAATTTCCTTTACATGAAATAAATTCCAAAACTAAAATTAGAACTTTGCTTGAATTGTAGTAACATTGAAAGCCTACAACAAGCTAAACAAGAACACATGCATGAAATTCCATGTTGGCGTAGAAGGGATGTGGTGGACCCAATTTGACAAGTCAAACTCTTGTATGGAAATCCATGCCACATCTCAGACTGAGAACTCTACTTGAAGCTGAGTTGGACCTCTGGATGCATGAGATTGACTAGGAGAAAATCATGAATACAACAAACAATCAACTAAAACTTAGACCAACCAACTCCAAATGAACATCCACTTGCATGAAATTCCATGTTAACTTCATCTCTTTTTCTTGTGCATGAATTTATTTGGGTCATTTGCTTATGGTTTTCATCTTTGGCTATTTGTTTATCTATTTCTCTCAGAATTTTTGTCTCTCAGACAAAATGTTTTAGACTTCTTTCTTTATGCACCTTCCTTCAGTATATTATATGACTTGTCTTGCTTTTGTTCTTTCCCTTTGGGATAATTCATTCTAGGCATTTGTTACCTTTCTTTCCCTTCATTAATTTTCATGGCCTTTTCCTTTAGTTTTTTTGATTGGTTCATTTCCTTCAGACAAAATTTTGAAGGAAATGTTGTCCTCGAAACCTTTGCAAATTCTCTCCTCAGCTTCCCAAAACTACCCTTTAGAAAGATGAAATGGTACACTTGCCCATGAAAATTCCTTCAAGATTTTTAACTTGGTCCCTTTATTTTGGATTTTTGTCTCTCAAAAAAAATTTCTAAAGCTTTGCTTTATACACTCTTCCCTTGGACAAAAATTCCGAAGGAATTGTCTCAAATTTTTGCAAACGAACTCTCCAAAGGGAAACTACCCTTCAAAGTCTTAAAATGTGTCCGTTGGCTTTTCTCTATTATGGAACTTTCCTTCAGATTTATTGGAAATGTCCTTCAAAAAATGAGAATGGTCTTTTATAAAAGTTGACATGCCATTCAGAAAACTAAAGTGTCCCTTCGGGTTTTCTCCAAGTGAACCTTCAAAGTGTCCACTCGCTTCGTTCATTTCCTTCGGATAAAAAGTTTGAAGGAATTGTTTCCTTTTTATTGATAACAACTTTGCTAAAGGGAAAGTGCCCTTTGGAATTGTTGAAAGTGAACTTTCCTGAAGGGAACATACCCTTCAAGATTCTTGCCAATGTTCCCTTTAGACAAAAGTCTGAAGGAATTCTTTCCTTTCCGAAACAACCCTTCAAGATTGTAAAGTGTCCCCTCAGGTTTTGTTTTGAACTTTCGTAAAGTGTAGATACCCTTTGGGTTTTTGCAAATGGCCACTTCAAAATTTTTTCAATTGTCTTTTTCTGAAGAATTCACCCTTCATCTTTTTAAGAATGCCCTTCAGGCTTTTTGAAACATCCTTCTGGGATTGTTGAGATGCCCCTGATGATTTTGACAATGGACTTTCTCGAAGGAAAGTTCCCTTTAGATTTTTTTTAATGGACCTCTCAGTGTTTGAACTACCCTTCATGATTTTGATAAGCCCTTTGAGATTCTCAAAAATGTCCCTCAAAACTTCTACCAAGTGACTTTCTCGAAGGGATAATGACCCCTCAGATTAATTGTAAAGGTCCTCTCTGGTAACTTTGAAGTGAACTCTTTTGAAAGAACCCTTAAAAATTATTGTAATGGTCCACTTACCCATTGGATTTCTTGTAAAGGACCCTTCTAAAAGAAAAACATGTTTAGACTTATTGAAATGGTCCCTCAGAAAAGTTGACTTGCCCTTGAAAAGTCCTTCAGAACTTGAAATAGAACCTTTCAAAAAAATGGTAGAGGCCTTCAAAAATTTTGAAAAGGACTTTTTTGAAGGTAATAAACTCTCCCAAAAATTTAAAATGATATTTACATTTTTAGAAGAACCTTTCTTCTTGTAAATCTCAAAGTCCTCTTTAGAATTTGTTCCTTTCAACTGCTCTAATCAACATTTGTTCTTTCCTACAAAAAACAAGACAAGTGAAAGAAACCCCCCTAAATCACCTAGACAACCTCAAGGCATGTCAACCATGGATTTTAAAGGATTTATCAAGACCAATTATTGAGCTCTAAAGACAAAATGGCATTGCAAAGTTTTAAAATGGCAAGGGTGGCAATTTGACCTATGGGGTCAAAATTGTCAACATTTTGGTGACTTAGTTGGGAAGCATGTTTGTTATGTTTGTGTTGACCATTTTGGTCCTATAGGCTAAAAATCACTCTCTTTTCTTTCCCTACTACCCTGTACATTAGTCTTAGATGCATCCACCTTACTACAATTTCTCCATTTCCCTTTGTAATAGCCCTATTCTTATGAAAAGTTGAAAGATATAAGACTTGTAGGTTCTCGGCTTGATATAGGGCTTATTTTGTTTTGGTCAATTGCCTTGGACAAGCCTTTTGGCAAAGGGATGGGCTGGTTCAAAGAATGCAAGTCTTTTACAATGCTCCAAAGATAAAGTGCCCTTTCGGAGGGCAGTCAGGTCATAAACTGGACTGTTCAAGTAGGATCCAAAGGGCAATTATGGACCCAAGATGCCCTTGCAGAGGGAAGTAAACACATTCAAGAAAGTGAGCAAGGCAAAGGATTCCTTCAGACTTTTGTTCGAAGGAATTGAGATAACCAAGGGAGCCCGAAGAAGCCTGAAGGGCAAGTGCCCTTACGGAGGGCTCTCAGCAACCAAAAAGGGACCTTTTCCAAGCTCTGAAGGGACAAATACAAAGAAAATACAAGGAAGGAACAGAGACAAATTCATTCAAACAAAACCCTGAAGGAATTCCTTTAGACTTTTTGTTCAAAGGAATTTGTCAAAGGAAAAGACCGAAAGAAAAATACCAAGACATGAAAGTAGGTTTTCCTTCGGGCTAAATTTCTGAAGGAATTCCTTCAGACATTTTGTCTGAAGGAATTGAGATGACCAAGGGAGCCTGAAGGGCAAGTGCCCTTGCAGAGGGCTCTCAACAACTAAAAAGGGACCTTTTCCAAGCTCTGAAGGGACACCTTCCCTTCGGGAAGGTTCAATTGCAAAATGTTGAAGGAATAAAAAAGGCTAAAGAAATTACCAAAGGGGTGAGTGACAGGCCTAAGAATGTCAACTTCAACATAGCAAACCAGTCATTGGAGGTTCAAACATCTGGTGACATCCCCATGGACGTCAAATTTAAGATAATGAAATAACCGTTGATTCTCAAATGTTTAAAGATGGGCCCGTGCATGGAAATGGGTTAGAAGAGAAGTTGAAAGAATTCATAAGCATGAACTTGAAGAAATTCAAAGACCTTAAGGCCAAAAGGAAAAGACCACTGAGAAAGGATCCCAAAGAGCCAAGAAATGATGGAAAATAGCCCTGAGGGCCAAAGAGCTAGAAAAGAACAAAAGCCAAGAACAAGAGTAGATAGAATAGTCTAGGTGACATAAAAAGCATCAGTACAAGAAGTTATTGTTGTGGATGAAATAGTCTCTACCAAGTGGCCACCAAGGGGAGTACATGCATTCAATAGAATGGCCCATTTTTTCCTCATTTTACATTAATGAGTAGATAATCACGTGAAACCCATGCTCTTACAGTGACATTTAATATGTGTTAAGCACCAAAAGTAAAGACTTGAGACTGTCATAACATGGTCCCTTTAGTAGTTTCCTCTTTCCAATGTATTCAATGCAACATGGGCCGCTTATTCTATAAAACACCAAAGTCTTTTCCTTCATGCTATATATATTGTAACCTCTCATCTGAGAAGGATATCTCTCATTTTATAAGATGAAGCCCTACCAAATTTCACCTTTGATCAATAAGAATGTGTTTTGCCTCTATCTGATTGGTTATGCTTTTGAGTGTGTCTGTGTATCAATTATGTGTTCAGTCATTTTAGCTTGATGCTTTCACAATATTGACACCAACATACCTAGTGTAGCCAAAGCCATTTCTACAAGTTAACTAGAAGTGCTTCATCTGGAGCACAGAGACAAAAGAGTAGCTATCAGATAGTGTGTTTTATACAACGCCTATGGTAAGTTACTTTTCCTTGTGTCTCCATTAAGCCCCCTGTTAAAATACCCCTATAGTCTGGTCTTTTTGCTAGATAAAGTGTATGTTCACCCCCTTTTGGTTTGAAGTGTGAAATAGCTGAGTAGATCAAAATCATTTGGTACATCACCACTTAGATTAGTTTTTATTTTGGTTGTATCCTTCTCCCTTTTCACCCCCTCCCCATTGTTAGTAATAGTAGTAAAAGACTTCAGAGATGCATCAAAGGGAACTATCCCTTATCTAGATTTTCTCCCCTTAGTTTTTCCAAACCCACAGCAAGAGGGGAGTCTCTATTGTGCTGCGTGGAAGAGAGAAGCTCAGCCTTCTTTCAAGGGTGCAATCCACAGCGTCAACAGTTTGAGAACCCATACCATAAACATGATATCAAACTCTTAAAACAATAGTAAAATTAGTCCATGACTACAAATCTCTTTTGACCTAATATGAGATAACCTTCATCCTTCAAACTAAGAAGGGAAACACACAAAAATAGGAAAACTAACTAAACAAAGCAATTATGAAAATAAGGCACTTATTTGGGATAAAACAGACTAAACTAATGTGCTTGAATGACATTTGGAGTAAAGCAAACTAACAAGGAACCTAGCTAACCATGACAAAGCATGATACACTTGGATCAAAAGGGAAATTCATAAACTTAGTTACTCTAAGAGGTGGTAAAAATTACAAGGAAGGATGTTTATTAATCGTAACCTTTGATAAGGCATTTTTCTTGTCTACCAACTATATTAGCATCTTCTCAAATGAGTCATCAACAACAAACCAATCACCAACAAAGACAAACTCATCAAGTACTTCTTGATCTTTTTCATACTACTCATCATCTACCACCTTGTCAAGTGATATCTAATCTATTGTTCTTGAGTGACCACATCCTTCTTATCAATTATTGTAAGTTCATCCATCTCTTTATGGAGCTTTGAATAAGCAACCCAATCTATATTATGATCTTGAATAGGTGATTCTTGATCAAATTTCTCATAAACATGCTCTTTAATAGACAACATATCCATACAAAGTTCTTCAATCTCTTATAGGGATTCAAAGTACAGCTACCAATCATCTTTTTGTTCCTCATTTTGATCTATTTGAATAGAATCATCTTGAAAGCTATCTAGATCCTTCTCAATAAGAGATACCTATAACTCTTTTTTGACTTCAATTTGTACCAGCTCCTCCTAGAGTTCTTCCACATCAAGATCAACCTTCTCATTCTTAACTATAATTGGATTCTCAACTACAACGTTGAGTGAAGTATCAATGTGAAATTCTTCCTCAAACATACCTAAAACATCCTCTACACACTCTGCAAGAACTTAACCTATAGCTTCAACCTCTTTTTCAATCTTCTAGAGAACAGGCTCCTCCTGAAGAAGGGAGATGGTGGAAGGGTGATGAAATTCATTTGTTGGAGAGGGAGAATGAAGCATGAGAGGTTGATCGTGATCATATTTTGGAATCTAGAGAATAATGAAATTATCTAGGGAGTTTTAGAGAGGAGGGAAAGAGAAACTCTTAAAGACCTCTGTATTCTATTTCCTCTACTTGGCCATTACCTCATCAAAGTCTGAAATATCCTTGTCCTCATGGACAACTTGTGCTTGAGAGATGAGTGGTGAATAAAGGGGACTATAAGAATACTTAACCTCATGAATAAACTCTTGAATAGGCTATTGAATACAACTAGGAATCTCCCTTGGCACACACTAGGCATGATTAAGAACTTCATGAGAATAAGGAACAAAAGAACCATTTATAGACAAGTTCAAATCAATTTTCTAACTCTCCCAAGCCTATATCTACTCCAATATAAGAATACACAGCCCATTTATCTCTTTTGAATCATTGGACACATTTTGAAATAGACCATTCACTTCCTCATATTGAGAGTTAGAACAAACTTTTCTTACATATGCTAGTATTCTGAGCTCTATTTCATTCATTCTTTCTTGAAGGCAAGGATGTTCATATGAAACATCATAGCCATATGGGAAAGGTGAAATCTGGTCCTGAGACTGATATGGCTCACAAGGAAGGTAATACTCATGTGCTTGATAATAAGGATCGTGAAAAACTTTATAAGGCTCAACATAACTTTGATAATACTCTTGATAGGGCTGATTAGGCTCATAAAGAGACTCATAAGTATCATAATATGGATAATATGATTGATTCATCATAGGGATGATAAGGAAACATAGCATAAGAATTATCTTCGTACACAACCATTAAAACTCATTCATGATAATGCGATAAGAATAGACTTACATAAAAACTATGCCTAGACTATTAGAGGCAATTGATTGAGCTTGAAATCACCAAATACTTCATGAAGAACACTACTAAAACTACAATTTTGTCAAGACCTACTGCAATTGGTCCCATCTAGCATGCCTTAAACTATTATCAATCGGACTTGCACCCCTGTGAAGGTAGTTTTAGGCCTTCACAATCTATTGAAACATGGAAATAATCCTAGGCTGTGGGTGACCTAATCAGTGGATTAAATCTCTAGATTCTAAGGGCTAGCTCCCTTTGGTGTATCAATTAGGATCTTTGCTCTATGCTAAAAACTATTGAGAAAAGAGAGAGAAACTTGAATGAAAATCCTATCTAATGATGGTGATACACCTTTATTTTTTGGTTGATCCACTCAATTTGAGCTCCTAAGAACACTAATTTATATAAGAAAGCACTGAAATTTCAACTCTAATTGACCAATATGCATGAGTATTTCATGAAAAGGTTTTATCTGGTGATCCAAGCTTGAGGTAAATTAAAGAATAGGCCTAATTTAAGCCACTAACCAGCCACTTATATCAAGTATAAACTCAACCAAGAGACATCAAACATAGAACATGACCTGCATAAATTTATCGACTATACTGCTAGGTAAGAATCAAGACTTGGTAAGAAAGAAAAATCTATCACTTATGCAAATCACTGACATAAATACACTATACCATCTTGCTATAATTTCAAAAGAATAGTCTTATTTATTTGAAAAGGTTAAAACTTAATCTTTGGCAAAAAAATTATCTTGCCAAAAAAGGGAAACAATTTAAGACTAAAAAGCCAACTTAAATAGAAAACATATAACAACCAAGAGGTTGGCACTAAAAATAGATGAAGATATCAACTCAAGTTTAACTTGTGTTATCCAAAGATCTAAAAATAAATCCCTTTGTCTTATACTTTGCATGGAAAGATCTTTGGCATTGAAAATGGATGGTGAAACAAGTTTGAGTCAAAACTCTCATTATGCATGATGCTATGCCAATATTCAAATATAGACTCCTCTTAAACTACCTGAAACAAAATAATAATTTCCTTTTCATAAAATCAATGCCAAAACTAAAATTAGAACTCCGCTTGAACAATTTAAACAAGAGCACATGCATGAAATTCTATATTGGCATAGAAGGGATGAGGTGGACCCAAGTTTGAAAAGTCAAACTCTTGTATCGAAATCCATCCCACATCTCAGACTAAAAACTCCACTTGAAGTTGTGTTGGACCTTTGGATGCATGAGATTGACTAGGAGGAAATCATGAATACAACAAACAATCAGCTAAAACTTAGACCAACCAACTCCAAATGAACCTCCACTTGCATGAAATTCCATGTTGACTCCATCTCTTGTTCTTGTACATGTATTGATTCAGGTTATTTGATTATGGTTTTCATCTTTGGCTATTTGTTTGTCTATTTCTCTTAGACTTTTTGTCTCTTAGACAAAATATCTGAGACTTCTTTCTTTATGCACCTTCCTTCGATATATTTTATGGCTTGTCTTCTATTCTTTTCCTTTGAGCTAGCTAAAAAATGGGCATTTATTCCCTTTGTTTCCCTTTGTTCATTTCCATGGCCTTTTCCTTTAGTTTTTTTGATTGGTCCATTTCCTTTGGACAAAAAGTCCAATGGAAATCTTATCCTTGAAGCCTTTGCAAATTATTTCCTCGATTTCCTGAAACTGCCCTTTGAAAAGATGAAATGGTACACTTGCCCCTACAAAGTCCTTCAAGATTTTTGACTTGGTCTCTTTCTTTCAAATTTTTGTCTCTCATATAAAATGTCTGGAGCTCTACTTTATACACTATTCCTTCAGACAAAAAGTCAGAAGGAATTGTCTCATATTTTTGCAAATGAACTCTCTGAAGGGAAACAACCCTTCAGAGTCTTGAAATGTGTCTGTCGGCTTTTCTCTATCATGGAACTTTCCTTCAAACTTATTGGAAATGTCCCTTGAAAAAATCAGAATGGTCTTTCAAAAAAGTTGACATACCCTTTGAAAAACTAAACTATACCTTTGGGTTTTCTCCAAGTGACCCTTCAAAGTGTCCACTCATTTCATTCATTTCGTTTGGATAAAAATTCTGAAGGAATTATTTCCTTTTTCTTGATAATGACTTTCCCAAAGGGAAAGTGCCCTTCGAGATTGTTGAAAGTAAACTTTCTCAATGGGAACATACCTTTCAATATTCTTGCCTTTGTTCCCTTCAAACAAAAGTTCAAAGGAATTCTTTCCTTTCTGAAACAATCCTTCAGGATTGTAAAGTGTCCCCTCAGGTTTTGTTTTGAACTTTCCTAAAGGGTAGATACCCTTCAAGTTTCTAAAAATTGCCACTTTGGATTTTTTTAAATTTTCCTTTTTTGAAGAATGGACCCTTCATCTTTTTGATAATGCCCTTTGAGCTTTTTGAAACATCCTTTCGAGATTGTTGAGATTTCCCTATTGATTTTGACAATAGACTTTCCCAAAGGGAAAGCGCCCTTTGGGTTTTCTTTAATGGACCTCTCGACCTTTGAAATACCCTTCGAGCTTTTGAAAAGCTATTTGGGATTCTTAGAAATGTCCCTCAGAACTTTTTCCAAGTGACTTTCTCGAAGGGATAGTGACCCCTCAGATTAATTGTAAAGGTCCTTTCTTGCAACTTTGAAATGAACTCTTTCGAAAGAGCCCTTCTGACTTATTGTAATGGTCGACTTACCCTTAAGCTTTCTTGTAACGGACCCTTCCAAAAAAAAAATACCTTCAGACTTTCTTCAAATGGTCCCTCAAAAAATTTGACCATCCCTTGAAAAGTCCTTTAGAACTTGAAATAGAACCTTTTAGAAAAATGGTAAAGGCCTTCAAATTTTTTGAAAAGGACTTTTTCTAAAGGTAATAAACCCTCTTGAAACTTTTAAAGTATCTTTTCTCTTTTGAGAAGAACTTTTCTTATTGTAAAGCTCAAAGTCCTCTTTAGACTTTTCTCCTTTCAGCTGCTCTATTCAACATCTGTTCTTTCTTGCAAAGAACAAGATAAGTGAAAGAAAACCGCCTAAATCACTTAGACAACCTCAAGGCCTATCAACCATGGATTTTAAAGGATTTCTCAGGACCAATTATTGAACTCTAAAGATAAAGTGGCATTACAAAGTTTTAAAATGGTAAGGGTGGCAATTTGACCTGTGGGGTCAAAATTATCTACATTTTGACGACCAAATTAGGAAGCATACCTGCTATGCTTGAGAACCCAGACTATAAACATAATATCAAACTCTTAAAAGAATATTAAATATGGTCCATGAATGCAAATCTATTTTAACTTGATATGAGATAACCTTCATCCTTCAAAATAATAAGGGAAACACACAAAAATAGGAAAACTAACTAAACAAAGCAATTGTGCAAACAAGGCACTTATTTGGGACAAAACAAACTAAACTAATGTTATTGAAAAACACTTGGAGGAAAAAAAACTAACAAGGAACCTAGATAACCATGACAAAACATGATCCACCTAGATCAAAAATGAGTTTGGTGCACTAGTAAGGGGACTTGGGTCTAAGGTATATCACCTCCTTGCTAGCTCTTAAGGGAATTTAGATTGAAAAATGAATTTTTTTGCAACCTAAAAGTGTATTGAAACCCTATATATGATTATGTAATGTCTCAAAGACCCTCCATAGGGTTTGACATTTTTATCTTATGTTTGGGTTCAAATAGACCCCTTAGTCTCAAGACTACATCTTTTTAATGGAGTGGACAAGGTTTGAGAGAAAGTGAGTATAAATTACACCTATATGGCTTTAAGGTGACCATGGAGATATTTTTCCACTCATAACCACCCTTTTTATCCATTCACAAAGTGTAATCATGGATAGGAAGGTCTTAAGACATCAATCTCTGTCATGACTGGTTATAGGTAGTGACTACAGGGTTTTAAAAACTCCTTTAGATATTTGACCCTATAAGCTTAGTAAATGAAACAAAGATTTTGAATAGACCAAACACCAATTCAACCTTTAATCTTTCAGTCTATCATCCTCCTTAAAATGTTGAGATGTTATTTTTAGATCTATAATGTGTGAAAGAAGCCTTAGATTCATCTAGGCTTTTTTGGTCTTTATCATGAGATGCCACTTGTGAAGTTCAAGATCACTATTCAGATAAGTTAAGGTAACTTTTCTATTTTGATAGCTTTTATTGCATACCGAACAGACCTTTCACACCTTATGTTATTGAAGATGATTCATTACCTAAATTTAGCAGGCCTGTAGGTGGTGTTGACTATACATATAATGATTAGACTTAGGTTATCTTTATCACCTCAATAGGTAGGTGTTGGATTGATCATGTTTCAAATCAATAATCTTATATTTAGAGTTTCACTCAACTTTCTCACAGATTTCAAACTATGAAACACCATTCACCTTCAATCCTTATCTATTGAATCGTGGCTATAGGTGACTTCTTGACTATGTTTTGATCTCAATGGTCTTATCTTCAAATTATAATCAACTTAATGGCTCCTGAACTTATTTGAAGTCCTAAGTTAGGCCCAAAACATCTTTCAAACACCTATGCCTCTTTCCTTAGGTTTGATGTTAGTTGTTTCATTAACAACTCATAGGTGCTAGAGGGATATTTGAGCTTAGGTTTGAAACTTAGTCCTCTCACTTGCCATGATGCTTGAATGTATCCAAACCAAAGAATTTTATCCCACTATATAGGTAAAGTTCATAATAATTTTAGCTCAGTCAGGCCCTTGACTATCTCTATTCTATACACAATCTTGTAGGTAGTCTTTTAAGACTCTCAACTCAGTTCCTTGACCATCTCTGACTTGTACGTGGCCTAGTTTATTTTCAATAGTTCATGTTCTATCTATCTATAATGAAGTTAGTTTTCACCTTCTTGGCATTACTTTTATGTTAATTTGATGTTGACTTTTATCCAAAATGAGGAACTACAAGCTTAGGGATTGTAGGTCACTATTTGTTTGTTTAGGGTTACAAAACCACTTCTTTAAGTTCTTAGATATTTCAACACTATCAACTCCATTACATCTCCTTGTCATTCCTTTTTATGTCTCACAAAGCTTATGACCAAGCACCATGTCACCTTTTCCAACCTCCCTATCTGACTAGTCTGTACAGACTGTATGTAGTCAAGCATCTTATATCCTTCTTTGAGAGTATGGTTTGATTACAAATTTCTAGACTTGAACTTTAAACCTCCTTAAACATACCAAACATTAGTGTCTCATAATCATTCAGATCAAACATGGTACTTAGACTAGTAGAAGACCACTTATGGACTGTACTATGCATTTTAAGAGCAAGGCATATGACATTTCTTGAAGACAAACAAGGGGATGATTCTCAAGAGAGAACATATTAATTATGGGAGAGTGAGGAGATTCTTTATGAATAATGGATTTATTGAAACCCCTGAAAGTGACCAACACCTTAGACAATAAAAACTTGTAGCAGGAATGAGTGAAACACTTTATACATCAATACTACTTTCTTTACAAGTGAATACACTTCATGAATATGAGTTGTATGATGAAACCACCATGAAAAGGAGATAATTTACCTCTAAAAACATCCCTCAAAACCATTCTTATCCATCTATTTTTGAAGTGGAGAAATATGAAAAAATAAACCTTGCTTGGATGGATAAGAGATAGTGACATGTTGTTACTCTTAGCGGTTGTTAATAAATAAGGGGCCATTAATCTAAAAAATAATTATAATTATTTAAATATTAATAGGACCCCTAACAATTTCCAAAGTTTTAGCTCCTAACTCTCTCTCTCTCTCTCCTGGTCATACCATTCAGTTCAAATTTGCCTTCCAAAGCTTACAAAGGCAGTGATGGAGGAGAAAGAGTGACTAAATAAATTGTTAGAATTGAAACTTGTTAAAAACATTTAAAATGATCTAAGAGATCCCAAGGGACACTTTGAAACTATTTCTAACTTAAATATGATCTTATAAGGCCATACAAGTGCCCAAAAGTGCTTGTAAAGTGCATTTTTCTTAGTTTAGGTGTTGAACTATAGGTGTTTTCAGTATCTTACCATCCTTGAACATTATATGACCTAATTTTTACATAATTTATGTTTTTAATCTTATTTAAACATTTTCTTCTTGGAATGGTATGTGCAACTCCTTCGAATAGGCCAAAAGATGGCCAAAATGTGATTTTTGCATATGAGAGTCAAATAAAAGGTTAGTGCATGATATTATGTCTTTAATGATACTTAAATAACATTTTAAAATTACATTAAACCATACTAAACATTTGACCATGTTTGACAATCTCAAAACCTTGAAACTGATCCCTAGGACTAGATAAGTGAACATAAGACCAAACTTTGGACAATGCTCTAGATAAAGATAAATATGACCATATAGAATTATTTAAGACCATGAAAATAATATGAAAATACCATGACAAGTTTTGAAAACCATATTAATTTTCAACCATGAGAGGATGACCAATTTCGACTTAAGGTCAAAATTTGGTCAACAGGTTGAACACTATCATCCTATAGCTAAACTTTACCCACGTGAAGTACTAACTAAGAAAGGGGATATGGTGTTCATGAAATTTATTTTAATATTGTATAAGTCTTGAAACTATCATGATATAATTATGGTTATGGTTGAAAAACACACAAAGGTGGCTCATTTTAGACTTGAGAATTTACTAGATGATGCACCTGTTCTTGTGGTTAGATTTGTCCATGCGATCATAAGAATCCACAAAGCACCTAAATTAATAATTTGTGATAGGGATAGGTTATTCACATTATTTTTACCGAGGAGTCATGATATTTCATGATAATATCATGATTTTGCATTTGCATTTTTGTCCTCATAAGTAGTGATATTTCTTTGATAAGTAGCAGTTTTATCTTGATAAATAGTGGTTTTGTAGGGAGTTGTAGTATTATGCTATAGATTCATGATATTGCCTTGAAGACTCACAATATTGACTTTGATACTTATGGTATTGACTCGAAATTTGATATTTTTCTTAAAATCTATGGTATTATCTTAATAATCATGATTTTTTATTGTACATTCATGATATTACCTTCATGATCTGCATTATTTCCCTATAGACTTGTGATATTGCTTTAACCCTTTGTTTTGTAATAAAATCATGATATTTCACTACAGACTTGTGGTTTTTCACTATAGATCTACATTTTTGCTTTGTAGACTCATATTTTTGCACTAATACTTTGCTATATAGGAATTGTGGTTTTGTGTTAACTAGTTGCGGTTTTGTACTAACTAGTTACCATTTTGTAGGAAAAATTAAGATATTGCTCTATGTATCTATGATTTTTCATTGTGTGAAGAAAATTTGAAACCCGAGAGCTAATTTTCAAAATCCATTTATCCCTTTGCTTTTACATTCTAAGCACAAGGACCCCCTAACATCTTTTTCAAGACCCAAAGACCAAGGAAAGACATTTTTTAACACTCTAAGATTTTAGACTCATATTTAAATTTGGTTTTTTAAAAATATTTTATTTGAGTCATTTTCATTTTTCAAAGTTCTTAAATAATGCCAAGGGGATAAACTTCATGTCATATTTCATTTGGTGCTATCCAAATGAACTCACACTCTAGTTAAATGGTCATAAGAGTTTTCATTTTTATGATTGTTGTGTGTTGATTTTAAAAGCCAAGTGTAACGTGTATGCTCTTTCTTGATCCCCTTTAGGGAATTTGGGTGACAAAAAATTCTTCACTTATTTCATTTATCACTTTGTCCAAAAGCATGGAAGGAAAGTCGCTAAGGCCCTTCTTAAAATCTAAGTGATTTGAGTGATACAAAAATGACCCTAAAGTCCTACTCAAATTTTATTTTCATGAATTTAAGCTTGTAGATGGGAGTTCATCACCTCCCTAAGGCTTAATTATATCAAGAAGTGTTGACCCAAAAATTCATCTCTTAGCATCACTTCAACCCCACTCTGTGGTAGGGGTATACAAATTGAGGTTGACTTATCATGATACTTGTTTGAGTGATTAAGGTGGTTGTGAAAAGGACAAGACCTTTTCAAAATAAGATGGTTAATACAGATCTAGATGATGTGTTATTCCCTAGTGTTAGTCACACATATAGGACCATTTAGAATGTATGAAAATTAATAGTTTTTAAACAAACCCACTTTCCATAGATATACTATTAATACAGGTCGAGTAGCCTGAAGTTCCAGGTTACCATATGAAATCTTGAGAGAAGAGGGGGACTAAAAACACTAATTTTCATGTGCATTTAATTTTTTTGGATTAAAAATATAATTTCCTCTGAAGAAGAAATATATAGATAGATATTGACAGTAAGAAGACACCTTGTCTATTTTTAGGATCAAGATGATACACTTAGGTTTTTTTGTTATTTTTCCTATATACTTGCATTGTCTTGAGTCAAAACTATTAATTTGTCATACCACATCCCAAAACAAGTCATGTTTACACATCACTATTTTTATTAAATAGGTGTTATGACGTCCATTTGACACCACACTTTTCCTTAGTCATTTATCAAACTTTTGTGTGTGTGTGTCACTTTTTTGAAAGGGGCATCATTACGCTGCCCATTTCATTCCAAGTCTTATGCCTTAGAGTTTTGAAATAAACCATTTGTCATACCTTTAGATCATAATAATGTTATTATGATACTTGCATTGTTTCAAAGACTTGTTTCCTTGTATCTAATTGTAATTTTGAAACCATGCGTGTGCATTTTTAGTCTATGTCTAGTATTGTTATGCCATCTATTTTGGTCTAACTTATTGTCAATTTTAGAAACTAAGCCTTCTAAATTGAGTTAAAAATTGGTATTAATAAGTTTAGATTCAAACATTGATTGGTTTATGTCTATGCCTCATGTAATTTTGGCTTAGACATTTATCTCTCACTTTTGGGTTGTGAAGCTTAGACTAGTTCCTTGCTCAATTTAAAACATATTTTTATGCCTAGATTTGGGGAGTAGTCTATCTTTCATGTACCTAAAGGCCAATGTATTTTTCCAAGGGTTAAGTTTATGTTTAAATCTGACTGCCTAGTTTAAGTCAAAGTGTTTCAAATTTATTAGATTAATTATCTTGCCTTTTAGACCTGGTTTATGCCAAATCTAGATTTTATGTCATGTTCCCAAAAGACCTAGCAAATCCCCTTTATCTTAAACCTAGTTTGTTCCAAGTCTATATTTTGTATCTTATTTCCAAAAGACCTAACACTTTACCTTTTTGCTTCTTAGACCTAGTGTGTTTTAAGTCTATATCTTGTGTCATGTTTTTAAGAGTCCTAGCATCTTACCTCTTTATTTTAGACATAGTTATTTTTAGCCTAGATTTGTGCCTTATTCCCAAAGACCTAACAACCTTTATTTGTTTTTAGACCTAGATTAGAATTATTTGAAACTCTTTATATTGAGTTTGGAATTTGGATTTATCCAATCACTTGACCATTTGTGTGAGACATTTGACATTAGACCTTTTGGACTGAGTTTATCATTAATTAAAGTTTTGGAGGATGGCTCCATTTCTAGATCCATTATTAGACCAATGTCACTTTCAAACCTAGACTTAGACAAAGAACATTTTCATACAGCAAGATCACCCTCTTTGGGATAATCACCAAACCTAGCCATTTCAATTAACATATGTCATGATCACCCTTATTTAGGCTAATTAACGTTTAATGTTTGCCCTTTTAATGATAATGGTACCCAATCCCCTACCAATAATATTAATCCTCCTTTAGTCTATGTGAGAAACCAAGCTCCATAGAATCTAAGAATTACCATACCAAGACCTCATCCTTTGGCCTATATGAGTAACTAAGATCCATAAAATCTAAGGATTACCATACCAAGACCACCTCCTTTGGCCTGTGCTAACAACCAAGCTCCATAATTCCCAAGGATTACCATTACAGACTTTCATCCTTTGGCTTGTGTT